>CAJGYO010000002.1:129235456-129835456 GCA_904845875.1 Miscanthus lutarioriparius | reverse complement strand
AATATCTGCCTGGCAATTTGATCTTCATTAACTGTGAAGGAACCTAAGCAGGCAACGTTGCCTGTGGCCAGACGATCGTTTTTGTGTGGAATGCCTGGACCAAGCAAGGATACAGGGCTGCAAGCAAACGCGGTACAGGCAGCATCCAGGAAGCGTCCAGGCCAGGCAGTCTGTGTCCAGGATAGTATCAAACAGCCCCTAGTGTGGTCTTTTGCGCTGATTACTAGCTCACTCCACGGAATCGGTGGAAACCCGGGCATGCTTCCATGCTCGGCACACAGAATCGGAGCTGCCGCCGGGGTGAGTCTGCGTCACTGCGTGCCCATAGCCCCACAGGCCACCGATATCCAGGGGAGGAGTAGTAGCCGGATAATCAGTCAGTTACTATCCGTGACACGCGCTTGGGCTCGATAGGTTGGGGTGGCCGTGGCAGGCAGTTTCAAGCCCGGTGCCGACTGCCCGAACCGGTGGGTGGAGACGGAGTCGCGCGATTACCGTGGGCTCGATGGCAGCAGCTGCGGCATTTTTGTCATGGACTGTTCTGTTCTGCGGTTGCTGTCATGTCTGCTCCTGGAATTGACGACTTTTCATCACTGGAGGAGGAATTGGAACCTTGCGGAAGACCGACGTCGTTGTCTTGGGCTGGGATGCGACGTCGAAATTTGCTGTGTGCTAAGCCTGGTGGGCCGCAAACTGGCGTGCTAATTGGGCCAGACCGGATCCGCTCCATCCAGCCCCTCTCGCCTGAAGCCCAGAACGCATGCGCGTGGCACGCCGAAAGGCGTTACTCCCGTAAGCCCCAGCGTGCGCGGCGTGAAAGAAAGACGGCGGCGGGGGCGGTGCGGTGCTGCTCCGACGGCGATCGATGGCTTCCGCGCCTTCCATCATAGGCAGAGGCGTGGATGAAAACGGATCGGATACGAACGGATGTCACTGATATTGTTTTCGTATTTCAGTCCGGATTTGAATTCGAATACGGATAGTATCAACCATGCCGACTGGATATCGACATTGTAAATATACGATTTCAGTATTCGAATACGGATAGTATCGGATGTTGAATATCCGAACTCGGATACGGACAGATCTAAATCCCTTTAAATAGATTCGGTATCGAAAATATCCATACCGTGGCCTCCTCCGATCCGTCCACTGGCTCCGGCCTGCTGCCCATCTCGCATTCGTCTCTCTTCAGCAGCGTCAGTACTCAGTCGTCTCAACGGATGAGTGAACACATATATGCCGGCACCTGCAGGTTTTCTCGTAAGTTTCAAACCCATGGGATTGTATATGTACTCATAACCATTCACTAATCTTGATCCAACCCAAATGAACGTATGATTCATATATGTGCTTTCCATATCCAAAAGATACTAATTAAAGCACTCACAACCTGCTCATCATAGATCGATTTCATTCCATGCCGTGCCGAACATAAAGCCTAGCTACTTCATGAATATTGATCAATGATTAATTAGTTGAGCGAAACCATAAAAACAAAGCTCGATCCCCCTTTCGTCACAGGTATTTCAGGCAAAGTCCTTCCGGACGGTCCATGCTCCAGTCCTGCCTCCCGAGGGAGATCTCTAGGCTCGGCGCGTACATGTCGTCCGTCAGCTGCTCCAGGCTAGCAAGAGATGGGAAAGAGCTCGCTGGGCTTGAGCAGTTTGTAGCGATGGGGTCAAGGTGACCATTTGCCTCTTCTTGAGCCGCCTGATACATTGTCACGATAAAACATTACATGTATATAATATATGTGGACCCATACAATTTAGGCCCCTTTGGAACGCGTGATTTTTTTCCGTTTCTACAATATTTTCCTATAAAAAATAAATTGATTCATATGAAATTTTCCTATACAATTCTTGTGAAATCCATGCGTTCCAAAGGGCCCTTAATAACATCTTTGTTTAAAAAACATATAACTTGAGAGCAATGGTATATGCTCTTTCAGAGAATAGCATATGGTATATATGTCCTTATATCTGTAGTGCTTCTCTATCTACTGTTTTTCATGGCCTACTTAAACAGTACAATAGTGCAAATAAGTTGTTCAGAACAAGAGGTGCCAAGAGAGTCACATGTGCATGCGTTTGCATGGTGGAATTAACATGTTTAGATAACTCTTGCTTGCTTGCTTGCGCATGTGTACGTACCTGAGTATCTTGAAGCATTGGCGGTGAGAAATTATGTTCCTGACAGCGGTACAACGAGTCAACAATTGCAACACCTTTTCCGGCACTGCTGATGCGTGGTCAGTCCTGTTCCTGTGTGCTCAACAAATTAACAGCGCTCTTATCAATTTCATGAAGCCCACAGTAGTACATAGTAGTAGTACATTGCTATATAAACTGTGAGTTGGACTGTTAGTCATGTAATCCGTGGTCAGAGATGCAGGTTAACAGTCTCAACAAGCTGCACACAGACCATAATAAGTATATATATAGCACATGTTATTATATATATCTCGGCGCTTTTTTTTGCAGATGAGAAATTGCAGTTTAAGGCCTTGTTTGGATGCGCCATGTGTATCCACCTCAATCCACATGTGTTGGAGTGGAATGGAATGGAATTTAATTTAATTCCACCTCAATCCACTTCAATACACGTGGATTGAGATGAATATATACGCATCAAACAAAGCCTAAGTATAGACATAAACATAATAGTATAACACACATGTTAATACTATCGGTAGCATACGTGCATTTTTTTTTCGCTGATAACGAGTAGTATTATATTTATTTGACCCATCACTGCATGCAGCAAGTTTATACTTTGGATTCTAACACTTGCATGCATTGCGGTCGCAGACATGCACGAACTATCTTCCATATTTCCTTGTAGCCTTGCTCCGTGCTGTTTACTGTTGATCTGTATATATGTACAGTGAAGGCTCTGGGGTTTCTGCGCGGCTCTAGCGTATATACCGGAACATGCCCGGCTTGATTTGTCCCTACCATGCCAGGCCTCCGATCCGGTACACAGAGATGAACAGGAAGCCGTACACCACCACAGGTCAACAACAACCTGGAGCACTGTCTCGCTGTTTCTCGACCGGCCGATCCATATTTGCATGCATGATCACTGACATATATAACCAAGAGTCGCAGAAGGCCAGAACAACGAAGCCAAGACAGCAGCACTGTCGCTAGGCCTCCATGTCTGTCTATATGCATCTGCGCCAGCCATCGATCCCCTGTGCATCCTGATCTATAGCACATAATAGCCACCTTCTTTGCTTCGACAAACGTATGGTGTTGTTTGACTTATCATGGACTCTTTGTTTTTGATCTTAGACTTATCATGGACTCGGTTAGCTCAATTAGCTTCTAAGTAATGATGAAGTTGATCATTAGGAGCTCTCCACATATACCATCCAGCTGAATCATCGACCATATATATATATAGCTGCCGTTGAGCTCTGAGGTAGACGGGTGGATTATTGACCATGATCATCGCATCAGGTGAACAGTACTGATCAGGAGAGAGAAGCAGATCGATAGGGTGACAGGGATGGAGAGCACATCTATCAGCGGCACGGAGCGCGATGATGGCTGGAGCTACGGATGCGGACGCGGACAAGCAGAAGGGTGCGTGGATGCGTGACGACACGCGGAAGAGGTCGGCAGGGGGACATATCGGCTACAGCGAGAGCACTGGTTGTCGCTCAGTCCATGCCTGGGATAACTACTACTCCTACTCCGGGTTCTATAAGAAAATTAGGGGGTGGAGATGGATAGAGAACTGGCGTATGGTCTGGAGAGAGAGGGCGTGCACATACATATGCTTGCACAGGAGAGAGGGAAGGTATGCAGGCATATATATCTTTTTTCTCTACTGTATATATAGTATTGAATGCTGGTCAGCTCAAGAAAAAGTTAGATGATGGATTTTGTTTTATGAGTAAAAAAACAGGTGATTAGTTGATATCAGTCGGTTAACTGATAATTCCTGGCATGTTTCTCTTTGTGTTTGTGAATGAAAACTGCCTGCCCTGAAGATGATTTAGATAGCCTGTGCAGAATGGTTTTGCCATTTACTTCCCTACTGCCACACAATGCAGACTTGAATCTAGACATGTTCCTCTAAAGAAAACTAGTTAATACTAATCCATAATATTGGGATAGACAAATGGCTTTTTTTAGACTTAACGTATTCACCGGCCAATCAATTAACCTGCCGATTTATTCTACTTGTATTATAAAGAGGCCGGGGCCTAGACATTTATTATACCTGGCCCTTTGTGTCCTAGGTTAAACCAACTCAACATGCAGCCAGAGTTAACTATACAACGGGCCCATTTCCTGCCTCTAAACATTCTTTGGATGGGTATCTTTGGCTAACTCGTGGATAAGGTTATCGCCGTGTTCGCTGGTCTGAAATAATCAGACCAGCCTGCTGGTTGCCACTCATTTTACTGTTCATAAAAACTAGCCAAACAGTGTTTTTCTCTCACAAAACCAGCCAGTTTCAGCCAAGTTTAAGACCAGCGAACGGGGCTTATGGTTACACTGGAAACTGGATAAACTTAGATGCACGATACATCTTGTTTTATTTAGAACACACAAATACTGTAGTAGATTTGATTCTTAAGCACTTACTTTGGATTTGGATCAGACGTGAACCCTAGCTAGGCACGGGAAGCATATATTATACCACGTGCTAGCTAGTATAATATTGCTTTGAATGGAATCCATCTTATTCTTATATATTATATATATTATCATCTAGCTAGAGTGTTTGTATGTTCGGCTTACTCCAAGAGCCATTTGTATTCTTTTTTTTCAATAAAAGAGTGAACACATTCCACCCGTTTTTAACCAAGCAGTTAGGACAATTATATTGCTACATGTCAGTGGTCTTAAGGTCATCTCATGCAATGCCACATAAGATTTTTTATGATGTGGAGAGGAGAGAAAAAAGGTTAAAGAAAATAAATATATAGGTCATGGTTTCATGAAGCAACCTAGTGAGTAAGAATTTAGGACTATGAGACATTTTTCACCATTATGTGGGACAAATGAAGGATCGATGATTGAATTATGTGGGACAACATAAAAGACAACATATGGGGTGTTTGGGACTGTTACACAAACTCTGCTCCACAAAAACTTGAAGTTTGTGGAGCACCCCTTTAGGTGCTCTCATAACTCCACATTTTTTCTTCGAACAGAGTAAGTGGAGTTGAAACCATTTGGCTAAAAAACGTGGAGCGGAGCAGTCCCAAACACCCTCTACATGTCTTGTGGTTAAGTGACTATATGAATCGTCTATATATATATGTACTTGCCCTTAGGCCTTATGTTATTTACAAATGGTAAAAAAAACTGCCATGTGACGTGATTTATTTGTGGAGAAAATAATGTCAAGCATTTTTTAAAAACAAAGAAAAGAATGCCGAACACAATCACATTTCATGCACATAGTGTCTCACAAGCTGTATACTAGTAATAGATAAATTCAATAAGGATGTGATTTGACTAAGGTTAGAAAAGTATGTAAGCACTTTCACTCTTTTTTTTAAGTATACTTTCATTCTTACACTAGAGAGTTTGTAATGCCTATATGCATTGCCTTTTTAAACAGTTAGTAAATTTGAACTAGGGAACAAACTGAGAGACGGTCAAATCAATGTTATCTTTTGGTCAGCCAGCAGCAGAGGCGACTGTATAACCATGGGATAACAGTAAAAACAGCAAACAGATAAGTAAGCGATGAAGGTGACACATGCAGACAGACCTCGGGGGAATGGGTGGAGGAGGTGACGGTGCTGCCGCCAGTGGAGCTGTTGCTGCTGGCGCACAGAGGAAGTGAGCAGCGGAAGTAGTCGCCGTAGCAGGCGGCGCAGAGCCCGCCGATGGAGAGCTGCAGATCCCAACCACTACCACCCCACCTCCTGCTGCTTCTGCCGCCGCCGCCTCCTTCCCTGTCGCCGTAGTCCTCTGCACCGGCGGCAACGCCACGCCTGTGAACACAATGTTCCAACGATCGGTCATTGCACGCCCCGCCCGGCATGAAATAGCTAGGACTACGAAGTCCATGATCCACGCTAGCTAGCTTTGCGTGGATACATATATATACCTGTAGCTATGTGCAACGATCTGTCTGTGCTCTTTACTGTCCTGTACATCTGCAAACCAAGGGGATGACAGCGGTTAGTTGCGTGGTGTTCTCTTTTTTTTTTTGAGGAATTTGCGTGATGTTCTTGTGGCATGATGCATGATCTGGTTAGTTTTTTCTGTCGGTGCGAAGGTGCACGGTGAAAGACTGAAAGAATCATGTGTCTTGTTTTTGTGACTTGTCGTTCCATTGCGGCCAAGCTACCTAGATGCCGTTTGTTTGTCACCTAGCACTTGACCAAGATTCACCAGGGACAAATTAGTTTACCAATAGTAAGAACACCCCAAAAAGTGGTGGAAAAAACAAAAAGGAGCCATCATGCACCAAGATTCACCGTGTTTTTTTTTCTTTAGTTGTGTATGGCATGGTAGCTTCTTCCCTTGTATGAAATTATATGATATGGATGATGTATCCCTTCATTTTTTTTCTTGCTTTCTTCTGCACGTACCTGAAGGTGGCTCTTGACATGCGCGAGCGTTAGATCCTTGACGTTCATCAGCTCCAGCACCGACTTCGGCGTCGCTCCTGCCGGCAGTCAGCGACGGGCGACCGCCACAAGAACGGATCGCGCGCGCGCGCCAGCAGAAAAGATCGTCAGAGAATTGAGCATAAACAATAAGCTTGTGCAGAAGGGAAGGGGAATGCAAGCATATCGGATCATGCCCAGTGTTTAGCACAGCGCACGTGAACGATATATATATATGCTTACTCTCATGGCCGCCGAGGAGCTCGACGGCGTGCACGAAGCGCGCGTGGAGCGCGGTGGTCCAGCGCATCCGCGGCGCCCGGGCGCTTCGCTTCGATCCGGCGGGCAGGGAATCCCTGGCGGCCGCGCGCTTGAACGCGCACCCCTGCGGCTGGAGGTGGTGGCCTTGCCGTCCGGCAGCGTCGTCGCAACGCGCCGGCGTGGCGAGCCCCAGGCTGAGGCCCGGGGGCTCCGCGCCGGGGCTAGGGTTTGCAAAGAACCCTACCTCGCCGCTTCCTTCAGCGTACGTCGCCGTGCTAATTGGTTCTGTCGGCGGAGCCTTCGCCACCGCAGGCGCGTCAGATGCAGCGGCCGACGAGGCGGCTGGCGGGCTTATCTGGAGGGAGAGATTCGGTAGGTTCCTTTGCAGCATTGGGAGATCAAGCAAATGGAAAGTCACAGCGTTGCAGGTGTTGTTCCACGATCAAATGGAGCACGGACACCAAGTTCCTAGCTAGTAATCGATCCTACTTCTTGTTGTGATCGATCGAGTCATATACTTGTCGAATCAAGCGGAGTCCATGGAGGGGAGGATCGGTAGCTATATCAGCGGTGGTCCGGCTGGTGATCAAAGATGAGGAAAGAAGATAGTAGAGAGAGAAAGCCAGAAAGGAAAGGAGATGAGGAGATGGCAAAGTCAGGACAGTGGTACAGTCACTGAGAAAGAGAAAGAGAGAGGAGTGCGGATGGTGGGTTTGAGCAAAGTGGCAGTGAAAGGAGAGAGAGAGAGAGGGGGGGGGGGGAAGGAGAGGCTTGGAGCCTGGGGCGTAGTGATGAGGGGCAAAAGAAGATGTGGTGATTAGGTCATGATTATGATTTGGTACCATGCTTAAACAAGGGTGTAAACTTTGGAGGGCAGGGTGTATAAACTGAGGGTGTTTAGTTCTAAAATTTTTTGGTACTTTCTTGGGAATGCTGCTTAAACAAGGGTGCAATTAGTTTTTTTTCATCTACATTTAAACTTTGGAGGGCAGGGTGCAAAAAAATTTTGGAACTGGGGAAACTAAACGGGGCCTGAAAGTACTGGTGCTTGAAGGCTACATGTACTCTTCCTGACCTGCATGTGCAATCTGACAAGTGAACGTATGTACTGTAGCGATATGTGGGTGGTCATTTGAATGTTCAAAACGTAGCATGATGTTTCAGGTGGATGAAGTACTTTATTTATACTCTATCAGTTGACTATACGAAGTCGGGAAAGAATGAGTCTTCTTCCTGGAAAATAACTAGAAAACAACTGTCTGTATGTACTCTCTATATATTTCAAATTAATTCACTTCAATTTTATTCTAAGTCATTTTTTTTCTAGTTTTGATCAAACCTTTTCAAAATATTAACATCAAAAACTTCAAACAAATACACTATGAAGACATATTTCATTAAAAATTTTAATAAAATGATTATCATGTAGTAGATGCTAAAGTGAACACCTTTTCGTGGAAGGCTAGAAACAGATTATTTGGTGCTGCAACCAATGATCAACTATTCAAAAGAAATGTTTGTTCAAATACTATCTTCGCGTCTAAAAAAATCCCTGTGAGAAGACGCAATATGTTTTCGTGCTAGGTCGTTCCATAGGCTTGCAAACACAACCTGCTACCCTACAACTTCCTCTCTTTCAAATTATAAGGCGTTCTATTTTTTTTTAGGTACATAGCAAAAGTTATGCATCTAGAAAAGATAGAAAGACTCATAATTTGGCATGGAGGGAATAGTTATCATAGCTCAAGTAGCATCACACGTCCAAAAAAAGCAGGCATGTTACCATGTAGGATTAAAAAACACCACTTTTATCAATTTTGTCCTATATTATACGTGTAACCATCTAAGTAACATTCAACGAGATGCACACGGTCGCGGGAATGTGTCTTGGGTACTTGATGGCACGTCCTCAAGAATCGGCATTTGGGATGTTTCACGGCCTGCACACCTCTTCACTTTAATCATTCCCTTGTTACAAATTATGTCACTTATTCATTATATCTTCTATCTTAGGTTATTTTAGATTGAGCTCCATCAAGGTTACACTTGCGCACCTTGTATATTGCTACATTTCCCTGTCTAATTTTTCCATCTTCTGAGAAAAATTCCAGTGATGCCCTTTACAAGTGTCCCTGAATGTTGGTTGTCTCTATGTTTTTCATAAGTAACGACTTCCTGACATGACTAGAGATGTTAATGGGTATATGGTGCACCCGCCTATTAGGATTAGCTATATGGGGCATTTGTGACTTTCTAGTAGATTCTTCTGTGACTCAAAACAATATCCTAAAATACCCATGCATTTCGCAAAATAAAAAGAAAAACAAGAAGCGCATAAAACGAAAAACAAGAAGCGCAATCTTGGTAATTTCTTCTGTCATAATTAGATCACGTCTTCTATACAAAACATCATCAAACTAATTATGGTCTGAGGGAGTGATTTGGCCACATAATTACAATAACTAAGTTGTTGTTCATTTACGATTGTTAGGGTCTATTTTGTTTCTCACCAGACAACCTTGCCTCGCACATGGAGCATCCCCAAGTGCTTGATTTTGAACGTCTGGGGATAAGATTGATGCCTAGTTGGTTGCTTGCTTATGAGGCATCCAACCAAATAAACCTTAGATCTTGTTTTGACTTTTATTTTTTCATGATTACTTATTGTTTTGGACATCAACTGCTAAACTTTCTTCACCGCATGTTACTCCTTCCGTTATAAAATGTAAGTCGCTCATTTTGTTAAGCATTTAGATATACATTTTGTCTAAATACATAATAAAAGCTGCTAAAAAAGCAAGAACGACTTACAATTTGAAACAGAGGGAGTCGAATATCAATCAAAGTAGTAACAACGAGGATGCTATTTTGATGCCAAAAATTTGCAAAAAGTAAAGTATTTTTCATATGCTGGAAATAAATATTGCTTTTTGTACACTACTGGTCAAAGTTGAGGCTGCATGCCATATAGGTATGCAGTATGCTAGGTGCTACAAGCTACTAGGACAATACTCCTAAAACGCACACAATAATAGAGAGGTGCGTGTGCTGGTCTGCTGGAAAACTCATACCATGGTTTTCACAGTCCTGCCAGTATATATTTAGTGTGGTTTTGGTGATCATGGCTGGTCTATGGGGCTATCAGATGTGCTTATTTAGCTGAAGCCCAACACAGTGGATATGAAGACGAGTGATTTTAGAGAATGTTCAACCAAGATGGCCGGTCTTATGGATCTGCTGGGAACTGGGGAGGGGAGGGATCGGAGCCAAATAATCAGGGGCAGTGAATAAACATGGTAGGGTCTGACAACAATCCAAGCCAACCAGGGCTACCCATGGTGCTGCAAAGATAGGTCACCTTTTGATCTGATCATCTGAAGGATCTGCAGCCGCGCGCAGTGCCAGTGCAGTGCAGGGACCGATGCAATGCAACACAGGTGTAAAACCGGCTGATGGCCTCTTTGGGGCTGCACATTTTCAGCAAAGCAGAGGTATAATGCCCCCGGGCGAGGGCGCTGGGGATCTTCCCATATTCATGAAAGGGAAGGAAATTAATAAAAGGGGCTCGATCGCGAGCCCGCCCGTCCGTCCGTCCGTCCGCCGTGGGACGCCGCTGCTGGCTGCTGCACGGCGGCCGGGCGTGACAATGAATGTGGCGGAATGCGACAACACGATATGGGGCACTACTGCCGCGGCTGCACCGCTGGTGCGAGCGCGAGAGCGACACGGGAGCTAGCTGTTTCAGACAGTGCTAGATAGCTATGCATCAGGAATCAGGATGATGAGGGGTAGCTATCCTTCCTTCGCATATACATGCATGCATGCACAGTGATGATTCGATGGTTTGATTACTGGTGGAACGAACTGTGAAACATGCATGCATGCATGCATGCATCATGCAACATTTGTAGAGAACGAATCTGAACACAGCCCGATAATTGCTGCACGCATCTATCTGTCAACGTACGTGCCTGAAGGTATCAATCATAGCCGACGAGCGAGCAATACAATCCACAGAAGCTAGCATGCCGACCGAATCAGCACGCACGTGTGGCGGTCACGTGATGAGCGCAAGGCCCGGGTCGATACTATACTACGGCCGATCGATCGCCCAGGAGAGAGCGGCATAAACAAAAAGAGAGCTAGCTAGGGGGGCAAAAGTACGGCTCCTACATTCCGATCTCGTCGTCGTCTTCACATAATTGCCCAATGAACTGAGAGCGCCCCCCGGAAAGCAACAGCGGATGAGAACAAGGAGGAGTCCTTTTTTGAAAGTATATAAACAAGGAGTCGTCCTGGCCTCGCGGCACAAAGGAAAATTAAGGCGCTCGCTCAGCCCGCGCCCCGTGGCGCCGGTACGGCGATCCCGACCGCCGGGCGCGCGCCGCGCTCAGCCGTAGCGCCGCGGCACGCGCGGCCGGGGAGATGCCAACAAGCGGGAGGAACTTCTCGAGGCGGCTAAACAAATGGGCAGGCCGGGGGCAAGGGAATTTTGATCCGCGTTGTTTAGCGCCCGGCCGGGTCACAGCGCCTAACGCGGCGTGTTCCTCGCAAAAGTTACGCGCGGCTTTTCGATGGCCGATGCTACTGGCCGGCCTCGACCCCGCGCGCGGGTCCCCGTGCACGCGCGTTATTGCTGGCTTGGCTTGGCTGTGCCGCATGCATGCGCCTGTGTGCGTCGTGTACGTATGTGTGTGCGTGCGTGCGTGCCCTGGTCTCTTCTTGGTCCGGGGCGCCGCGGGGTACGTCCCGCTTGCGTTTTGTTTAATCGGTGTTGCGAGTCGGTAGCCCTGTCTGCCTCCTTGCTGCGCCCGTGTCCATCGTGTGATGGTTGTGTCTAGTAGAGTACGTACGTGTACGTATAGTACTGCCAGTACGTCACGTGGTAGAGCATGTACTGTGTACGGAGTATATTCCAGCTAGTCTACGCTAGCTGTCAGCCTGTCACGGGAAATTGGTATGGTACAGTACTATGCTGTCTCCTGGAACACGTCCGTTCGTATACGTATGTCGCCAACCGGATGGATACGTTTAGTACCGGGCGTGATTGGTTGCTCCGAGGTCAGCGGTCCGGGATGGTGGCCCTGTCCAGGCTCTTCCGAGCCGGCATCAAAGCATTCATCACCCATCTTTGTTTGGTTTGGTTTAGCTTAGCTGTCCTGGATGACAATGATTGTGTTTGGTTGCCCCCGTGGATCGTTTTGCTGTATGAAGTGGTGGTAGCGTTTGTGTTTGGTTGGGTGCACGGCCTGGGGTGCGAGCACCGTGTACCGTTTTGGTGTGGTTACCACCAGCTATTGCAGAATGAAGAAGAATAGAAGGAAACATAGATAACTTTGCCTTAGTTCAACAAGCTTAGCATTGACAATGACCTTGGAGCTTCTAATGACATAAACATGATAATAGTACTCCCAGCAAATCATGAACAAAGGCGTGATTGGTTGCCCAAAAGTCACAGTTCCTCACAAGGTCATTGTCTCCACACGTTTTCATGGCATTTTGAAACAATCATAGGCAATATGAAACAATTAGAGGCACCTACAACAATGCTTAGCAATGAAAAACTCAAGCATCATCAAAATAAACGACCGAACCAAAGCAATAGCCAGTAACCAAGGTATTTTAGGGCTTCATTGGTTGCTCGAAGCACTACAAGGAGGCATTTTAGGGCATAGACCCCAGGCTCCTTTCCCCGATAGGCAACATACCAAGCCATGGCATTTTGAGCATCACAGACAGTTGTAGCAACGAGCAAGAACGAACCACAGGAGCACCAGCAACAGAAAAGACCGCACCACAGCCACAACAAATAACACCGGTTTGTTCCTGAGCACCTGTGGTGGAGGATTGACAAAAACTTTATCATCTTCACAACCCATGAACTCTAAGTATGATGCTTCTGCCTCTTCTTTGTTAGGGAAGCTCTTGTAGCTGTTGTTTTTAAAACCAGTTACCTATGCATTGCATCTAGCCCAGGTTGCATATACCCCAAGAACTCTGCCACGGTACACAACATACCAAGCCATTTGCCCTTAAAAACACATAAAAACAAGTATAAGATATTGATAAGATGAGGGTTAGTTCAATCGATTTGCCTCAGATTTAATTGTGTTTTCATTTGACCTTGAACTTGGAGTTTAAGAAACATAGACAGCAACAAACCTCAAACAGATAGTAGAAAACCAAGATCATGACAGGTATGAAACCATGAGAGGCATCCAGTCCAGCCATCAGATCATCAAAATTGTCCAGCTGTTGCTTGGGTATGGATGTCTCACATGGTTTGATGACAGTCATGAGAAGCATAAGCAGAAGATAGAAGAAACAATGCTCTAGTACCTCACAAGTCCAAGGTCATCAATGTGCATAATCCATTACTCAAACTGGCACTATTATCTTCATATGCATGAAAAAGATCTCACAATTGTATCATCCTCAGTCAAAAAAATGGTTGACATCAGAAGCATAAAAAACATAGGCCTCGGCTAATGTAAACTGCAATCATCCCAAGTGGCAAATAAGAACACAAATTGCTAAGGCAAGTTCATGACTCCCATAGAAGCGTGAGACACGTCCATCCCAGCCATCCGGTAGGCATGCCTACAATAGTTGCTTGGGAATAGACGTATCCCGCGGTTTGATGAAAGACATGAGAAAACACAAGAAGATAATAAAGCAACAACAGAAATAATACCCACAGCCACCTCAGATTGCTATAGTTTGCATCATCGGCCAAATAGGAACTCCTGCAAGAACAATAACAGCATATGAAATGTCTCAGATGAACTGACAATCCAAGGTATTTTAGGGCTCAGATCAACTAAGTGGCAATCCATCACCCTTTGTTAATGTCTACACCACACAGATCAACAAAGCCTCACATCCATCACCATGGCTCCTATGCTATTCCAGACTAGGTGCAGCCTTGGTTAGGCGGCAAATGGTTGTTTGTAGCATCAGTTGAGGTAAGTGCTACACATTAAAATACTTCCTACAGGATAAGACAGTTAGCATGGCTATATGCAAAAGTGGAGAGGCCAACTCGTATGCATCTAATCAAAGTAGATTGCGCTAAGGAATGTCCTAAGCCACAGGATCCTATGAGCCTCTGTCATCTGAATAAAGCAAAGTCCATCAGCCTTGTTCTTCAGTAGGTAAACCAGGGCAAACATGAGTGCCTCCTGTGAGTACCCAGGGCAGTCCATAACATAGCCACAAAGATCCTGATGCACCTCATTGTGCTGTGGAGTCTTGAGGGCATCTCCTACAGACTCCACAGCCTTGATCATTCCATTCATGTGGTCTATTTCCTCTGGGGCAAGCTTCCTTCTCTTGCCACCCCTTTCCTCCTGGCTCTTGGCATCATAACCCTTAGAGCCTTCCATACCAAAAGGTGTTTCCTTTCCAGAATCAGCCTCTGTGCCACCTAAGTCAGTGATGTCATCAACGGTATCAATATCACCTTAGCCAATGTCGGTTGGAGTACCCAGAGGCTCATTTGAGCCCATTGCATACTGCTTGTGACCTGGTTACCACCAAAGATGGTCCTAGTGAACATAGTTCTCTATTGGTGTGTTCAAGAACTTAGCATCAGCAGGATGGTCCTAGTTAGTGAAACAGATGTAACTATTAGACACAGGAGAGCAAAAGAAAAGAAAAAGGATAGCTGAGGTGTTATCCAAATAGTTTCTAACCTTGGTGTGGCCAAGAAGGTGTTCATCATCAAGTACTATCATATGGTGGTCCTCATCCCACAGAGCACCACTCAAATCCTTGAGCCTAACAACCTTAACCCACTTTTGCCTCCACTTTCTTAGGTGATTGTAAATCTGCTGGGTGGTCACATTGACCCTAGCAAACTCAGAGACCATGAGTGCAACCTGCCTAACATGTACCTCCTTGAACCCTTTCTCAATTTTGACCCCCTGCCCCACCAAATCATGGAACCTTCTAAGCATGAACCCAGACTGGATAGGACTCCAGTGCATAGGGCCATTGGGCTGAGGGGCTGCTTGGTTGCCATCATCAGCAGCAACTACCCCACCCTGTTCCACCACATTGTCCTCACCACCAATGTTAACAACCTGGTCAGGCATATTGTCCATTTCCTATCCACAACCACCATAACATTGAACAACCAGTACGTAAGGAAAACAAATTGCATGGTATGAAATACAAGTTCAACAGATCAAATAGGCAGAAAAGGAATATGTACTACATCATTGCAAAGTGCCATAGGTCTCAGTTAAAATATAAGTTTCTCCAATGTTACTAAACAGTACACACACCATGCCACTACACCCTAGAATTTCCCCTATTTTGCCACATCTGTGCAGCCCATGCCTCCCTCTGTTGTGCCCAGATACCATTGTCAAGGACATGATATGGTTGTGAGGCATTGTCATTGATGTTAGGTGTCCATGTGGATTCAGCAGGCACATGCTCGTCCTGCCCATGCCTGAGGATCCAATTGTGAAGAATACAATAGGCAAGAACAAGCTTAACTTGGGTCTTGTATGGGTGGAAAGATTTGTTGTCCAATATCTTGAATCTATTCTTTAGAGCCCCAAAAGCCCTCTCAACTGTTACTCTAAGAGACGAATGCCTTAGATTAAAAAGTTCTCTTTGATTTTGAGGTCGGTTTGAACCAAACTCCATCAAATGGTACCTTGTGGCATGAAATGGTGGCAAGAAACCAGGCCTCACTGCATAGCCAGCATCGACAAGATAGAATTTGCCTAAAAATTAGCAGATAGGAATATGTTTTAGTAGTTTCATTTAGGATTAAGAAAAGTGTCAAAGGTTTTTTTGGTTTGGATGATACCTGGTGGCACTCTAAGGCCATCATCTCTTTCAAGAGCATCAGGCAAGATAAGAGCATCATGTGCAGATCCCTTCCAACCAACAAGCACATAGGTGAATCTGAGGTCAAAGTCCACGGTTGCCAACACATTTTGTGTGATGGTGTGCTTCCTGCCTCTAAAGGTAGCTTGTATCTTCACAGGCACTCTAGCTAATACATGAGTACCATCAATTGCTCCTATGTGGTCCTAATTGAAAAAAACATAAGTGCAAGTGAACATTGACACTAAACTAATAATGCATGAAACCTATGTATGACAAGTTATGGATACCAACCTTGAAATAGGGGTACCACCTTTTGCTCCTAAGGATCCTAGGATGGACATTGGTAGCAGGAGGGATAATCAATTCATTCCTCAGCTCTCCTACCGCATATAACACATTCTAGAAGAACCTACTAATTGTCTCTGTGGACCTCCTGAAGGTGGGGTCAACCACCCTAAACCTCTCATTGTGACCAACAAGATGCAAGAACATGGCTACTTGTTCTTCCACAGATGCATGTATGTTGTCAGTGACAAGCTCTCTACTACGGAAAAGGTCACAAAGTTGGAAAAAAGGGGCCCTCTTCATTGTAAGAAGGTTGACACAGTGTACATCATCAGATTCATAGATGTATATAAGGTTGTTCATCCTCTGTTTGTCCCTCTCAGCCAAGGGACCATAGGTGACTGAGCGCGAATCTTCAACTCTCCTCCTAAACCACATGAAAAACCAAGCAGCCACTGCAACAACCACAGCAGCGACAGCCCTTCGCCTAGCTTCAAATGCCATGTCTACCAACAGAATGGAGGGCAACATTAGAAAGGGAGCATGCAACATGGGTGTGTACTGCTCAGCAAGCAAAAAATCAGACAAAATGAACTATGAAAGACGCGGTTGCCACACCAAAGGGTGCTCCTCCAACGTATACTGTTACACAATCAACATCATTGATCTCTAGGCACTTTGCTCAGTGTGTAAAACAAAATAGGCATCAACATGTACAAGATCTACACAAAACATGAGGTATAAACCAAATATGAAGCATCATGTACAGATCTGAGCTAGGAACAGGTAAATCAGGTATAGCATCGTACATATCTGAGGATGTCAAACCAAGAACCCTGATTTCTTGGCATTTCAAGCAAAATCCACCAACAAATCAACAAAATCGACACTGAAGAAAGAGGAGGGGAAGAGCGCAGGTGGTATATATACCGTCCAAGCGCCGGAGGACCAAGAGAAATCCTCGGCGAGGGTCGCCTCGGTAGGGCTACCGAGGTCGAGGGGGAGCAAGACAGGAGTTCGCACTGGAGCTATGGCGGAAGGAGAGGCGAAGAGTGAGGGCAGTAACCCTAGTCGAGACTTGCTGCGGCGCGCTTTATGGCTCGGACGGCCTCATCTCCTGCGCTCGGCGTGAAGGTTCCCGCCAAGCACCGAGTGAGCCTGCACCGAGAGGGAAGTGGGGATCGAGAAGACGGCGCCGTCCGGGATGGAGGAGCGAATCTGCACGTGAGGAAGCATGAGAAAGATGCGAGTAGGACAACCAAACACAGACGAATGCACAAAGGATATGGGATTGCCAAATAACGGCCCGGTTCGGACAACCAATCACGCCCTATGTGCGTGGTACAACTGCACGCTTTGAGAACTCAATAATGGTCAATATGCCATGCATGTCCGGGGCAAACGGCATTATTCCGAGCTTAGACCAGCAGTCAAAAGTCGCTTGTACTGAAAAAGCGCTACAGCGTCCCACGGGCCCGATCGATGAGCCTCACCGCTGGCATCGATCTCCTAGGTAAAAAAAAAACGTGCATGATGGATGCTCGTGGGACACTTGCTGATGGCCAGAGGCAGAGGCAAACAAGAGCGAGTGGCGCTCGTGTGGCCTGAGTGCCTGGCACGACGCAACCCAGGCCCTGGTAGTGGAAGGACCAACGAACCGCGTCCTCCACCGGCTAATGCAATCGAGACTCTGCGTCACTGCGTGTATAGAGCAATCCAGACGGCATCTCCAGTCCATAGACTGATCTCATGATCTGATAGACCACTCCTGCTGTCCTGCATGATGATGTCGATCGTGCACTACAACATGAGATCCCCGGGTTGCACTATTGCACGCTTCCATTGCAAGATTCCGGCCCACTAATGGATTGAATGAAGGGCACCATTGTTGCACGCGCCCGACGTCTCCCAATTATTCGCGCCGTGCACCGCTAGCAAGCTGCGCGGCACAGCCTGCACGTACGTACGTACGTACGTACTCGATGGCCCGCGTGGGCCTTGCCTACAAGGAACTTGTGTGTGGTCTCCCCCAAGTGTGATCCCCCCTTCTTCCTTTCTTCCAAAGCCCCGCAGTGGCCGCAGTGGTCGGTGCTGGGCAGAGTGGACACGTGCTGGTCGAGCGCGACGTGGTGGTGGCCTCCAAAAGCTGCCTGCCGGCTGCCGCGCCGAGTAGCCCCGGCGAACGCATGTGCCCGGCCTGGCACGGCTCGGTGGGAGAGCATGATTGATCGGCCACCCCGCCCCGGCCGCCGGTCCAGCAGAGACCTCGCCCCGGCCGCGGTTCTCGGCGCGGAGGCGCGCCCAGCAACCAGCCGTGGTGGCCCCCGGGCGCGCGGTGATTTCCCGGCCGTTTCGGTGGGAAATCGATGCCTTTCTCCGTGCGATCATTGCGACTTCCCCTCAGCTTACGTTTTGCCGGCTCGGTGGCCTGGAGCTGGACGGGGACGGACGATCTGGTCGACGGGGGTAGATGACTGGGTCTCGGACCACGACCCGGAAATCCATGATGATTTCTCCACTGCTGGACGAATACCTGACGGGTTTCGGGGGACTGCTGCTAGGCGAACTCCGGTGTCAGTTGATTGAAGCCAGGCAATGCAAGCAGCTAGCAGCAGGTGTGTGTGACAAGGCCACGGAGTTTTGTTGGGTTGGGTTGGGGCCGGCGTCACGTGTTACGCGACAACAGGAACGCGTCCAAGGAGTAGCCGCCGAGCGCAGGACGAGAGCTGTTCGTCAGGTGTTTCACAGAGGACACGTACGTCGAACCCTTCTTGACTGAGCCCCAGGCTCTGGCTTCTGCTTTCCCGAGACCCGAGTCGACTGACTATTACGTTCAGTCCCCACCCAGTGTGGCGGGTATACGGGTAAGCATTTTTCGTCAGGGAAGCCAAACATTTGTACAAAGCTTTTGTTTTCGAAAGAGCTGAGATATATATCAAATCAGAGAACTGCCCATCGTTGATTGTACAAAAAGAACATCAAAGGGCAGAAAAAAAACATCAACAAAGGAAGCACTAGTTTTTTAGCCCAGCACCGTTGAAACTTTCTCTGATCACACGCAGTGTTTTCTTTAAGTCGTGATCTGCAGTGGTGTTGCTATTCGTGGGCATGCCAACTTATCTGCAGGCTGCAGTCAAAAAACAAAAAACTGACCTGCAGGCTGCAGCTTCATGGCCCAACTGTGTGGGCCGTGTCGGTTGCTACCCAAGTTCAGGCCCATCAGCCCATCACAAGCGCAAAAGCCTAGTTAGCAGCATTCCCCGACATACTTAGGACCGGGTCCGACTCGAGCCCAATTGCCCAACCGCGTCCCCCAATCGTCTCGCACGTACGGTCTCAGGCGCATCGCCCTCGCCGCTGCACAGACGCCGGAGACGACGACGGCGGCGAGATGACGGTCTTCCACTTCCTCAACTGTGCCTTCCTCACCTTCGGCCCCCACGTCGTCTACTACTCCGCCACCCCCCTGTACCTCCCTTTCCCTGCTTCCTCTCTCTCTCCCCCTACCTGTCTCCGTGAGATCCGTATGCTAAACTTGCGGGATCTGCGTTTGTTACTTGATCTGGTCGCTTTGTTGCGTGATCTGCACCGGAGAGTCCGAACGCCTGATTGTGGGAGTTCTATTTTTGACCCGGATTGTGGGATGGGGTTGTAGTCAGTGCAATTGCAGTGAATTTCGCTCAGTGAAGTTGGTTGGCGAACTTACGTTGCACTGTTCGTTGGGATTCAGAGCTTAGTTTGAGTGGATTAAGGTTTTCCAGTCGAATCTAGTTAGCTGAGCAATTAATTAGTTTACGAGCTGGATTCAGGTAAGCTTTTCAGTCGACATCTAGTGTGGGCTGAATATGCGAGTGGAAGGGGTGGTGAACTTTAGCGAGAAATGTACCTGTCAGGTAAGCTCACTTCATTCGTACATCTTTTTGTTTGGGCTGTATAAGGGAACCCTTTTATTTTTATGATCTTGAAACAAGTGGAAGGCGCTTTTTATTGAACCAACCCACTAGCGATATGAAATGATCCTACTGATTGTTGAACCTTGTGAAGGACTTAATGTTACCAGAAGTGGATGTAAATGCTTACTGGATCCATATTGTCAGTCAAGACTAGAGAGTAACCACATGATAGTATGAAAATGTTAAGTGCATTCCGGAGTGGAAAATATTACATTGAAAGTATATTCATCATGTAAATAACAGGCTGGCGGATTGAATTATATTAAATGGTTTCTAGTGTAGTATTTTTTCTGTAGGTTTCAGGTTGTGGCGACATGCCTTTTCAGTGACATAAAGGTCTAGTCACATCCAGATCAACTAAACCCTACTTATTTTTTGACTGTCACCCACTTGAGGAATGAGGGCGTCTACCCATAACCCATGGAACATGTAGACTAGTTCATGGATTCTTTGCAATGTAACCTAGCTGACCTAGTTTTATCTGAACATACAAGAAAACAGCGTTCTGCATCCAAAGGTTCCTTGGACTAAACATTTTTTTATCCAATCATCCGTTTCAGGTCAGAGTATGATACAATCGGCACTTCTGTAAAAGCAGCTGCTGTTTATCTTGGAACTGCACTTGTAAAGGTCAGCAACCAGTCCAGGATTCTTATGCATTGTGAAATTTAAAGCAGTAAAGGGATACATCTAGTGGGAAATCACGATTAGGTGCAAGTTTGGGAAAACAGATCTTTTTGTTTGGGCACCAAATAACATGAAAAATTCCAGAAGGAAAAAGAAAATCAGATGTTGCCTCTGGATTATTGATTTGTTCATAGATTGGTAAAACCCAAAATTTTGTATGTACAATAATAATTTGAGGTTTGGTGCACAATCTTTTTGTGCCTAGTTGTGCTTTGTCATATTTCCCAGTGAGAACCATTGTTGTTTAGCCAAATAATCTATCATTAAGTGATCTCTTACCCAATCATTTTTTTCTTGTTTGATTGTGTTCTCATCGCCTTGTTGTGCCTACCTTTTTTTATTAATACTTGATGCTCTTTCAGTAGTTTTTCCTATTAATAACGTTAATATATCCTGCAAGCTATATACATCCTTTTGATTTTTAATACAAACTTTTGCCTTCTGTGTAACATGACACATAAGGAACAGATTTTTCTTTGATTGTTTTAAAGAAGTTATTCAACCTTTCCCTGATTTCAATTTTCTATAGTTTATTTTGCATGCTATAAAGTTTTGTTCTTAACTTTCAGCGTCTGATGTTACTTGTGTAATTCTTTGCCATACCATTCTATTTTTTTTTTCCTATGCTTATTATCATGATGAGTTCAGTGAACCAATGGTAGTTAATTGGCTGCTAATGTTTCTATATCATATTGGCAGCTTGTTTGCTTGGCAACATTGCTCAAAGTACCTGAGAATGATAGCTTTGATCCCTATCAGGTATATTTGCTACACTTTATTGGACACGCAAAATACACTTTGGTTCGAACTTGGTGTCCTCTAATCTATCCTGTTGTTTCCACTTTCAGGAGTTAATGAAAGTTTTTATTGGATTCATAGATGTAGCTGGACTGTATTTTGCTTTGACACAGTTGACCCACAGAAATATCTCTCAGAATCATAAGTTCCAGGCTGTTGGTCTTGGTAAGTACAGAGTTGTCTCTGAAATTTGATTCATGTCAAATTATCAAACTGCATCCTTGGCCATGGTGACATTTATTCTCTCTTCTAATTTTGCATCTTCATCCTCTGCCTTTTGTATTTGTCCTTGCATGCTATGTGCTGAAAATATATGCTTAAGCTTTACTACCTGTGCCCATCTTAAGTTGCACTGCACCTAGTTTTCCATGACATGGCTTGGATATATGGAAGCACACTTAGGCCCTGTTTGGATCTCCTAAGAAAAATGAGATGAGGTAGAAAAATGAGATTATGAGAATGAGATCCAAACACTTGGGTTGTAGAATGAGATTCTAGAATCCAACTGTCTACCTCAAACTACTATTTAGAGATTTTTACTATGCAAAGGCAATAATCACTATGAGAATGGGATGCAAACTCCCCTTATTTTTTTTATCCAGAATCCAGATTCTACATTCACTATCCAGAATCCAGAATCTCGCTCTGAGAATGAGATCTGAACAGGCCCTTAGACTTTGGCCCTTTCTCAGTGTCTGAAATTTGACAACATCTCGTTTTGTTAGTTTCTCTGCATAAATTTGTGAAAAAATGTGAGATTTTGTCCCTTTCTCAGTGAATGATAACTTTGTTGTCACTTATCATCAAAGGCGGTTGTTTTGGGGTTTTCAGGTTGGGCTTTTGCTGATTCAGTTCTGCACCGACTGGCACCTCTCTGGATTGGGGCAAGAGGGCTTGAATTTACATGGGAGTACATATTTCAAGGACTTGAAGCGAATGCTAATCTTGTATGCACTCAGTACTATGTAAAAATATAGTACCAGATTCCTTGATTTGAAGAAAGCAACTTCCTAGTGCTGCAACTCATGATGTTTATTTGACATATTTGTCAACAAGAAGAATGCTTATTTATGTTTTTATACAGGTGATGACCCTCTCCCTTGCTGCATTAGGATCCTTGATGTGGTTTAGGAAGAACAAGCCTAGGACTTTGATTCCAATAATTTATGCATGTGCTCTGCTCTTGGCAACAATGCCATCTATCACCAGGTAAACAACGCTCCACTTTGTTTATATGTTCTTATTTCCCTTGTTTTCTGAAACAGAAAGTGCTTTATTACAAGAAATAATGATTTCTAGGTGTGTATGTCATCTTTTTTGTTGTTAAACCATGCTGTAGATTATTCTAGCATGATTTGTAATTTGTATGGACTGAGACTAAAAGGCTTCATTGTTGTTGCCGGTGTTGTCAATCAGTATGAGCTCAGGAAGATTATCTGAGTTCTTAGCCGTTTCAACACCATGCTTAACACCTGATGGATTAGATAGCAAATTTATTTTTTTTCTCAACCCTAAACTTTCTAATTTAGAAGTCTTAATTTTCCATCTCCATTGGATGTATCAACGTCATGTGCAAGGTTCCATGAATACCTTGAATTCTTTTCGCTTGCTCCCTGCTAATCAAACTTAGTACACCAAAGGGCGTTTGAGTTTTCTTTTCAACTACGGCATGAATAGTAATTAATCTTATTCTTTGAGGAGTTATGGTAGTTCTTATTTACCTAAGCTAGGACTAACTTTTGCATATGTTTCATGCTACCCAATTATGGTGGACTATATACTCCCTCCGTTCCAAATTATAAGTCGTTTTGACTTTTTTGGTTCATCCATTTTGCTATGTATCTAGACATAATATCATATTTAGATACATAGCAAAATAGATGTGCCAAAAAAGTCAAAATGACTTATATTTTGGGATGGAGGGAGTATGTAAAAACACTCTCCACTGACCGGGAAATACCATTCTTTACCAATCATTGTTTTGCTGTGATTTGTGCATTCCATGCTTTGTAGTTCTTTAGTATCACTGCCGTATTATTTACTGGGCCAAACATACTCAAATATTGCAGCTACTTGAGGAGGTCATTGGAGTGGCAGACACCAAAGGTGGTTGGTTTCGAGCTCTTCTCCTCACTTGTTATGGCTTTCATCAGCTGGCAGCTGTTCTCGGCTTGTCAGAGACCGATGTAACAAGACATCCATAGCACTGCCAGTTTTACGTTCGATTTGACGGTCCTGAAGAAGCCTCATGATATGTCAGAAGAATTAGGATGATCCTTTGAGCCTTTCCACTACAAGTCTTCTTGGCGTTCGGTTATAGAACATTTTACTTAGACTCATCTGTTGTGAGCTGTAGAGCAGAAACCCATGCCTCAAATGAGTTGTTCTGTAACAGATGCTCGTGAAGGCGTTTGATCTGAAACCTTTTTGTTGTTATTATGGTGTGCATTTTGAATGCTCTATTTAGTTGCATCATCTAGCGTATAGATTAGATAATTCAAGTATCCCACAGTATTGATGAAGAATAAAAACTTTGGTTGCATCTCTCTCCTGCTACGAAGCTGTATATGATTTGATTTGATTTGATTTTCAAGACATCATGATGTTTTTGCATTATGATTTCAGAATCGCAAAACCGAATAAAGTCCTGTTGATGTGAACACCTGATGAAGATCAATTGCAGACCTCGACTCCAAAAACATGTTTCTATAGTATTGACCAATTGTCATGGATTACATACCAAAGTAAATTGAATCGAAAGCATACATCACGTTTTATATATATATCACGGCTTATGAAGCAGAGGAGGGCTATGGGCGACAGCCGAGTGAGTGGCTGTTACGGGGGCAGAGGCGCGCGCACCCTACTCGGCCTCCTCGACGGCGGCCTCCACCCGGAGCAGCACGAACCCGACGGCGACGCCGACGAGCACGAGGCCGTTCATGGTGACGGCGATCCTGAAGATCTCCGCGGCGGCGTTCATCTGGGCACCAAACGCGCCGCCGCCGCGCCGCTTGTTGCCCGCGGCGGGGCTGAGCGACGCCACGATCTTGGCGAAGGAGTAGTCGGCGGTCTTGCGCACCCCAAGCATGTTCACCTTGTTGAGCCCCTTGAGGCCGCTGTAGGCGTTCATGCCCTCCACGTACGTGACGCCGCCGGACCTCTTCTTGGCCGCCGGCACCGCCAGCGACGGGATCGTCGCCACAGCGAACGACGCCATCCCTGCGCTGTGTGGACTACTGTGACTGTAATGCAGTGCAGAGAACTGGAATGCGGCATGAAGCAACGACGACGCTTACCTGTGGCTCGTGAGAAAGACGAGTGTGGCCGGCGAGGTGGTGGTGGACGGGATGGATGGCTTGAGCGGCGGGCGGGCGGGAGGGAGCGTGGTTTTGTACGGGGGGTGAGGGGAGGATAAGGCGGGGCGGGGAATGGACGGTTGCCAAGGGGGAGTTTATCCTTGGTGGTGACATGGAGGAGGTCCATTTGGTGGGCGGAGGGACACTGATTGGACGACGGTTGCCACCGCGGCGTTGGTCCCCTAACGGAAATATGTAACGACGCCGAATCAATGAATCATTCATCCTTCTCATTTGCCTCGCGTTCAGTTTACACCCACACATTACATTAAGCTCCGTCTGCAAGCTCCACAGTCCACAGTTCCACACCCCCTCCTCGAGTCACCTTTTCCTCCTGTCCAGACGTTAATGCCACGATTTTTACACCTTTTTTGTATGTTGGCGGGATTCCATTTACAGGTCTCCTTCGAGAAGGCGAAGCCCATAATACTCCGCTTTTCTGCCTCCCTATCGGAAAGGTAGGAAGAAGCCTAGCCCAACAACGATCGCGCCAAATCCTGCTAAAACAGCCCACAGAACTACCTGATCGTGTCAACAAGCCCTGAAGAGCCCATCTAAAAGTCTGAAATCAGCCCATGTACACACGCTAATGCCGCGAGCCCGCAACCCACAGCCAGGAACCAACAACCGCTCCGAAACCGGCGCGCGAGGCCCAGGCCGGCGTGCGACTGTGCGAATATGCGATGCGATGACGCGACGCCCGGCACACGCCCCCGACCGTTGCGCCCAATGGGGTCAGGCGCGTCGCTGTGCTCGCGTGTTCCCCGCCTCCTGCCCTTACCCGGCTTTGGCGGGGGACCAGAACAAATTTGACACCAACGGATCAACCACGGCACGGACCGGGAACAACAGGGATGCTTGTGCTGCCATTGTGGCGTTCTCCTGGCCACGCTCCATGCCGTAAAAAGCTCATAAAAAAAATATGAGATAGCAAATCTGGAAAAAGTACCATACCAAACTTCTCATTTCTCGATCCACGTTCCGCGTTGCTATCGTCCAGGTAGATTGAGGAAAAACGCTCGAGCGATTAACCAGCTGATGAGGCGCGCGAGGCAAGCACAGGACCATGTACATGTACGAGCGTTTAGCTATAGGACGTACGCACTGCATCTGCATCGCAATGATGAGAGCGAGACCAGTCCACCCTCGGCCCTCGCCCACAAACTCACAAAAGATCTCCGGTGTTTTTGCCGGATCCGATCGCTTCCTCGCTCGCCGGCGGGGGGCCGGCGGTTCCTGACAGCGTATTTATGAGCGGCGGCAGCACGTCGCGGAACGGACGAGCTGGACCCCGGCGGCGCCATGAGTACGATTTGCTGGGGATGACCGGGATATTTGGATCGGCGTACCGCGTACGTATGTGATGGGTAGGCAGCAGCGCTTGGCGACACGGGTGCTTTTAGCCTTTTACAAAGGAGGAGCGAGATGGAATCCATGTCTGGGGTCTTGGGGGTGTGACTGGTGCGGCACAGCGGTGGATCTTGACTCGGCACGGGGAAGGTCAGGTTACGTCGGATGGCCAGCAGAGCAGTGGCCATCAGCATGGTCTTCCACTAAAATTTGTATCTTTCCATTTGTATATATGCTTACTGGTACAGTAGGAGTACTACTGGTAATCTGATGGTCTTGGTGGCCAGCAAGTTGTTCCATTTTCCTGACACGACGTTAGGTTTGTACTACGTGCCTGATTGTGTTTCCGTCCAGGTGCTGCGATCTGGGCCCCGTGTGCTTGAGCAATTAGTCGTCCGTCCGATTGTGATTGCAGGAACGATGACAGTCCAACGGTGTTGTTGTCTTTGCGTCACGTAGGATTTGACTTTTACGAAAGAGAACAGTTTTGTTAGTTGTAAAAACCAAGTCAAAAGTCTGGACAGACAGAGATGAGGCTCTATTACGTATAGTCAATGCCAGAGTCACACCATACATGTGTCAGACAATTTTGACACCATCGTGTATAGTACTCTACTATTCGTTCCTAGGCCTGAACAATCGTCGATTTGCTTGGTGGGATGGGCGGGGAAAAAAATAATACACGTATTACGGTAGCATCTGGCGATCCCTTCGATAGAAATGTTTGTTCACTTCGTAGTCGTACTCAGGGTCTTGGTCGTACTCGATCAGTCGTACCCAACAGGGTTGACTGGAAAAGCGCTCGTGCCACGCATGTTCTGGTACTACTAGTATTGACATGGCCACGTGGACGCGGTCGGTGCACGGTCAACAACCTCCCCACGTCATCCTCTTGCCGGAGCTCGCATCGGTTGGAGTGGAAGTGGAGCAGCTAACGTATCATCTGTGCAGCGTGCTACTGCTTCTGGATCGTGCTGGCAGCAAGGGGATCAGGAGAGGATGTTGTTGCCGTTGCTGCCGCCCGTGCTGCCAGCGCGTGCCGTCCCTCTCGCCGTGTCGCAAGCCGCCGCCCCCCCACGACGGCAACGGCAACGGCACCACGGTCCGCGCCTCTGATTGCTGCCGCCCGTCCTTGCCGGGTGCGCGCGATTTCCACCCGGGGCAGCGAGTTGGCAGGCACCAACCATCCGGCTGGGTTGACAGGCACCGCACCAACGGGACGTGACGGGCGGACGTCGGAGTCGCCGAACGGAATCAGTGCGCGCGCGAAAGGTGGCCGGCCGGGCGGGCGGTTTTAGCCTTTTGGGCTATGCCGCCGCGGCAGTGCGGCACGAGACGGAGCCGCAAAACAGCACGCCGGTTTGCGTTTGGTGGTCGAGCTGGGCGGCGATCGCCCTCAGCTACTGCACAACTTTGCTACCCAACTCCACCATGTGTCCATGTCATGGTAAAACCCTGGCTTCGTTTCCACATGATGAGGAAGCAGCTGTAGGTTTTGAAGAACACGAGACGAGCGAGAATGCTAACGTCGTGGGATGAAACAAACAGTTTTGGTACGATTTATGCAGCTAGGAATAATGCACTATGACATGTACTCTGTACTAGGAGTCTGTCCGTTCCATTTTCTTATGGTTTCCCCATGCAGGCAAGGCGGTTCTGAATATTCAGAACGTAAGGGCAGCTCGAAAGAAGCGCCACGCCCGCGCCACCTGCAGCCCCGTAACAAATCCAACTCTCCCTGCTCGCGCAAGACAACAACAGAGCTTCGAGATTAAGCAAACAGACAAAAGGCAGCAAATAGAACAATTTACCTTTTGAGATACAGCACGGCCAAATGCACCAAAAGAAACCACCTGCTCAACAACCCTGTCCATAAGCTTTACAAGGGATCACCCGGAATCACCATATAATACAAATACAAAATTTGCAACTGGCAACAGCGCCCCAGAAAAAGGTCAGCATATGTTAGGAAGCAGGCCATTTCAGTCTCACCAGGATCCACTCTTTCAACCAATTGTCACATGATTAACTGGACTACTTTATTGCGCTTAGTTGTACCAGACTACCAGTAAAGCTAAAAGAGGTAAAAGAGAGAGACAAGATAAAAGTATTGTCTGGAATGATAGCTAAAAGAAAAACTGTAGCTAGTAGACCATTATTATCAATGTCATCAGAAACCGACCTGATGGGAATTAGCATGTACTTAAGTCGATAAATTCAAAACAGCACTACAGCAGACATTAACATCTGGGACACCTTTGGATTCAACAACAAAACGAAAAAAGGATAGAATCACCTATCATCATGCCATTCATGTTGCAAGAATCATACAAGCGAGCAAATCTATTTCATGGCCAATGGAGCCAATTTACAAGCAAGTACATGGACAGGATGCTCCTCAAAATAATTAGGTGGTACATATAGATCTCCAACAAAATCTACAAACAAAAAGTCGCATGCCTAGAAAAGGGAGAAAATAAGAATTAAGAAATATAACAGCCGCACCGCCAAGTATTGCCCCTTGATGCCATGCTGAGACATTTGGATAAAAAAAATACGCAGAAGCACCTTGACATCTCTTCTTCTATCCTCCTTTCAGTTTCAATTACACTGGTGCCACCCTCCTCTATTATGAAGTAGCTGCGATAGCCATAAACTGGAACCATCTAATACTATCTTTCTGCATCCTCAGGAATAGATGATAGCCTCTCTTGCTCAAGAAATGATGAATCAAGAAACTTTGCAACAAATGCCCACAACCTGTAGACATCCTCAAAATTTGTAAGGAACCCAAGAGAAGCAGTGACCACTTCGGTCCCAATAATAGCATTTTTGCTATTTTTCTTTTCACGACGGCCATTTGCTGCTGGAGAGGAAGAACTTAGCCCCACATCAACAGCACCATGTTTCTGGTTGTCTGGGAGGCGTATATGGCTTAGAAACCCAACCCCCAAGGAGAGGCCTTCTTTTTCTGCCAGTTTCTGTACAGTTTCAGGATTGATCAGGGAGGTTCCAGTGTTGCAGTCCTTTATATTGAATGCAACTGCTGCTCCACGATCATATTTGATCTTTGGACCATATATATAAACAAGGGGTACCCCCTCGCCATCCCCTGAATCAGGCAACCGGAGCTGCAGTAATGAGGTCACCAACCAATTGATCAGGTATCGCAATCTAAGTGTTGTCTTGCTAAGTCCAAGCATATTCACATGATCAAGATGTTTGCAGATAATTTCGGGCTCTTTCCTGCCATCCTGAGCCTCATCATAGTCACTGTATGCATCGTCGTCATCGTCATCTGCCATTGCATACCCAGATGTTTCCCCAGCATCTGAATTACGATAGAGCCTGCTATCATCCATGGTGAATGATACCTTGCGCCCCATACTTGACGCTCGTTCTGATTCTTCTACTCCAAAGAATCTTCCACCATTGAATCTGCCGTTGTATGCTTCCCTCCTTCCCAGTAGACGGAAGTCACCTTCATTTTCCCTTCTGATAGCACTCTCTTTGTTTTCCGCTTGACTTTCTGAGCAAATCTCGGACGTGGAGCCATTCTCACGGGCGGTACAGCTCCCGAAAACAGAGGTTGCACTACCTTCAGCAGGGCCGTTGGCACAAGAAAACTTTACAAACCTCTTATTTACTTTAGCATCTTTATTATCTTCTTCAATCTCACTAATAGGGATATTCTTGATGTCATTATGTGAATGATCTTCATCTGGAACCACTTTCACAGGCCCTGGCTCTTGTGATACCGACCTCACGGCTGCATCAAATGACATAACATGGTTGTCATGAATAGGGCTTCTTGACAGTTTGGATGGCACCTTTGGCGACGCCTTCTTAGCATTCTTCCTACCAGAAAACCAGGACGCTGGCAATGGAGAGCCCAATTTCCCCTTGCTTGATTGCTCTGAATGGTCTGAACCAAGTGGACTCTGTCCCAAATCAACCCAGAAGGAGTTCTCGGATGACTCATCCTCACTGAACACAGGGCTCTTCATCACCTCTCCAACAGAAACACTCTCACTCTCTTCATATATTGTGCTGGCACCATCTCTATCTGAACTGTCCTGGTCCATTTCGCTCTCAATAACCTCCCTAACTTGTGCTGATGAATATGCGCCCGAAAATGCAGGCAATTGGGATGCATGGTGACTGTTGGACGCTGACCCCTCCTCAATTGGAATAATATTATCATCCTCCAGCCCATCCAGGACACCATCAAACCCATCAACTGAATCACTGAGATACTGTGGGAAGACCGGCACAATCCGCACCATCCCTGCCCCCGTGCCGCCGCTCGGGCTCTGCAAGCACGCCATTACCGACTTCTTGATCAGCAGGCATCCAAAACCTGTTGGGTCTGCCCCAAACACTCTGTAAAATGAAGTGATGATGAAGTCTGGCCGGAACAGAGACAGCCCCAGTGAGTCCATGTCCTTAGGCCCCAGAGCGCCAGCATCGAGCAGGACATGCCAGTGATTTTGCTGAGCCAATGCCATCCACTGGTAGGAGTACTTTGCCCCCGTCACCCTCGACTGCACAGGGAACACGAAGAGACCAGTGGCGGAGTCCTTGCGCCGCCGCTTCTTGGTGGAGATCAGCTTCCGGAGCTCGGTGGTGCAGATCTTGAGCGTGGGCCACTTAAACCAGGCGGAGTATGCCTTGGCTCCCTTGTCACGCGCGGCCTGCGTCATCCAATTCACAGACTGTGACTCGTGGTCGAACATGGTGAGCAGCCGCTTGTTGGTGCCGAAGGGGTAGCACTCAGAGAGCAGCCGGAAGGCCGAGCCGCGGCTGACCGTGAAGACGAGGCAGTACTCTGACTCGGGGATGTTGAGGTAATCCATGATGCGGTTCTTGATGTCGTGCTCCGCGGTGCCCTTCTCGGCGGCGCCGTAGAGCGCATGGTTGCTGAGGTTGGCGGTGATCTCCGAGAGCGTGAACGCGGCCGACGAGTCGGCAGGGTTGCAGCTTTGGAGGTAGGAGAAGAGGCCAAAGCCGCAGTAGTCGAGGCATACCTTGTCCAGGTGCGGGTACTCGTCGGCGCGGAGGCGGTCCACGTCCGAGGCGGACGCGTAGTTGGGGTACATGGCGAGGAACTTGGCGAGCGCCTCCTCCAGCACCGGGAGCGCGTCCGGCGACTGGAACGCGCGCTCTGCGGCCATCGCCGTCGCGCGCAGGAAGTCCCGCTGCGCGTGGAGCCGCGCCAGCGACCGGGACCGCCCCACGGACCCCTCCTCCGCGCCGTCCCCTCCATCGAGGAGCGCCGCGTCGCGGGACTTGGCGAGGGACCCGTCCTCGGACGCCTCCTCGAGCGCCTCCCGCAGCTTGCTCTCCTGCAGCTGCCGCCCGCCGCCGGACCCCGCGCCCGCCCCCGCCGGCGGCGGCCGCGGCGGGCGCTTCTTCTTGTCCAGGAGCAGCGCGGCGCAGTGGGAGAGCGGCTTCCACAGCGACAGATGCATGGCCGCCCGCCCGCGCGCCCCAGAAATCCGGGACCTTTCCTCCTTCCCCTCTCCCTCCTACACCATCCGATTCCCCGCCGCCGGCGTCCCCCCGCGAATTCTCGGGATCAAATCAGCCCGCGACCGAATTCGACGCGGAGCAGGGTTCCTCCTAGGGCTTCGGGGGATCGACGGAGACGGACGATCGGGCTGGGTGCCCTCACCGTTGCGGAATCTGGATCAAGGAACGGAGCAGAGAGCAAGGGGACAGGCGGAGGAGTGAAAGAGGAAGGGCCGAAGGGGAGAGGACAGACGAGGAGGAGGAGACGGAGGAGGAAGCGGAAGGGAGTTATTGGAGCACACCAACTCGCCTGCACGGAATTAAAAGCAGCGGGTCCCATCCAAGCATTTAATGGCGACTCCACATATTTTCGCTGTAGTATTTTGCACATCGGTATATTTTCGATCTCATTTATGAAAAAGTTATTGTACAGATATCCCAGATTTGCCTTCCGATGGAAATGAAATCTGTATCCAAGCGATCTTTGAAGATAAATGAGGCCGTATGCAGGCAGCGACCTACACAGGTGTGGCAGATTTGCAGTGCTGGTGTACTCATATTGATTACTGGCACTACAGTCTGCAGGCACCCAGCTCGTCCCGTTGATCTTTTTAAAAATAAAATAAAATTACCATTTCTCGAATTTTATATTTGATTAAATCTATAAAGATACAATATTTATCACACTGAACAATATATCAGCCGATTAATTATAGAATATATTTACAATAAATTATTTTAAGATATATATATATATTAGATTAATTATAGGATATATTTACAATAAATTATTTTAAGATTTATACATGTAGATATTATGTTTGAAAATTTTGATTTATTCTAGATTTAAAATTAATTGATTTTAGGATGGAGAGTAACTCTATTTGTATTACATGGCATTTCCTACTATTTTTTCAAGCAGAAAACAGAGGGTCAAATGCATTTGATTTTCCATTTTTCTCACTATAGGTGTTTACTCTTTGGGGTTGAATATTCTGTCACGCTGAAACGTTTGGTTTTGGTCAAGGTGAGAAGATGAGAGTGGAAATGGGATCGCTCATGTTCATTGACTTTGACCTAAAGAAGTAAAGATATTCTCCTTGGGGGCCTCGATTTCACACAACACCCTCTGGAATTACTGGTTTTCCATTCTATGGTCAATTGGCCACGGTTCACAAAAGTCCACCTCAGCAAAAGCTTCTTCGACGGTGCATCTAAATGGGACCCGGCCTGATTACTATGGTAATTTAGGAACTCCACGTCCCAATCCTACATGTTTTATTTTCAAACCTAATCCTTTTTTTTTGCCGCGGTTTCTACCTGCAATTCTCCAATGCAAGAGACAGCGAATGGAGCCAAAATATTTCCACGCAGTCAGCAAAAATTCTTGGGATGCCAACGAAATTCCATAATGCACAGAGGGCACTGCAGCAACCCATTAATTAGTAGAGCTAGACATAAGTTAATTATAAAATTAATTATAGAAACCGTGGCTAATTCGCTAGAAAAATTTATTAAGCCTAATTATTCTATCATTAACACATGTTTACTGTAACACCACATTGTCAAATTATGCATTAATTAGGCTTAATAGATTTGTCTCACAAATTTGTTACAATCTGTAATTAGTTTTATAATTAGTGTATATTTAATACTCTAAATTAGTGTATAAATATTCGATAGGATAATGACTAAACTTTAGCGATGGAAGCCAAACGGGGCCTTAAACATGATCGCCAGTTCGCCATGGGCAACTGGTCTGAAGGTGAAAGGAACGAGCTGGTTTCCCATCGAGACGACGTTGGTTGATCTCTCGGTTTCAGCACCAAGAATGGCAAGATCCGTTCACAAAGCTCTGCTTCAGCAAGCATGTTTCTGAATCTGAAGTCACGCTATTGACAGTTGGCCGGCGTCCAGGATCGATGCTTAACTGACGGCCAGCGTTGTGATTCACGCCAGTGATACAAACAGGTTAGCGGATGTCCTGTAACACACGTATACGTAGTACATGGCCGCAAGTATGCAAGCGAGAGATAAAGCTAGCATAGCATATCAAATCCCAAGTGGAGTAGCTTCGGGGAGGCGAGAGGAGAGTGTAGACATGTGTTTCTTGCGGTGGCAACAAATAAGCAACTGAAGTCTGAAGAACACCTCCCGAGTTGTTTCTGCTGCAAGGGACATGCATGGCCGTCAGCTTTATGTACAAGCATCCAAACTACACTTTTGGCGATGCATAGCAAGGGCTTGTTTAGATTGGGTCAGGAATCAGTATTTGACACTGTAACATTTTTATTTGTATTTGATAATTATTGTCCAATCATGGCTTAACTAGGTTTAAAAGATTCGTCTCGTAATTTACAATCAAACTGTGTAATTAGTTATTTTTTTATCTACATTTAATACTCCATGCATATGTTCAAAGATTTGATGTGATGGAGAGAAAGTGAAAAAACTTACAATCTAAACAAGGCCCAAGTGTATAAATTATTGACTTATGTAACACCCTCAGTGTTACACCCTAAATAAACTACTAAACCATGTCATGAGCATCATGTTTATGTGATAAAGCATGTGATAAAGTGTGTAGATCAACTTCTTGTAACCTAAAATGACTAATAAAAATGTTAAATAAAAGTTGATTCAATAACTCATGTATACCAAGTATGATTTGAAACCAATTTTTATGAAAAAAATACTATAGAACATGTGTGCGATGCTTAAATAAAGTTTGAAGTACAAACTCTGTAGATGGCAATGCAACATTTGCTGTAGAAAAATAACATTGCTAGCTAGTGTTTCCAATAGCTTAGAAATGAAACTTGAAATCAAAACTAGCTTAAAGATTTAGAAAATTCTTAAGCTTAAAAACAGTTTGACAACACTTGGTTTGCGAATTTATTCCGAGAAATCTAGTTAAAGATTAGTACTATGTTTTAGTTCTTAGGGGTAGCCTAATATGCTCTCTTGAGCATGGTGAAGGTGGCTTGGTTCCAAGATCAATCGTTTAGTTTTTATGGGTGCTTTAAAATTTGTGCACGCACTCAGGCTCGGGCCGTCAGGCCTGGGCGCGTGGTCACCGAGCGTGGCTGTACGCCGGCCGGCCAAGGCCGCGCTCGGTCTGGCTGCGGCTTGGCCACCCTTGGCCACAGCGCCTGTTGCCAGTCGCTGGCCACCGCGCCCGACGACCACCCTACCCACCCGCTACTACACTACTGCCGATGTGGCCCTACGTCCTCGCGGTGCTGTTGCCCTCCCTGCTTCGCACCGTGGCGCGGCTACTGCCGGTTCACCTCGCCATCGTGTTTGTACCCCCTCCCCTGCACTTATGCGCCGCTGCTGGCCCGGTCCGATGCCCGCCACTGCAGCGCGCACATGGCTATGCTCGTCGTCGTCTTGTCATTTATGGCACTGCGGACGCGTGGGCTGTGCCCGGTCGTGGACGCACGCGTTTTGTCCATAGCATCTGTGCGCGTGTCTCCCCGATTACGTCGACCGCGTCCCGCCAAGACGAGGCCGAGCTGAGCCCACCTATGTCTCTCTCTCCCCTCTCTGCTACCATGGCCGAGCTCGCCGCGCGTACGTGGCCAGCATTGCTCTAGGTGTCTTCGGTCGAACCATTGCCTCGGCCAGGTCCTTGGTGAGTCGTTGATGCTCACCTGCTACCTCTCCTGCTCCCTTAGCGACGTGGCTCATCAGAACGTTGTTGTCGCCACCGTAGGTTGCCCGCCAATGTGGAGAAGTCGCCCTACTTCGTATTCGGTCTTCTAACCGCTGCCCAGCGTTGCGTGTCGGTCTGTAGGTGAGCATCGACCCCCTAGCTAGGTCTGCGTGGGTCCTAGTTGGCCGGCGTCGAGGCTCTGTGTTGGCCAATGCCGCGCTGATGAGCGAGGGGGCTTCGGGGACCTCCCCGATGTGAAGATGAGTCTTTTCAGGGGCCTTCGCGCATAATCACTAACTAATGGAATAGGGCACATAGTGGTCACGTTAATATCATAAAGCGCGAGGGCTTTTCTGCTAAAACACCAGCGCGCGCGCGGGATCCCCGTCGTGGGCCACTTCTGCGCGTGGGTCGCGCCCGTGTGGGCCGTGCTGGGCCAGTTCAGTTTCTCTTTTTCGTAAAGAATTAGAAATAGCTTTATATTTTTATTCGAAAGCCAATTTTGTTTAATTAATACAAAATCTTGTAGATGCCCAAAAATTATGAAACAAATTTTGTTAGGTTCCTAAAATTATGATCTATCTGTTGGTGTAATTAATGTATACATATACATGTTGATACTAGGGGCTATTAAATTATTTGAGAGTGCTTAATATTATTTGGATAAATATTGTAGGAGTTTTTTGGTAAATTGGTGATATCTTTAGTCCTGAAATTTTTATAGCAGCTTTCATTGTATTATTATGTGCTCACTGTAATTTTTATAGCATTAGAATAGACTAAGCATTAGGGTAGTTAAATGCTCTTTGTTTCAATATACATTAAATCCTTAGTAGAAATAAAGATATATCATTCATTTATAAAGCTAGGTGTTTATTAGTTGAACATAACACTTTACTTGATAAAGATGATAGTTATCTCAGTATCTTAGTCATTAGAGCTGCCTTAGTAGTTTAGTATGCGTATTCTTAGTTTAAGAGTTGTTATTTGCTTAATTATAAGTATTGCATCATTATCGCATGCATGTAGAGAACGAGTTGGCGGAGATCGTGACCACCGGCGATCATGAGTTCGAGGAGATCATCGAGGAGTACGAGGAGGAGATTATCATGCAGGAGGAGGTCCCAGAGCCGCCACTGACTGACTCAGCTGACGCGCGCCTTCCCAAGGCAAGTCCGGTGCATAACCTCTATTTTATAATTCACCGTATATATATATGTTGTGTATTTACATTATAGGAATTTTATGAAAACACATGCATAGATATACCTGTCCTAAGAGTCTTGATAGTGCAGGTTCGAGTAGAGGCTATGCTTAGGTCATCGGTAGCGTGAGTAACCTATCGTTGCTCACAATAGGTGATTATTATAATTACTCTCATGATAAAATGATGGAAGGAAAAATAGAGACAGGGCAGGGATATGGTTTGGGTATTGATGGGTGTGATGAGTTGTGTCCCGCAGCCACGGGGCTTAGCTTGATTACACTATTTTCCTTATCGTGTCGATTAAGGACCGTCCGTTGCTATGGATGGTAGTCAGGTCACAGACTTATTATCCTGAGCACATACTTGCTTATGGGAGCGAGGAAGGCTCGTTACGCTCTTGTCATGGGTTCCGGCTCCTTCCAGACCGACTGATTGGAGGCGGAGAAAGGTGAAGGTCTAAGCACCATATTGAGACCGGATCTCAAGTGTGGGGGCATGGAGTCCAAGTTTGGATAGGGACCTAGACCCTGTGACAGAAGTGGAATGGGTTGGTCTTGTTTGTGCCTGTGATACAAACGAGGCGTGTGCTTTAGGGTACCCAGCTGGGATACATTGGTTCATGAATCACCGTTTTAGTATGACGGTATGACTTGGCTATGGTCTAGCACCGTAGTAAGAACTAAAAGATGAAAGATAGTGAAATGGTTCTGATTGCTCAACCCTTGCTTAAAAGTAGAACATGTGCTTACCTAGAATGGTTAGCTAATGAAGTAATCATGACTGCTAATAAAACTTGACTGTAAGGATGAACTATTAGTAATGCTTTCCACAAACAAAAAGAAAACGGAAGCCCATATTGCCTATCATATTCTTGAGAGTCGGGAAACTATTCCCACTAGTCGGGTAAATCTTGCGAATATATTGTGTACTAAGGGTTTATTTTACCATTCTTGCAGGTGCAACTTGAGGAGTAGCTCTTGTGTGGAGGATTCTTCTGGTAGGCACAGACGGATTCTTGTATCATTTTTGCTAGATGTTTATTTTTATTCTGCTGTTTAATTATCGCACTCTAAACTCTGGTATTGTAATAAATAATTTTCAAAACTCTTGTTGTATGAAATGGACTAAGTATTGTAAGCTCGTACTTATTATTGGATTCTGGAGGTAAAACATGAATTGTTTCGAGTTCTTCCTTGGGGTGTGCTCGACGGAACTGTTTGATATAGCTCACTTTCGAGGTACTTAGTGTCCAATGGAAAATGAGCGTCTCCAAAAGCGTGTTATTTTGGGCGGTTCTGCCACATATGGTATCAGAGCCAATAATGAGTCTATGAGTTTAAAAAAACTCTTTTCAAAAACCTAAAATTTGTCCAACAAAATATTTGTGAAAAATAGGATGCCATAAATTTACGTAAGTATGTATAAGCCCTAGCAATATAGTCTATCTAGGATGGTGGCACTGGTTTTATCTAATCAATCTTCTGTAGGTACACTAACTTACGCTGCGTAATAATCGTTTAGCATACGGGAAGTGAGTGTGCGCTATGCCAAAAATTATATGTGAATGCCGCTATATTTCAGCTTGAGCGAACGAATAGGTCGATCCATGCATCATGAAAAGAGAATCTTGCTTAAACTAAACTCTCCTACACATATAATTTTTGGTAGTAAATTGATAGGTTAATAAATAAAGAGGAATGTTTTAACTCTTAAGGAAAAATTCTCGCTTGTAATCATTTATTGGGCCTTATCATCTCTCTAGCCGTTTGCTTCTAAGTATGGAGGCCTAGTCCCTACCGGTGGGTTTCTATCTGTTTATAGATGAACCTGAGGTCTGGTCGCGGGAGCACCAGTGCTGGGACGGGCCATGGTCTTGGTGAAGACCAAGGCGAAAATGGTAGTGGCGATGATCATGGCAATGCCAACGGGGAGAGCCATGAGGCCCCACTCCTTGGTCCTCCTCCTCTGCCACCACCACCGCCTCCGATGCCCCATGTCGAGATCATGGCTAAGATGTTGACTGCTCGTCACGAGTCAGCTCATGCCCTGGAGATGCTGGCATAGGCCATTGGTGGCTTCGCTCGTGGAGGCCCCAGTGGCAATGGTGGGAACGGGGGTGGTGCCCGTGGTTCCGAGAGGCCCTATTCTTATCAGGACTTCTTGGGAACACACCCGCCCACATTCACACCAACTGCTGAGCCTTTGGACATGGAGCATTGGCTTCGTATTTTGGAGCAGAAGTTTCAGCTGCTCAATGTGACTGACGAGCAGAAGGTGTGCTTTGCCGCACAGCAGGTTTTGGGATCTGCCAGTGCTTGGTGGGACACTTTCAACACCACGCAGCCCGTGGACCACCATGTGACTTGGCAGGAGTTTACCACTGCTTTCCGTTAGTACTATATTCTTGCTGGTTTGTTGAATAGGAAGTTGTCTGAGTTTTTGGAGCTGAAGCAAGGAAACATGACTGTGATGGAGTATGTGAACAAGTTCAATCATTTTGCACAGTATGCTAGGACTCATGTGGATATTGATGAGAAGATGGACCGTTTCAATCGCGGTCTCTCTTGCATCTTGCAAAAGAAGCTGCATACCGAGGGGTGATTTCACTAGCTATTTTGGGTGATTATAAACCTCCCGGGGCTACCACACAAGTTGGAAAGCTCAATGAGTGATGCTCTAACTGGCTAGGAGCAAAGCTCCAAGAGTAATAAACACAACCACCGACCAAAATGTGAACCAAGTGCTCTAGGAGATGAAGAACAGTTAGGGCTGCTCTCTAATGCCATTTGAATGCTCAAACTCTATAGGATTTAGAAGGGAATCAATGGGAGAAGTTTGAGGGGCTCCAATGGTGAGTGAGGGAGAGAGAGAGAGAGAGCTGCTCTCTTCTGTTCTTAGATGAGCTGAATGTGTGGAGTGCTCCAGAGAGATGTTGGGGGGAAGGGAAAAGGTATAAATACCCCATAGACCCAACGGTCACTTAAGTCACGGCAGTGCCGTGGCTCAAGTGCGGCAGTGCCTCTCTTTAGGTGCGGCAATGCCATACCAGACAAGACAGCAAGGGTAAGAGTGAAGTGTTGGCTGTCTTGGCTATGAATCTGAGGATGCATGTGTAAGTTTGAACACTTGGTAGCACATGTTAGCATAAATATCATGTCCCTCTTTATAGTATGGCTTTTTCTATACTCAAATTCAAAATATCAAAGAATTTAAACACCTTTGAGTTGGTCACCGCATCCTTTTTATAATAGGGGGCTCCACCATCGAATGTATTGTCCTCATTCCCATTATGCCTTAAGCATGTGACTTGAACCATTTTAACCACTTGAGTCTTCAATGCCTTCATATGCCATTTCTTCTCAATATCACTTCATAAGGGTTGCAATCATCTTTATCTCATCTATTCGAGTAAACACATATTGAGCATGTGACTTGAACCATTTGCATACATATGAGTTCACCTCAATGGCTTTAAGTCACTTTCACTAATGATTTTATCCTCAACACAATATGACTCCTCATAGCTTGATTAGTTTCTTGACTCAATACAAGTACTCTCTTCTTCACCTTAGCCATGGTACCTCGGTCCTCAAGCCATCGCTTGCCCTTCACCTTCGCTTAGTCCCTCAAAGCCCTTTCCTTGCTATCTTCACCTTATCAAGCCATACTCAAGTCACATCATATTAAGTATCCATTGAAAAACCATTTCTTCAATAGTATGATCTTTTCTTGAATATCTTCTAGATATGAATGTTGAGATCAATCAAGCTTTAGTTTGATTCACATAAAGATATATATGAATCAATATCAATATGGTCAAGCGAATTCATGATTCCTTATATCCTCTTCATTTTGGCTTGACACTCATAATACTCATTTCAATATCTATCTTCATACTTATAGCTTGATCAAAGCAATGCAAAGTGATTTTCCAAATTTTATCCATACAAGCAAACCAACATAGAGACCGACTTATATCCAATATGAGTTGTGTCCTTTATCATTTAAACATTTGCTTGGTATTTCTTCACTTATGTATTATTGACTCATTCTTCAATCCTTGATCAAAGCTAATCCACTATCAAACTCTTCTTATTCATGCAAAGCAAGCCATTATTGAGACCAATCCAAAATCATCAACTCATGTCTCTTTTTACATTTGCCAAATATGTTTGCTTTCTCATGATACTATGATATTCCTCAATATAGAAGCCATTTCATCAACTCCATTTGTATTGTTGTCTTTCTCTTAAACTATATTGTTTTCGTGATCTTCCAACACAACAATACACAATTTGGCCTTGATTTGAACATTATATGGAATATCATCAAGTTTGCCTTCTTGTTGAACCTATATACACTTCTCATTCCACAGTCCACAAGTGTATGCAATAAACTCAATTTCCTGTTCAACACTTAGCAAACTTGTTAGACCTTTAATTGTGTTGTCATTCAGTTCACCAAAACCCACTAAAGGGCTAGATGCACTTACAATCTCCCCCTTGTTAGTGATTGATGACAACACAATTAAAGCTTACAAGAGATTAATAAATAATAAGATTTTGAATCCTATGATATAATGAGCTCTCCCTAAATGTGTGCATCGAAAGGAATTCAAATTTTGGCCTCAAATGCCAAATGCACATATTCAAGATAAAGTGTGGGAGCTCTCCTATATCTTAGCATCCATGGGGTGCAAGGTGTCATCATGATAAACGTGATGCTCATGGTTGTTTATGCACTCAAGAAGTTTCTGAAGCTGTCATGTGCGGCACTTTCGCGAGTGAGCGTGGCACTGCAGCACAGTGGCAGTCAGAGAAGATAAACAATACATCATTCAAGGCATGAACATCACACACTAGCATATATGGTCCTTATCAAGAGCATCAACTTAAACTATCTTTGAACACACCACACAATAAAAATTGAAAAATCTTATATGCCTCCATTTTACTCCTTTAAATCCTCATATCAATCTCTTTTCCTTATACTCTCTCCCAATATTTCTCCCCCTTTGACATTCATCTCTAAAAAGGATCTCTCCACCAAAAGGAGAAAATAATGGTAGACAAGTGAGGACAAGAGGTAGGTAAAAGTTCAACATATATGATTTCTCTCCTGAGTTTTCTACCAAACAAAGTATGCAACATGTTAAGTCAAGATTCTTGAGAAGTCAGCATATTTAGCTCATACCTCACTTAGATGACACTTTTAACATGAGACCGACTCATGCCATCACCACAAGAGATATCAACCAAATATCTAAATAATTCTCTAATCATCACCACAAGAACAAACTCATGATGTGACTTAAAATATTGTATACACATGCACACACTAGCATGTAAGGGCCTAGATGCACAAAGGTAGTACAAGAGTTCGTGGAGCGATATACCTTTGTTCTAAGCCTCATAATCTCCACCGTTATCATGATATTTTGAATTTAGTGCTTTGATGGGCTTGGCATAATGCAAAAAGATTTTATTTGTGCCCATCTCTTTTAATCATGACCTTCATGAAGATTTCACAAACTTGTGCTTGATTTCGTTTGAAAGTCCATTGCTAGCTCTTCTTTTCATTTTGAGATACCAACTGAAGACATATTTTTTGATATATCGAATTAAAAGATTATCCACTAATACCAATTCAAATATGATCTTCATAGTTTTGACACCACTTGAAGGAGAGTCTTCACAAGTTGATGCTAATTGGAATGGATTCTTGTATCTCATAATGTCACTTAGGAAATGCTTATAAAGACAAGAGATAGCATTAAATTGCACAAGCTAGAGTTTCACAGCTAGTTATCATTTTGGATGTGGAAGGCATGTAGATCACTAATTGTAAAACCTCATAACATAGACTAAATTCCCCCTTTTTGATAGTGCATACATATATATGTGGAAGGCAAAAACATATGCACTTTTGGTCAATTAAGTCCAAACAAGGGAATTTAAGCTATATTATAGAGAGTAGCTACACAAGAGATAAAATTGCAATCCAATTGAATATCAGAGATAACTTTACCAATTTGGATTGAGTCAATGTAGCATACCCATGAGAAACTCATTCTCACCATGAGACTACATAAATTCACTAGAAAAAAAGATTAGTCTCAACAGACACAAGACATAGAATGGGCTCCCCCTTAATATGTGCATCAAGTACTCGAATTACTTTGTGAAGTGCACTTTAATCGGTTTAAGAGTCAAGAGGAGTTCATCCTATATCTTGGTCAAGGCTTGATAAATTTGCAACAATTGAAATTATGCCAATAAAACATACCACCACCAAGGTAGATAGATCACCACATTGATATGACCATCATAAGTGAGACTTGATGATTTGGATAGCCATAGTTCTTCACTTGTTGACTCATGGTGAATTAGAGCTCTTATGATCATCCAAGATCCATATTTGGTTCCTAGTTCTTTCTTTACCTAAAGCAACTCACACAGAAAGCAAAGGTAAAATTCATGAATTTTGCAAATAGTAAACTAGGAGTTACCACTCTTTATTGATAAGATCATGGGTGATCAATGGGATGGATCATGTGCATATGATGAGCTCTAGAGAGGAGAATAAGCAATGAAAGCCCACTCTTCAATTCTTTTTTCCAACTCATTCAAATCTAGTTCCACTAAAGGATTGGGGCATTTGTCAATAAATCGGGAGCACTTGGTTTATAAAGACCAAGACCTCCTAGAATAACCTTTGGAGCACCCAAGGATTCTATTAGAACCACCCATCCTCCTTTGATGTTCTTCTTTTTCCAATGTGTGTGAGACTACTCAATATTAACTTTAAAAAACCATTAGTCCCACAAGATATAGGCTTAACTCTCCCTCAATTTGTGCATACAAGAGTACACAAAGTACACTCATGCACATCAATAATTATGAGGTCAAGGAGAAGTTTACACTATACTCCAACTGATTCAAGCTCCTTTAAACTGCTTGTAATCCAATTAGTTTCAACTGATTCTAGTTGCTTCCAATTGATTTCAAATAATTCCAACTAATTGTAACTCATTGCTGCTACTTGTAACTGCTGAAGTCAACTAGTTTTAATTTATCTTAGCTGCTGTTTCTGAAAGCCTACAACTGATTTCTTCAAGTTCCAATCGGTTGCAATTACTTGTTGCTTCTTGTATTTTGATTGCAACTCTTTGGACCCTTGTGTGAGTCATTCTCTTTCATTGCAACTCCTTTAGACCAAACCGATGCTTATCATTTTTATTGATTCTTCATGACCAACTTGAGAGCCAACTTAATCTTGTTATAATGCAATCCAATTCAATACAGTGAGTTTTCAGATTCTGTCTTCCTTGGAGAAAAATTCATATACCTCATAACGCTAGTCTAATATGCATGAAATTTGGCTAAGATGTGCACCCATGAATCCTCTATCTGCTGTGAAAATTTTGGTTCATTTGGACTCCATTTGATCAGTCAAATCAATTTTCTATCACAACTGCTAGAGTCTTAAAACAGCATTGATGAAGCTGACAGAATTCAACTCAAAAACTGACTTTCTTCTAAACCAATCTTCATGCCAACTGTATAGCAACAAGTACTAGGTGTGTATAGCATGCTCACAAAATTTTAGGCCAATTTATCAGTATTTGAACCTCCAAATCCATGCTTGAAGGCAGTCAATTTAGAATTTCAATTTTCTAGACAGATTTGATAATTCCCTATTCTTCTCTTCTTCTTATCCATTCTTAAGGTGAATTTGGTTGAGAGTACTCATAAGATGTTATTTCCATTCAGTTCTCTTATTGATACTTTTAGTCTTGTGAATTCTTCCAATATAGCTTATCCAATTCAACCTCAAACTTGATTTTATCCAAACTAAAAATTTAGTCTCTTTGGCCTCTAGCAACCTCATCTTTCTTCAGGTGAAGAGTAACCATGGGCTCACGATTTATTCAGTTAAACAAGCACAACCTCTTTTTATTGATTTTCTATAAATAAGCTCAACACAAGAGGGCATTAGTAACACAAGCACTAATTTTTATTTAGTAACCTTTTATGTGTGGAAGACAAATGGGTTACTAAAATAGAGAAACCTCATAACATGGATTAAATCTCTATTAAACCATCATGCACACTCTTTTGAGTGGAATTGAAATGTAAATGTGCATGGTTGGTCAATTAAGTCCAAAAGGGTAGATTTAAGCCATATTATGGTGAGTGGCTAAAATAGATGAATCAATTCCAAATTAACTAGAGAGTGAGCACATCATATTGTTTTGGATTGATGATCTTCCTATGATAGCACACTCCATTTGAGAAACGCATTCTCATTTAGTGAGACTACATAAATCACTTAGAGAGAAAAATTAGTCTCACAACACTAGTCATAGAGTAACTTTCCCTTTGATAAGTGCTCTAAGTATTTAAATTCCTCACATATCACTTTATTTATTTAAGAACTTGGGATTTCACTCTATGTCTAAGTCATGGCAACAATAGAGTAATCAAATTGAACTATGCCAAGAAATACTTATAATCATTAGAACATGTAGATGGCCATAAGATAAGAATGAGAATTTGACAATCTACCATAAGACAAGATTCCATTAAGTAGAGAGTTCTTGAACTGTAAGTGATAAGTGCCTCTACTTGTGCTTGATTCTTTATTCTTGGCTTTGTTGAAATTCTTGGTTTGAAGTCCACAAAGAAAACCCAAGTCATGTATGTTGCTTGGTGTGGATGATCAATTCAATTACAATCATACTTTTCTTTCAGAATAACCAACAACCAATTTATATCCTCAAGTGTTTTATTTTCTGAAGTGGCTACACAAGACACAAAGGAGTAAAATTTGAAAATATCAAGCACTTGTGATTTTAGAGATTACCACTCCTTTTCAATGTTTTGGTGAGCTCTTGGTTGTGGCACTAGAGATTGGTCTTGAGTTGACCTTTCATTTGAGTTTAATCATCTTCTTGCTCAAAGATGGGTTGTAGGTTTTGTCCTTGAACTGGACTGTTGTCAACTGCTGCTTCTTGTTGCTGCGTGGCACTGTCGCTCAAAGGTGCGGCACTACCGTAGATGCTGCATCAGCTGGTTTTGGAGCAGCTGCAACTTGAGGATCCTCCTTTGTAGTGGCTTAGATTTCTTGTGGTCTAATATCACCAATATCTATTTGCTTGATTGCCTTGCAAGGTGGTTCCTCATACCTACAACATGAAAAAGATCTTGCTCTACTAGAGAGCTATTAAAAGCATCATATGGCAAAAGATTCATTAAACTTGAAATACTCTAGCCACTCTTAACAATTCACAAACACACACATATTTGTGAACTATTAGAGACTATACAAGTCAAGTGGCTAGCTAAGAAGGGTTAGGTACTAGTTACCAAGGTGAGTATGAAGTTAGAAATACATTCATCAAGTTGTCCTAGAGTCAATCTTGAGAAAATAGACAATATTAATAAGATTGATAGCTTGAGATGATATTTTCAATTAACTTGCTCAAAAACCCCAAAGCTTCACACCACCTTCAAGTACCAACAACACTCATCAAGCACAGTTTGGTACCCAAACTATGTTGGGTCCATCAAAGTTAGTCACAAGAGACTTAGGCACCCAAATGGCCTTTGTGCTAGCACGTGGTGAACAAATTACCTTTCTAGCACAAGTGTCATTTTTGGGCCTCCTAAGCAAATTTGAATCAATTGATGAGTTGAGGTTAGGAGTGTTATCCATGGGACAATCCATACTTAGATGTCCCTTTCCTCGGCAAGTGTAGCAAATGCGACGCTTGATCTTGTAAGACATCTTTTTATCTTGCTTCTTTGTTTGCTACCTTGCTAATGAGTTGCTTTCTTGATGACACAAGGCTTTCACTTTTCTTGTTAGAACATGAGCAAATTTTATATCCCTTCTCATTGCAACCATAACACTTCCTCTTATTTTTTCTTGTCTTCTTCTTTGGAAGTGTGGCTTGGTCATCAACCTTGTTGGAACATATAGAGGCATTGTGTCCCATGTTGGAACACTTGAGACACTTGATATCGGTGTTTTGGACCGGTGGGTCCTCAACCAACGAGTGAAAATGTACTGCGTGTCCCTATCCCGGATGGTGATGCAAAGAGACATAAGGTTTATACTGGTTCAGGCAATAGGTGCCCTACGTCCAGTCTGAGAGAGCGATCTTGTATTCCTTGCACCGAAGTGCTTGTAGTAGGGGTTTACAAGCAAGGCGAGAGAGGGGGTTAGTCCTAGGTCTTTGCATGGAGCGGCATGGGTTGCTTAAGATGTTGATCTCTCATAGCGAGGAGCGTGTGTATTATGAGTGTTACTCATCGCTTGCGCGTGTGTCTATCAGAGCGATGTCTCCGTGAGTGTGTGTGTGCGCTCGTCGGGTGTCTCTCCTTCCCCTAGAAATGGCCCCGGTCGCCCCCTTTTATAGTTGAAGGAGAGGACAGGGGCGGTACATGCGTTTGCTACGTGGTATGTTGTGTGAGCGGAGGCGGCGTGCCGAGCCCTGTAGCTCGTTACTGTGGCGGTATGGTTGATGGAGTGGTCTTGTCCTTGGTACTCTGGATCGACGAGCCGATCATACCTGGCCTTGTGCGACGTGGGAGTTCCTGTGGTGGTAGGTGCGTTGGAAGCGTGCCGGTTGCTGTACGTTGGACCGGCGTGGAGTGTCGAGGCCTGGTTGATGCAATGGCGTGGGTGTGCTGACTCCGAGGATATAGGAGCTCAGCCATGTACGCGATGTGGGAGCTCCTGCAGCCTGACGTAGGGTATGGTGCGTTCCACGGGCGACGTGCCGCTGCCAGAGTGTTGACAACGTAGAGAGCCGAGGCCTAGTTGATGTAGAGGCTGGGCCATCGTGGGGGGCTCGGCAGGCGTGAGTCCCGAGACTACGGGAGCGAGGAAGCGATTTGCCGAGGCTCGGAGGGAGCAGTTGGTTTTTTATGCTGATTTCAAGGCTACAGGGGCCCGGACGTGACTCTCCACGCCACACCGTCGTCGGAGCAGGTGGGGTTAGGTAGCACAGTGCCGCATGGGTGTCAGTCATGGGCACAGTGCCGGGTACAGCGGTTGGTAACCCCTGTCCCATCCTGTCCCGGACTTCATGGTGCCGATGTGACTCCCGTCCCATCAGCCACTCCGCTGTACTGCGCCGGAGTGTGGCTGACGTTGTGGGAGTGGTTGGATGCATTGGTTGAGTGTGACGCTCTGTCAGGGTGGTCGATCAAAGCTACGGCGGGACTGATGCCGAGCCAACCTCGAGCGAGACGGAGAATCGGTACCTCACCCGAGGCCTTTCGGGTGGGGCCTCGGGCGAGGCCTTGGGCGAGGCGGAGAGTTGGTACCTCATCCGAGGCCTTGTGGCGTGGGCCTCGGGCGAACTGGAGAATCTACAGAGGCCTTGCGGCGTGAGCCTCGGGCGAATCAGAGAATCGGCCGAGGTCCGCGTGGTTGTCTCTTGGCTTTGGTATTTACAAGGTCTAAGCAATTTTTTTCGGTTCTTGCTTAGGGTACCACTTTCTATGGTATCTGACATTTGACATGAGCCATCTTCTTCTTCTCTTGAATCTTACACATGCCTTTGTTTTTTTCTTCAAGGAGCAATCTCTTACATGGTGACCCTCCTTCTTGCACCTGAAGCAAGTGATGAGAGTCTTCTTTGGTTGAAGTTGCACCTTGGTGGCCTTAGGGGCTTTGTTGTTCTACCCAGGTGTGGCACTGCCACACTGTGATGCGGCACTGTCGCATCCTAGAACCTCTATAGCCTTGAGCTGAATTGCTGCATTTTGGATAGATTGCACTTCTTCAAATTTCCCCTTGACTTTGGCACTGTTAGACTTGTGTCCTTCTTGATGGGGCTTGATGCATGCTTTGGTTGATCCCTTCTCAAGCTTCTTCACCATGTCTTTACGGTTATCTTGAGAAGGTTGAGCATTGCACTTGCCCTTCCATTCAATCAAGTCCTTTCTTAGCCTCTCAACTTCTTCCTTGAGCTCTTCATTTTCTTTTGTAATGGAATCATCACAAATTTCTACAAGTACATGCTCAACGGAAGGTTGGCTTGCTTGATAGCAATAATTGTTAGCACATGATAAAATAAATGGAACTTGTGTACATGTGCACTTGTGAGTGTGAGGTTGGTATGATTTTATCATTGTTACCACAACCTCATGAGCAATTTCTAGCATGAGATGTAAGATCTCATTCTTGCTAGTGAGCCTTTCCACCTTTTCCTTGAGTACATAATTCTCATCTTCTAATTTGGCAACACAAGATAGAGAGTTAATAGTACGAGTTTGCTCAATTGACAAGTTCTCATACCTTTCGACCAAACTAGCATGAGAGCACTTAAGCTTTCCATGCTTTTTGCTCAACTTCTCCAAGCATTTGATCTTATTGATGAGAAACTCTTCTTGTTCGTGAAGTGTTTCTTCTTGCTCTTGATTTTTCTCTATGAGCTTGAGCACCATCAACTTGTCTTTCTTGGTTAGACGTGCCAAGTATTGATTGAACTCATCATCATCATCACTCTCACTCTCACTTTGATCTTCACTCTCACTCTCACTTTCCACATTCTTCTCTTTCTTTGCCATGAGACCCAAATGAGGAGTAGCATAGAGAGTTGAGTTTCTTGGTGAGGTGGATTCGTCATTTGGCCTCCACCGATCATATGTTTCTTCTTCCTTCAAAATGTTAGTCTCATAAGAACTAGATGAAGTAGAAGTACCACATGTAAAAGCATTGTTCTCACCAACCATTTTATTACCTTCCATTAAGTCATATGTTGGTGAGGAAGTGGATGTGGCATGATCACTTGGACCTTTTGGGAGAATCACTTGAGGCTCTTCATTTGTCGGTGAAGTTGAGCACTCCTCAAGTGGTTCCTCAAATGAGAGCAACTTCTCATTACATTTGGACTTGTCATATTTTTCTTTGAGTGTGTGAAAGGTCCTAATGGATAGAGGGGGGTGAATAGCCTAATAAAAATTTCTACAACAACACTTAACCAAATGGTTAGACAATTATGAGGCGAAGCGAGTGTTGCGCTAGCCTACTAAAAAATGCAGGCCACCTACCACAATTCTAGTTTAGATAGTGTCAATTCACACAAGAGCAATGACACTACCCTATGTTAGTGTGCTCTCAAAGGCTAACTAAAGAGCCACACCAACCAAGCATGTAAGCTCTCACAATTAGCTACACTAAAGAGCTTGTCAACTAGTTTGCGGTAAAGTAAAGAGAGTGATCAAGAGGGTTATACCGCCGTGTAGATGAATGAACCAATAAATCACGAAGATGAATAACAATGATGACCAATCACCTCGGAATCAATGATGAACACAATAATTTTTACCGAGGTTCACTTGCTTGCCTTGGCAAGCTAGTCCTCGTTGTGGCGATTCACTCACTTGGAGGTTCACGCTACTGATTGGCATCACTCGCCAAACCCTCAATAGGGTGCCGCATAACCAACACAAGATGAGGATCACACAAGCCACAAGCAATTTACTAGAGTACCTTTTGGCGCTCTCCGAGAGAAAGGTCAAGAACCCTCACAATCACCACGATCGGAGTCGGAGACAATCACCTCCTCCACTCAACGATCCTTGTTGCTCCAAGCCGAAGTCTAGGTGGCGGCAACCATCAAGAGTAACAAGCGAAATCCATGCAATGAAACACAATCACCAAGTGCCTCTAGATGCAATCACTCAAGCAATGCACTTGGATTCACTCCCAATCTCACTATGATGATGAATCAATGTTGTAGATGAGTGGGAGGGCTTTGGCTAAGCTCACAAGTATGCTATGTCAATAGAAATGGCCAAGAGAAGTGAGCCACAGCTGGCCATGGGGCTTAAATAGAGCCCCAATCAAATATAGCCGTTATACCCCTTCACTGGGCAAAACGCGCTCTGATCGGACGCTCCGGTCATATATCGACCGGAGGCCGCCTCGCCCTCGGTCGCCGATGGACGCTGGATGGACGCCCACGCGTCACTTCAAACGCCGTTCGTGATTTCAATGGTCGAAGTCGACCGAACGCTCTGGTAAAACTGACCGGACGTTGAAGCCCCAGCGTTTGGTCATTTCCAGTAAGCTCCCCGAGGCATGTTTTTTCAACCGGACGCGTCCGGTCCACCTTGATCAACGCAGCAACGTCCGGGTGCTCAACCTAGCCATCAGGTTGCGTCGATATTTCGACCGGACGTAGCCTTTCAGCGTCCGGTCATTGAGTGATTTGAAGCGTCCGGTCGATGAGACCGACGCCAAAGACATCATTTCGATCAACTCCATTTGAACTCTTACTTCTTCACCCTTGCTCAAGTGTGCCAACCACCAAGAATTTTGCATCCGGCGCAATAGAAAATAGACATTTCATTTTCCCGAAAGCGCCGAATCCCAAACCCATCTCAACCCTACAAACACCTTGTGCACATGTGGTAGCATATTTACACAAATATTATCAAGGGTGTTAGCACTCCACTAGATCCTAAATGCATATGCAATGAGTTAGAGCATCTAGTGGCACTTTAATAACCGCATTCCGATACGAGTTTCACCCCTCTTAATAGTACGGCTATCAAACCTAAATGTGATCACACTCTCTAAGTGTCTTGATCACCAAAATAAAATAGCTCCTACAAGCTATACCTTTGCCTTGAGCTTTTTGTTTTTCTCTTTCTTCTCTTCAAGTTTAAGCCCTTGATCATCTCCATGCTATCACCATTGTCATGTTATGATCTTCATTTGCTTCTCTACTTGAAGTGTGCTACCTATCTCATGATCACTTGATGAACTAGGTTAGCACTTAGGGTTTCATCAATTTACCAAAACCAAACTAGAGATTCAGTGTGGTCCAAATGATATGAGCATCATTAAGTGATTCATCATCTCCAAATATGACGACATCAAAAACACCTTCACTCAAAGCACTAAATAAGACATTAGTAGCTTGAGCATTGTGTTGTAAGCATTTCACTTCCTCTTTAGATAAGATGGTCAAATCATCACTAGGATGTGAAATGCTTACATCTACAATCCGCTCAATATGAGGACCCATGGCCCTAAAAATATCAAGCACACTAGTGGACCAAGATGCATAATTTGAACCATCTAAAAGTAGAAGTTCTAGAGATACCTTCTCACTTGTCGACATCGTCTCTTAAGGCGGTTAAGCCCTAAATTGAGAGCCTAGTTCTAATACCAATTGAAAGAATCTTGATGTCGCCTAGAGGGGGTGAATAGGCCTGTTTAAAACAAGCTTGTAGCAGAAGTTAAATTTCTAGGTGTGGCACTGCTGCTCCCAAGGTGCAGCACTGCCGCACTGCGGCACCGCCTCACAAAAGTGCGGCACTACCGCGCCTATAGACAAGCTCGAACTACAATTCAAAAACTACCCAAAGAAAAGTAGATCGAGCAAATTACTAATGTCCCTAGGGTAGTGTAGAGCCTATTCTACCACCTGGATGTTGGTGGAAGTGCAGGAGCAAGTAGATCGGGACCAAACCCTAGAATCACTACAAATATAAGTATAGCAATGCAAATCACAAGAACACAAGTGAGACACCAATTTATCCCATGGTTTAGCTCGCCACTAAGGCTTTGCCTATGTCCACGTTATTGAGGTTGCCACAAAGGCTTTGGGTCTCTTTCAACCATTTCCTCGTTCTCAAGTCAAGAGAATGAACTCTTGAGATGAGGGGTGATTTCACTAGCTGTTTGGGGTGATTACAAACCCCCCAAGGCTGCCACACAAGTTGGCAAGCTCCACGGGTGACGCTCTAGCTGGATAGGAGCAAAGCTCCAAGAGTAATAAACACAACCACCGATCAAAACGTAAACCAAGTGCTCTAGAAGATGAAGAACAGTTGGGGCTGCTCTCTAATGCAGTTTGGAGGCTCAAACTCTCTTGGATTTAGAAGGGAATCAAAGGGATAAGCTTGAGGGCAATGATGAGTAAGGGAGTGAGAGAGCTGCTCTGTTCTATTCTTGGACGAGCTAAATGAATGGAGTGCTCTAGAGAGACATTGGGGAGGAAGGGGAAAGGTATAAATACCCCCCAGCCTCAACGGTCACTTAAGTCGTGGTAGTGTCGCAATGCTGCAGTGCCTCTCTTTAGGTGCGGCAGTGCCGCACCAGGCAAGACAGTAAGGGTAAGAGTGAAGTGTTGACTGTGAATCTGAGGATGCATGTGTTAGTTTAAACACTTGGTAGCATATGTTATCTTAAGCATTGTGTCCCTTTTTAAAGTACGACTTTTCCTATACTCAAGTTCAAAATATCAAAGAATTTAAACACCTTTGAGTTGGTCACCGCATCCTTTTTATAATAGGGGGCTCCACCATTGAATGTATTGTCCTCATTCCCATTATGCCTTAAGCATGTGACTTGAACCATTTTAACCACTTGAGTCTTCAATGTCTTCATATGCCATTTCTTCTCAATATCACTTTATAAGGGGTTGCAATCATCTTTATCTCATCTATTCGAGCAAACACACCTTGAGCATGTGACTTGAACCATTTCCATACATATGAGTTCACCTCAGTGGCTTCAAGTCACTTTCACTAATGATTTGATCATCAACATAATATGACTCCTCATAGCTTGATTAGTTCCTCGACCCAATGAAAGTACTCTCTTCTTCAAACTTAGCCATGGTACCTTGGTCCTCAAGCCATCGTTTGCCCTTCACCTTCGCTTAGTCCCTCAAAGCCCTTTCCTTGCTATCTTCACCTTATCAAGACATACTCAAGTCACATCATATTAAGTATCAATTGAAAAACCATTTCTTCAATAGTATGATCCTTTCTTGAATATCTTCTAGATATAAATATTGAGATCAATCAAGCTTTAGTTTGATTCACATAAAGACATATACGAATCAATATCAATATGGTCAAGCCAATTCATGATTCCTTATATCCTCTTCATTTTGGCTTGACACTCCTAATACTCACTTCAATATCTATCTTCATACTTCTAGCTTGATCAAAGCGATGCAAAGTGATTTTCCAAATCTTTATCCATACAAGCAAACCAACATAGAGACCGACTTATATCCAATATGAGTTGTGTCCTTTGTCATTTAAACATTTGTTTGGTATTTCTTCACTTATGCATTCTTGACTCATTCTTTAATCCTTAATCAAAGCTAATCCACTATCAAACTCTTCTTATTCATGCAAAGCAAGCCATTATTGAGACCAATCCAAAATCATCAACTCATGTCTCTTTTACCATTTGCCAAATATGCTTGCTTTCTCATGATACTATGATATTATTAAACATAGAAGCCATTTCATCAACTCTATTTGCATTGTTGTCTTTCTCTTGAACTTTATTGTTTTCGTGATCTTTCAACACAACAATACACAATTTGGCCTTGATTTGAACATTATATGGAATATCATCAAGTTTACCTTCTTGTTGAACCTATATACACTTCTCATTCCACAGTCCACAAGTGTATGCAATAAACTCAAATTTCTGTTCAACACTTAGCAAACTTGTTAGACCTTTAATGGTGTTGTCATTCAGTTCACCAAAACCCACTAAAGGGCTAGATGCACTTACAGGAATTTTATGGAAACACATGCATAGATATACCTATCCTAAGAGTCTTACTATGGTAGGTTCGAGTAGAGTCTATGCTTAGGTCATCGGTAGCGTGAGTAACCTGCCGTTTCTCATAATAGGTGATTATTATAATTACTCTCATGATAAAATGATGGAAGCAAAATGGAGACAGGGCAGGGATATGGTATGGGTATTGGTGGGTGTGACGAGTTGTGTCCCGTGGACACGGAGCTTAGCTTGGTTATACTATTTTCCCTGTCGTGTCGATTAAGGACCGTCCGTTGCTGTGGATGGTAGTCAGGTCACAAACTTATTATCCTGAGAACATACTTGCTTATGGGAGCAGGAAGGCTCATTACACTCTTGTCGTGGGTTCTGGCTCCTTCTGGACCGACTGATTGGAGGCGGGGAAAGGTGGAGGTCTAAGCACCATATTGAGACCGGGTCTCAAGTGTGGAGGCTTGGAGTCCAAGTTTGGGCAGGGACCTAGACTCCATGACAGGAGTGGAATGGGTTGGTCTTGTTTATGCCTGGGGTACAAGTGAGGCGTGTGTTTCAGGGTACCCAGTTGGGATACATTGGTTCTTGAATCACCGTTTTTGTGTGACGGTACGACTTGACTATGGTCTAGCACCGTAGTAAGAACTGAAAGATAAAAGATGATAAAATGGTTCTGATTGTTCAACCCTTGCTTAAAAGTAGAACATGTGCTTACCTAGAATGGTTAGCTAATGAAGTAATCATGACTGCTAATAAAACTTGATTGTAAGGATGAACTATTAGTAATGCTTTCCATAAATAAAAAAAAAACAACAAACCCATATTGCCTATCATATCCTTGAGAGTTAGGAAACTATTCCCACTAGTCGGGTAAGTCTTACGAGTATATTGTGTACTCAGGGTTTCTTTTACCCCTGTTGCAGGTGCAGCTTGAGGAGTAACTCTTGTGTGGAGGATTCTTCTGGTGGGCATAGACGGATCCTTGTATCATTTTCGCTAGATGTTTATTTTCATTCCGTTGTTTAATTATCGCACTCTGAACCTTGGTATTGTAATAAATAATTTCCAAGAACTCTTGTTATATGAAATGGACTAAGTATTGTAAGTTCGTACTCATTTTTGGATTCTGGAGGTAAAATGTGGATTGTTTCGAGTTCTCCCTTGGGGTGTTCTCGACGAAACTGTCCGATGTAGGTCACTTTTGAGGTGCTTAGCGTCTAGTGGAAGACGAGCGCCTTCGAAAGCATGTTATTTCAGGCGGTTCTGCCACAACTCATACCTCACACAAATCCGCATATTTAGGGGGGCGAGGGTCCGCACATGGTGATGTGCAATGATCGGATGTGGTAGAAGTGAAGGCAAGAGCAGAGGACTCAGGGAAGTTGTTGCACCTCGATGCCTAGGTGGGGCCTTAGGGGATTTAGGGCTGCTACATAGGTTGATGTACAATAAACCATCGAGGTCGGGCCATCCTAATGGTTCTTAGCTAATATGCTATATACTAAACTCTTATTTAGTTCATGGTCTGAATAGAACATCATATCATATCACCCCTAGATTCTCTGATGATGACCCTATTGCCTCATTTTGCTAGACTCTACCCTAGACTATTGACTAGGCTATTGCCATAGGGTGGGGAATACAACAATATGAAGCAGTCTGAATCTATAGATTCTTGGTCCATTTGATCTATGGGTACCCAAGCAAAAAGATTAAAAGACCAAAAATTTGTTTGTTTTCTTCGCCCGAGAACCAAACAACATACTAATAACTCAAATTTTCTTTTGCTCACGCTTAACACTAGTGGTGATCTCTATGGAATGAAGGTTGAGATATACTCTTTGAGGTAATATGATAGAAAAAATGTGATAGTAGGCAAAGGAGTAGGGTCACACTCAGGGGTGAAGTGGTGAACCCAATGTAGGAGCTCCAACCCCATACCTCCAAGTTGCTCATGGAGCTGAGCCCTCCTAAAGACCCCTCATCCCTAATTTTTCTAGCCATGGATGAAGAGGAAGAATAAGAAAATAGGGAGAAAGAAGAGGAAGAAGAAAGGGAGGAGGAAGAGAATAAGCCCTCCCGTCACAAGTCCCTGGCTCCGCCCTGGTGATTCTTTGTGGTGTGTATGTGTATTTGTTTGGTGGTGACACGGTTGGGAGTGAGAGCATGGCGTTGCTAAACCAAAGAAGTAAATGAATTGGGTTGTATATGTCGATAAATGTGACGAAGCTAACCCCGAAAGATAAAGGAAAGAAATGATCAATCAAGATAATAAAGTGAGATTAATATAGGAAAGAAGGGGAGGATGGCCGAGCTCTTTTCCCCTCCATCACCATTTCCCTTTTTCTCTATCGACCTCTCCTTGCTTTATCCATCAGTGTATCAATACATTTATGTAGGTGTGGAGTGGTGTTGCTAGAGCCACGGTAGATTGAAGAATCTGCAACCGGTGCAATGTAGTTACAAAATTATCACGTTTAGGGTAGTCTCTAGTTTTCTGCACTAAATGTCTCTTTAAAATATATAAAAATTTTCCATGTCTTCTATGTTTTCTCTGTAAAAATAATCTAATTCTTATGAAATTATTGTCCAATTCTAATGAGGTGTAAAACGAGAACCGTAAAAATGTTGGTAGCGATGACCCTTTTTTGTTGACAACAGGTAGCGACGACCTTGGTTTTGGTAACTCGCACCAACGCGTAGGCTCAAGGTAAAGTGTTCGTGCGACGGACATGTCAGTTCGTCCCCAGAAGAGAACTAGTACGTGAGACTTGAGTGCTTGTAATAACACGCAACGTTAATTAATGAGGGAATTTCATGTGAGCCATTATAAAAGTTCACAATTCCTTATGAGTCATTGAAAAAGTTCGGTGGACTTCAGCACCACTACTCTAATTTTTTTTGCCCTCCATGCCACTGCCGCCAGATAGGCTCTAACGGTGTCACACTGCAGGTGTGAAAAGTCAAAAATATCCTTAAGTCTAAATATGCCATTAATTTTTTGAGCATCTTAACGACTTCAAATGAAAACTCAAAACTAGAAAGTTGTAGATCTCGTCGAGATCTACAATTTTCATATAAAAATTATCTTTATTTAATTCCAAAAAAAGATATGATTTGATATGATTAATATATCATAGAAAAATAATATCTTTTTTCGGTATTAAATGAAGATAATTTTTTATATAAAAATTGTAAATCTCGACGAGATCAACAACTTTCTAGTTTTGAGTTTTTCTATTTGAAGTCGGTAAGATACTCAAAAAATTAATGGCATATTTAAACCTAAGGGTATTTTTGACTTTTCACACCTTTTTTTAACATTTTTTGTAAACTAATTTTAAATCTAACACCGTTTAATTTTATTTCCTAAACTAACACTTTTGGCCGCGCCTATTGCCATGGCGCGGCGAAACGCCTGTGCCACGCCATGCATGGTGGCGCGGCGATAGGGATGACGTGGCGACGACCGGGGCGTTGATCGATGACGTGGTAGGGTATGCCGCGCCACCGATCTTGGCTGGCGATGACGCTACGATCGATCGATGGCGCGCGCAGAGAGCGGCTAAAAGGGCATGCTGAGTCCCCTTGCCTTCGCTTTGCCAGCCACCTGTCCCTAGCCACCTGTCCGCCGTGCCTACCCGCTTGCCTGCCCGCCACTCCCAAGTGCTGTCGGCACCTGGCCCTCTATTGCCGCCTTCCTCCCTCCCTTCCCTTCCATTCCCTGGCCGCCTCCTACCCTCCTCGGCCTCGTTCAAGGTAATGACGCACTTTTTATTTTCGTTTGAATGCTGGATTGAAATATTATGAATGGGAGTTTAGGTTAGGTGAAAAATTATGTTTGGGAACTATGAGCTATGGTTTGGAGGAAGATATTAGTTTGATTTTGTCGATGTTAAGGTTAATTATTTAGTTAGAAGTATGTTTACCATGTATATTTTTGTTGCTATAAGTGTTGGTTATATTATTTGAGTTGCAATGCAAATTATTATATTTTATATTAATTTGCGTTGTTTTGATTGATGTTTAATTTGAACCGTTTTATTAGATGGAAGACATGTTTTAGGAGCAGTTGTGACGAAAACGGGTCGTTCTAGAGAATTGTACCCCAACAAGTCTAGCAAAGATGCCCCCGTTCCTCCTGACCTCCCTGACCCTAACTATGAGTGTGGTTGTCCACCGACGTGTTTCAATCGAGACATCCGGACACAGCGGCTCATTGCTTCTACACATGCAATCGTTTTAATGTAAGTAATTATTTTCGTATGTTTTTTTCTTCATTTGTATTACTAGGTTACTAATATTTTATTGGAATTTTGTTGTGTAGACTCATGAGAGGTGCTTTTTCTTTCAGTGGATCGACGGTGCAGACAAGTTTGACCCCAGGTACCTCCTTTTCAACGATTGGTGGAGAGGGCGACATCCACGAGAGCACTTCGAGCGGTGGGTTCCACCTCCCCTAACCCCTCTCCAATAACGACTAAGGAGAAGTACTTAGTCGTAGTTAGATGACTCGAGAAACCTCCTCTGTGCGATTGCGGAGATCGAACTGTGATAAACCCTGAGAATACGTTGGAGTTTATGTGTCCAAACAAGCATGAAGTAAGTGCAAAGTGTATGTGTTGAAATGTTGAGCTATATGTGTTCATGTACTAATGTCACCTTATTTAGGTGTTTTCAATGGCGAAGTGTCATTTCAAGTAGTGGTTGTATGGTCCTAAGAACCAATGGCTGGAAGAACCACCAAAGGTTAAGGAAAATAAGAAGAAAAGGGTAATTTACAAAGCACCTCCTGTCATGTACGAATGTGGTGTTAAATTCAACTATGGCCTAGTCCCTTCGGAACTTGGAATAGGCCATTATTGCGGCCATATGGTTGACTATGATGAGGTTGATTATTTTTGTGGTAAACATGAAATCATATTTTGTTTCTTTTGCTAAGACATATATGATATAATTTTTCATTTGAACAGAGCACTAGGAAATGCAGGTGGGAATGTTATGATGGTCAAGTTAAGTTCTTGGATGAACTGAAGGGGAGGCAAGTAATTGCACAAAAGATGGGATATGGACCTGACTACGTCAACATATTCGTTAAACATCACAAAGACAAGATGCGTGAGTTTGTTAGATAGCGCGGTATTCGTAACCCGATCGACGTTGGGCTTGACAAATGGGGATTGGAGAGATGGAGGGTGTTCGAGGAGGAGAGAGCAAGCAAGGAGGCAAGGGAGGAGACAAGAGTACAGATGCAGGTCTTGAATGAGCATGTTGTTGTATTATGTGCCAGTGAGTGCTTGAAAGCCATTTTTTTGTTGCCTGATTTTAAATGTAATATAATCACGTTGCTAACTGGTTGCATTTTATACATAAAGGGATTGGATGCAGTGAGGACCATGATGGAGAGGTGGCTCATACAAAGTATGAGGAAAAGAAGTTAGATGAGCACAAAACTCGAGCTGGTCGCACCGTTCAATCACCGATTGTGTTGTCTGATGAGGGGGACGAGGATGAGGACGACACTGCCAGATTGAGCGAGCTCATTGCTCTAGCAGAGGCGGGCTTGCAGGCGAAGGAGGCAGAGAATGACACTGGTAGACTCAACGAGCTCATCGCTCTAGCCGAGGTGGGCTTACAGGCGAAGGAGGCTGGGGACGACACTGGCAGACTGAGCGAGCTCATCGCTCTAGCTGAGGTGGGCTTGCAGGCGGAGGAGGATGACGACACATTCTTCACTTAGGCCGTAGAGGCCGCAGATGAAGCGAAGGCCGCTTACTACAGGTGAAAGGCAGATCAGGGCAATGCAGGTGACCCTAGCCACAACAACAGGGTTGTGGTAGAGGATTGGTACTTGGACGACGAGTTGCTTACTCAGTATGTTTCTGACAGAGGGTTTTTGATTGTGTCGTCTGTTAGTTCCATGCTTTATTAATGATCAATGTAGCTATGTACTAGAACTTTCATTGTGTTGTCTTGTTTTCCTTTTGAACTATTGATGTACTTTACCCATGGTCAATCTTAAGTGATCCCATCCATTTGTCACCCTCTGACCCATCCGTTTGTCGTTCTCCGATGCGTCCAAGTTTTTTTAATAATAGCGAATGTGTTGAGAATTTCTAAAACGAACAAAATCGAGTGAAATTATTTCGAATACGGTTGGCTGGCATATATATCTTGTATGTTTCCCATGTATTTAAAAATAGTAGCATGTAATTTATGTTATTAGCATCAGATCAATATAAAATAACTAGGCCCACGCACGGCACGTTTGACAAATCGATGTTCTCATTTGGCACGCAACCCTAAGCCCAGGTTCTGCCATGCCATAGCCCACGACACGGCACTGACGCGCTAAGGCCCATGGCACGGTAGGATCTGGACGTAGACAGAAGCCGACCAGCCTCAATTCCAATTGAACGGGAGCTGTTGTCGGTGTTGTAAACAACTATAAGTGCTGCCGCGATGCATTGAAATGAATATGAAGCAAATAATTGGAGTCCGTGCGCAAGTTGACAAGTTGCGACATAACATTTTAATCGGTTCATGAGTCTGCAAGTTTTGGACGACAATATTCGTTCGACATAAGTTCGACATAACCAACTAAGTGTAGCCAACATCGATGTGGGGCATTCAAAGGAGGCAAGGGCACCTCTGCGTCGGTGTCAGTCAAGAAGTGTGCTCGGTGCGGGTCATCGTACTCCACCTCAAGAAGGGGGTACAACTGATGCTGCGTGGGAGGGGCCATCCTGTTACAAATTGGTAAACAAAGGGTTAGAGTATTCAAATTAGCATTATGTAGCATTGCAAAATTTTGAACTTCTATGTATGGACCTGCTACCCTTGTCTTCTATGCCTGCTAGCCTTATGACCAGGGTCTTTGCAAACAGAGCAAAGATTCCTGCCACGGGTCTCGTTGAAGTCTCCCCCTCCGTATATGTCTTCGCCGTACTCTCTCATAGCGTCCATGTCCCCCTTGAGTCGCTTCTTCTTTCTCCTACCCTTCCCTACCTTCCTTAGATCCGGATGCGGCACGTAGTCATAACCATTATAAGATGGCCACTGTGTCGGGTCGAGGTATGGCTCAAAGCTCATCTCCCAAATACTAACGGTGTTCGAATGGAGATACAAGGGTGACATATATGGCAGATCCTCATAGTTGTACCCGTGAACCCTGCAGGCCATGATCATATGAGAGAAAGGGGCATGCATGATCTGAGGGACGTTGCAACTGCACTCTACCTTTTCAAGATCAACTCGGTAGTTTCGTCCACCATAACCTTCACCGCCCAAGCTTGTGCCACCCTTGCCCCGTACACTAAAGATATGGCGGCGGTGTGCTGCTTGGCCAATTCCTCGGCCTCCTTCAAATGTTCTGCTCCGGCCTTTCCAAAATGCCCATGCTTAGCTATATTCCTCTGTGCAAGTTCCCACCTCTTGACAAAATATTGGTAGCACTTATGAAAGGAGAACTCAATAATTCCAGACATAGGCAACGATCGAACTCCGGTGAATACATGGTTGAAGGACTCCAAGGAGTTAGTGGTCACGATGCCATACCTGAAACCCCCCTCGTCATATGCTAACGCCCACTGAGCCTTCTGTTCCATCTACGCCTCTAACCAGTCATTTCCCGCTTCATTTACCATCTTGTCTAGTTCTCTCTTTGTCTCCTTAAACTGGTGCTCTGTACGTGCACAACATAGAGCCTTTACCTTGTCGCATACCTCCTGCTTCCTCTGACGCCGCTAGAAATTAGCGGCAAAGTGTCTCATGCACCATCTATACACTAGAGGCGGAAACCCATCTATATGCTCAGCTGCAGCATTAAGAAGCCTAGGGTGACGGTTCGAGATCAAACATATAGCGCGAGATGGGCCAAGCACTTGTACACGTAGAAGCCGCATGAACCATGACCATGATTCATTGTTCTCTCCCTCTGCTAAAGCAAATGCCATGGGTACTATCTGGTCCTCAGGATCAACAGCAGCAACCATCATCAAGGTGCCCCTGTACTTTTCTGTCAGGAAAGTGCCATCAACAAGTACGATTGGCCGACAAAACTGGAATGCATGTTCTATTTGTACGAACGACCAGAACACACGATAGAGGACATGCCTCAACGGGCCCCAAAAACACATCCCTCCGGTGTCCACAAACCATTTCAAGCCAGGGTTATAGTAACGCATTGCACATAAAATGCGGGGCACGCTGTTGTACTCTTCCTCCCAACTACCCCATCGAATCGCTAGGGCAATTTACTTAGCACGCCAAGTCTTTCTATACTTCATATCGTACTTAACGAATCCAGATATGCACTGTTGTAAAGAAGACACCGAAATGTCGTTATTGTCATCAACGAGCCCCAATATACGACGGGCAAGGTAACGTGCTGTGAGCTACTGATGATTTTCCTTCTCCCTATTTGTTAGGCAAGTGTGGGGTTCAACAACTTTACTTATCCTCCACTTGCCATCACTCTGTCTCTTTCATGCATTTAACCTCCATGTACAACCGTTTTTGCATATCACGTGGTATCTCAACTCATGGTCCGAATGAGTGACGTTGTACGGCCTATGGTGATACACAGTATAGTCCTGAAGGAAGAGCTTCATCTCTGACATTGTATTGAATATCATCCCATTCCTAAGGGTTTCTTTCTCATGGTCATACAATGATTTCCTACACATCTGGAGACCGGTGTCACAAACTGCCATATCTATCATGCTAACATCTCTATAGTTTGAAACGCCCCTAAAAGGTACGTTCATCGACCTTAGTTGATCAAGCTCAGTCGCTGTGTAAGGTGGTGGTGGAACATACAGCTGCGCTTCGCTAATTCTGTCCCGTGAATCATAGGGGGTATCATCTGCTGACAAATCTGTGACTAGTCTACCCTGAGCCTAGATAACATGCAAAACCTCAGTTGCTACTGGTAATGGCATACCATGAATAGGTACTGGCGTGGCATTAACCGGTGTGGGCATAGCATGTCTATCTCCTTAGTCACCATATGAATCGTCCGAATCACTGCTAACTACATCACCGATCCTGTCCTCCTCTCCTCCTGCTCCTCCTCTTCTAGTTCAAACTCGTTCACATCGAAATCATTGCTTATACAACCTACTTGACTTGAATGAAACTACTCCTGCGTCAACTAGCCATCCAAATCCATGTTACCCTGAGCTGCTTTCCCTTCGACCCCCACTTCTTGCTCATTGCCTCTAACACCGTCAATGGACGGTCCGTCCAGGACACCCTGCATCCTGTATCCATTCTCCACCACTACTTTAGCCATGGACACATTGAAACCTTGGAGCACCCTAGTGTAGCGGGATCAGTGAGCAGGATCGCACAAGGGCATGAGGACATAGTGTGCCCTAGTTTTCCCAGTATCAAACCCCCATTCAATGTGAAATCACCGTCAAACTTCATATTCAAACGGACACAAAGGTCGTTGAAGCTAGGAGATTCATCAAACCATTTCAATTCTTCTTCTATATCCTCAAACATACCATCTTCTCTCCTAACACTTCCTCCGTAAAAAACTCTAACACAACAATCCATCTACAAAAGCAATTCAAAAAACTTCATCAGGTTGTCGAAATCGTCATAGATAATGTCCATAGTAATATTAATACATATTCTAACTATAACTATACTAACTAATCTAATGTTAACATCTATACAAGGCTAACTACAACAACTAATATATAACTAGACTCACTAACTGTACTACACAAACTAACTAACTTTACTATCTATACTAACTTACTATATTGCCAATACTAATTAACTTTACTAACTATACTTTACTACTTATACTAACTTTATTTATTCTACTAACTTATTATACTAACAATGTCGATTCAATCAATAAATACACTAGGGGAGTACCTCTCGGCAGCGGCGCTCATCCTCACGGCGGCGACGCGCTAGACCGGGACGGGAGGCGCGGGCGCGGCAGTGAGGGCGGTGGCGGGCGTGGCGGGCGTCCGTGGCGCGGTGGGCAGCCGCCGTGCTTGGCCGGACAGGTGGCGGCGCGGCATGGTATGACGCAGCGGCTTGAGCAAGGCAGGCGGCGGAGGGCGCGGCACGGCTGCGGCGGCGGCGCATGAATGTGTGGCGGCGGCAGGCGGGCAGCGCGGCGGCGGCGAAGCGGCAGCGAGCGCGTAGCGGGCAGGCGGCCGCGGCAGCGGGTGGGCTGCACCAAGATCGGTGGCGCGGCAGACCCTGCCACGTCACCAGTCAGCGCCCCGGTTGTCGCCACGTCAACCCTCTCGCCGCGCCACCATGTATGGCGCGGCACAGGCGTTTCGTCGCGCCAGGGAAATAGGCGCGGCCAAAAGGGTTAGTTTTGAAAAAAAAATAAACAGTGTTAGATTTAAAATTAGTTTAAAAAAATGCTAAAAATAAAAAAAAAACAGTTTGACACCGTTAGAGCCTCAACCTGACGGTAGTGGCATGGAGGGCAAAAAAATAAATTAGAGCAGTGACGTTGAAGTCCGCCAAACTTTTTAATAGCTCACAAAAAATTACAATCTTTTTTTAATGACTCACAAGTAATTACCTAATCGAGTGAAGACCCCACTCGCAGAGCCGAGAGTCAGACGCCCAGACCGCGACGCTGTCATGCGTCCGTGTCAGACCAGCGTCACCCCGGCTGACTTGCGGAGGCTTTTATTTCTGAGGCCGAGGACGCGTCCGTCGTCCCGGCCCCGGTCCGGCAGATCTGTCCGTGTCGTCTCGGGGGTACAACAGGGCAAGTTGCTGTGGGAGGGCACGTACGGAGTACGAGCGAACGGACCCGTCGAACCGTGCGATCGTGTTGGACGTACGCCGATCGCGGCAAAAACGACCACACGATCGGGTGACCGCGTCCGGTGGTTTCCTCCGTCCTATCCAAAATGTTCAAATGGTTCGGGGAGAAAAGGGACGCGTATACAAATTTCGAGTCTCAACGGTCAACACCCACCCACGTATTGCAAGCATGCATTCGTATGGCGAACCAAGACTTCAAGTGCTGATGAAGAACACTTGCTCGTCTACTGTTGGGGACATAGTGGATGCATGTGAACCCCGTCTCTCTTTTTTTTTTCTCTCGGAAAATTATACCGATTCCTTTGAAATTTGTAAATTTCCGTCGTTTAGCTTACGTATAGAGCTCCAAACAAGCTACTTCCGCATCAGGGTATGGGAATATTTGTTCGGGGTTTTGTCGGTAGTAGCGCTGCGGTTGCCATAGTCGCTGTGCGGCGGCCGGCGGCCATGCAGAAAAGGCCGGGAGGGATCGGACGAGCAGCGGCCAGCGAGACATCTCTGCCGGCCTGCCGGGCGCCGGCCCTAGCACTCCTCCGTTGGCCATGTGGACCATGGACCAACCGAACCCCTGGCTGCGTTGCGTAAGCGCGATGGTGGTGCGTGATTAATTAAGCAGATAATCTCAACTGGTACGGTCCAATGTCAACCTGAAAACCCGGTTGTAAGCTAACGCCGTGCCGCCATCAGCTGTGAATAAACTAGAGCAGATAGAGAGGGCTGTGTCCTGCTGGAGATAGATAGATACTTTTTTCGTAGAAACTGTGTGGCCCTTGGTTTCCTCCGTGGCCGTGTTCACGGCGGCTTGCAGCTTCTTGCTTGCTGTGCTGCGCATGATCCTCCATGTTCAGTCATCATCAGTTCTTCATCACCTATACAAATTAAGAGGGAGCTGTGTTGGTCCTTCAGGGATGACGAGGAAACTCAGCGCAAGCTCCTCGTCCTCGATCGATCTACTTGTCAGTCGTCAGCTACCTGCTCATCCATCCACGAATCTCTTCGAGATCGGGGAAACGTTTTAATTTGCACGGCGTCAACGTTGGCGACCGTGGCTGCTCGATCTTCATATTATACTACCCAACTCGATGTTGATGCATCAGGGGGGGCATCTTCAGGCTTCTAACGCAATGCTCTCTGTCAATAGGTTAGACAGATATGTGGGCCCTGCCATAGTGTCTCCGATGTGATGTTCAGGATCATGATAGATTGATAGTGAGCCCCCTCTTTTGATTACGTCAGCAAACTTTCCATTTATTTTTTTTATTTTAGTGAACCCCTACACATGTGTAAGAAAATATTATGGAGGATCGTTTCTAGGCTAGTTCTTTTTGTTTGTCCATTGAATATTGCTTCAAGAAACGATTATTTAGGGAGATTTTGTAGGAAGCGTTGTTGTACGTATCTCGATATTCTTGAAATATAATAGGCATGATGATAGACAGTTTCTGTGTTTTTTATTCCCGTATTTTCATTTTTTATTCGAAATAGCCAGAATATATACCTGCATAAACTTATTTTCCCAATACATCAGCTGATGTGTCGAGAAATTGACAGCCTGAACAGTAATTTATGCGTACTACTACAAGACATGCATGAGTGGTCTGACTTTATTAAACCCAATCATGGTGTGATGACTCGGTTGATGCACAAGATAACAACATTTATTGGATGGACAAAGCCGCCAATGTGACCATATCATTCATTATCCTTAAAAAACCCAAAGCTTATCGACTACTAAGATAAACAAAGGCACATGACAAAATCGAACTAATTTAGGTCAATGCCCATGTATGGCGATCTTTACCTTATTTTTTTTCTTCTCCATGTGGAGCATCCATGGTATTAGTTTTTTTTTTGAAAAGTAATGATATTAGTTTAAAGCCTGGCATGACCATAGGATACGCATAGCTTTCCTTTCTAGAAGAATGTGTTTAGACTGGTTCCTCTTGATGCCACACTAGCTCCACAGCTCAATTATAGATGATGTTCAGTCTACCCATCTGAATTCAAGCCCGAGACTTATCTTCAGGGAAGCTTTGACAGTTGCTGAAAAAAATATTTTTTTTTAAAGTGAACAGGTGATGAAAGTATTAGGAGGAACAATCTGGTTTTCCATCTCTTCCTCCACTGAGCAGCAAAGCGTTGGGGGAAAAGGAGGAAGGGTCAAAAGCCAAATCTATCTCACAACTGGCCCATGCCATCATGATGCTGTTTTCTTTCCTCTTGAAGCCCCTTTGCCACAGCTAAGAAAAGACTTTTGGCCAAAGGCCACCAAAGCATGTACACCTAAAACCATAGCTTTTGAAGCCTTTTTTATACACAGCCAGGACAGGACCAGCTCCAATTGGAGATAAGACTGTACTAGTATCCATACATACATGCTGGTACAGCTGCAATTGCAGACCTTTGCTAGGGTGGTGTTTAAATTTAGGGAGTAAAATTTAGAGATGTCACGTTGGGTGTCACATGTAGGTGTCGCATGGGTGTTCGGATACTAATAAAAAAATAAATTACAGAATCCATCAATAATCCGCGAGACGAATTTATTAAGTCTAATTAATCTATCATTAGCACATGTTTACTGTAGCACCACATTGTCAAATTACGGGCTAATTAGGCTTAAAAATTTGTCTCGTAAATTAGTCGCAATATGTGCAAGTAGTTTTTTAGTCTATATTTAATATTTCATATATGTGTCAAACATCCGATGTGATAGAGAGTAAACTTTAGATAGAGTAACTAAACAAGGCCTACAATAGCTGCAGGGGAATATTGGCACTTCTATGATTTACCTATCCACTATGGTACATGGTAGCTTCGGTGCTTCCAATTGGAGTGGCAGCTCAGGCTAGCTAGCTCGTCTTTGGGCAAAGCTCCCTGGTCCTGTCTCCTTTACCCTTTGATGCAAAATAATTAAAAGCTGACACTTCTTTCAGCAAGCACATACTAGTATGGAGTCTGGAGACTGTAGCTGCAGGCTGCACATGAATATCTCTATGAAACTCCATGTCATCTAATTTGCAAATGTTTGTATTGTACCAGCAGTACGTACTATTGTCTGGTATACGAACGATATAGACTTTGTAGAGATATGGTTCGTATTTTCAATTTGGCCTCTTTTCCAAACTACTTTTACAAATGGACCCTCACCGACTTCTCACGGGTTAGAGCAACCACAATGTATATAGGCTAAGTAGTCCATATGAGTAGCTTTTGTGTCAGTGGACTATAACTATTGTTGTCTCCACAATGTTTCAGCCAATAAGTAGTCCATAAGGTGGGTCCCATATGAAATAAAAAATTATCTCTTTATGTGATAAAAAATTCTCTCTTTACAATCGTGTGCAAAATCAAGAAAGAGAGAGGGAGGAGTGAGAAAAAGTAATATTTTTTATTTCTTATGGATAGTCCATAAACTTATGGATATCTTTTGCTATGAACTATCATATGAACTGGTCTCATAATATTCCAGCTACCTAATAACAAATATTTTAATCATATGGATTACAGCAAACATTGCGGTCCCTCTTACTAGGGATTGCTAATAAAGATGCGGCAGAGCAAAATATTCGCCACGTGAAAAAAATTGCAAAAAAAAAAAAAAAGCAGCTGCAGCGCTGAAAAAAAAACATCCGAACAGGGTAACCGTGGGTAGTAATATTATTCTGTACACGTACTCACATCAATTAAGCTTGGATTGTCATTAAAAATTGCCTGCAATCGTACCCGTCGTAGTAGGATTGCCATCGTAGCCATCACAGGAGTACCAACCGTACCATGAAATGTCCGCCATGTCAAACAGATTGACCTGCCAAGGATCCCACCAAACCAAACACCCAATCAAATGTAGGTCCCAGGACTATCCAAACCAAAACCTGGGCCAGGGCTCAAAAAAGGGTTGGTGTCACTGCTATTAAAATAAAATCTAGTATAATTTTGGCGTACAAATTGGGAAGAAATCTTTATGATCGATCCTAGTCAAGAGTTTACATTTCTATGATTTTAGAATTTTATGATCTTATACCTAAAGTCCTTCAATTTAATTCAGAATATACAATTTTGGCATACTTGGTTGGTGTGCCTCAGGCTTGGGCAGCCAGGTCACAGCACTTGTCACTACAGCAGCATGGCGAACTTGCAGGTGAATATGACGCCTCTCGCAACATGTCAGCCCAATTGTTGTGCTTGAAGCCGAACCATGTAAGTTTTTTTTCCTCTTGAATACAGAAAAGATTTACGTATCATTATATTAAGAAGAAGAGTTTGAACATACAAACAACGCGCTTCTATCAAGCACCAAAAGAGGTCGACCTAAAACAGCCGTAGCTAGACCATCCTAGCAAAAGAACTAACGTTTCGATATTACATAAATGAAAAACAACAAATACCAACGTAGTGGTGCAACCTAGAAGGTGGCCCTACGTCTTCACGGTTGCTGGACGAACCCTTTCCGCCATCAGGGAAGAGCGCATCCAGTGCTTCGATGTTGGATGCAGTCAGGTTGCCGTCAAAGATCCTGTCAAAGGCCTCCAGTTCCGACGTGGATGGTGCCGAGGGACTTTTGATGCAGTCCATACGCTGCATGATCACGACCTACCTCGCTTGGAAGCAGGTACTCGAGAGATAGGCTGAGCCGGTAAGTTTCTTTTAAAAAAATGAAGACGGGAGTATAGGCCGTATTTGGACCAATTTAGCATAAAGGACTGGTCCAGAAGAAAGTAGGCCGAACGGCTCGCAATAAGGTACCGGCTGTCCGGCTGGGCCACGTGGAAGCAGGCCTTGTTAATTTGAGCTGCCACGTGAAATCAAAATATTTTGTTGTTCGAAATTTTTATAGCTGGGAAGCGGGAAGCCTGTGATTGGGAAGCAATCTTCGTTTGTTTATATTTCAGTTTGGGTGAGTTCGAGCATGATGTTTGTATAGGGACGAGATTAAATGTGGATTTGTTATGAACCTAAGTAGCTGGATGGAAATTGGGCAGGGAAAAGCAAGAACAGAGGAAGAACAGACAGAGAACATGGCTGATTTCCGTTAGATTCAGACCGTTTCAGGGCGGTTACAGAATGTTTATTCTTCGTTGCCAACTACTTGAACGGATGTTGCTTATAACAGCGCAACACCCGCTACTCTGGGCTCATATACTCGCCAGCTACTCCAGGCCCAGTTACAAGGCCATAGCCCATCACACAGATACAGTTACAAGGCCTTAGCCCATCACACAGATACAGCCCATATCCTGACAGGATTTCAGAAGAAAACGGGTATGCTACGATCTGGTGTCTCACTGTACAGAACTCTGACATTGTTCTTATTTTTTGGCACAGGAATTCTGACATTGGGTTGATTCCGGGGATCTGCAGATGCAAGAAAAATCTTTCTGTTAAACTCCTATAGAGACGTGAGCATTTGAGGGAGCTGTTCAAGTTTCATGATGTCATACTCCGTCAACATGCGAACTCAAGAAGAGAAATTGTCCGTCTGGTCAATTCATATGATTCTTTTAGCAGGGTGACGTTATCCCTTTTGATATGTTGGGTGCTAAGGATAGTCATCTAGAATTACTTCTTCTTTAGCATCATACAACAATTTATACTAAGCACATCTTAATTGGTGCTAAGATCATTTATTTTTGTCAAAAAAGGTGCCATTCGGCTGATCTTAAAAAGTGGGTTTGTTCGCTTTTTTTTTTAGTCAGAATAGTGTTTTTTTTTTCACAACAATTCAGCAAAAACAATGTTTTTCAGCCAAACAAACAGGGCCAAAGTTATTTTTAGCACAAAGTAGCAAACTGCAAACGTCGCTAGTTAGCACATCTTATGCCATGTACGGTGTAGGTAAGTATTGACACCAATATTTTTATTTACATAATTACATATTCTAGCAATCGTTCTTGTGATATTTCTCTCTTCACAGCTTCTTAGCGCCAATGGATCTCAGGATCTACGTCCTCTAAACCGACGGCTCACAAGCGCCAACCAAAGCCGCAGGAAAGAAGTCCAATACCGGGTGCACGCATGCAGACAAGCAGCTGGAACTAGAATTGAAGTACTCCTATCTGAAGATATTTCTTTTACCCTTTTGAGACCGTCGTTTTGTACTCTTGTTGGCAAGACCAGCTCGCCGATTGGGACTCTTCAGAGTTCACACTAAGCATTCTAGTGCCCACAAATTTACAAGTTTTTCCTATTCGTTGCTGACAGACCCAACTGTTGTAAGACTCTGAATGCAAGATACAAAAACCAGGTTATTTTCGAAAATATTCCATAATGAAGGACCAACCTGCAAAAAGCAGGAAAAGGTCAAGTCCGATCCTTATCCGTTCTACTCTAGCACTTGCCGAGTGCCGACCCCGCCGATTTATATAGCTCTCCCGAAGCTAATCCGCTCGCAATTCCGCTACGCGAAAAAAATTCCACCGATCTCGCTGAAACAAAAAAGAATCGAGAGCGAATGCTGTCTTCCACCACACTCCGGCCGCTGGTTCCGGCGGCGGTGTCGCCGTCGCCGGCGCACCTCACCGCTTGCTGCTCGCCCGCGTCGGGGCGGCGTGCGCCGGCGGCGGTGGTGGTGCGCGCGGTGCGGAACTACGACTCCATCCCAAAGCGGGAGCCCTTCAGCTCCAGCCGCAGCATCCTCGACGAGTTCCTCAGGCAGGACAAGCCCCTCGTCCAGCGCACCAAGGACCAGATCACAGGTACGCCGGTCGCCGCTCGGCGGCCGCACTGCCCTCGCCTCGTTGCTTCCTGATCTATTTTTCTGAATATTTTTGTTACGCGTGTCATATGCGGCGTCCTGCCACGGTTTTTCTAGTTTAGATTTGTTTATAGCTCTGTTGTCGTCCTGATTAAACTGGAGTAATTTTGGATGGTAGTACATGTTATTTTGGCATAGGATTAACTAGAGTCGTGATCTACCTTCTGTTGTAGTTCAAACATTCTTTTCATGTTTTTGTAAACGTCGGAGGACCATATAACTAGCATGTATTAATACTGAGTCACAAACCGCTTGGTGGTTACAATGTTCTGGTGAACAAGCACAAGGGGAAAATGTTCTAGTCAGAGTGCTGTCCATTATTCAGAGGCACAAAGCATTTGAAGCGGTATATGTATTTAACGGCATTGAATATTTGGATCTCTGAATTGTTTTGGTGGGATATGCTTTTTACATACACATGGTCACGTTGTAAGATGATATTTGTGTTGCCAAGGTCTGTAAGTAATCTACCCGCAAAAAAAAGGCCTGCAAATACTAAATAGGCATACTCTTGTGAGCCTTCATATTCCCGCATTTGCAATTATAAAGCAGAATTGTTTTCATGAGAGGCATAATCTGAATCATGATGTCGAACTGTGAAATTTGAGGTATCGTAGACTAGACAGACCACAGGTGTAGTGCTAGTGGAGAAAGTTAGACGGAATTAGATGTAGTGCTAGTGGAGAAAGTTAGACAGAATTAGACGTAGTGCTAGTGGAGAAAGTTAGACAGAGTTTACTGAACTCGCACAATTCAGTTAGCCTTTTTTTTCTGACATGTGTGGATCAGGTACGAGTAGGATCTCAGTCTAGTAACTTTGTGCCTTCAATCGCTGGACATATAAGTTGTTTGCAACTAGTACTAAACTATGCTTCTCCTTGTTTGGGGACAGATTATTGCACGACCATTGAAGGTGATGAATGTTGCAGCTGTTGGGATGCTTACTTTGAACTGAATAAACTTGAGGTACGTGCTTATTTTCCATCAGTCAACAGATATTTGAAATCATGCGTGTCACCTGGACTCATCCAACTCTTCACAGCAAGAGCTGCCCAAAGAGGAAATCTCAAGGATGGTGAAGGACTCAGAGGGTGACGTGAGGTACCTGATTGAGAGCATCCATCATCGCTCAAATTTACGGAAGAAGATGGCAGAGAAAGCTCGTAATTCCGTACCATCAAGCTCCCAGGGGCAAACTGCAAAGCCAAGGCCATTCCCCGTGCCTGATGGGATACCGAAAACACAGGAAGAGCTCGCCGAAGAAGAGGAGGCGTTGATGCCAGAGTCTCCATACACAAGGTTGCTGAGAAGGATGGGTAGATACCCTGATTGGTACACACCACGCCCTGATCATGAGACTGACTGAATCAAGTCATCCACCATCCAGGTGCCCCTTTTGGAAGTTTTGCAGCATGATAATCTGAAGCTGTTTTATGGCCTGTGGTAAGATTAGGGTTGCACCTATGCAGATTAGGCTGTACTTTTCTACTTACTAATGAAAACCGGTGTGTGGTCTTATTATGCTGTAAATAGCTGGAACGTTCGGAATATCTTTTATTGGAGGTTCTGTATACTGATGCATCTCTGTATATGTACCATCGAATAAAATCACTGGTTTTTATTAGAGTTTCTGGTTATTATTATAGTTTTTTCTTGGAAAAAAAATGGACATAACACGGGAAGAATCAGTTTTTGGGCTTGTGTCTGATGTTCTGATGGCAATTCTGCTTACATCTGTTAACTGCGTTTTTTTTTTCATTAGTTTGATTTGTTGAAAAATGGGTCGTTCTTCATGCTGAGTTGGAGGGAGGCATGATTGCATGAAAACAGTCGTCAATGATGAAACTATTACCGGCAGGAAACGGGGAAGCTCTAATGTTAAAATCTCCGTGTTCGTCTTCCTGCTCGGCGACGGCGATCGGCGAGCTCGCCTCATCCGTGCTAAGGGCTCCCCTGTTCCCTGTACGTCGCCGGAGGCCACGCCCTGCCGTGGCCCGTGGGCAACACCACCACCGCGCTGCAGCAAACAAATACACCTACCCTTCAGCGAAACCCCACCCCGACCCGCCCCCCGGCTATTCACATTTCTACAGCCACGAGAAACTCTCGCGCGACCCTAGAAGAGCAGTTCCGTTATCTTTTTACTCTTTTTAAACAATACTTCATTTTCCCACTATATTTTACCTTTTACAAACAATCTATAAATCATCAATATTTTCGACACCACTCTAGCAACACTACCCGTAATAATACCTATACTACTATCAGTATCATAGCATCTCCAAGAGTATCCTATTTTTCTTTTCTAATAACATGGTGTTTTTCAACTCCTAAAAAAATATTATGAGGAATAAAGAAGTCTATCTCTAAGAGTTTCTAATATTCCATTTCCAATATCAAAATTTGGTTGGTCCAGGATTTATGATGTTTTACATCACGAACCCTAAATTTATTTCTATACCCATTCAAGCCCTCCCACATCTTTATCTCTTGCGATTTTCTCATCTGAAACCCTATCTTTCCTCCTTTTTCTTTTCCCACCCCCTTCTTCTTCTCAGGCTCGCGACAAGCACACGCGGACGTAGGAGCCACCGCCGCGGTCGCCAGGCACAGGCCGCCGGCCGCCATTGACAACCTGCAGGCTGGCTCTCCCAGCGATGATCATCTTCTCTATACGCACTATAACACGATGTACCTTTGCCGACACTTTCTACTGTCTGCAAAGGGCACCTTTGCCGACACTTAACCTCCCACCAAAAGTTTCTCCGACAGTTTAGAAACAGTCGTGCTATAAGCTGTCGGTGAAACTTTTGCCGATACTTAAAGAAATCGCCGACACTTTTTGCGTAGAGAGAATTCATTATTTGACACCAGACAAATGACTCGTTCCTTTTTTGACCCTCAAAATTTTTTATTCCCTATTTGACACCGAGTTCAACTTTCATTCCTTATATGACACTCCGTTGGATTTTCCATCCGCGAACCGTTAACTGCGATGTGAAAAGACGATTTTGCCCATATGGGCCCCACCACCCTTCTCCCTCCTCTCCTCCCCTTCTCCTCAATCCCTGCATGCAGCAACCGACGCCATTAACGCCGCCACCAGCGCTCCGTAGTCGGCCCTTCGCCTCGCCTCCTCGCCCTATAAAAGGAGGGTCCCGGACTCACGCGTGCACGCTGCAACCGCCTCGCCTCTCCGCTTGGCCTCTCGCCCTCCCCTGCGCCTCCAGACAGCGCCGCTGCCGCCATTGACGAACCGAGCTCGAGGTCGTCGATCTCCCTGCCTGAGCCATCTTCGGCCTCGAATTCTCCCCCACCGGCATCGTAGAGACACCACAAGATCACCCCGCTGCTCCTCGCCGTCAATCCGCACCAGCAATGTCTTTTCCCGTGACCTCGCCGGAGCTGCCGTCCGCCTCGCCTCGGCTCCCTCCCTCTCCGACCTACTCTCGTCGACGAGGTCCCCTACATTGAGTTCGCGGTGAGCTCCCGATTCAACGCACCAAGTATCTTCTCCGTAGTGTCTCCTAGCTTGAGTTTGAGTTGTCTTGGGTGAACTCCCCGCCGTCGGCGACCATGGTGTGCGCCAAGACCTTCTCTCTGCACCAGCGACCCCTCCGGTCCCAAGCTGGGGCCACCCTGCTCCCCTCCCATTGCAACGCGACGCACATGCACATGCTGGCCACGACCATGACCGCATGGAGCAAGCAATCGGCCGTGCTTTCGCTTATGCTCTGAGCGGGGAGGGAGAAAGGGAGGAGAGGAGGAGAGAGGGTGGTGGGGCCCATGAGGGCAAAATCGTCTTTTCACATCGCAGATTAACGGTTCGCGGATGGAAAATCCAACGGAGTGTCGTATAAGGAATGAAAGTTGAACTCGGTGTCAAATAGGGAACGGAAATTTTTTGAGGGCCAAGAAAGGAACGGGTCATTTGTCTGGTGTCAAATAAGGAATTCTCTCTTTTGCGTAAGCCAAATGTTGCACCTCACGACAAGCGATTTACAACCTTTGCTTAAGCAGTTATCCCTTTCTCGACAGCTTAAGAGCTACGCCGAGCAGTTAAGACCTTTCCCAACAGTTTGCATGTTGGCGAAACCATTTCAAGGTGTTTAGTGAATCACACCACATCCAAACAATAAAAGTGTCGAAGAAAGCGTATTGCGAGATATAGATATAAACAAATACAATTTAAATAATTTGAAAAATCACTTGTTGCTCATATAGTAGGTATCACATTGAGCAAATCCACATGATTTATAGAAATAATATATTACATCTTCCATACATACACCAACTATATATATATATATAGCAGGTCAATACATATATAGATCCAAACACAGGTCAAGTGATGATCACATTACATAGAGGCGCCATACATATACAGGTCTAGGATATAGATTAGACATTACCAGACATATATAGACATACACTAAGTCTTGTACTAACTAGTTATGGTTAAAGCTAAGAGATTAATAGATCGGGACTACTTGGGCACAAGCGTGGCATTCAACACTTCCATGTCTTTGGCCTACACGATAGTAGGTGCAAACAAAAGAATAGAGCGCAACATGTCTTTTTCGCAGCAATTCTCGAACATTTGCTTGTCGCCACTCCAAAATACTTGAACACCAACTTGGTGCATATATGGTTCTTTGCTAGAGAATATGTAATGACTCTCGATCGAACCTCAAAAGGGTGCCAATCCAAAATACTTGCAACACCACATAGCTTAAGTACCTAACTTTGAAAAAGGCAAAATATCGGTGAAATGTGGTCTCGTATCATCAACTCTTAGGTGCAAATAGTGAAAGAATATCTGTAAGTGGGCAACTATGCTATCATTAATAATGAGCAACAATTTGATAGCTTGAGTGGTTACTAGACTCTAAATCAACACCTCGGTTTATAATTGATAGCTTATCTCCTTTCAATATTTGTTGCAACCAAAGTTTAGTTTTCATTGTAAATTCACGAGTATTCCATTTATTTTTACCAGTATGCCTCTGAGGTTTTGCCATGTGATATGTATTGAAGTGATATGTGGGGTTCATTCTTGCTTAAAAAGATTGCAATTTCAGTATTTCTTTGTAGTTATTAGCTAATAAAAGTTATAAAATCTCATCGGCATGGTCACTATATATATTATAGATAAAAAACATGAGAAAAAAATGACTATATATTATGATCTCTCTTGTCGGTTGATTAATCCAAGTGTGGCAACAAGAAGCTGCAGTTAAGCGATCACAACTAGCTAGGTGGTGCGAATAATCATCGGTCTCATTTGGTCCTAACAAACAATGCAAGCAAGCGAGATAAACTAGATGTGCGGGTTTGGATTGCCCCCTCGATCACCTAGTATTAACAAATTTATCTGTTCTAAACAAAACAAATTTATGCATGGGTTGAAAATGTAATGATATGGCTCCTGACGTTGATTGTTATTTTACTGACCATCGATTGATAGATCCATATATAAGTAGCAGACTACTATTTGCATGCATGTATATGTATGGCTGCTAGAGTGCTTGAGGGCTTGAAGCCTAAAATTATGTCATCTGAATAATTAGCACACAATTATATTCTTTGCAAACTACCACCACTTGGACAGTGGCAGCAGAAGTTCTTCAAGTGAAGCGAGAATAGAGTGTGAGTTGGATGAAATTATTTTTTCACTTATTATTTATACTCCCATGCTAATTTCAGCCACTTAGACTCTACAACCCAAGAGCACAATTCTCTACTTCTACATATAGAACTCAGAAATGGCTCAAATATTTTTCAAGGAGCATCAGTCCCTCCGGTTTGACACTATCTAATTGGCAAATCATATAATTCAACTGCAGATTTATCAAATCAAAACATTCGCTATCACAGCCTCATTGCTTTCCCACATTTCAACCAGTTTGGATCACATATATAAGTCAAAATGTTCAAGTAAAATACCTTCAAGCTGCGATGGCCTTCCTGTGCCACCACCTTTTGAGTGCTGCGGTGACTTCTTGTCATCCCTCATCTAGTAGAAAACAAATATATTAGTAATCAGCAAAATATAATGATTATTTTTTCAAGAATATAGAGAGGTTACACAGTACTCTATCATGTGGCCATGCAATGCATCTCCCACGAGCCTCTAGAATGGTGCTGACCCCTTCATATGGATGAGGCAGTATTGCATTCCTCATAAACACATGGTTCACAACTACTTCACAGTACTCCACGCCAAGAGCAGTACCCCCAACAATAGCCCTTGGGTTTTTTGTTTGAACGGTAGCCTTTGTCACAAGGACTTCATAGGGCCTTACTATATTATATAGTATCACATCTCTGCCACCCTGAACACCATACAAAACTGATTGTAAAAATCTATTGCTGCCTAGGTATGGAATAGGAGACTACAAGCAAATGGAAATTGCAATTCAGTAACAAATGTTAATTAATGTGATTCTTCTATGGCAGTGGAGCAAATAATAGAGTCATACTCAGGAAATTACCTCACTATGTTGCTCCTCTCGAAGGACCACTCGTCTACTCAGAAAGTCATCTTCATCATCTATGTGCATATCACCCATAGCATCCCCTGCATATGATCTAGCATCTTGTTCTTGATCTTCTTCGTGCACTCCATTATGATAGGTTGGTGCAGCCCTCAAGTTCTAAATCAAAGTAAATATCATTGAACAATTATTGCACTGACAAAGAAAAAAGTAAGAGATAAAGGTTACCAGGTCACCTGTGGTGCATTATTAGATCCATGGGGAGTGCTATTGGCATTTTGTTGCTGGATCAATCTATCTAGAGTTTGTTGAATTATGTCTAGACGATTTGTTAGATCTTCCACTTTCCTATCAGATTCCCGACGAGCTTCTATCTCCATTTGAAGCCTTGTTGATGTGTACTTTCTAGCTCCAGGCATTTCCAAATCTGCTGGACTTGGCCCCAAACCCACAACACGAACATATCCATTCCTCTCTGCCCCACAAACATAGGAGTAAGCATCACCTTCCTGGATACTCTTGTCTCTCAGTTCAGGATTATCTCTAATTACATCTTGAAGGGCATTCTACAGCAAACAAATAAAATTAGCAAAATATGATGGCATGAGAAATTGTTGTGTTTATCACACTTACAATGGTTGTTGCAGCTCCTTTATGAGGTACTCCATTCTTGTGTGTGTGAGTTTTGATAAATAATTCATCTCTACGAGGGGGGCGCCCTAGCTCCTCACCCTAAACCATATATATGCTATTGTAGTTACAAGATACGAATAAAGGGAAAACAAACTAAAAATAGACGTTGCATACCATTTCAGTACCAACACGTGCATGGCTCTTACTCCCAGTTGTATGGTTTTGGGTCAGCTTTGAACAATTTGCTTTCCCCCTTAAAGAATGGGCCTACCAAATTATGCCATGTTTACAGGAAATATAGACATAGCTTTTCCTGATACTCAATTTTGTACCTCCTGAGATAACAACATTTGATTGGGCAGAAAAAAATAAATATTGTTCTCAAGATCTCAAGTAACTTACAGCTGCCTCTAGAGTCCTCCAATGATCAATTAGCCACTTCCAGTCTTCCATATGAACTCTGGGATCACACAGAGCATACAGTTCATCATCTTCCATGTCATCATCATACACCTTTCTCAATTCTGCTTTAAACTCCTTCCACTTTATAGCTGCTGTCTTCATAAACCAATGGAAGACACCTTTGTCTACTTGCCAATATAGCTGTACACCACACAAATAGTAAATTAGGACTCAATCACATGAATTAAGGCAGTAAACATCGCTCTATGTAAGCTATAATATGAATTAGGACAGATTTAGACATTACCAAACAGATATAAGCTATAAGCTGTACACCACACAAATACCAAAGGATTAGAGCAACCAATATACTTGTGCATCTGTCCAAAGCTTATACTTTTTGTGTGGACAGACCTTCCTCCAATCATCATGTGCAATTGGGAAACCCTTTGTCCTCACAAGTGTTCCAATGAAGTTAGCAAATTGAGTGCCTGACGGTCCGCAAGGTTGACCGCCAACATTGACTTCCAATTGGAGTTTAGGCTTATTTTGTCTTGCATAGATATCAGCCTTTGTAGTAGGTCCTAGAACATTTTTTTTGGGCTGTTCGGGAACATCTACAAAACAACAGTTATTAAGTATGCATGATGCATTGCATTATTAGTAGTCAGAACATAGAGATTAATACCTTCATTAAGTTCATTCTCAGGATGTTCATTCATTGCCTGCATATCAACATGTGGGGCACTTATTCTAGAGCTGGACCGTAAGTTACGTCCAATTGCAGCTGGCTCAGCGGGAGTTTGGGTCTACATTTGGGACATAATTATTTTAGATTTCAATAGATACTTTCATAGAATTCTTTGAGGACATTTATTTGAGAACATTTCAAATTCATGGGAATACATACCTTCTTCTTTCTATTTGCTTGCGGCATTGCTTTCAGTTGTTGTGCAATAGGCAGAATATTCAATTCTTCCAGTTTCTGCATCTTTATCCTGATGTGTTCATTCATTTCAGCTTCATAATCAGTTACCTCCATGCCATCTCCATGATCAGTTGGCTCCATGACTTTTCTTTTCCCCCCTGCTTTTGACATTGTTTCTCCTGAAAAAACAAAAATGAATTAGTACATGATTCTCATAAAACAGTAGTGCAAATATGTAAGCAATCACCAATTAGTTCAGACCAACAAAGCAACAATGTCAAAGAAAAATCTGCATAGCACCAGCAACAATTGATGGCGTTTGAGACTTACTTCCTCTTTCTTTCAGCAACAATGACACCATCTATATCAGTCCTTACATGTACAACATCTCCAAAAAGACCACTGAGATCGATATTTGTATCCAAATCAGGCATTGGGTTACGTATTTCATTATCAACACCCAAATCATAAAGACCACGTGGTTTTGATTGGGCAACAGCATACCAATCTGATTCAGGACCTTCCTTAACATAGTATACCTGCACAGCTTGTGATGCCAAAATAAAAGTTTTATCTAACATTTTTTCTCCAGTATTGAATAAATGCTTTAAATTAACACTTGTAACCCCCAAATTGATCCTTTTTTACCCATTTATCTTGAATGTGATTGTCCACCCAATCACATTTAAACAAAACTACATTTCCTTTGTTGCGATAGTTTAACTCAATGATTTCTTTGATGATGCCAAAGTATATCATGTTTCCCATAACTGGGTCCACATTGTTTCCATTTTCAAAGCAAGAGGTATGGGCAACCAAAGCTACTCCACTGCCTTGAACTGGTCTACCCTCATCATAGGAGGACGTATGGAATTTAAATCCATTAATTGCATAGCTATTGTATGTTGTTGCAATCATGAAAGGTTCATTTGCCAAAATGTGTATCTCTTCCGGTACTTCTACACTACTTTCAACTAACCCTTCCACCTGTAAATATCACATTATATCTAGTTAATTTAAGTGTATTAGATCTGAACAGAACATTGAAATCATCTCTTTCCTTACATGCTTTCTAAACCAATCATGAAACATTTCATGATGGATACGAGTCATTTGTCGCTGATTGTGGCGACCAATCGAGGAAAGGTACTCCACATGTTTGCTGCAAAGGTATGGTACCCATTGAGAAATGCATAGATAATAACACGAGAAATGCAATGAGTGTCAAGTTGTGTGGATTGCTTACTTCAGGTATGGTTCTATCTTATCATAGTTGAATAATACATATCTATGTGCTTGAACCCAAGTCTTGTATTCTAAGGAAACAGTGCACTTGCCACTCAAAGCTTTCCCTGTGCTTTGGAAGAATGGTGTAGTGCAAATTTCAAAGTCCATGCTTTCACCATTTCCTACTTGTCTACCCTCATCGCCTTTCAAAAATTTGGAGCAGAAAGTAAGACTCTCATCAAATTTGTAGGCCCACAAATTGATCCCTCTGGATGACTTCTAGTACGAACAGAGCCCTTCAGCTTCATCAAATACCTAAGAAGTAACAGTTTTAGCGTGGAATCTAACTACAAATATGTTCAATAGCAATTAAAAATAGTTTGGTACCTCTCTACTGCCCACATGCTACGATAGTGTACAGGACCAGAAAGTCTTGCTTGAGCAGGCAGATGCACCATCAAATGTACCATGACATCAAAAAAAGATGGCAGAAATATAGTCTCAAGGACACTTAGTGCCTCGCTATTTCAGCCTCTAGTTTTTGCATATCACTGATACGAATAGTGGGTGAGTAGATCTTCTTGAAGAAATTACTCACACGAATCAGTGTTGCACTAACTCTTTCTAGCAATTTATTCCGAACAGCGACGGGAAGTAATTCCTACAACAATATGTGGTTGTCATGGCTCTTTAATCCAAATACCTTCTTCTCCTTGACTTGCACATTACGATGCATATCAGATGCATAACCATCTGGAAACTTCACATCCTTCAATACTTGGCAAAACGCTTCCCTGCCATCAGGACTCATTGTAAACTGTGCTGGAGGTAAATAGAACTCATCTTCTACACTAACAGGATGAAGATAACTTCTAATGCCAAGTTTCTGGATATCCAAGAGAGCATTCAAGTTATCCTTGGATTTTCCATCAGCGTCCAAAAGTGTGTCAATAATATTCTGGCAAACGTTCTTTTCTATGTGCATAACATCAAAATTATGTCGTAGAAGTAGGTCTTTCCAATATGGCAACTTAAACCAAATGGATTTTCTTTTCCAAACAATTGGTGGCTCATCAACTTTCTTACGTTTGCGCTTGGATGGCTCCTCTGTAGTTGGATTGCACTGACGCTTGGCTGGCTTCTTGGTTATTGGGTCCTTTTCCAAAGGTTGTGCATATATTGGCTGTCAGCTCTAATATTTCCTCTCCACTAAGAGGTCTAGGTGCTGGCCTAAGTTCTGTGGTATCATCAAATGAATCCGCATCAAAGCGAAATTTGTGTTCTGCATCTAAGAATCTACGATGGCCCATGTAGACACACTTGCATCCCTTTTTCAATTGGATAGAACATGTATCTAAGTGGCATTCAGGACAAGCAACTTTGCCAGAAGTGACGCATGTGACCAAATAACCTAGACCTGGAAAATCAAATATGGTGCAAACTATGGCAGCGCGCAGTGGGAAGAATTCATGCTTAGAAGCGTCATATGTTCTCACACCATCAACAAACATTTCTACCATATCATCCACCAGCGGCTCAACAAAGACATCCATATCACCACAAGGTGCCTTAGGTCCAGGGATCAACAAGGATAGGATGAAATTTGATTGCTTCATACACTTCCAAGGTAGAAGGTTGTATGGGATCAGAATAACAGACCAAATGCTATAAGTTGATTTCATGGTCCTAAAAGGATTAAAGCCATCGCTAGCTACAGCTAGTCTAAGATTTCGACTCTCTGAGGAAAATATTGGATGCTTAGAGTCAAAATCTTTCCAGAAAGGAGCATCAACAGGATGCCTCAGCAGACCATCTTTTATGCGTCCTTCATCATGCCACCTTATATCACTTGTTGTTTTTTGAGCACATAAAAAGCCATTGCAACCTTCTCTTTATAGGAAAGTAACGCATAACTTTTCTAGGAACCCTATGCACATGTTTTCCACTAGGGCTACTGTTTTCTAATTTCCATCTTGATGTATCACATTTTGGGCAAACATTTTTGTTAGCATGCTCTTTCCAAAACAGTATGCAGTCATTCTCACATGCATGAATTTTCACATACCCAAGTCCTACACCTTTTGCCATTTTTTTAGCTGCACTAAACTTTTCTGGGAAGTGCGCGGCCCACCGCCGTCATGCGCGCGGTCCCGCCTTGCGCGAGCTCCCGCCGCCACTGTGCCGCTGGGAGCCTGGGATTGGGATGGGATACAGGATAGGTAGGATTAGGGTTTGGTGGTCTGGTGGGTGACTGGGTGGAGTATTTATTTGGGGCGCTAGTTGGGCCGAAGGATAGAAGGGAGGGCGTCAGCGATTGTTTCTGGCTTTCTGCGATTCAGGCATCCTACGATGCAAACCTCGGTTGTTCGGTTCGGTTCGATGCAGGAACCGAAGCCAACACTGATCACCGAACTGTCTGAAAGCAGAAACCGAAACCGAACCGAAAAACCGAAAAACCGAGAATTCGGTTCGGTTTCGGTTCGGTTCGGTTCGGTGTTCGGTTTTCGGTGGAAATGTGCCCAGGCTGAATGTGATCTGTGCTAACAGCCCTATGACCCCACCTTGTTCTTGTGTGATTTCAGGGACAGAATTAGGGAGCATAGGGATGATAGTGAGCAGTTGGATCAATGCAGACGCTTTGATAACCTATCACTGTGCAACATGAGTTTTGAACTCGATGCTAATCAGATTACTCAGGTCGGTTTTACCACTTCCTTTAATAGTTGTTCAATCTGCAATGCATGTTTTGTTGAGTAGTAACTTCAGTATACTCCTATGTTGCAGCCTTCACAGATCAGTGTATTATCTGTGGTATTAAATGTTGTCAGCATATTCATTTGCAATTGCATGTTTGACGATCACCTCAATTATATTTCTGCCTTCATAACTTAGTCTACTACTGGTTTGTATATTTTATAATCTGAATTTCACTGATAGAGTTGCCTTTACCTGATTCTAGGGTTGGTACTGCCATCGCCTGAATGCTTTCTTCAACATAGACATTTTTGAAGTTTGACTAGGACACTTAGAAACATATAATGTGAAGTAATCGGTGTAACATTGTCTGAATGATTGGAATGTTCGATAGAGTTCTGGCTCCCTTTTAGATAGTTCCGTTTCCCTGGAACTTACTTTTAATGAATCTTTGCTTGAAAATATATGTTGTTTTTCACACAATGTGTTAATCCAGCTAGGTAAAGTAGCACTTTTAATTTTGAGAGACTGTTCGTCATAGCAAGATTTGTTTTCTACATGTAACAGGAGGCTGTATCTATCTCTACCATCATGAATAGAGATAAGAACTCCATTGACAGCTTAATGACTGTTATCCAAGAAATTATGTGGAACACAGAATTTGCTATACGTTCATATGCAAAGTTGAGGCCAAGGTTTATCTATCTTAGCGCTGAAAGTGCAAACTCTGGTTTTTCAAGTCACTCTGGATCTTCTGGTGCTGAAAGTGCAAACTCTGTTTTTTTCAAATCACTCTGGACCTTCTGGTGCTCAGACTGATTTCCATCAACTCTAAACCATGGCACCAAGGTTTCATTGTTATAGTAGTGCTACCAGGCGGCCTTCTCCTTTTGTGCAACAAACAGTTGCCAGGTTTGAGGATGATCTTGGCAAATGCTGCATATGGATTCTAGAACTAGAGCAACTTGTCCAAATGAAGGATGGCAAGACCTTTGCAGAATCTTTGGAATCTCTGTCAAATGTTATGTCTAATGTCCATGACTATCTAATCCATGTGGCATCTAAGGTAAGTCCTACACAAAATGCTAGCCATCACAGATAGTTCAGAACTTAACACAACATGCATTTTTCTATCATCCTAACAAAGTTCACATATCAACTTCTTCTTCAATCACTACGAATTTATAATAAACTTGTCCCTGTAGGGAATGCGAAGTCTCACTCACAGTTATTTATTTTACTTTCCATTTTGAGTCTCCTTTCCTAGAGTTGCTAGCTCCTGTCCATCTTTATAACTTCCTGTCAATTCTGATAAAAATGTGGCCCGATATTGTTAGGTTGATCTCTACCAGGCCAATTGGGCCCTTGATCCGCGCCCTGATCGGGGGCACTCAGCCTTTCTACTGGCTGATGGGCCCCTGTTGCGCTGCGTAATAAATAGGAGGTGGGGGCTGAGGCTCGAGATACGAGGTTCACCGCAGCCGCCAGCGCCCCACCATGTCCTAGCCCTAGTCCGATCTAGAAGGGTGCGCTGTAAGCGACGGGAAGCGACATCGCCTTCGTCGCCGCCACTGGACCGCGTCTCTACATCGCTGCTACCTCGTCGGCCGCGCCATGGACGCGACTGCCCTTTTGGTGAGGTATATCAGTAAGTCATCCCATCTAAGCTAAGTATTACCCACTGATCTACGCCTAGAAGTACTTTTAGTTCTATCAATGGTACCAGAGCCAGGTCCTAGTGTGTGATCTAGTTTGGGGTAGAAAACAGAAAAGAAATCAAGAAAGAGATGATTCGAATCGGATTGAAACCCCAAATCCAAAACCCTAACCCCAACCCTAACCCTAGAAAGTAAAGACGGAGAAGGGGAGGACCTACCCGGTTCTTCCCACCCCAAATCTGAAACCCTAACCCTAGAAACTAAAGACGGAGAAGGGGAGGACCTACCCGGTTCTTCCCGCTGCCGTCACCACCGTCGTCGCGCGGGCAGAACAGGCCGAGCCACCGCTCGATGCTGGGTCGCTGGCGCGCGGGCTCAGGGCGCCGACACAGGATCGCTCGATGACGGCGCGCTCACCCACTAGGGAGCGCACGCTCCGGTGAGGGGACCCGCGGCGGCGCCACACTCTTCTTCTTCGACGTCTGTTGCACTGAGGAGAAAGGTGAGGAGCTAGGGTTTAGGGCGAGCAAGGGCACTGTCAAACACCGGCTAGTAAATTTATAATTGATGCGCGTTAGGCTCAGATGGTGCACTAAAGGACACAAGGTTTATACTGGTTCGGGCTGAACGTCCCTACGTCCAGTCTGCTGCTGCTCGTGTTATTAGTACCGAAAATAGTTTGTAGTAGAGGGTACAAACGGTCGAGAGAGGGACGAGTCCCAAGTCTTTGATGGATTGGTTGAAAGGTTGCCAAGAGCTTGGTCGCTGCTCAATTGTGTGTGATGTGTGTTGTTGAGTTGTGTCGGTCAATCTCTCTACGAGCTTGTCCGTCGAGAGTCCCTCCTCTTAGTGGGGGGGCCCTGCCCTCCCTTTTATAGACAAAGGGGGAGCAGGGGTTACAGATGGGAGAAAAGAGAAAAACCAGAGGCCAAGAAGCCCCTCCGAAGGTGTTGGGCCCTCCTTTTCCACTGAGCCAGCCGCGCTGACACGGCCAGACGGTGTTAGGGATTGGCACGTTCATCAGATGCCTGTGTACTGACGACGCCATGCCCTTACCGGATCAGCAAGTGGTCACGTCCCGTCCCGCCCCTCCGGGCGACGTGTTGGACAAGGGTGTTGACCTATAGCCCTGTGGGGAGCGGACGGCGCGGTGACTGTACGTTCGTCACTGTAGAGGGCGCGAGTCTCTTCTTGGACCGTAGTGGTTGTCGTATGTCTATGTCAGGTTCCGTGTCCGAGAGCTAAAGGCGGCGCCTACAACACTATTCGGACTCTGCCATGCCCGAAATGGTCTAAAGCGCCCATCCCGTCGTACCCTGGCGGTACTTCCCTACCGCGGTGCAGGGCATGGTCCTTGGTGCTGCATTTGACTCGAATGTCATGTCGTACCCTGTGCTCATCATTATGAAGGCGCAGGGTGTACTCGTCGGACGAGGCGGAGTCTGCCCTCGGCCGTCGGGCAAGGCGAAGCCTGTCCTCGGCCATCGGGCGAGACGAAAACTGCCCTCGGACGTCGGGCGAGGTGGAACCAGCCCCTGAACGTCGGGCGAGGTGGAGCCGGCCCTCGGGGGTCGGGCGAGTCGGAGCCTAGCCCTCGGGGGTCGGGTGAGGCGGAGCCAGCCCTCGAGGATCGGGCGAGGCGGAGCCAGTCTTCCGTCATTCAGACAAGAAACGCAGTAGCGTTCTCGTTTGAACGGAAGTGTCAACGTTCGATAGTCATTAGTTCCACCTCATGAGGTACCCCGGTACTAGGTCCCCGACATGCACCATCACCCATATCGCTCGACGGCAGCGCACTCAGCCTAGGGCGAGCGCGCGCGTCGGCGAGGGGACTAGCGGCGGCGCCGCTACCGCTGTTCTTCTTCTTTTGCTCGGATAAGTGTGCGACAAAGAGAGAGAGAAGGCGGAGGAAGAAGTGGTTAGGGTTTCGAGGAGCGGAGCCACATGGGGTCAAGGGCAACAGCGCAAGGCTGCTCGACAGCGACGCGCTCAGCCTTGGGCGAGCGCGCTCACTGGCGAGGAGCCCCGCGGCGGCGCCATCATCTCCGACCGCCGAGGTTCTAGAGAGAGAAGGGAGAGAGAGCCAGCCGTCGCGGCGAAGAGAGAGAAGAGGGCGAATGTAAATGAGTTTAGGGTTTGGGGGAGGAGGTAGGCATCGGTGGAGGCGGGATTTTGTTTCCCCGATCTACACGCGCAGTCGTCGGATGAGATCCGATGGTCACCGCTCAGTGGACCGAAAACAGCCCAGGAGGGTAGCAACTTTGCCAGCCCAGGCCCAGGTTGCGGCCTGGGCGTGGCACGCGCGGCGCGTGAGGCCGGTCACAGGCCAAATTTGTCGTTGGGCCGCCGTGGGAACAAGCGCAAGAATGGGCCGCGTCTCGCGAGCTGCGCTTTAGTTTTATTATTTTCAGAAGTAATTTTAGATGAATTTTAGTCAATTTTGAAGGTTTAAATCTCTGTCAAAATTTAAACCAACAGGATAATTTTTTCAGAGAGTAGATGAGTAAAGTAAAATGCTTCTGAAAAGTAGATAAAGATTTTTCTCATGTTTTTGCTGTAAAGTTTAATGTTGATTATCTTCTAATTAAATTCGAACCAACAGGATAATTTAATTTTAAGAGCAGTTATATTTAGTAAATTATGATATGTTTATCCTCTAATTAAATCGGAACCAACGGAAAAATTTAAATTAGAGGAATAGTTAGTTTTGTTTAAGTAAGATTATGGTATTGTCATTTTCTAACCAACGTTGATGATAACAATATTATAATGAATTTAAGTTTGAAGTTTAAATCTCTGATAAATTTTACACCAACATGGTCAATTTTTCAGAGAGTAGATAAGGACCCAGAAATGCTCCTAAACTAAAAGAATGTATTTCATTATCAAGTATTCGCTGCAATGATATTGATTATCTTCTAATTAAATTCGAACCAACAGGAGAATTTAATTTTGAAGAGTAGTTATATGTATTTCAAGTTGATTTATAAGTTTTATGCATTAATTCTATTTTCTGCTCAACGGTGATGTAGAATTGATGCAGAAGCACCTTGTTTATTTGACCGACAAAATCACTCGGCTGCATGCCAACGGGCTGCAATGCTGGCTATGTGAATGAAAAGGCTTGAGTCAAGCCAGTTCAGAACTGTTTTTTGTTAATTTATTAATTTTCTGATTAAATTGGAACAAACGGGGAGATTTAATTGGAAAATAAAGTATAAGTGAATGTTTTAGTCGTCATGACTAAGTTTTGTATAGATTTATCCCGCATGGGGAGAAATTTTGGCATAGTACTTATGCTAGTCAAACCTACATGGCGGGAGAGGTTTTGTGATGATACACATGTTTTCTATCCCGCATAGCGAGAGAAGTCTAGGTAGCTCTTATGCTGTCCTAGTATTGACCGTGGCACAATAAAAATGCATCGTCATGGTCAATACTAACGAAAAGATAAGAAAAGATGCAAGCGTGACTTACAAAAGTACTGCTACTGAAAGACCTCGTTGAGTTCTTAAGTGAAATAAGGAAAGTATACTCCTAAACGGATCAAGAAATAACCTTGTTTACATGACATAATTATGTGAATAAAGTAAGTTATAAGTGTCTCCTCGTTCACAGGCTTTCTAAATAGTTCTCGAAATTATGGCAGTAAAGTTCATGCCATATTTCGAGGGAGGGAATATTAAGATCAATTAAGAAAAATACTCTTCATTAAGAGTGAGATATAGATCAATTAAGAAAGATACTCTTCATTAAGAGTAAGATAAAGATTAATTAAGATGAATGCGACCGTTGGAGGAGTACAACGGTCCCAACAATGATACCCCCAAGCAGAGAAATAGCTAAATTCCTAGATCTTTTATAGTTCCGACAGGAAGATAGCGTAGTCAGCCTCAAAGATGCTAAGGTGGTGCTTAAAGCGTCATATGAGGTTTTAACAGATTAAACCCAAAATAAGATATTTGAAGATACACTATCTTTAGAAAAGATGAGAAGATCTGGGGGAGCATGGTATGTAGAGGTATACAGAGACCTAAGACTTGAAGAGAAGAGGGACTACGTGCCCACTCTAATGACTCAAGAGCAACAAGTTTCTCAATACATATTGATGTTGTATGACTTATACAGCACCTGTTGTTTGCTCTTCGAAGAAGATGAATACTGTAAACAAGGATCTTGTTATACAGGAGCCTGTAGAATCAATTGCCTCTTGGCAATGAAGAGGAACAACAACCCCATATGAAAGCGCCAGTAGCTGAAGCCCCAGAAGATCTCAAAGAATTAGTAAACAAATTTTTTGATGACTATGAAGTCTATGTTAGTGAAGAAATTCAAATGGAGGATGATCCCACCTCATTTGAAGAAGCCATGAGAAGCACTTACTCGTTTAAATGGCAAGAAGCTATGAAAGTTGAAATGAATTCGATGAATACCAACGATATTTGGGACATAGATGAAATTCCTAATGGAGACAAAACAGTAGACTGTAAATAGGTCTACAAGACAAAATATGACTCTAAAAGAAATATAGAAAGATATAAAGCATGAATTGTAGTAAAAGGCTTTACGCAAAGAGGATGAATAGATTACGATGAAAGTTTTCTCTTCAGACTCATGCAAGGATTCTTTAGAATCAAAATGATGTTATTGGCATATTACGATTTAGAGTTACGTCAGATGGATGTAAAGACGGCATTCCTCAATGGGGATTTGTATAAAAACGTTAACATGGCACAACCTAAAGGTTTGTCGTGGAAGAAAAAGAATGTATGGGATGCCGCCTATAGAAATTCATTTATGGGTTAAAAGTAAGTCTCTATACAGTAGTATTTGAAGTTGATGAAACGATAATAAAGTTTGGATTTTAAAAAAAATGAGAAGGACAATAGTTTGGGTTTTAAATTCATTTTCCACATTCTGTGAATAGATGACATTCTACTCACTAATAGTGATGTTAATCTGTCATTGAGAAGAAGTTTTGTCCTCAAGTTTCAATGTGAATGATCTTGGTGAAGTGTCATTGGTTCTAGGAATCGAAATTCACCGAGATAGAAGAAAATAGGGTATTAGGACTATCGCAAAGACATACTTGGAAAAGATTCTAAAGAAATAAAGTATGCATGCGAGTAAACCTACGCCTGCTCCTATATTAAAGGGTAATAGATTTAGAAACTTTAAGTGTTTTAGGAACCGATATGAGATCGATCAAATGAACATGGTTCCATATGCTTCGGCTGTTGGAAGCTTGATGAGTGTACAAGTACAAGTAAGAACTTACCCTGTCGTAATTTACGTATCTGAGATATTTTGGCAGAAGTCTAGTTCAGATATAGATCACTGGAATAGAGTTGAGAATGTCTTGCAATTTTGCAAAGTATCATAGGCCTCATGCTGAGTAAGAAAGAATAAGTACTCTCAAATAGTTGAGGGTACAAATGTTAAGTCTTGGCGAGATGTGTAGTGAAATCTACAGTAGTTGCTAACACTTACCCACAGTTGGAGTATTATTGTGGAAAACTTCAAAGAAACAGTTATGGTGTTATCAGTGATGCATACCATAGCATAGCTTGACATGAGGCTTAAGGAACAGGCAAAAGAAGGTTAAGGGAATTAGTACCTGGATTTAACAATGGTAGACAACAGCAATAACCATTTAAGTAAATTAACTCCTAAGACAACAGGTCAAGTATGTTGTCAAACACATTGACACTAAGTTATATGTTGTAAAGAAAAAATCTAGAATCATTTGAAAGCATTGAGCATATAAGTATCGAGTAAGTATTTGCGGATCCGCTTACCAAAGGCTTACCACCCAGTGCGTTCAGAGAACACATAGTCGATATGGGTTTATGGGAAAGCCTATGATTTCTGGATACTAAAGGCCTAGTTGAGTATCTGTTTCAAAACAGAGAGATGCATTATAGCTGTTAAATCTAATGGCAACTGACCATGACGATGAGGCATGCTCTATTCACTGATCTGTGATGGAATAGGAAAAAGAAAAAAAAGGAAGTTAAGTTTAAATTATAAGGTGAGATCAATGGGGAGAATGTTAGGTTGATCTCCGCCAACAGTTAATTGGGCCCTTGATTCGCGCCATGATCGGGGGCGCTCAGCCTTTCTACTGGCTGATGGCCCCCTGTCGCGCAGCGCAATAAATTAGAGGTGGGGGCTGGGGCTCGACATACGAGGTTCACCGTAGCCGCCAGCGCCCCACCATGTCCTAGCCCTAGTCCGATCTAGAAGAACACGCTGTAAGCGACAGGAAGCGCCATCGCCTTTGTCGCCGTCACTGGACCGCGCCTCCACGGCGCTGCTACCTCGTCGGTCGTGCCATGGCCGCGACTGCCCTTTTGGTGAGGTATATCAACAAGTCATCCCATCTAAGCTAAGTATTACCTACTGATCTACATCTAAAAGTACTTTTAGTTCTATCAAATATTACTATGTATCATAATTGCAAACAGGAAGTTAAATCCCTTTTCTGCATTGTGTTTTCTCCCTCTAATATACTGTAAACAAGAAAGGTCTTGTTTGGAAACTACTTATCTTGGCATGTGTTCGTTTATGCTGAACTTATATTCATGTTTGTCTAGGTGGAACATTTTCATCAGTACGTTGAAACAATGGAAACTCAGTATCTGAATGATCGACGGCGCAGGGGTGATTTGAGTAATCCTTTTCTCAAGGCAGATACAAGAGAGGCAGCTAAACAAGAAGCAACTGACAGAATAATACATCCGATGTTGCATCTAACACCTCTAGGCCAGCCAACAACGCTAGTCGCTGCTCCACTGATGGCAAGCCAACTACATCAAACTTTATTCACTTCTGTAGTGTCAGGGACCAATACTAGGGTACCCAAAGAGGATGAGCTAATGGTCATCAACATTGATTCAACCGAGCAATCAAGAGCGCGCCTACAGCTCCAACCAACCCCTAGGTGCGCGGGCTCCGCCTCGCCCGACCTCCGGGGGCGGGCTCCGCCTTACCCGACCCCGAGGCCGCGATCTCCGCTCGCCCGACCTCCGGGGGCGGGCTCCACCTCGCCCGATCCCGAGGCCGCGATCTCCGCCTCGCCCGACCTCGAGGCCACGATCTCCGCCTCATCCGACCTCTAGGGGTGGGCTCCACCTCGGCCGACCCCGAGGCCGCGATCTCCGCCTCGCCCGACCTCGAGGAGGCCGCGGGCTCCGCCTCGCCAGACCCCTTGGGTGCGGGCTCCATCTCGCTCGACGGGACCTATACCGCCGCCAACCACTCTTGGTCCAAACGTATGGGCCTGAGTCAAAACTCTTACACCAAGGAAGAGACCGTCATGCCCTAATGTAACACGCGGCTACGACGGGCTATACCTGAGGATTCACATCAAGAACAGCGTCGGGCGTACCGGTGCTGTTCTGCCTAACCCTCGTATGAACACTGATAGGCGCGTCAGTTCACCACGACGTCCGCCAGGACGGAGTAGAGCGTCATGACCAACGGATGACGCCTGCGCATGGCGCCAGTGACGGACAGGACCGCGACGTAGGAGCCGTCCCTGTTGACATCTACAGGGTCGGCGGGACCCACATGAAGGAGAAGAAGGACCCGGCGATCCTGGAGGCCTTCCTCTCTCTCGTTCTTCTCCTTTTTCTCCGCTATAACCCACGCTTTCCCTTGGCCTATAAAAGAGAAAGCAGCGTGCCCCATGAAAAGGACTCCGAACCGATCAACCCATCAAGAACACGACACGAACGCACAGCCGAGCAACGATCGAGCTCTCAGCACCCATTCACTTCTTTCACCAGAGACTTGAGATCATTTTCCTCTCTCGCTCGTTTGTAACCCCTACTACAAACTTTCAGTGCTAGTAACACGAGCAGCAGCGACGAACTGGACGTAGGGACTTTCTGCCCGAAACAGTATAAACCTCGTGTCCTCTAAGCACACCATCCGAGCCAGACGCGCAATACCAGAAATTTACTCATTGGTGGTAACTCGAAACACCGACACGTAGCAACTTCTCCAATCTCTTATCCAACTGTTCCACTGCCTTCTGTTTTGCCTCCATCCAGCACACAAACAAGTCCTGCTCCATCAATCAGCCCTTCCAGTTCATCCGGGCCTGTGTTGCAATCCATGCCATTTGATTCATTATCCATACTTGCACTAGGATCCATGCCGGCAGCATCTTTGTTCGGGACTGGTATCAATCAGAAACAATTTGGCCTCTTGAATTAGACATTACCAACTGGCAGCATAACAAAGTTTGTAGATATTGTCATTATTTGAATTCGATCAGACCTGTATGCTGTTTGGCACATATCTGAGTCCAGTGCCGGCCCTAGGAGGTGCGATGGCCGGGGGCCCATGCGGGATGGGGGCCCAAGCGGGATTAATGCAGCAGCCAGCAGGCCAGCAGCCCATCAGCGCCGCACAGCGCGCTGCACAGCCCATCAGCGCCGCTGCGCCGCACAGCCCGTCGCCCGTCGGCCTCTTAGTGGTCAGTGCGCTGGTGTTTCTTTTCAGAGAATCAGAGCCCATCGCCGTCGGCCTCTTTGTCTTCCTTTTCAGGCTTTCAGCGATCAGGACTCAGGAGCCGAGCCGCCGCCAACGCCGCAGCCGGCACAGCGTGACAGCGAATCACGGAATCAGCGATCGCTACTGCCAAATGTAAGTTGACGAGCATAGATTAGATGATAAGGAATAGCACAAGCAAACTGATCTGCCATACGACGGTGGGCTGAAATTGCAATCTACTGTATGTTGTATTATTCTTCCCGGCCGGCTGATTTCTTTATACGAAGCTTGATGAAGGCTTGCCGCCTGCGCCTGAATCGTTGACGCAGTGCCGACGGCCGATCGAGCGATCAGCCGATCACCACGCGACAAGACAGCCGAGGGCCCGAGGCAGGGCTCGACGAGGACGACGAGTCGACGACATCTGAAGATTTATCTTGGTTACTGCCTTCTGCTCTTTTTTTGATTTGTGAATTTTGTTTCTGAATTAGTTCATGCCTAAATTGTCTAGGCCCTAGGGTTGTGTTTCTTTGTTTAAATTTTGTCTAGTACTTTGTACTTATATAGTCATATTTTTTCTTATAATTTAGGGTCAGGTGTAAGAATCTTAAAATGTTACCTAAGAAACATTTGTCAGGGGCTGCGAAAAGAAAACGGAAAAGACAAGAAGAACAGTTGGTTCAGTCACAACAAAAGTTTTTTTCAATTTCAAGTAGTGCTGTGTGTGATGACAACCCTATAGATGCACCTGATAATCAAGAAGAAGAGCAACAACAAGTTAATGATAATTTAAATGAACAAGTTGATGCTATAGAGAATGAAAATTTACAGCCTTCCTCTCAACATGAAAATTCAATTGATGATGTGCAACCTTCTATTCATGATGTCTTTGATCCAAGAACTTAGGAGAATCTTGATAATAAGGGTAGAGATATTTTGATTGAAAAAGGACCAGTGAGAGAATTGAATCTTGAGTTCCCTGTAGATGCTCACAATAGACATTTTTCATATGCTTACTACTCCAGAAAGTTAAGCAATGGTGACGTGGTTGATAGAAAATGGTTGGTTTACTCTAAACATGTGGAGAAAGTTTTTTGTTTTTGCTGCAAATTGTTCAGATCATATCAAAACAAAAGTTTGGTAGCACACGATGGATTGAGAGACTGGAAACATCTTAGAAGTACAAATATATTGCTCTTTTAGTCTACGTTGTTTCTCACTTTTGATAATTATCAGACATATTAAATTAAAAATATATTATTGGATTTGCTTTTCCTATAAAATAAAATTAGCCTATATATTCTAAAATTTTATGGTCTAGAGGGGTTGTCGCGACGAGTTCGTTGGAGGGCCCTCAAAATCATGGAACTGGCTCTGTCTGAGTCGCTTGAAGTGAAAATGGTCGAAGGAAAATGCATCGACACTTCATTTTATCTTGCTGCTTACAGTTGTGGTAATCATTGATCATTGTGCCTGATTGTTAGTTTCCATGCTTACAGATTTTAGTTTACTTCCTGCCTGATTGTCATGGTTAATTTGGCTATTGTTTTTCAGATAATTTTTCTCGAACACGTATAAGATTTGCGCATCTTTGTATTAAGGTAGTGAGAGTTTGTTTACGACGCGCCTTGGTGGCTCCTTAGGCGAGGGTCAGAAGAATATGAAACATGCGTGGACCCTCCCTAAACTCATCCATGCTAGCCTATTACTATACTCTAGACAACAGACAACCAAGTTCTTAGCGCTGGCCAGCACCCATTGTTCCGCCTCATGCTTGATGACTGCTAGTAGGGTCGGTATTTGGGTGGGGGTGTCTCGGAAGCATCTTGCGTTCCTTTACTTCCACAGCTCCCACGAGTGCGAAGATGGAGTCCGCGCCGCGCCTGCAGGGTCGTTCCACTGCGATCTCCATGCATTCCACCAGGCAATGATTGTGTCATGGTTCGCCATCCCCTGGGTCGGGTTCAGAACATTGCTGATGTTCCACCAAACTTGTTTGTTGAAAGAGCAGGAGACGACGACGTGGTCAATGGTTTCCGGTTCCTGGTCGCAGAGGAAGCAAAGTTCGTTTGCCTCGAGTCCGTGGTGGTGTCGTTGATCGGCCGTCCAGTGCCGCTTCCTTAGCATCAACAACAGGAACGGCTTGACCCCGAGGGGAGCCCAAGTGTCCGATGCGAGGGAAGGTGCAGCGCCGCGTATGCTGATCTGACCGTGAAGCTGCCATCGGACGTCCACTTCCAAACCAATCGATCCGCGCCGTCGCTGAAATATATGCACATGCCGGATCGCTTCCCAGACATTCAGGTACTCGGCGATTGCCGGGACAGGCAGACCCCCGGTGTGTATCCAGTGTCCATTTGGCAGTGCCTCAGCCACGGTCTGTCGCTGGACGCAGCGCCTGGGCACGAGCTGTTTTTCAGATAATTATAATCCTGGTTTCCCTTGTAAGATTACTTAATGCCGTGCCTTTTGTATTACGTGGAACAACAGCTTCTGGAATCAATCGCGTACGTACCTTCTACGGTGAGTTGAATTTGAATTTCGCAGAGTCAAGAGCTATCGCATGTCATCTTATTTTGTTGATTGCTCTTCATCTTTTATTAATTTGATGCCATTTTTCTGTGCATATCCACAGGGAAGGAAACCATCCAGAAGAAACCGCTAGCCATGTATACCCTCTTGTATGTCCATTTGACCCCCGTCTCTTTACCCTCCTTTTTTTTTGTATCTGCTTGTGGTCGACTTGTTACCATGCTCTGGTCTCTGCGTGTCATTTGGAATGCACGGCCGATTTTTACCTCGCACACGATGAAAGCTTTGACTATTGTACATTCCTTTTACTACATACTAGAGCCAAAAAGTTCAGCTTCTTTGATGGTGCAGTAGATTAGAAAAATCCATGCTCTCAGATCATGACCTGTATACTTATTTAGGAGCATTGATTGATTTATATATTAACTTCTGAATTGGTAAGTTGCATGCTTGTTGTTCTGTGTTGCTAAAAAAATGACGTGTCATGGAGGGTGGTCCTCACTGTTTATGTCACGTTGTCATTTCGTTATCAGAGTCTGGTGGTTTGCCGAGTCTGGATGCCCTCTTGCTTGGTTGTTGCCTCTCCTAACTACCCAAAAATTAATGTATCTGACTCTGGCTACGTCAGTGCTTACGGCAGTTCCTATGTCAGAAGCCCAAAATAAGTAGAATTTCAGCCGTTGAAGTTCTAGTGTTCTACTATCTGACGATTCCTCACTTGTGTTTGTACGCAAAAGCAGTTATTTAATTGCTAATGGGTACTAATGACCCTGTGCTGGTGACCATACATTAACCTTTGGCCTCTCTGAATCGTTCAAACTAACCACGAGATGCCCATTCAGATGTTTTTCTTTTCTATTGGAATATGGACTTGTTCAACGACTGTACGGGCCTAACTGTATTTCTTTGAATTCCCCCTTGCAGTTTGGAGGTCATGCCTGTGCACTGCAGTGTACCTCTCTCATAGCTCGTGGGCGGCCACCACGTGAGACAATCTCTGTGACCTGGATCGCGGATGGGGAAGCTGCGAGGAAACATCTGCCCACAAGTCGGCAACTTAACCAGCCACCTGGGGCTGGTCAATGCTAGCCTTGCTTTGCTTTGAGGTGTAAAGAGGTGTCGTCATCGTCACTGCAACGCGTAAAACCTAGTGAATTTTGTATGTGTAATGTGCTTCAGCCAGGGGTCCTTATCTCCCAAGTGGAACCGGAACAGGTTCTTTCTGTTGGTGGGATGCTCTGAATTTCACGAGTGCCGGGAGCTGTTGTTTTATGAAATTTTGGAGTCCTATACGGTGAGCATGTCTTTTTTTCTAGGGAAACCACAGTTTCATTAATCATGCAACCCAGCAGACTCAGCTGGTTACAAATTCTGATAATCTCTGAGAAATCCTCAAGCCAAACACAACAGCTTTTGGATGACACTAGGGAAGCACCAAGCTTAACTAGTTGGTGTGCCACAAGGTTACATTCTCTCGGACAATATGTTACTTGATACATATGAAAATTAAGATAAAGCAGCATTCTTGCTTATATTGATACATTCTCTCGGACAATATGTTCTCGAATCTCAAATCCCCCATTTTTTTTTTGTCTCTACAGCCTGTGCAGATGGACTACTCACTTGTATATCAATTTCCAGTTCTAATGGCTACTTGATTTCAGCTGTTGATTATATTGTCAATGTTCATAGACGGATGACATATTGCAGTTGTCAAAACATATCAAGGAGACAATGATAGAAGTAGATGTTTTAGTTTTGATGTGGTAATTTTTTTCCTATTTTGCTGCAGGCTGCCCTCTTGCTTGATGCTTTTATCAAGGACAGCTTCATTCTCAAGACATGATTAATGAAAAGCTTCAGAAAGCTGAAGAGCTTGGTATGGAAAGCTTCCCCTATCCTCTTGGATTGCTATTGGACGATTTTTAATTCATGGACGATTTTAAATCCAATCTGTTTGGCTATTGGATTGAACTCTAATTACCCAAAGATGTTTCAGATTACATTTTGGAATCTGACTGTAGTGCTAGATAGAGGCCAGAAACTGTTTTAAAGTACAAAAACTAATTTGATTTTTGTTAAGTCGCCAGATTATGCTTTCCATATTTTTTTGCAGCAGATCTTCCACCAGATCATGTTCTAAATTTCAGTCCTGAACCTGATCGGTTATATTGTTTGCAATTCTTTGGGTGACATGTTGTACTGACATATTGGCTTTTTTTACTTCAGTTTTAATTTCAATTACTAATATTTGATCTCTTAAAATTTCAGCGTTCGGCAGTAAAGAAGTGGAAAGAGAAAAGGAGTAGATGAGTTGGTAGAATCACTGAAAGTTGCACTAGAAAAAAGAACCACAAAAAGGATACGTTGTTTTTTTAGGCGTAATACAAGCTATCTAGGAAATGAACCAAGTACTTGATATATTATGTAATTGCAGCAACCAAGTATGTTGACACTTCTCTTTTGAGTTGTTTTTGTTGTCTTTTGAGCTTGAAGACAATGGTGGATTTAGCCTCTGTGTAGCCAGCTTATCACTTTTGTTAGTCCAAATGAAAAAAAGAAAACAAAGTTGTATTAGTTATTGTCTTATAACCTCTATTCTTCCAAGCATATGATGCCAAACATGTGAAAAAATTATTTTCTTACCAAGTTTAGATCTTGTTGATTGGCAAACAAATATCAGGTTGATTGGCAAACAAATATTTTCTTACAAATATTTTATTTGATTTGTCCGTAGCGTTAGCACGGGCACTATACTAGTTAAGATAAAAGCAGCATTCTTGCTTATTTAATAACTACTGCATTCATGCCATTGGCCAATACCTCTTCTATGAAAGAGTTCCTTAAGTTTATGCAATCTGTCTCTACGATTATTTTTCCCATATCAGGATCATCGACAATCTTCAAAGCATTTGCGATGGCCATGGCCTTAGCAAGGAGAGGGTCTTGAAGGTTCTGCAATTTGCCTGCTGCCAACATTCTTGGATGCCCATCGCAATCTCTAGCAATAGCGTCTCAGCCACCATTTGTAGATTGCGCACAGAAGGAACCATCTACATTTATTTAAAAAAAAACCTCTTCTGGTGGCCTCTATATTGGACAAGAAGGTTTTGTGCTTTGTCTTACTTCTAGCTTTAAGCATTTCTTGAAATTCGCCACTAGATTTCTAATCAAGAAAACCACTTCAACATCTAATATAAATACACCTTCTCCCTGAGAGATTTTATTTTGAGTAGTCCGCCAAACCCATAATACAGTCAACATTTCAATTTGCTGCCCATTATTTAGTTTCCATATTTCTTCTAGGACAAGTGCTAATGAACAATTACTAAGTTGAATCTGTTTCTCTTCAAGCTCAAAGCTACGCCAAAGTTGATGCACACTCTTGCACCTGAGAAAATGGTGTCGTAAGGAAAATGGACCTTATGGGTCATTAAGTTTAATTTCGGTGTTTGATGATCAACATGACCATTTAGACTAAAGATGTTTCCTAGTATACAACGCATAGTTCAAATGGATGCAATGTGGATTTGGACTTAGGCAAAGTGGTGATCTGGATGATAACACCTCAAACAAGACATTAGAAGACATGTTGAAGACCTACAAGATATGTTAGAAGTCCAAGACATAAGATGGGACCAGTCCGGATGCAAAGATTATGAATAAACAAGTCAAAAGAGGCTGCTCAGGCAGCACCAGATTTATCCGGTGCCTAGAAAAATGCAGCACTGGAGAAAGTGGTCAGGTGGAGAAGAAGCTAGGGTTTTTATACCCAACTAGATTTATCCGGTGTATTTACATAAGACAACACCGGAGCATGTGGTGCTACTGTTCACTGGGGGAGTAACACTCACCGGATTTATTCGGTGTGAACAGCGAAGGAGCATCGGATATGCGGTCGCCACCAGGGAGGTCCCACAGAGGAAAATTGGGCACCAGATTTGTCCGGTGATCAGCACCGGAGAATGCGTTACAGGAACAGTGCCTAATGACCAGCTGATTCAACGGCTATCTTTAAACGGCTAGTACACGAGGCATCACCGGAATTGCCCGGTTGAAAGGTCCTTGTTTGGTTTTGATAATTGAGTGACAACCTAGGTGAACTAATTATGTTTATGTGAGATAGACATATAATTAGTCCACATGTACATGTGTGTGAGCAACATATGCCATGAAGGTGAAAATGGCTTGGAGATGTTGCAAAGCTCATACATGTGATGATGAAGGAGCTCATTACACATGAGACATGACATTGAGTTATGTGATCAAGGTGGAGAAGATCAAGACAAGACTTGGCTTGATGGACCGGTTGCAAGCGTGAAGGGCAAGTCGGAGGCTTTGGAGCGATGGACCGTATGGCGGTGAAGCTTGAGCAAGACTTGACACCGATGGACGAAGGCAACAGTGAAAAGCAAGTGAAGTCAAGATCGATGAACCAATATGATCACATGATGATATGAAGTGGATCATATCATTGTTGATCATGTTGGTGCATGTGTTGCATCGACGTTGGAGAAGATAGAATGGAATGCGCAAGGCAAAGATATAACCTAGGGCATTTCATTTCACCGGTCATAGGCGTGTAGAGAAGTTGATGACCGGGTTTATGATAGATGGCCGTACTATCAAGAGGGGCAAACTTGTTTGCATAATGGTCATCTAGTGCCACTCGAGTGATCTAACTTTGCATCGTCGCTAGGATTGAGTGGCGTGGCAAGTTGAGTGGCTAATTCTTTGGAAAATGATTGTGAAAATGCTAACACACATACACATGATGATGTACACTTGGTGGTGTTGGCACATTTACAAAGGAGATGGAGTTGGAGTTAATGTGGATCAACTCGGTGATGAAATGGAGGCGAAAGGAGAAACTCCACCGGCGGAGTGTCCGCCCGTAGAGTGCGGACAGTCCGACAATGCCACCGGCGCCCTATACAGAAAAGACAGGGTCTCACAGAGTGGACCGGACGCTGGTCACGTAGTGACCGGACGCTGGGGTCCTGCGTCCGGTCAGAGCTAACGTATGGTGACGCAGGCAGAGCAGAAGCTGGAGAGTGACCGGATGCTGGTGCTGCGTCCGATCGCGATCGATCGGACGTGTCCGATCGTGAAATGTCATTTCTGGAACCTTACTGGAAACGACCAGACGCTGGAGGCTCAGCGTCTGGTTGTCAGATGACCGTTGAGATCGAATGAACAACGTTTGAAGGAGGGGACACGTGGCGAGTATCACGTGACCGGACGCTGGGGCGTCCCGACTTTTGCCCAGTGAAGGGGTAACGGCTCTATTTGTTCGTGGGGTTATAAATAGAAGCTATGGTCAGCCTTGGGCCGGTAGCTGAGCACACTAGAGCCTTAGTGGCTTATGTGGTGGTGCTTGGGAGCCCTCTAACTCACTCTAGCTTGATAGTGTTCATCCGATTGAGTGAGTGAGCGATTCTAGTGCGATTGCATCGTGAGGTTGCATCGAGTGGCACTAGGTGATCGAGTTGCAAGCCTGTGGTGCTTGTTACTCTTGGAGGTTGTCACCTCCTAGATGGCTTAGTGGTGGTCTCCGTCGAAGCCCGCAAGAAGCTTGTGCGGTGCTCCAGAGAAGAGCTTTATGAGGGGCATTGTGCTCGCCCCGCGGGAGCCGTGAAGAGCAACTCTAGTAAAGCGTGTCATTGAGCTACCCTCACTTTCGGGGTAGGTTCTTGCGGCGCCCGACGTGCGGGCTTGACGGGTGATGCCAATTAGCCACCGAACCACCAAGTGAGCGGTCGACACAACGGGGACTAGCGTGTTGGCAAACACGTGAACCTCGAGAGAAAAATCTTCATGTCAACCTTGTTCTTCCAGTTGGTTTGCATCCCAGTTACACAAGCTTACAATTACTTTCATATACATTGAGCTTGTGTTGTTGCTTTTGTAATTAGTTAGCTTGTGTGGCTTGCTAGTTACCTTCTTATTTGTGTAGTATAGAAGTAGCTCCCTTGCGTGGCTAATTTGGTTTGTGTAATCTTGTTAGTCACATTGCTTAGTTTGTGTAGTTAAGTAATTACGCTATCTAATTTGGTATTGGTTGCCTTGTTATTGAGCATGGCTAGTGAGCATTAGGTGGCTTTGTGCTTTTGCTTACTAGCATGTGTAGGAGCTCTCTTGTTGCTTAAAGTACTAGTGGCATAGGTTTGTGTGACCTTGATTCTAGAATTGGTTAGGTGAGCTCTAGATAGTCTCGGCACCTTTGATTGCTTAATTAGTATCTTTGGAAGGTGCTAGAGAACTTAAATAAAGGGGTGTAGTCTTGGCTAGACCGATAGTTTTAATTCCGCACTTGTTTTGGTTAACCGACGCGATTAATTTTAGAAAGGACTATTCACCCCCTCTAGTCCGCCATCTCAACCCTACAAGTGGTATCGGAGCTAGGTCTCTCATTTGTGGTCTTCACCGACCCGAGAGGATGGCGGCTTATGGGCTAGATGTTGATTGTCCACACATTTTTTATGGCACATACTTTACACGATGGAAAAATTGGATGATAAGTAATTTTAAGTTTGTATGCCCTCAAATGTGGTGGATGATAGATATAGGCTCTTCTCATGTGTTGGATGAAGATAATCTAACTCAAGCACAAGAGAAATGCCTAGATCTCGACATTCATGCTACTAACATCATGTATAAATCTTTGCATGATAACATCTTTGGAGAGATCATTGACATGAAGACCGCCCATGAGATTTGGAGTTATCTCAATGAGAAGTATGGGACGGTCTCCGATGATGATGATGAGCCAAAGAAGGAGGCGCATGAGTGTGTTGAGCATAACCACAATTTGGTGATTGTGGAAGATTGCTCCACCTCATGGTCAAGTGATGATGATGATGATCGATCCACTACAAGTTCACTTGACAAGGTTGATAATGATGCAACAAGTGTTGCAAGTGATGATGCTACCCCATGCACACTTGATGATGATGTTGGTTCATGCTCAAGCCATGATGGTGATGCTACTACAAGCTCCTCTCCATCACCACATTGCTTTATGTCACAAGGTGACACCAAGGTATCAAATGATAATGCGGTTGATCATATTGATTCATATGATGAGCTTATTAGTAGATTTGCTAGCATGACCATGTCTTTAGAAAATGAGAAAGCTAAAACATTGAAATTAGAAAATGAAAACTCATTTCTAAAGAACTCTTGTGAAGAACATAAGAACTTACTTAATGCTTATAAATCTTCACATGATGAGCTAAAATTGAATCATGAGACACTACTTATATCTCATGATGAATTATTAGAACAACATGCTTCTCTCATTAAAATGTTTACAAAGAAACTTAAAAATAATGAAAGCTCATCACATGGGTCAATTAATCAATCACATATTGTTGCTAACCCTTGTGATGTAGGCAAGAAGCATGTATCCACCTCTTGTGATGATTTATTAGAAATGCCATGATCTTCACATATAGATGCTTGTTCTACTTCTATGTCTTGTGAGACTAACCTTTTGAAGGAAAACAATAAGCTCAAAAATGAAGTGAAAAATTTAAGCAACAAGTTAGAGAGGTGCTACAACTCAAAAGTCACCTTTGAGCACATGTTGAAGACTCAAAGAAACTATGGTGACAAGTGTGGCCTTGGCTTCAAGAAGAAGATGACAAATGGAAGAAAGAAAGAGAGAAAGAAAGATGAAGAAGCTACAACAAAGAAAGCTCTCTCATACCATGTGCTACCGGTGTCATGAAGCGGGACACCTTACAAATGGTTGCCCTAACATTGAGAAGCTCAAAAAGATAAAAGAAAAAGAGAGGCTCAAACATGTGAAGTGTTTCAAGTGCCGCACTTGGGGTCACCTTACCTCAATATGCCCAACCAAGCAATTGGTGAAGCAACTAAAAGAGCCTCAACCAAAGCCACAAGTTGGGCAAGAGAAGACACCACAAGAGCAAATCAAGATCAACCATGAAGATGGTGATTCGATGATAAAGAAGAATAAAACTAGAAGGGGTGGAAAAGCAAGAGAAAGAGCATTGCGTCCAAGGATGAATCAAGATGCAAAGCAAATGAGCAAGAACAAAGAAGAGAAAATAGAGAAGATTGCTCACATGATATGCTATAGTTGTGACACATTGGGCCACCTAGCTTTAGGTTGTCCAAACAAGCTTGAGAAGAAGGCTCAAGCAAGCAAGGAGAAGCAAGGCAGAGAGAAGCACAACATAAGCAAGGAAGAAAAGGCTCAAGCAAAGAGAAAGTGCTACTCATGCCGGGAAAGGAGACACATGGCACATTCATGTCCCTTGCGTGGCTAATTTGGTTTGTGTAACCTTGTTAGTCACATTGCTTAATTTGTGTAGCTAAGTAATTGCGCTCTCTAATTTGGCATTGGTTGCCTTGTTATTGAGCATTGCTAGTGAGCATTAGGTGGTTTTGTGCTTTTGCTTACTAGCATGTGTAGGAGCTCCCTTGTTGCTTAAAGTACTAGTGGCATAGGTTTATGTGACCTTGATTCTAGAATTAGTTAGGTGAGCTCTAGGTAGCCCGGCACCTTTGTTACTTAATTAGTATATTTGGAAGGTGCTAGAGAACTTAAATAAAGGGGTGTAGTCTTGGCTAGACCGATAGTTTTAATTCCGCACTTGTTTCGGTTAGCCGACACGATTAATTTTAGAAAGGACTATTCACCCCCTCTAGTCCGTCATCTCAACCCTACACCGGTGGTATCCACTGGAATTATCCGGTGAGTGCGCATAAAGTTTGCATGCCACCAAGGGCTATGTGTGGAGTTGCAGGCTATATATACCCCTTTGGTCGGTCAAGTGAGTGTGCATGGAGCTCAAGGACATGTTGTGTGAGTTGAGGCTCATCTCTAGTTGTCCTAGCCACCAATGTGCTTAGTGGGTGATTAGCATAGGTGCCTTGCGAGGTGTTTAGGTTAGTTAAAGCATCGCTTATGCGCTTGCTTTAGGTTTAGGCCTAGCGTTTAATGAGGTTTGCATACCTCTTACGACTCGGTGTTTGCGAGCAACATTGTTGTACTCGAAGGGACTTATAGTCTTGTAAGACCACACCAACCGTGTTTGTGGTGTGTCCGCCACCGTGTATAGGAGGGAACAAGGCCCTCGGCTATTTGGTCGGAAGCTCGATATTGAAGATGGCAGGGAACAGTCCGGGAGAGGCAATCTCAAATACCCACTTGCACGTGGGGAAGAGCCGGGGGCAATCCATAGAGTTACCTGACCGGGAGCTTAACTCTTATGAAGGCATCCTCGTGAGGGGCTCCAACAAGGATTAGAGGGAGCGAGAAGCTTCCAGATACCTCGGTACAAATACCGGAGTCGTCTACTTAATTAAGCTTCCGCATTTTTTTATGCCAAGCTTCCGCATTTAGATCGTCTACTTATTAGGTTGTGTGCTTTACTATTCTAGTTTAGCTTGCTAGGCTAGTTGATAGGTTCGAAATCTAGGTTGCATAACTTTTTTGCGGTTGAGATAGTAACACATCTAGCAAAACCTTAGTTGCATATCTAGATAGATTATTTATTGCATTGATTTTTACTAGGTGAAATTAGATGCCATAGTTTTAGAAGCAAATTTTTAAAAAGCCCAGCCCTCTTAAACGTCACAATCCCCTCAGATGTCCTCCATCTTCATTCAGTCGATGACATATTGGACATAGTGTCAAGCTTCATCTTCCTTTTTTTTTGAATCATGTCCTAAAGGTAAACTATTATGGGTCAAGTTCTAAATAAAGTGCTTCATCTTATTTGGGACTTGATATTCCCATATCCATTTCCAATTAAAATCATCGTCATCCCTTTCTGAGTGAACTTGTAAGTTTCTTCCTGTTCTTAGCTCACGGATGTATAGTTTGTAGGCTGATTTAACAGAAAACTTGCCCTTCGCGTCAGGATGGGAAGCTAAAAAGTCCACTTATCATCACATAAAGGTATTCTCAGTATTACATCAGTATCAAAAACAATGTCTTGCACGGTTGCACCATCCTGCAGACATCCCACTACCCAGTAACAGGATCAATAAGTTCTCTAACTTTTGAGACTAAAGTTAAACAACGATGTGTTTTTGATAAATCTATTTTGTGCTCTCGACAGCCAAGGGTCATCCCATATGTTGATTCGATCTCCATTCCAAACCCTCCAAATTATGCCTTTTTTCAGGAGTTGAATACCCTTTAGGATGCTTCTCCATGTACTCAATCTATCCCAAATTATAAGACGTTTGACTTTTTTAACATCAAGTTTGACCACTCGTCTTATTCAAAAATTTGTGTAAAATATCACTTCTTTCGTCGTGGTTTTGTTTATTAATAAAAATTCTTCAAGAATGACTTAAATTTGACTATATTTGCACAAATTTTTTGAATAAGACGAGTGGTCAAACTTGGGGCAAAAAAGTCAAACGTCTTCCAATTTGGGATGGAGGGAGTATATGATATTCTATCCCTTTGGTGAGCATGAAGAGCTTCGGATCTTAGAAAATATCTTGTTTTTAAAACTTGAGCACACAAAGAGAAAGGATATTGAATTATTCTCCACCCTTGTCTTGCTAGAATAGCAATACTGAAAGCGTGTAAATCATGAAATCTCAATCCACCTTTGGCTTTTGGCTTCATCATTTTCTCCTTTCCCAACCAATCAATTTTTTTTTGTCCTTATTTGTTGCGCCCACCAATATCACAAAATTGTTAATCAAATTAGCTAATTGTTAGCTAGAATATAAGGGCATGTTTGAATACCATGAGTTAATTGTTAGCTAACCAATTTAGCTCAAATTAGCTCTAGTTTATCTAAATAAGAGGACCAATGGACTAATTTTTTAGTCAAATATTTAACTACTTGTTAGACAACTAGCTAGCTAATCATAGCTAATTTGAGCTAATTTTTAACCAACTAGTAACTAGCATATGTATCGAATATATTCTAATATAAAATTGACCAAACTCTGTAAAAGGTGTGGCGGCAAGTACGTTTATGAATGATTTTTTTTGAGCTGTTGACATCAACGGTGCATGGTTGCCGTGCTTGATGGTTGACCTGACCTGTATGATTGCTGGCCAGGTTAGGCGGCCAGGAGAGAGGGGTGTCACTGGCCAGACGTAGGTCCCGTCCGCGCTGGCTAGCAGCGGTTGTGTGCCGCCCCACCATCCTATCATTTGGAAGATGCTGCATGTAGCAATGTAAGGAGAAGCTGGCCGGAGTCGGGTGGTGCGAAATTTTCAGTACTTACGCGAGCGCACGAAGAAGGGTAAAAATACATGTCATACACGCCCACCATCCTCGGCGCTAAGTGGCGGATTTTCTGCGCTATGTTTGAAGAAGAAGGGTAAAAACACATCTTGCAAGCGTCTGTTTCAAGTGTTCAAATGTTTCAGAGGTATATTACAAGTATTTTATACGGATATTGCAAAAGTAGATTGGGATGTTGCATATGTTGTAATGGTTGGACACGTATGTTACAAGCTCATGTTCTCAATGTTACATCTGTTTTTTTTTCGACGTACGTCGCAAGTGTGTTTATCTGGATGTTGTATATGTTTTCACACATATGATACAAGTGTTTTATCTGAATGTTGTGTATATTTACAATGGTTTAAGTGTTTTTTAAGTGTTTCAAACGCATGTTTCAAATGTTTCATTTATTTTTAGACGTATGTTGTAATTGTTGCATCTAGATATTATAAAACTATATCGAATGTTGCATCTTCCTCCTCGTCTTTGTGCTATCTCGCCTCGATGTCAAACGTGGAAAGATGGAGAGGGTCCCTACTAGCGCGGACGGGCCCTAGGTACTTGCGGACAGGGCAAGCGAGACGTGGGTCAGTGGGTGCGGACTCGAGACGAGGGAGCGTTAGCCACGCCCCTATTCAAAATACGTGGTGGAAAATATATGCTAGTGATGGGAAACACAAAGCACAACAAAACACCCAAATGATCCAAACGTGAAAAAGGAAAACCACCCTCTCTATGCTGTCGTTTTTTCTCTCCCAGAACTTTGCAATACGGCGATATCCAGTTATCCACCCACTGGCCACCCACCGGCCACCGCACTCGTTCCAACCTAGTTGGGCCACCCCGTAGAAAAAATCCCCGAAAATCCGAGCGGCCTCCACGAACTCCTCAGCTGCAACGACATAAAAGAGCCGCGTCGTCCCTTCCCCTCCCGGCTTCCAGGCCTGCTGCACCCCGCATCTCTCCCCTTCCTCCCCAACAACCCCGCCGCCTCCGACGTTGACCTCGGCAGCCGCCGCCAGCGAGGACGCACCTCGCCGGTCACTCGCCCCCTGCTACTCGATCCGTATCTCCTACTCCGAGGATCCCGGTAGCCGCCTCCGGCCGCCCACCCGCCGAACCCTAGATCTCCGATACCCCGCGCGCCGTCCCGCCGACGGCCACCCGATCGGAATGGGCCGCAATCTTCAGTAAGGTCAAAGGACCCAAGTGTACCCTCCTCCGCCTCCGCCTTCGCGCGTGCGCGAAGCGCCGCCGCGATGGCGATCCGCATCACCGTGTCCTACTCGGGCTACGTGGCGCAGAACCTGGCCGCGTCCTTCGGCCTGCGCTGCACCGCCGCCGCGGCGGGCGCTGGCGCGGCGCCCGGAGCGGGGTGCCGCTTTCTCCAGGACGCGCTATCCCGCCCCTTCTGCCTCTTCGCCTCCTCCCGCCGCGCCGATGCCCACCATGACGCCGAGGATCACAACCACCCGAAGCCCATGCCCAAGGCTCTGCCCCCCGCCGCCGCAGCTGGAGGCGGGTACTCATTGTTGCTGCCGCGGTCGTGTTCCACAAAGGCGGCGGCGCCAGTGGATGACCCCCCAGCCTCGTTGGCCGTTGGGCTGCTGTCGGTGTTAACGTCTGGTATGGGATCGACTGGTGGCATTACTGGTGCATCCTCCCTCGCTGCCTTGCCATCAATATCAGCCGGGTTCAACCCTTCGGCGCTCCTCCCGTTCCTGCAGGCGACCAAATGGCTCCCCTGCAGCGACGTAGTCACTGCCACGACGGCGTCTCGCAGTTCAGGACGCCCAGCAGGTGCCATGGCTGCGCCTGCACCGCGCACAGCTGCACCTGCACCGCGCACAGCTGCGCCATCGCCTCGTCCTGCACCACGGGCAGCCGCTCCATCTCCCTGTCCTTCACCTGTGCCATCACCTGCTGTTGCTGCTCCTTCCAAGGTCGGCATACAAGCATTGGTTGGTAGTGCTAGCATCGCCTCAGGTTCAGCTGTGATTGGAAGGGGGGCTATTGCCTCTGGTGCAGCTGGAATGATGAAGAAGAGCGGTGCAAGTCTTCCTGCTGGAGCAGGGGTGAGAAGGAAGACCGGTTGGCTCTCAAGGTGGGTGAACTCATGCTCAGATGATGCAAAGACTGTCTTTGCCGCTGTGACCGTGCCACTGCTCTATAAATCATCCCTAGCTGAGCCTAGGTCCATCCCATCCAGGTCAATGTTCCCAACATTTGATGTTGGTGATCGGATCCTTGCTGAGAAGGTATGTTTTATTTTGGTTCCCTTTGTTATATGCAGTGGCGGAGCTAGAATCAACAATCAAGGGGGGGCCAAATTGGTCAGATTGATCATAGTTTTGTGGTCGATCAGCTAGTACTTGCTAAAGAGATGAAACAACTACTGATTTATATGCGCACTTTGCAAAGAAGGCAAACTTAGAATATCTAGCTCTCTAGATGGACAGTTTAGACTTGCAATTATATACATATACGGAGTAAACCTTAATTAATCTTGGATAGCAAGGGGGGGGCGGTGCCCAGTATGGCCTGCACTTGGCTCTGCCAGTGGTTATATGAATACTGATGTGTGTTTATTATGTATCATTTGCTTATAATGGTGAACAGGCATCTAATGTCCAGCCCCTATTGTGACTGTAGGTTTCGTACATTTTCCGGGAGCCAGAAATTTTGGACATTGTGATCTTTCATGCACCTCCAGTCCTTCAGGTGTGATACCTTGTTTCTCCATTTTGTCTTTTGTAGTTCCTTAGATCTTCTTATTATAATAAGAACAATCTTTGTAGGCATTGGGCTACAACTCAGGTGATGTGTTCATCAAGAGAGTTGTGGCTAAGGGCGGGGACATCGTTGAAGTAAGCTTTTATCCCAATGGTAGTAACCTCTTTATATTTTCCATAATTTTGGCATTACTTTTTTGATTTTCGGGGATTATATGAGCCAATTGGTGTCCCTTGTATTTAATAGGTACGTGATGGTAACTTGTTGGTTAATGGAGTAGTTCAGGAGGAGGACTTTGTGCTGGAACCAGCCGACTACGAAATGGATCCGCTGGTATAATAACTAATCTTCTTACCACATGCTACTCAAGAACCATTATTGTGTAGTCCTGTAAGTAAGTTGACACCATCATAGTTATGTGGCATCAATTCTTGACTTTTTAATTGTTAGAAATTGGTTGTGACCTTAAAATTATTCCTGTGTTCTATGTTGGTGGATAGTTCTATGGGTGCACCTGTTATGTGTTGATCACATATTAAGTTTACTACTACTTTCATCCACTGAATCCATATACACGTGCTGATTAATTGTTGTTGCTTGGTCAGACTGTGCCTGAAGGCTATGTCTTTGTACTGGGGGATAACAGAAACAACAGCTTTGATTCACATAACTGGTATGCTAAACCTCTAATAGAGGATTTATGTTTCAGTTTTTAACCCCAGTTTCTACAGCAAAAGCTCATGTGTTGTTTCTGCAGGGGTCCGCTTCCAGTTAAGAACATCCTCGGGAGATCTGTCCTTCGATATTGGCCACCATCGAGAATAACAGATACAATATATGAGTATGACATGGCGCAGTACGCAGCTGCCGCATCCTGATAATACATTGTGGCAATACCACATGTTGCAGGCCCATTTTTCCTTTCCCGGCTGAGCTTTACTGACAAGTGATATGCTGAGCCGTGGGGTTCTTTATTTATTGGTTGTAGCCTTTCCTCAAATGCCGATTGGCAGGTTGGCTGACAGATTAGTTTTTCCCCTCCCAACGGGCAGATGCTTGTTTGAAGGCAACAATTCTTGTACTCTGTAGGAATGAATGTCATATAAATGTTGCAGAAGTAGATGAACGAGCATCAAGGACTGTAGGATGAGGATGGCAGTTTTCTTGTTTTATGAGACGAGTTGGTGCTCGAAACTTATGTTAAGGAAATACAAAGCATTAAAGATTGCTCAGCTTGTATTATGTATCTTTCCATTCCTGAATCGTGGATCAAAGATTCAAGGCAAGGTCAGCGTGGTGCTAAGGTTTTGGTTGAATCCGTGATGGTATTCATTCATGATGTATGACAATTTTGTGAGCATAGTTCCTGTTCGTCCTGTTTTGTTCTATCGCAGTGCAGGTTCATTACTACCTTGCCTGATGTTCTTGTCTGTTATTATTTTTGCAACCGAATATTTTCATCTGTTACTCTGTTTTACCAGATATTTCATATGCTTTAGAACTCAGCAGTATAAGAGAATTATGCTTCCGTTCCAAAGATAAGACAATTAAGACAAACTGATTAGTTTGTACTCTCCGTCTTAAAATAAATAATTTTCTAAGGTTTAAAATTCGTTTTAAAAATAACACTACAAAAACCTAGGATGCGTTTTAATGCTGCAGCTAATCATTAGTGTACGCAAACGAAAACATGTGGGATGTGTTTTAATGGTGAAGCTAATCACAAGTGTATGCAATGATAACTGCATCCAAGAGAGATTCTCTGGAAAAAGGAAAGGAGATGAGGATAACTGATATTCTCTAGAAAAAAAGAGAAGATGAGGAGATCTAGAAAAGAGAAGAAGATGAGGAGTGTTATTTATTTTAGAACGGAGGAAATATGTCATTGTGCTGAAACGGGCAGTGGTTGAGCTGAAGGCTGAGGGCCAGGAGTTCCATCAGAAAAATTGCTGATAATACAAAAAAAAGGCTAAAATATAGTACTGGTTGAAAAATCATCAATATATGCTTGGGTATAAAATTGAACAAGGCAGATGTACTCAGAACATGCAAGGTGCTAAAGACAGCCATTGCAAGAAGGCAGTATGAATAATGTAAGATTGTACCCACACAATTGCCAGAAGCAATACAAAATTTGAACATTATGTTACAGCCCATTTCACTTTCAGGCACACTTCCAGCCTAAGTATACATGAAATCGATGTGTATATGCAATTTCCTATCAGCCCTACGAGAAGCAGATCAGAGCAAAATCTATTACCACTTTACATCCAGCGACAGCGGCTCTGGTGGCAAAATGAATGACAGAAACTTTGTGAAAGAAATATTTGAAGCAAGGCTGCCCCAAGTAGTGGTGTCCACTACTGGAAACTGCCTTCTAACCTTCTTCACCGAAATAGCCTTCAGCCTATCATCATCTTCCACTCTGGCTATAATGTCAACTGGGACACGCTGGACCATGGGTTTCGTTTTCCACTCTGGAACATCTTCCCAGATGGGATCATCTTCAGTGACGTCCCTTTCAAACTCCAAACGGAATTTCACCAAAGGTATTGATGTCACTTTAGCTTCAATGAAGTGCATTGAGCTATTCTCGTGGTTTCTTTTGCTAAACCAAGTCTTCAAGATCTTCTCAAGCTTTATCAGTCTTGGGCTAATTGAGGAAAACAAAAACTCTGATATCAACCGAGTTGCTATGTTGACTTTACACTTGTCTGACAATAACTCTATAGTGTCATGTGACCTTAAGGAAGTCTTCACATGGCCTCCAGATACACTTGTTTGATGCACAACAATTACGACTGATCCTACAACACCCACTTGAAGTAATGGGGCACAGGTTGAGTAGCTCAAAGGCCATATTTGGCTTAGGTCGTTGTTACTAGTCAACAAACTTCCATTTGATAAAAGACCTATACTGTGAGGGTGGGTTACGGAAACTTTCTGTGCACCAATGACCTTTAATGCAATGCCATCTGCAACAAATATCCTCTTAAGCCTTGTATATGTGGCATTACCCTGCATAAGAATTAATAAGTGCAACATAAGATTCTGCAAACAATCGAGGATCAAATTACAATGTACATTTCCTAATGCTATGAATTGATGAAACATAAGTTCAATAAAACAGGATGGCCATAAAAATCTACCAATCACAATTTAGCCTACAGTGATTGTTGTAAATTCATGAAAAGATACTAGCACAGAATATGAAGTGGTAGACTTCACTAATTCATCAAAGACTGGGTACTATATGCAGCAAACCAAGAAACCATAAGCTTTTGTCAAATGCTCATCAAATTTCAATTGAAAAGTGAATTAGTAAGACAGAGGTTCAAAAGTGACCTTGGCAGCATAATTCCAAATCAAATATCCAAAATCTATCCAGCAAAGTTCTAACCAGTAAGCATCGATGGGGTTGCTTGTGCTGCTATTGCAATGGTGCTGCAACATGTATTGCTTTATGCATTAATAATACCGCGAAGTTCTTATAACAGTCAAAAAAAGGGACAAAACAGAATAACAAGATCGCTGCAGCAATACTTGTAAAACCTAAACCTCTCCAAAAAGAACCATAGATTTCACTCCATAACCAAAGTAAATCTCCATGTCCTGTTATCCTATTCATGCCCTTCTCCATTATACTCAGCAAAGCCAGCAATACCCACAGTATATGACAAGCCAGAAAAACAACATTTGTTTTCTGTGTCACCCGGTCATTCCATCTTGTCTTTTCTCTTTGTTGAGCTACATTTGGTTCCAACTTAAACAATCAGAAAGTTACATTCACTTCAATCTAAGAAAACAGCCATCTATCTAATTTGCTTTGGTTCCAACTTAAACAATCAGAAAGTTACATTCCCTTCAATCTAAGAAAACAGCCATCTATCTAATTTGCATCTTTAAAGCAGGGACAAAAAGGACAGAAGCATCCTAATTTGAATGTCTATGAGAACTGCCATCTATCTGTATCCATTAATAACAAATTTCTATATAACATGCACCAATGATTACCTACTGAAACTGAAATGAACACAATATATTACACTATGCTTAACCTTCACCATCAACGGTCCGTTACTTGATAACCCCAATTTAGACAAGTTAGAACAGCACCTTGAATCAAGCTGAATTCTGATTCTACACAATTACCTTACCAATGGGCAACAGCAGCAAAAATTTGGGCAAAAACTATTGAAGTGTCAGTACAATTTGAACACACAAAACAAACTAAACCAGGGTCCTTACTGATTTGACATTCAACTACTACAAACAAACAAAAAATATAAAGTCATAAGCAACACTAAATAATGGGGAAAAAATATATACGTGCAGATATACTTCCACACAGTACTAGCTGCTGCTAAATCAACTCAGCTGTTGAACCCTAACCATCAAAGCTTTGAACTAACACAACTTTTAAACCAACCTTTACTACAGTAGAAACTAGCATGCAAGCAACTGATCGGGATCGGATGCAAAATCGGGAACAGCGCCAGGTCAAAGTCAACCCACTCACCGATGGTAACTGGAGCTCGACGAGGCCACCGTCCTCGTTGCCAGCAAGCTTCAATTCCAGCGGCCCAACCAGCTCCACGTTCCTCACACCGGTGTCGAACCCGAACGCGCCTTCGGCGGGGACGACGTCGACACCGTCCGGCCCGTCCACCTCCTCGACGGCCGGCGCGGAGGGGCGTCTCCACTGCACGGCCTCGTCGGAGAACCGCGCCAGCGCCGCCGACCCGCCCGCCCGCGCCCGGAACTCGTACCGCTGCACGGCGCCGACGCGGACGGCGTCGGCGTCGAGCGGCCAGACCCTGACCTCGGCGTCCGGGTCCCAGTCGTACTTCTCCGAGACGGCGTCGATGACCTCCTCGAGGAAGGTGGGCTCCGGGGCCAGGTCCTCCAGCTCCGGGTCGGCGGAGATGGAGGCGGAGCCGTTGGAGGAAGCGGTGAGGAAGGCGAGCTCGGCGGAGGCGGACGGCGAGGGGGCGGAGAGGAGCAGCAGCGCGAGGAGGAGGGAGAGGAGAGGGAGGGCCGAGGAGGAGGAGGAGGCCATGGGGGTCGGAGGATTGAGGAACGGTAGGTCTCGTGGCGGGTTCTCTTCCCCGACGAAGGGATCTCTTCGCGGAGGGGGGCGATGACGATGATGGTGGTGGTGGGTGCGCTCGTTGTATATGGTTAAAGCCGTATACGCAAGTCTGACGTGTGAGCCCGCTGAGCGAGATTGATAAAATTCTCGGGTTTGTCTCGCTAAAGCGGCCTTGCACAGTTTGGGCCGAGCCGCTGCCTTGGACAGTTGGACTCTTGGTCGCTTGCTCTGCTCGGATCGTCCAAAGTGGCTCGAAACGCAGTGGCATCTATCTAGAAGAAATGCTCACGGTCACGGCGAGGCCTCCTAGGCACGTTTGGTTTGTACGTACGGAGTATAAAATAGCCAAACTCTTCTTCTTTTTTCAAACGTTTGTTTTTTGTATTTTTATATGAAAAATGAAACTGATTCTTATAAAATTTCTATATAATTTTACTAAATAAATTCATATGTTCCAAAGATGTTTGATTTGACACGGACAAAGGGTTTGATATCGCTTATAAGCTATTTATGGTTAAAGTAAGCTGAAAAACCAGTCAAACGATATGTGTTTTGCATCTTATTTCAGCGGCATTTATTCCTACCGCTCTTATTTGTAGTAAAAAAACAGAAGTCAGGTTAGACCAGCTTATTTAGACAATTATTTTTATACTATTTGTGCAGCTATTAGAAGAGCACCTCCTAGATAAGCTGTACCAAAAAGTTTTTTTTTTGCAAAAACAATATAACGAACTGAGATGGTCCCTGTGGCAGAATCTCCTAAGAAATCAGACCCACGTGTATCTATCGTTGTTTCAACAGACCTCTGATAGCGTACACAAGTTCCCAATAACTTAACAGGTCTGTCGGGTGTCCTCGGAAACCCGAATCATCCACGAATCTTTTCCAAACAGGATCTCAATCACAGACATTACAGATTACAACAGTTTTCAATATACATACCAGAGATTATAAAGCGGAAGACTTAAGTTTTAATATTACAAACCAGTTGTTTCAAACTTACAAAACCATAAGTATCATACAACCATAGTAGCGGGATAATATTACATTAACATTATTTATTTCACACAAACTAGTGCCTTTTCCAAAGGTCATTCATCATTCCTCATCGTCATAGACTTCAAACACTGACATGCAGCAGAGACCGAAACAAGCCTACGCATGTGACTCACCTGCTACGAGGTTTAACAAACCCTGAGTACAAAAGTACTCAACAAGACTGACCCGACGAAAAAGGGGCGAAAGTCTTAGGGATGCAGATATTGGGTTAAGGTAAGGATGTAGCAAGATTCAAAAGTTCTTTACCAAAAGCTTACTATTTTTTATCCTATTTTTGAGTTTTACCCATAAGTACTTTAGTTCATTATCTCAAACTAAGTGTTCATATCCCATATTTCAATCATTCCCATTCCATTCTTTTTCTCATGTTTTAGTAATTCACCAGTCCTGCATTGCTTCTGTAATGAATCGAGTCTCCATATCCGTGGAGCACCGGCAATTCGAATTGATTCAAGTCCCAGCTGGGGATTCCTTATCACACGACATATGTAGAACTTAATTTTGCATATATCAACCTCTCTACCGGATGCTCCTATACTAAGCCGTCTCCATGCCACCTGAGAGCACAACACACCTCCAATCCGACCACATTCCAGCCACGAGGATACACGCTACTCCCGCCATCTCTCCACTCCTAGTGCGTGGGCATTCGTCTTAGTATCGGATTAGCCGAAGTAGGCTTACCGGAGTATGTGACCAGTACTACAAAGTGTCTCATTCAGAAGATCCACAATGAGTGGCCTTTAAGCGACATAGTCGGCAACATTACACAACATTCAAGATAAGTTACCCGACTAGTCTCTAGTTCATTCTATCTTTTTTTCTTTCTTTGGCCAGTATGCCATCTTTGATTGTATCGAAACTTTTACTATGAAAGCCTACCATAAAGCATACTAAGCAATTCTACGCCTTTGTAAATGAAATCATCTTCAAGGATGGTAAATAATTAACAAGGTAGGCAATGCATCAAGTAGGTAACATTTGAATTAATTAACTTAATGCAATAAATAACATAGGTGATAAACTTTTCAAAGTAAACAAAGTAATGGTTTAATGCATAAACCGAGGCTTGCCTTCGTTGACGATCTCGGGTTCCGGATCAGTACCACAAATATCGAATCCCGAGACAACCGAGGATTCTTCCACAACTTACTCAACTAGAATCGGTTCACTCTCGGATTCTACACGAAATAATAGCATATGCTTCAACATGATGATAATGTAAACATGATGCTTTCATGGTGTATGAAATGTAATAACACCTTGAGTACAACTTTCCTTCACGGTACAGTTGCAAGCCAACAAAACCAACTTGCAATTCTACCATCAAGGATCACACAAAAATGTTTACTAAGAAACCCTACATTCTTCTAAAGGACTACCCAAATTTTCACTCCAAAGTTCTACCCTTAATGAATGAAATCATTCATTAACTATACTCTAACCAAACTTTAATGATCTAGGGCTTATGACCTAAGTGACTTGACCAAATTGATCTTAAAACCCTACTGGTCACAAAACATGACCAAAACAAGATCAAACCATAATCCAACACTTAGGGTTTGCTTTTATTCATTTTTGAATTAATTGGGAATTAAGCTCAAAATGAACTTGTTCCAAATGACCTCAAAATTTTATGTAAGATTCCTCATGACAAATTAGTGTACCAAAATAAATTTCATAATTTTTGGAGTTATACAGTAGCCTACAAAAATTATGAAAATTGCATTTATCAATTAATTGACTGAATTTTTGAACATTAAAAATGTATTCAAATTTCAAGTTTCATATTTTTAAACCATAATAGAACATGTACAGAAGCTACACACAAATTTTTAGAATTTTTGAAGCTGTAATTATTTTCCTATGATTTTCCAAAGTTGCTGCACTATTCAAAATCCAGAAAATACAAAATCTCCCTGTTCTCTCTCTTCTCTCACTGACAGGCAGGCCCCGCTCGTCAGTGACACAGAACAAGGCACACGGCGGCGCTACCAGCTCCGGCCAGCCAAACGCGCCGGCGGTGAGGCTCCGACGAGGCAGACCGCACCAGCATGATCTATACCACCCCGCGAACCCATCCCAACCCTCAGAACAGCAGCAGGCGCACTAGAGAAAGCTCTACGCTGGTAATGGCGGCCACGGTGGCGTGGACACGACGGCACACGACGCAACTTCGGCTACGATGCGGTAGAGGCTAAAGCGAAGCGAGCATCACGCTCAGGAGCTCACCGCGAACACGACGGTGTGCTTGGTGAAGGCGGATACGGGCTAGAACGGCGTGGCCATGGTGAGGTCGGTGGTGGCGGTGCTTCGGGCGGCTCCGAAGAAGAAGACACCATGGGTTGGCGCTGGACTGCTAGAGGCGAGGCGAGCAGGCCTGGAAGGAGCGGCAGGGCGAGGCGGAGCTGCTGACAAACGCAATTAGCACGAGATGCCATGGTGAGCATGAATTTTGTGAGCGCGGCAAGGACACCGGCGGCGAGCAGTCGAAGGAAAAAGAACGACGGCGGTGGGTGCTTCTATTTATAGAAGGGAAGGAGGCGTCCGGCTTTAATGACTCCGAACTAGATCACCACGGAGACGGCAGCGTGTCACCACGCGAGAAAGCAGTGAAAAATGATCGGCGGCAAGTGGCTGCGTGGCGCCGGCGGCAAGCAGGAGGTGGCGCTCGACTTTGTTTTGATTTTTGAATTATTTATCGAATTGCCACTGAGTTCTTTTTGCAAATTACTCACAAATTTTCTAAAGAAGTTGAAAATCTCCAAAAATAAAAGTTGCTCAACTTTTCAAGCTCTACAACTTTGCTTTAATAAACATTTTCAAATTCTGCCTCTATTTTAAAATTTGAATTTGGGGTGCATTTGAGCATTTGAATCATTTCAAAATTACTCCAAATTTTATATGTAAACTTTAAAAACTTTGAATACCAAAGTTGATCCTTATAAAATAAGCTTCAACTTTGCTTTTTGTCACACCCCCAAATTCCAAATGGATTTTGAAATAGACAAAAGGGGCAAAAAGGACTTTTACGATTTGAATTTGAATTCCATTTGATTTGTTTACCTTTTTACTTAATTATGGTTTTTGACCAATTACATGGCCCATTAGGGTTATTTGAGTCAAATGACACATGGTCTCACATGATCACATGAAATTTGACCCTTGTGGTCATGATTTTCATTCAGAGTTTTGAATCACATTACATCACATAAAATAACAACTTATAAAATAAAGCTTATTTAGTGAATGCATTCAAAATTTCCTACTTTATGAATGCTTTGCAATGCATATGATGACCTGTCAAGTTTTAGTGCTAGGTCAAAACACCAGAGGTGTTACAACCCTTTCCCCTTAAAGAAATCTCGTCCTGAGATTTAAAACTTAGGATTAAGTAATGAAAAAGGAAATGTGTTAAACTAACACATCATAACTTTATTCAAAAGGCTAGTGAGGGGGGTTTTCCATTCTTTTGACAAAAGAAAAATAAGTTACAATATAGACAAGGTATTGCAACTAGATAGAAGCAAAGAAGTCAGGAAAGTTTTCTTCTAAGTAATCCTCGGACTCCCAAGTATCTTCTTCTTCAGTGTGTTGGTTCCATTGTACTTTGTAGAACTTGATTGTACGTCTTCGAGTGACTCGATCTTTCTGATCTAAGACTCTAATGGGGTACTCGGCATAAATCAAGTCAGGTTCTAGTTCTACATCACCAAAGTCGATCACTTGGTCAGGTACTTGAAGACACTTCTTCAACTGGGATACATGGAAGATATCATGCACAGCTGACATATGATCTGGTAGCTTGACGCGATAGGCGACTGGTCCACATCGTTGTTGGATTTGAAAAGGACCGACATAACGGGGCGCCAACTTTCCCCGAATCCCAAAACGATGAACTCCTTTCATCGGCGATACCTTGAGATAGACATGATCTCCTACTTTGAATTCTAGCGGTCGTCTCCTCTTATCAGCATAGCTTTTCTATCGGGATTGAGTTACCTTCATATTAGCTTGTATGAGTTTAACTTTCTGTTTAGCTTCCTTGACCACATCCGGTTCAAAGAACCAACGTTCTTCAGCTTCTGACCAATTTAAAGGTGTCTGGCATCTTCGGCCATACAATGCTTTGAATGGTGCCATTTTAATGCTCTCTTAATAGCTATTGTTATATGAGAATTCAGCTAAGGGAAAGCATTCATCTCATATAGCACCATAGAAAAGAACGCAAGCTCTCAACATATCTTCAAGAATTTGATTTACCCTTTCAGTCTGTCTATCTGTTTACGGATGATAAGCAGAACTGCGAATAAGTTTGGTTCCCAAAGACTCATGTAAACTTTTCCAAAACTTGGATACGAACAATGACCCTCTATCAGAGACGATGGTCTTGGGTGCCCCATGCAGACTGAAAATTCTATCAAGATAAAGCTTTGCATATTGTTCCACTCAATATTTATCTCTGACTAGCAAGAAATGAGCTATCTTGGTTAGGCGATCAACAATAACCCATATTGAATTGTAGCCTGCAGATGTCCTAGGCAACCCCACGATGAAGTCCATATAGATATCTTCCCACTTCCAAGATGGAACTGGCAATGAATGTAATGGACCTGCAGTCTTCATGTGAATCGCTTTGACTCTCTGACAAGTATCACATTTGGCCACATATTGAGCTATTTCTATTTTCATTTTGGTCCACCAATATCTCATTCTTAGATCATGATACATTTTGTTGCTACCTGGATGAATGGAGTTCCTTGTAGAATGAGCTTCATCAAGAATCTGCTTTTGCAGCTCCGGACTTTTGGGTACTACCAATCTATCTTTGAACCATACGACATCGGATTCATCAATATTGAAACATGTTGGTTTTCCAGATCTGACTTTATCTTTGATATGGGCTATACCCTTACTTTTCCATTGAGCAGCAATGATCTGATCTTTGATAGTGTACTCAACTGCAATATTGGATAGAGAACCTTGTTCTATGATTTATAAATTCAGATGCTCCATCTCTTGACACAATGTTCGTTGCATAGGTTTCACAGTCAGACAATGGCAATGACTCTTGTGACTCAGGGCATCGGCAACCACATTAGCCTTGCCCGGATGATAATGCACTTCTAAGTCATAATCTTTGATAAGTTCTAACCATCTTCTTTGCCTCATATTCAACTCTGACTGAGTGAAGATATATTTCAAACTTTTGTGATCCGTATAGATATGACAGATATTGCCCAATAAATAATGTCGCCAAATCTTGAGTGCATGCACAACAGCGGCTAATTCAAGATCATGGGTGGGATAATGTTCTTCATGCTTCTTGAGTTATCTGGAAGCATATGCTATGACTCTGCCTTCTTGCATAAGAACACAACCAATACCAATTCCAGATGCATCACAATAGATATCAAACGGCCTCTCGATATCAGGTTGTGCTAATACTGGTGTAGTTGTCAGCAACTTCTTTAATGTTTGAAAGGCCTTCTCACATTCTGTTGACCATACAAACTTAGTTTGATTTTTCAGCAGTTCAGTAATCGGCTTCGTAATTCTGGAGAAGTCAGGGATGAACCGACGATAATAACCTGCCAACCCCAGAAAACTACGAACTTGATGAACAGTGGTATGTGCTCTCCAGTTAAGGACTTCTTCTACCTTGCTCGGATCAACAGCTATACCTTCAGCAGATAACACATGACCTAGAAATTGTACTTTCTCTAACCAGAATGCACATCTGCTGAATTTGGCATATAATTTGTGGTCTCTTAATCGTTGTAGAACAATACGGAGATGTTCCGCATGTTCCTCTTTGCTCTTAGAATAGATAAGAATGTCATCAATGAATACCACTACAAACTTATCCAACTCGGGCATAAAAACTGAGTTCATCAGGTACATGAAATGAGCCGGGGCATTGGTCAGCCCAAAAGGCATGACTAAATACTCATATAGACCATATCGGTTAGTAAACGCTGTCTTCGACACATCTTCTCGTCTGATCTTAATCTGGTGATAGCCTGATCTCAAGTCTATCTTCGAGAACACCTTAGCTCCCGCAAGTTGATCAAAAAGCAAATCAATTTGGGGTAAGGGGTATTTATTCTTTATGGTGACTTCATTTAACGGCCGATAGTCAACACATAACCTTAATGTTTGGTCCTTCTTCTTCACGAAGATAGCAGGGCATCTCTAAGGTGATGAACTGGGTTGAATGAAACCCTTGTCTAACAACTCTTATAGTTGGAGTTTTAATTCTGCTAATTCCTTGGGTGGCATCCTATATGCTCTTCTGGACATAGGTGTCGTTCCTGGTTTCAGGTCAATTCTAAACTCCACATCTCGGTCTGGTGGCAGTCCATGCAGATCATCGGGAAAGACATCCTTAAATTCACATACCACAGGAATATTCTCGGCTTCTTCAATAGTAGTTGCACAGACTGTTCCAACTGTACTCTTAGAAAAGGAAAGTTGGATGAGAAGTTGGGTTTTGCTGCCAGGTACATTTAATCTTATGGTTCTACGCATGACATCTATGACAGCCTCATGTTGAGTTAACCAGTTCATACTAAGGATCACATCTATATCTTGATCCTTTAATATTAGCATGTTGGTAGGGAACTCATGTCCTCCCAAATCAATAGGTACATGCTGAACTATCTCCCTTGTATAGATTCGTCCCCCGGGCGACTGTATATGATATGGTTCTTTTGTTTTCCCAATAGGTATCCCATGCTTCACAATAAATGTACGATTGATGAATGTATGAGATGCATCGGAATCAAATAAGGTAATTGCAGGGTGCTTAGCAACGGGAAACATACTAATTATTACTGGTTCTCCTTCTAGAATATATTCCACCCAGTATAGAAGACCCTTCCAGTTTTTTTCTCAGCCTGACCCTTCTGACTGTTCTGAGCATTGCCCTTGTACTGATTCTGAGCTTGAGTAATAGGGCTTTAGGTACATTAGGATTACTCTTCCTGGTATACGGACATTCTCGGGAAAAATGTCCGGGTTTACCATAGTTATAACATGGATAATTATGATTCTGGAGAGTAGCAGTGCGGTTTGTATTATTTGTATTATTTTGCTGCTGCGGTGCTTGATGAGGATAAGGCGTATTAGTTGCAGGGCGAATAAAGATTTGCTGCCTGTTTTGGCTTTGTTGTGGGCGGAATGGTGCATGGCCATGATTCTGAGGATGGTAGACCATCTTTTGACGCTTTCCACTCGACGATCCGGAAGCAAATGCTCTCTTTTTCTTCGCCTCCTTGTGTCGGTGATAATTCTCCTCTGAAGCGATAGCAATGTTGACTGTCTCATGATAAGTTGTGTTGCCACAAGTTGCCATCATATGGTCTGAAGTTTGGTGTTTAGGCCTCTCATGAAATGATTCTTCTTCTTCCTGTCAGTATTCACATACTCTATAGTATACTGTGACAGGTGATTGAAACGTTCAACATAGTGCATCACCGGGTGCTCCCATTGCTTAAGAGCCAGGAACTCTTCTAACTTCATGGTCATCACACCATCTGGAATATAATGTGCCCTGAAGGCATCCTTAAACTCCATCTAGGTGATTTGGTGACCAGCGGGCTGTACAGCTACCAAATTTGTCCACCGGCACCAGCAGCTCCTCGGAGTTGCTGTGCCGCAAACCTTGGTTTCTAAATCTCGGTACAGTGAATCAGCTCAAACTTTTGCTCCATTATCCGGAGCCAATCATCAGCTTCTAAAGGCTCTTCTACCTTAGAGAACATAGGCAGACGTGTGTCAGTAAAATCAATATAGGTTGACTCATCATTTCCATTATTACGGCGGCCATGATTAGGGTGCGGTGCCTGTTGGTTCTGAGCCATTTCCCTTAACAACCTAGCATTCTCTAGCCGTTGCATAGACGAGTGCGATTATGGCATCTGCCATAGTCGGAGGCATTGGAGGAGGATTTGGGATATCATCATTGTCTTGCGAGGTACTTGCACCGGTTCGGGTGTTAGGACAAGGCATCTGTTAGAGAGACACGTTTATTTACATTATTATTTTATTGAAAGCAGTTAAAAGGTTTCATGCTACAAAGGGTTACTTATTTATATTATATGTCTTGTATCCCACAAGACAACCCTAGTTTACTAGAAAAGCAGTAAAGGAACTATTACTACTCTAAGCTCTCAGTCATCGGCGTCCGTGTCCATACCGGACGAAACCTCATCTTCATCTGAGAAGTACACTAACTCCTTAGGGTCCTCCTCCTCTTCTTCATTCTCGACTTCTCCTGGATCTACAATCATTTTTTCATCTATAACTTCACCATCCCCATGAGGAGGATGAAGTTGAGCGTACATCATGTGGACATTCTCATGAAGAATGGCATTGTCCATCTCCAGATCTTCTACGTAGAACTCCAACTCATGGATGCGTTCGTTGGCCGCATCCTCTCGTGTCTAGGCTTCATTCCGTAGCTCCATGGTCATGGTGATGGCTCTTTGCATTTCCACCAGCTTCTCTTGATCTTTGGCATGAGCTCGATGAAGAGTGTTGTGCTCCTTGGTAAGGTTCTCGATGTTGGCGGAATTGCTTGAAGATCCTTCATCTCCTAGGGTCTTGGAACTTCCTTCACCAAGCTCATGGTTACGCAGTGCCAACTGGTGACGAGGGACTTTGTGAAGTCCAGTGGACTTACGTGCGGTTATCTTAGTCTTTGCCATAGCCTGTAGAAGTGAGGGTAGGACTATAAGGATAGCTTGAGGATAATGGAGGTTAGCAAGAATGGGATTGACATTACTTACCCAACCATTTTAAGCGGAATTATTATGCAAGGTGTTCAAGCATGATGCATGAATCAATCTTACGAATCCGAGCACAAAAGATTTATACAATCAAAAGTACTAGATTTTTAATACATAGGACAAACCTAATCATATTATCCACCACAAACTTTCAAATAAGATAGGATTGAGGCTAGATCAGAGGTAAGAAGAAAGAAATTTGAATTTTAAAATATCAAGTTTACTTTTTTTGATCCAAATCAATTTAAAGGTTTTCAAAAATAACCTACAATGATCTTAGATAGGACCTGCTCTGATACCAGCTGTGGCAGAACCTCTTAAGAAATCGGGCCCACGTGCATCTATCGTTGTCTCAACAGACCTCTGATAGCGTACACAAGTTCCCAATAACTTAATAGGTCTGTTGGGTGTCCTTGGGAAACCCGAATCATCCACGAATCTTTTCCAAACAGGATCCCAATCATAGACATTGCAGATTACAACAGTTTTCAATATACATACCAGAGATTATAAAGCGGAAGACTTAAGTTTTAATATTACAAACCAGTTCTTTCAAACTTACAAAACCATAAGTATTATACAACTACAGTAGCGGGATAATATTACATTAACATTATTTATTTCACACAAACTAGTGCCTTGTCCAAAGGCCATTCATCATTCCTCATCATCATCGACTTCAAACACTGACATGCAGCAGGGACCGAAACAAGCCTGCGCATGCGACTCACCTGCAACAAGGTTTAACAAACCCTGAGTACAAAAGTACTCAACAAAACTGACCCGACGAAAAAGGGGCGAAGGTCTTAGGGATGCAGGTGTTGGGTCAAGGTAAGGATGTAGCAAGATTCAAAAGTTCTTTGCCAAAAGCTTACTATTCTTGATCCTATTTTCAAGTTTTACCCCTAAGTACTTTAGTTCATTATCTCAAACTAAGTGTTCATATCCCATATTCCAATCCTTCTCATTCCATTCTTTTTCTTATGTTTTAGTAATTCACCAGTCCTGCATTGCTTCTGTAATGAATCGAGTCTCCATATCCGCGGAGCACCGGCAATTCGAATTGATTCAAGTCCTAGCTGGGGATTCCTTATCACACGACATATGTAGAACTTAATCTTGTATATATCAACCTCTCTACCGGATCCTCCTATACTAAGCCGTCTCCACGCCACCCGAGAGCACAGCACACCTCCAATCCGGCCACATTCCAGCCACGAGGGTACACGCTACTCCCGCCATCTCTCCACTCCCAGTGCGTGGGCATTCGTCATAGTATGGGATTAGCCGAAGTAAGCTTACCGGAGTATGTGACCAGTACTTCAAAGTGTCTCATTCAGAAGATCCACAATGAGTGGCCTTTAAGCGACATAGTCGGCAACATTACCCAACATTCAAGATAAGTCACCCGACTAGTCTCTAGTTCATTCTATCTTCTTTCTTTCTTTGGTCAGTATGACATCTTTGATTGTATCGAAACTTTTACTATGAAAGCCTACCATAAAGCATACTAAGCAATTCTACGCCTTTGTAAATGAAATCATCTTCAAGGATGGTAAAGAATTAACAAGGTAGGCAATGCATCAAGTAGGTAACATTTGAATTAATTAACTTAATGCAATAAGTAACATAGGTGATAAACTTTTCAAAGTAAACAAGGTAATGGTTTAATGCATAAACCGAGGCTTGCCTTTGTTGACGATCTCGGGTTCCGCATCAGTACCACAAATATCGAATCCCGAGACAACCAGGGATTCTTCCACAACTTGCTCAATTAGAATCGGTTCACTCTCGGATTCTACACAAAATAATAGCATATGCTTCAACACGATGATAATGTAAACATGATACTTTCATGGTGTATGAAATGTAATAACACCTTGAGTACAACTTTCCTTCACGGTACAGTTGCAAGCCAACAAAACCAACTTACAATTCTACCATCAAGGATCACACAAAAATGTTTACTAAGAAACCCTACATTCTTCTAAAGGACTACCCAAATTTTCACTTCAAAGTTCTACCCTTAATGAATGAAATCATTCATTAACTATACTCTAACCAAACTTTAATGATCTAGGGCTTATGACCTAAGTGACTTGACCAAATTGATCTTGAAACCCTACTGGTCACAAAACATGGTCAAAACAAGATCAAACCCTAATCCAACACCTAGGGTTTGCTTTTATTCATTTTTAAATTAATTGGGAATTAAGCTCAAAATGAACTTTTTCCAAATGACCTCAAAATTTTATGTAAGATTCCTGATGACAAATTAGTGTACCAAAATAAATTTCATAATTTTTGGAGTTATACAGTAGCCTACAAAAATTATGGAAATTGTATTTATCAATTAATTGACTGAATTTTTGAACATTAAAAATGTATTTAAATTTCAAGTTTCATATTTTTAAACCATAATAGAACATGTACAGAAGATACACACAAATTTTCAAAATTTTTGAAGCTGTAATTATTTTCCTATGATTTTCCAAAGTTGCTGCACTATTCAAAATCCAGAAAATAAAAATCTCCCTGTTCTCTCTCTTCTCTCACTGACAGGCAGGCCCCGCTCGTCAGTGACACAGAATAAGGCACACGGCGGCGCTACCAGCTCCGGCTAGCCAAACGCGCCGGCGGTGAGGCTCCGACGAGGCAGACCGCACCAGCATGATCTACACCACCCCGCGAACCCATCCCGACCCTCAGAACAGCAGCAGGCGCACCGGAGAAAGCTCTACGCCGGTAATGGCGGCCACGGTGGCGCGGACACGGCGGCACACGACGCAACTTCGGCTACGATGCGGTAGAGGTTAAAGCGAAGCGAGCATCACGCTCAGGAGCTCACCGCGAACACGACGGTGTGCCTGGTGAAGGCGGATACGGGCTGGAACGGCATGGCCACGGTGAGGTCAGTGGTGGCGGTGCTTCGGCCGGCTCCGAAGAAGAAGACGCCGTGGGTTGGCGCTGGACTGCTAGAGGCGAGGCGAGCAGGCCTGAAAGGAGCGGCACGGCGAGGCGGAGCTGCTGACAAACGCAATTGGCACGAGATGCCATGGTGAGGATGAATTTTGCGAGCGCGGCAAGGACACCGACGACGAGCAGTCGAAGGAAAAAGAAGAACGACGGCGGCGGGTGCTTCTATTTATAGAAGGGAAGGAGGCGTCCGGCTTTGACAGCTCCCGAACGAGATCGCCACGGAGACGACAGCGTGTCACCGCGCGAGAAAGCGGTGAAAAACGATAGGCGGCAAGTGGCTGCGTGGCACCGGCGGCAAGCAGGAGGTGGCGCTCGGCTTTGTTTTGATTTTTGAATTATTTACCGAATTGCCACTGAGTTCTTTTTGCAAATTACTCACAAATTTTCTAAAGAAGTTGAAAATCTCCAAAAATAAAAGTTGCTCCACTTTTCAAGCTCGACAACTTTGCTTTAATGAACATTTTCAAATTCTGCCTCTATTTTAAAATTTGAATTTGGGGTGTATTTGAGCATTTGAATCATTTCAAAATTACTCCAAATTTTATATGTAAACTTTAAAAACTTTGAATACCAAAGTTGATCCTTATAAAATAAGCTTCAACTTTGCTTTTTGTCACACCCCCAAATTCCAAATGGATTTTGAAATAGACAAAAGGGGCAAAAAGGACTTTTACGATTTGAATTTGAATTCCATTTGATTTGTTTACCTTTTTACTTAATTATGGTTTTTGACCAATTACATGGCTCATTAGGGTTATTTGAGTCAAATGACACATGGTCTCACATGATCACATGAAATTTGACCCTTGTGGTCATGATTTTCATTCAGAGTTTTGAATCACATTACATCACATAAAATAACAACTTATAAAATAAAGCTTATTTAGTGAATGCATTCAAAATTTCCTACTTTATGAATGCTTTGCAATGCATATGATGACCTGTCAAGTTTTAGTGCTAGGTCAAAACACCAGAGGTGTTACAGTCCCATGGTCCCGTTCGGCTGGCTGAATTTTGGCTGAAACTGGCTGAAAACACTGTTCTGGATGAATTGTTGTGAAAGAAAACACTGTTCTGGCTAAAAAAAGAAGCCGACGGCCACCAAACACCCGATCAGTACTTCATTCATCTCATAAAAAGATGGAAAATAGAGATAGGCCAGAACGACAAAATTAGAAGAGTATAAGAAAACATGACATGGTCAAGTTGAACATGGAACATACCCCTAGCCTTCCGGTACAACGTGCAAGTCTGCAAGCAAACCAGTACATGAAATAGTACCCCCAAAAACCCGACAATGCACTCGTTCAACGTCGAGGGCTCCACTAGCGCAGACAGACAAACCATCACCACGCGCTGCGCCCTGCTCCCATGACCCCCTCCACCCAGCGCCCATCCCGCTCTAAAGGCATCATGCTCATACGGAGCTCACACTGACGGGAGAGTCCCACGCCCATCGCCCATCCCTCGTTCGTATGGATGCCCTACCGGCTCCGAGAGAGACGATGCAGCAGAAGGTGGGAGGAGGAGAGATGCAATACCAGATCTACTTTTGAAACATCCAAATATAACGGTTGCAACATACGTCTGAAGGCAGTTGAAACACTTGAAACATACTTATGAAACACTTAAAACACACACATGAAACACACTATCATTGCAACCCAGAAGCAACATCCGAATAAAACACATGCAACATATGTGTGAAACATATGCAACATCCAGATAAATATAATTGCAAGTGCGTCTGGAAAACACTGATGAAACATACCTCTGAAACATCTGAAACACTCGAAACATACTATTGCAACATGCCTCTGAAAACAATTGCAACATATGCAACATCCCCGATCTATTTTTGCAACATCCATATGATTCAACTGCAACATACCTCTTAAACGTCTGAAACAATTAAAACATATAATTGCAACATAGGGGAGAGAGAGAGAGAGCCTGGCACGGGGAGCGCCATGGCCGCCGGATCTGCGGGCATTGGGGCTCGTGCCGGAGCAGGGTCGCGCTCGTCCCGGATTTGCGCCCACGCCAGGGTCGCCGCCGAGGTCACGCCCGTCCCCGCACAGGAGTTGAGGGCGGGGGTGGTCAGCTGGAGAAGAGGAAGGGGGTCGTCGAGGGTGGCCGCGTGGATCAGAGCTCGAGCTCACGCCAGGGACGCCGCCACATCGGAGCAGGAGGGAGAGGAAGGCAGCGGGGCACGCGGCTCGTGCGCCGCGCGTGAGGGCGGGGGCGCGGCTCGACAGAGGAGCGTTGCGGAGTGGGTGCGGAGATGCCGCGGTGGGGGAAGGAGCATGCGAGGAATGAGCGGGTGCGGAAATGAGCGGACGGAGGTGTCTGTCCGTCCGGTATGTATCATTATCGGAAAAAATGCCTTACGCTTTTTGTTTGTTTTGGATGATCATATGGCCATTTGAAATTAAAATAGAGATTTCTTTTCTTCCTTTTCGCGTCAGTGATGGGCATCTCCATATTTCGTTGCTGAAGACCACGAAATTATTAATACCGTCGGCACTGATCATAAGGCAAAATACTGCAGATTCGATAAAATAATAAGGTCAAGGTTCAACAACTCAGTTCAAAACCACATTCCTTTACAATGACCATTGGTTTCACAACTCAGCTCAAAAGGGAAACACACAAACGCTGCATCAGAACTAAAACTCCAGCCTTTAGGAGAAAGCTTGCAGCGACACACACCCACTCCAGAACTACCATCATATTTGTACTCCAGCAGTGACGAGTTTGGCACCACATCAGAGGATTCTTGCCCACTTGATATTACACAAGCTGTAGAGAAAACCAAGACTAAAATTAGCAGAATGTCGTATACTGATATTAAACACTATATCTATTTCTGGTACCAAAAAGGTGCCCAGCTCGTCTAGGCGAACATGCAGACTGATCAGAAACTAAAAAAAGAGCCATCCTTTATCCAGACTAGGTAGCTGAGTCGGGAATGGAAGTGTATTACCACATTGAAATATTGTTATGGGGCATCAATTAGGGGTCCAGGGGCCACAGGATCATAGTTTAATTATTTGCATTTGACAGCAAACTATATGATAAAAAACATGTGAAGGAATCCAGGGTGGGCCACAGGATCATAGTTTAATTATTTGCATTTGATCATCACACTTGTGCCTTGTTTATATGATTTGGCGTAGCTCCAAAAACATGTGAAGCTAAACAAGAATACCATGCCAATTAAGCTGTAGTCTAAATAAAAAAATAGCTGCTCCAAAACAACCTCTTTTGAATTAACACATTGAAATATATTTTTCCATACCCAGCAGTCATCAGAGAACACTAGTGTGTTTTTCGAAAACGGTAAACCCAAATTTCATTACCGAAGTAACGAAATTACAATGTCGACAATTTCATAGTAGCCAAATAAAAGCACCCACCCGCCAAACATCCATATATCTGATCACAGAGGGACCGGAAAATATGGAACTACCACATCCCCACAAAAGCCAAGGTTAATTGCTTCCCCAGAAGAGGCAAGCAACAAAAGTTTAACAATTTTGATGCATGGCCCATGCCTGAGATCACAGTACACAGGCTGGCTTCTACTGACACTAAACAACATGGTTATCTCCAAGGATCAAGAACACTAGTGTGTTGCCCAGAAGATATCTTGCATATTCGCATATCGTTTACCTTTGATCTTGTTACATCTTTTTGCTTAATGCAACTTCCTGAAGGGTCTGCGTTCTTCTTTATCCATGGATGTTTCATAATGTCTTCAAGACAAAGCCTCTTGCTTGAATCCTTAACTAGCAGCTGCATGCACAATCACACTTATAAATCAGTAGTCCAGCCCACACCCATCAATTTCGCTAATCTCTTATATAACCACTACTTTTAGATATCACCTTGGAAATGAGATCCTTAGCCTCTGAAGATACATAAGGAGTGGAAGGGAATGCCAAATCCACCTTAACTATCCTGCACAAAATTCATGTGGCACAAAATGTTAAGGAATGAAGACCAGGGAGAGAAAAAAAACAGATGTTTCTGCCTATACCTTCTCAAGGTATCATCCTGTTCATCAGCTTCGAAAGGAGGTGAACCATATAAGAACTCATAGCACAGGATTCCTAGTGTCCAGTTGTCCACAGCATGGTCATGAGCTTTTTTCTCTACCATCTCTGGTGCCAGATAATCGATTGTGCCACAGAGTGTGTGTCGTTTAGCATTTGAACGAGCTGCCCATCCAAAATCTGCAATTTTAAGCCGGCCCTGGAGAAAGAGGAAGTTAGCTATAGTTATCAAATCAACACCAAGCATTTGATGCATCAAGAGCAATACCCATCACGGCAATAGCAGTTCTTCAGAAATACTGAGGCATTGAAAAAACATTTGTATAGACATTTCTCCACATATGTTAGTGAACCGGCAATAATATGTTATATGTGTTTCCAGATTCATTCATAGAGGCATGATACCTGTCCAGGTGTGACTTGTATGCAAGATGAATTACCCTTACCCTTATTGAGATGTAGTGACAAATATCATCTGCTTCGTACATATATATACTATGCCTTGAGTTTTTCTTCTTTTTTATGATCAATGGGAGAGAATCCCCCTGATTCATTCATGCATTCCTTAGAGCTTATTGTAATCTCAGGTTCAGGAGTTTTGCAGCCAAAAAAAAAGGAAAGATCAAGCACATGGGCTACGTATTTGAAGTAAACGCTGAGCACCATGCCTCAATAGTAGCTAGATCATCTGTGCGGCAGTCTAACTTGATTTTCATATTTTAATGTTGTCTATATGAATTTCCTTCCTACTTCCTAGACAACATTTCAGTTTTTGACACTTACAAAGAGAGTCTTACAGTCTGCATTGTTTACATAAACAGTGAAATACTTTTATAATGTAGACTTAAGAGGGGCAAACATTTAGAGAAAGAATTTTGAACCTATGCAATCAGCTGTAGATTGGATTCTTGAGCAAACTTAAAGCAATGGTTCTATTAGATCCTATTATATGCAGAAACTAGAGTACTAGACCACTAGCCTATTAAAATTATAATAAAATGGTGCAAAAACTATGGGCCCTACCCTGGAGCAAAGTATTTTACAGTAATGATTATGTTAGAATCCATTTTGTGTAGAATAAGACTGTCTAGTAATAAAAATTACAGCAACATAAAAAACAGTAAAAGTACAAAGACATGCACAGATCAATTTGCTTGCAACAATAAATAAAAACAGAATAAATGCATAAATCAAATATAGTGCTAGAAATAATAACAGCAGCAATAACTTCATAAAGAAGAACCAACCTCGATGTCTAGTAGCAAATTCTCAGGCTTGATGTCCCTATGGATGACTTGCTTCTTGTGACAGTATCCCAATGCACCAGCAAGGCTCGCGACATACTAAAGCACATAAGAATCATTGGTGTCACAATCTAACAAAAGAATGCCAAATAGAAGGAAACCTGCATCTGTATATCATGCTCTATGGTGTGGTGTGGCAATGCCAGCACAAGCTTTGCCATTAATGGCATCATCACAAGTTGAGACTAAGATAGTGTCACGCTAAAAGAGATACCATGAATTCTCGCTATGTTTTGTGTGTATGGGTTCACGACTTCAGGGGAATAAAGTCATAAACTGCAGAGTGCACTGCATGTGCGACACATCGGTAGCAGTTCATATAAACATTTGGTTCAGCTTAACTTGTAAAATGGGATTGATCCTTTGCCTTGCATTCCTAGGAAATGCATTGGAGTTTCTAAAGAATACTTAATACGGCAATCAGATAAGGCAAAGATCCATAAAATCCAAAGATCATTTTGAAAGATTATTAAACGGCACTAAAATTTCCAAATATCAAATTATTTTCAATGTCAACTGCCTTTTAATAATCTGTAACTTTAACTTGTAACCATTGCACACAATGTACCAGCAATCAATGACTCATTCTGTCATACATGATATTGATTCCATAAAAAATCAAGTTAGGCATTACTCAAAACTTTCTTGCTACCATTCATGACTTGAGTAGAAGTACATACAATTGCCAACCAAAGACCTACTCGGCTCACGGTCTAGCTGCCTAGTTCTCTGGAACTTTGTTTGTACAGGTGTCTCTCTCCCTTCGGTCCACCCCCCCAGCCCCAAAAAAAAAACACATCACACAGTTGCTGTCACATGAGACTTTACCTCGGTTATTATGGTTCAAGATAACAACAGGAGGAGGAATGGCAATCCAACCGTAGGCACAACCGGGAAATAACAGCTAAGCAAAGAGGAAACGGGAAGGGAGTATTTACTGTGGCGGCCGTGCGCTCGGTGAAGCGGCCAGCAGCGCGAAGGACCTTGTAGAGCTCGCCACGGGCCGCGTACTCGAGGACGAGGACGACTCGCTCTTCGTCGTGGAACCAGACGAAGAGGCGGAGCACGTTGGGGTGGTCGAGACTGTGCTGGATCTCGATCTCCCGCCGCAGGTGCGCGTGGAAGCGGTACTTCTCCAGTTTCGCCTTAAATATCACCTTGAGCGCCACCACGTACCCGCTCTGGATCATCACCACGCGTAGATTAACTTCCATGTATAGAGGCGAAATTTTGGGGTGATCGAGAGAATAGGAGGGTACAAGTTGATTGCGCCGACCTGCTTCTCGCGGGCGAGGTAGACCTTGCCGAACTTGCCCTCACCGATGTACTTGCCGATCTCGAAGTCGGACATGCTCCACTCCTCACGCGTCGGCATCGTAGGCGGGAGCGGCAAATGGTGGGGCGAGATTCGCGAGAACGAGGGGCGAGGTGCGAGTTGAAGGAGACGGCGACGGGTTGCGTCGAGGAGCGGAGAAGGGGATGGAATGGAACGGAGAACGGGTTTGGAATTTGAAATGGAGAGCGGCGGCCGTCGGGTCAGTACCGTACTACCGTTTGATTGGGATCGCGAACTGCCGGAAGTGGGGGAGGGAGAGAGAGAGCGGGCCTCCAATATTGGCTTTGCAGTCTGGTTCACTGTACAACTTCGGCCCATTATCTTACAATCTCGACATCTGCATAGACACCGCGCGGACACTGGGTCACTGGCCCAGCGGTAAACAGGCCATTTAGCGCTCGCACGGGTCAAATCATCGATGAGCCAAGAGAGTATAGATTTTTTTGGTGGGTCCCATAATGATTTGATGGCTTCTGATGTTGGGTCTTTTACTTGTATGCTATTAAAAAAGATGGTCTAATCGTCTATGTCCCTAAAAAGTTCGATCTATCGTCAGTGTTCAAGCTCGAAAAACTTTTCTCTCTCACGCCATTCTGTCCGCCTTCTGTTTGATTTGCGCCGTTTGGTTGTCCTGACGAGTGGGGTCCGCTGTGGCAAATGACCTCAGTTGTCCCTTGCCGTTGGAATTAGAGGTGGAGGTCGTGTTGACCGGTATTGACCGCTCTCACTCTCCTCATCTGGCTCGACTCCTCCGCTCCCTCCGCTCGACTCCGCTCCCTCCTCTATCCCATCACCGAAACCCAAACCCTAGCAACGATTGTGGGCGGTGGCATCGGGCGACTGAGCATCAGCGGGCTGCGGCGGCTGAGAGGAGACAAGAATCCCATCCCTAGTTGCGGCGGGGCATGGGATAGTGGAGCAAGGGATGTACCGTGGGCAGCCCGGATTGGCGGCGCATGGCGCGAACATGGCGGCGGCCGAGCGCCCTTCATGGTTTTGAGACGGGTGAGTTCCTCTTCTCCTTCGCTTGCTTGTTCGTGGTGATTGTGGAGAGCTAGGATTGTTGTTGCTTGCTCTTGCTAGTTTGTTTCCCCCTTTGTGATTGTTGTTGTTCATCTGTAGGATGGACCCAATTAGTAGCTACAATCTAGAGTTTCGGATTATTACTGAAAATATGCGTGGGGGGAAGTGGTATGGCGTGAGTGAAGTTGTGGATGTTGATCGTGCAAACTATAGAAATGTGGTTGAAGGTATTTTGGATAAGTATCCTGGGCGCTATGGGGATACTTACAGTGTGTTTTACTGGTGCCATGACACAAAGATGAACATCCCCCTCACCAATGACCATGACTTAGTTGAAATGTTTGCCAAAAATAAAGCTTCCAAGTGTTGTTGGATGAGTTTAGCCTACTATAAACCCAACACTTTGCCTCCTGTCATCCCTTCTTGGGATCCAATTACTGAGCAATCTATTGAACCACCCATCACTCCTTCAATGGTCACTCCTTCCATTGCCACTCCTTCCATTGTCTGTCCTTCCAATGCACCTCCTAGCATTGCAGAATCAACCGAGACACAGAGCACAGCATGTGCAGATGATGACATTCTGGCAAACCCAAACCCAGAGAATGAGCATATCGGTGTTGATGATGAAGGTTTGTACCTTGACCTTCCACCACCTCCAAAGCCACAGCAACCAACACCTCCAGAAGATCAGATCCAAACTGCCACCACTGAAAGGTGTCCAAGTCCAAAGCTAGCTGAATCTAAAACTGAGAGTGATAGTCCAAAGCCAGCTGAATCTAAAACTGAGAGTGATGCTAGTTCAGGGTCTGATGATGAGTTTGATCCTGAAATGGACCCTGATGAGGCAGATGAAATGGTTAAGGACCATGAGCCTGACTACATGGCACCTCTTGAGTATGACAAAAAGAACCCCCCATGTGTGTTGGAAGCATGTATCCAAACATGTTTGAATTTAATATGGCTTTAGCTACTCATGCTGCAATAGAAGAGAATCGATATTTCATTCAGAAGAGTGATATAGGAAGGTACCGAGTGTACTGCCTCTGGAGGAATGAAGGTTGCCCTTGGAGAATCCATGCATCAACCATGAGGGATGGCAAAACAATTCAGGTGATTTCCTCTTCTAAGTTCTAATTGGTGCTTCCATTGTTATATATTCAAACTTGGTGTTTTCATTGATGTTTGCATGTTGTTTTCATTGGCAGGTTAAGAAGAATCCATCTATCCATGAATGTCAGAGCCAGAAGAGGACTGGTGTTCTTGTAGGTTACACCAAGTATTGGGTTTGTGAGAGAGTTATTGACTGGCTGAAAGAAGATGAGACTTTGGGTACTACTGAGTTGATTAAGAAACTCAAGGATCATTTCAAAGTGGAGATGCCCTACATGAGAGTGTACTATGGTAAGAACCTTGCTATGGACAAGCTTTATGGGCCATGGGACAAGAGTTTTGACAACCTGTACAGATTCAAGGCACAGATAGAGAGTGAGAGTCCTAGGTTAATGGTTGTGATTGATAACCACATAATAAACAACAAGCTCAGGTTCAACAGGCTTTTTTTCAATGAAGGCTTGTGTTGATGGATTCCTTAGTGGTTGTAGGCCCTATTTGGCAATAGATAGCACTTTCTTGTATGGTAGGTTCAGGGGCCAGTTGTGCATAGCATGTGCAGTTGATGAGCACAACTGGATGTATCCGGTTGCTGTAGGTGTCATAGATTCAGAAACCAATGAGAACTGGGTGTGGTTTATGGAGAGGCTGAAAGAAGCAATAGGCACCCCAGATGGTCTCTACATAAGCACAGACTGTGGACAGGCAGTGATGCATGGGGTCAGTGAGGTTTTTCCAGAAGCAGAACATAGAGAGTGCATGTACCACCTTGTACATAATTTTAAGAAGAGATACAATGGCAAAAATTTTTATGATCATCTTTGAGCAGCTTCTTATTCTTGGTCTGAGTACTGGTTTGACATCCATTATAATGCAATGGCTAAAGCCAAACCAGAGGCTATGAAGTATCTGTTACAGACTCACAAGAAGTTGTGGGCTAGGAGCCAGTACCTATTTGGCAGCAAGGTTGACTATGTAACAAACAACTTGGCAGAGTCCTTCAACAAGTGGATAAAGAAAGACAAAGGCAACCACCTTGATGACTTGCTGGATACTTTTAGGCAGAAGTTGTTGATTAAATGGAATATGAGGAAAAAAGTTGCAAACAAGTTTGAAGGGAAGATCCTACCTCACATTGTTAAGAAGTTGAGGGAGGATAGCTACAACTTAGACATTGATGTCATTACTGAAAGTGATGGAGTTGCAGAAGTATGTGCCAAGGGGAAGAGTGACAATGCATTCAGGTTTGTGGTGAACTTAAGACAGAGGACATGTGTATGCAGAGTGTGGCAAGGGACTGGATTACCTTGTAGGCATGCTATTGCCTAGATCACCTCAATTCCAGGAGCAAAGCTAGAGGACTATGTAGATGACTGCTACTCAGTTGAGAAGTTTAGAGCTGCATATGGAGGTGTGATCCCATCCATTCCAGACAAGTCCTTGTGGCCCAAAGCCACACATGGATTTTTTATGCACCCTCCTCTATTGAAGTCCACAGCTGGAAGAAGCAAGAACAGACACAAAGGAGCACTAGAAGGAGGTAGCAGGAAGAAGATAAAGAGGCATGAGTGCCCTATATGTCATCAGTTAGGGCACCACTGGTACACCTGCAAAAATGGTGATCCAGCAGACATAGCTGCAGTGGAACAGCAAAGGTAAACATCATGACTTGTTTCATCAAGCTCTTTCATCACATTGTAATATTGGCTAACTTTTGCTTCATGTTGCCTGCAGGGGTCTCCCAAAGAAGAGGCAGAAGAAAGCAGCTTTAGCCAACACAGAGACAAGCATTGTTGTTGCTAGACAACCTGTTGGGATGGTTTACCCACCAAATGAGGTTGTGGATAATGCAGTACCCCAGAAAAGGAAGAGGAAGACTTCATCTGCATCAAGTGTCAAGAAAAGCAAGGCCTCATCTACAAGTGCATCAGCTTCAACTGGCAGGTATGGTTGTATGCATCTTTTTCATTTCATCTTTTTTATTTCATCTTTTTCATTTCATTGGTACTACTTTGTGACTGTTTGTTTACTTCATGAAGATCTGGAACTGGATCCAATGAACCTGTTCCTCTCCAAGCAACAGGCAGTGCCACAGTGATGGCACCGCTGAAGGAGCAGGAGTCTGTCCAGGTTGCCAGTCCTCTAAGGAAGAAAAATGCTGTCAAGAAGAAGCTTACACCAAGGAAGGATGTATGCCGGGTTGCAGCTGACCCTTCTAGCCCAGCTGCAAATACCAGAGGCAAGAAGAACCTACAGCTTGGTTAAAGCACAGGTGACTCCTCAATGGCCTTTTGCTTGGTAAACCTGAGAACATGTTGGTGATGAAAACTTGTCTTTTTGTGGGTTGAAAACTTGGTTAAAGCACAGGTTTTTGCTTTGTTGAAAACCTAAGACAATGTTTGTGATGTGATGATTTCCTGTGATGTAATGTTGGTGAAATGAACTAAACTGAACAATGTTGGTGATGATTTCCTTTGATTTCCTGTGATGTTATGTAATGTTTGGACAAGTTAATGCTAGTTTCATCCAGTTTGGACTAATTTGATGTTGTTGATGTCATTTTGGTTCATGGTTAAGCATTGTTGTGGTCTAAAATGCTATTGCAACCTTTATTCATTGATTGTTCATCCATACATGCATAAACATACAATGGCAAACACACACACCTACTTCTTCATTATTGCATAAATGGCAAGAAATATTGCAAGATAGACCAGCTTCTCAATCCATTTAAGCTGCTGCATAACCCCATCTGCCCTGTCTTGAACTCCACCTCTGCCAGCAGCCTGGAAAGCTTCATTCATGTTGGCCACTTGAGCTGAAGCTATTGTAGGTGCTGCCGCCACTGCCTGCATAGCCACTGGATCTATTGCCTGTATAGGCAAAGGAGTAGCATAGCCAGCCTGTGATGGAGTGACATCCATCTCATCCTCCCACCTCCAGAATTGGCACCCACCAGCCTAAGCACCAGATTATTAGAAGAGCACTCTTATTAGAACCACGAGCACATATTAGAAGAACAAGAGCATAGCATGAACAAAGAAGAGAGACAAACCGAGAAGTAGGGACACTTGTGGAAGACACGACTGGTGTTCTTCTCTGTCCTCGCGGTGAAGCGATTGGCCAGCACTCTACAGTTTGGGCAAAAAACGCGCCTAGTGAGCCGCCTCTCATAAGCGCTTGAACCTTCAGACATGGCCATGGAGCGGAGAGGGATTGAGTGGACAGAGAGGTGAGTGGGAATGGAAGGGAGGGGGTGGCTATATATAGAGCAGGGCAAGTTGGCGCCAAGGCCAACCTTGTTGGCGCCAAAAGCCATCAGGTTGCCGCCCAGCAGGCAGTGGCATATGAGAAACAAAAGTTCCAGGGGCATTCAAGTCCTTTGCCACCCACATTTGACACCGTTAGTGCTGCAAATAGACATAATGGCGTGAGAGAGAAAAGTTTTTTGAGCTTGAACACTGACGATAGATCAAACTTTTTAGGAACATAGACGATTAGACCATCTTTTTTAATGGTATACAAGTAAAAGACCCTCTGATGTTTGGTTTGCAATGTGTAGAACCGGGTCTACATGCATAACTGGGGCCACCAATCGTTACCATCTGCCCATTCTCCTCCTTCCCTCCGTCTAACTTCCGATGAGCCAAGAGAGAGAAGAGGATGGGAGCGGGTTTAATGCATAGCACCAACCCCAGGTACACAGTGTGTAGAACTAGTGGTCTGTTCGGTTGGTTGGTGGATCTCGTAAACGATCGTAAATTTTCAGCCGGAACAGTATTTTTCTCTCACACCAAACCAGCCAACAGTAATAATCCACGATCCAGCCACGAACCAACCAGCCATCCGAACATGCTGTAGGTCCGATGCTCGCATTTAATGTATGGAACCGGCCTAGAACCGCATACTGCGGACGCTCTAAGGGGTTGTTGTGCGGTTTGTACGGTACCCGCCCGGCTAACCTACATTCATTTAAAGTTAAACGTTACTTCAAATCATTTCAACAAAAAAACACATCCCTACATACATACATGACATAATTTCTGTAGATGTCGGTACTTGTACATGAATTTGGTGACAGAGCTACGAGACGTGCCAATCCTTGTCTTGTCACAATGGCATAAGTTTCTACTCCCTTTGTGTTTTTACATGTCACATTAGCTTTGTCTTAAGACAAACATTACTATCTTTAATTTGACCAATCATTCTATAAATTTCTTATAGTTTCACAACATATAAATTATATAATATGAAACGCATTTCACATAGGCCCCGTTGGCTTCGCTGAGAAAACAAGCCGAAACACTGTTCCGGCTGATTTGTTGTGAGAGAAAAATACTGTTTCGGCTGAAAAAACAAGCTGAAAAAGACGGATTATAAGAGAAGCGAATATGACCATAGTGAATCTAAGTGAATAGTGAATCTAATAACATAAATCTTATGATATGAATGTATATATATTCCTTTGGGAAGTACTCCACCCCAAAAGTTTCTTAGAAAAAATCTCACTTTGCTAAGCTAGCTTGCTCGCTCCGGCAAGGTTGCTTGCTGCCTCTCGTGGCTCAGCGGGAAACCAAACACACAATACTTTTCTTGCCTAGCTTTGAAAGGTCAGGCAATACTCACCAAGCTACCTCAAGTGGGCAAAGAAACCAAACATCCCAAAATGAATACAACTATGCTCTGTTTGCTTGAGCTACTTTTCAGCCATGGAACAATATTTTTCTCTCACAATATTTCAGCATAAGCATGAACATAAGCCAAATTTCAGCATAATGAGATTTATGCAAGTCAAAGTAGCTAAAGTTTGACCAACTTTACAATGAATAGTATTAACATTTATGTCTTCAGCAAGGTTTACTATGAAAATATACTTTATAATTAGTCTAATGGTACTTATTTTCTATCTAATTATTATTATTTTTGTAACTTTGGTCAAACTTTTAGTCATTTGACTCCTCGGAAAGTAAGAATTGCATTTTAATGAATAACGCATATATGTTTTAAGGTATGTTTTCAACTAATCACATGCATGCATGTGTGATGCAAAAGGAAAGACCACAAACGGGAAAGGAAAAGTGTATGGAGTCATTGATAGCTAGAGTGTATCACAAACACATAAAGATATTAAGGTCTATATACAAGAGTACTATTGTGTTAGAGTGTGCCCTAGTGAGAGAGAGCATAAATAAGCAGTTTGGCTAGTTGCTAGCTTCAGTTTTATTTACGAGTTTCTAACACTTGTCTCACAATATTATTAGCCCATGTAGAGCACGAGATGACATATTCGCAACACTAACGTGGGATGCAGGTTTCACACATATTTTGGGTTATATAAGGCCAACCAAAAAAAAAATACTAATATGGACTGATGGCTGCCATGTAAACAATTTAGTAGGGCCTTGTTCACTTTGCAAATTTTTTGAACCCGATGAATAGCACCACTTTCGTCTTATTTGGCAAATATTGTCCAATCGTGGACCAATTAGGCTCAAAAGATTCATCTCGTGATTTCCAATTAAACTGTGTAATTAGTTATTTTTTTTACCTACATTTAATACTCCATACAAGCGGCTAAAAATTAATGTAATGGAGAGAGAGTAAAAAAACTTGGAATTTGAATGGCATCTAAACAAGGCCTAGGTGTGAAAACGAATTAAGCTACCTGACGCATAAAACATCATAACCCACTTGCATCCTGAGAGACTCCGTACAAGCAACTTTCCAATTCTATTGCAATTTGGTAATGAAACTGCGGCGTACCGCGTATGAGCTGGGTCACCTATCTACTACCTGGAGGTGTCTCTATTCTCTAGCAAAGCAAAAATCCAACTGCTATCGTTCAGTTGCTTCTGCCTTCTACCGGTACGTAGAATCCGTTGCCAAGATCACGTAAACGGACAGGTTTAACAACTCTGCACACAAGACAGTAGGCGCATTTCCCAGCAGTCCCATGCGCGCGGAGTCACATGCGACTATGGGAGAGAATGAGAGGAGAGAACGATGGATCAAAAAAGAAGGACGTTTGAAAGTGAGTCCGGCCGGCACCGAATCCCGAACGCGCATATTGGCAGACAGTAATCATGCGCTTATTGGGGCTGCGACCTGACCACGATCTTGATCGCCGTTCTTTTACCCATCGCGAATGATTCATGCCGGGCAGGTAAAGCATCGTATTAGTGCCGGATCCTAGCCTTGGCTACCGTGACGGTGATACCTCGCCTGGATCACGTTATGGGCGTAGTAATGGTTTCCCCTCGTGCCGTCCAAGACATGCATGGCATGGCGATCGATCCGGCATCGATTCGGTCTTTGATTCCCTTCCTCCCTCCCCTCCTCGCGCTGGGGTTCCTGCCACCGGCGACACACACTGCCCTAGCCTAGAGGGCTAGACGGCCTATGAGCAGCGATCGATTAAACAAAAAGATTGGGGGCAAGGATCTGATGCGCGAGAATGTTCTTGGGGCGTGGCGCCGATCGATGGAAGAAGTCGGGCAGGCCGCAGGCGCAGAGGCAGAGAAGGTGTTCCCCCTGGCCGGCGTGATGATGGCGGTTCCCCGAATCTCTCTCTGTTGCCGCTCCCGCCTAGCAGCTGCTGCTGTTTGCCTCTGGCAGCGCGCCGCGGCCCGATCCGGGATTGGAAGCACTAGGCTTGTTCTCACTATCGGTATCGGGTGCTGCCTCTGTGCTTGGGCAGCTTGCTTGCCTGAATGGCTGAATGGCTGCAGCGCCCTCTTCCCCGCGCGTGGAAAATTCCGAGGAATAAAGCGAGGGCGCTGCGGGGCGATCTGATAAAGCTGTGACGTATCCGGCCGGCTCCCATTGTTAAATTCGACGTGCTAGCCCTCAGCCCTGATCACGTCACTGTGCACCGAGTGATGGATGCTACTACTGCTGTATTCAAGTGGACCGTCGGAGACATGACACAAAGGGAACAGTGCGAGTACTCCCACTAGTATGTTGTATAGCACTGTAGTGTGTAGTAGAGTTTAGAGCTTGAGTTGTCAGGGCCACGTACTTGGGTATTTACAGTACATCGATCTCTTCTTGCAATACAGAGTAAGCTAGTACTCCTACAGAATACAGGGTATAAATGTACGTATGTACCGAATTCAGCAGGGCATTCCAAGCTCTCATGAAGACCGCCCGAAAGATTCTGGTGGCATGGCAAATATCACCTCGTTTGAAGCGTGGATTTGCGAGAGCAGGCAGGCAGCCCTGCTCCATCAGCAGTGGTGTGCCCCAATTTTCAAGCGAGTGCCTCTTGCACCTTTTTGAACAGCTTAAGCGCAGACGGCGCGAATCCCGAGCTTGACCACCATCATCATGCTTCCTAGCACTGCGCTAATCTGCAGTCCCGTCTCTCGTTTCGCTCCGGCCGGCGAGAAAAGACGTGGAGGCCCCACCCGATATTCTTCCTTCTTGACGTGCATGCATGCATCGGCCTGCGTGCGTGCAGTGGAGTGCAGACTGCAGACTCATCCTCTCGCCCTTCAGGCCTTCCCCCTCGCCGGCGACGAGAGGCTAGCTACCCTCAGGGTGACTGGGTGAGTCATGAGTGAGAGGCAAAGGGAGGAGAGCCGGGCGCGCACAGAGGAAAAAGCATGCATGCAAGGGTACAAGAGTTTGTTTCCTCATGTCACGTCCTGTCATTCAGCGCGACGCCGACGGGCGGTGGACAAACATGTGTTGGCCCGTACGAGGCCCTGCAGCTACCCAGTCTGCCTGCCTGCTGCCTGCACCCGTCCTTTCGGCTCGTCAGTCCATCCGTCCATTCATTCATCTTTCCCGAACTCCGAAAGTGCTGGCCAGGCACAATCGAGTGACCAGACTCATCACTCATGGCTCTCAACCCTTGGCCACTCCACTCACCCAAGATTTCAGCGTGCCCAGACTCCGATTCCGGAGTGCATGCATGCATGTTGATGTCTCATGTCTGATGTTTCTCTCACCGGAAATGCTATACATCAACGGGTGTTTTATCACCCGGTGCCACACGAATTTTTTTGGCCGCAGAACCGAAGGTCTACCGCGCCTGCGCCGCCGCGCCCGCACCTGCGCCGCCGTGCCTACGCCCGCACGTCCCCGCGCCGCCGCCGCCACCGCCCCGGTATCTTCCTCAAGTCTGGCGAGCTTCTTCCCCAACTCCGGCGCCGCCACCAAATTTGTCTCTATTTTTTCATAGAAAAAAATTGTTACTTGTGATTTGTGCTAAGGAGGAAGAGATGAGAGGAGGAAGGTGAACAGTATCTATGGAGAAAAAATTCAGGTGTTACCGGATGCTAAAACACCCGGGTGGTAGATAGACAAGCTCCTCTCTCTCTCTCTCTCTCGGTCCCAAGAACCCTCTCCCTTTCCATCTTCACTCATGAGCCATCATGGCACACCGCAATATTGGACCTTTCCACGTTCTGAAATCCTGATCAGCACCGTAGTTTCCTTCGCTTCTACAGACTCAGAGCTTTTGATCGTACTGCTGCTTCTATATTGGCACATTGCTTTCGTGTCATCCGAAACATGGGCTTTTAACTTCCGTTCCACCCAAGTACACCATGATTATTGGGCTTCAGGCCTTCATCAGCAACGTCGTCACGCCGGCGTTTCGTTCCGATCCTGTTACCAGATACTCCTGCTACTCCTACTACCATGCAGATTGCAGATGACCATGCCGGGGAAAACAAAGGAATCGACGAACAGTAGTGGCTACTCCTCCTAGTCCTAGACAGCCAGCGGGTCAGTGTAGCGTGTACCATGGTGACACGGAACGATCGAGCTACACCTCGTAGTAGAATCTCTCATGCATCTCGTCAGTCTCCATGCATGATCGGTCGGTCGTCGTGTCCGGGAGAAGCGAAGCAGCTACAGCGAGGTTAAAGGCCGCCCCGGCCGGGCAAGGAGTCAAGGACTAGGGAAGGGAGCCCGGGTTTCTAGGAGTCAAATCCATCGGCACAGCACCAGCACCAGCACCAGCAGAGGCAGCAGGCAGGCACCAGCGAGCGCGCGGCTCTCCGCTAGGTAGCCCCGGGTAGCCTCTCGCTTTTGCGCGTGTCGCTTTTCCGCTTTGCGTTTGCCGGCCCTCTCTCCCTGCCGCTCCTCCGCCTGCCCCTTGCCTTTGCGTCCCCCGGGGTCGGCCCCAAACAAGAGGTGACCCGGCCCCGGCTGCTGGTGCTGGCATTCAGGGCATTGGGCATGCCGCGCCGCGCCGAGAGGACGAGACGCTCGGCTCGGTTCGGCTGGGATCGGTGTGGCCGGCGCAGGAATCCGTATACGGGCGGCGTGGGGGCAGGGCAGGAATGCACCTGCGCGCGGTCGTTTCCGCCGGGGGGAGCGTACGACCGCCTGTCGGCGGGCTGCCCCGCCCCCGCGCGGCACGCTCCGACGCGTCCTCCCGTCCCCTCCCCCACCACCCGTTCGAGCTGCATGCCGTCGCAGCGAGGGCGTTCGCTGCTACAAAACTTGACTAAAACTGACTGGTTTTGTGAAAGAGAAATACTATAACGTCTGATTGATGAATAGTATTTACTGAGGATCAGCCGGCTGGTCTGGATGGACCAGACCAGCGAACACGCCCGGCGTACGGGCGCCAGCTGGAGGCGTTAATCATTCGCCGCGGTGCCTCCTCCTCCGTTGCCGCTCAAGACCAACAGGGCCTTCTGCTTCGCAAACGATCGAGACCTGGCCGTCGCGGTCGCGGATACAGAACACTGGCCGGCTTTGCAGAACAAACGTGAATCAGACCAGGGTTTCTTTTTTCTTGCTGTAGAATATACTGTGCTGCTAGCATTTTTTCTTCCCATCCATTTCTACCAGTGATTGGTGAATAATCATATGTGCAAGCGGCATGCATGCAGCATGCCCCCGTGACCGTGATGACGATAGGCGTGCGTTACGACGAGCTGGCCGCTCTGTGGGGCCCCGCTGCGTCGGGGACTGGGCCACCACGCCGACCGACCGACCGACCGAGACCGGGCGAGCGCGAGAGGTGAGCAGTCCGGACGCCGGTTGCGCTTTGCAGGGAGGATTCCAAATTTCCAGTCTGCATGCATGGACCGTGGCGGCAGACGGGAAGGCGAGCGAAGCACGGTACGGTTATACAGTACCACGCGTGCTGTGCGTGCGTAGGGCTAGTACTCGTACATGCGTTTCGCCACGTCCAGACAAAGCCTGTTGCCCTGTGGACTACAGTAATCCGTAGGTGTGTAGCAATACTAGTATACAATGTTTAACGTAGGAATCCTTGTCAAATACTGTACCTTTGGAGGCGTGGCCTATATATGTGATGTATATACTACTGGAGTATATGTAACTGAATATAATTACTGTACATAAGGACGAACTTGTTTATAAAGAGGGAGTAGTGCATCCCTTAATGCAACAAAGTGCTAAGGAAGTGAACTGAAGTGATGCTCACTACTACACAAAATCTTTCACGCAGCGTTTCAAAAATAGCATTGGAGGCGGGCGGCCCAGTAGCCCGCCTCGATTATTCGAGGCAGGGCAGTCGGGCCAGTAACCGCCTCGGTTAATACATTAACCGAGACGTAACGTAACCGCTTCGCTAAATCAGGCCTAGCCCGCTAGCCCAAGACACTACGGGAGAAGCAAAATTTGTCGAGTGCCGCATGCTTTGCCGAGTGCCGAAAATAGGACACTCGGCAAAGCCACTCTTTGCCGAGTGTTGCACTCGACAAAGAATTACACTCGGCAAAGAGTAGCTTTGCCGAGTGCCGCAGCGTGCCCGGCGCTCGGCAAAGCACGCCACTCGGCAAAGGCACTTTTTGCCGAGCGCAACACTCGACAAAGAGCGCACTCGGCAAAATGCCGTCAGTTGCCCGCCTACCCCGCCCACGCCGTTACCATCTTTAAAAAAATGTTTACCGAGCGCTTAACCTGCAGTTATAAAAAGGCCCTCTTTGCCGAGTGTCAGGCATGGCACTCGGCAAAGTATTTTTGTTTTTTTGAATTTTGATTTCAAATTTTTTTTGTAGACCTTATCTATTGTTTACAAGCACATGTTAAAATTTGGGACCTTTTTATAACTTTTTGCTATATTTCTTGAATTAATTTTGTTTACTTGCATTTTTTCCGAAAAAGTAAATTTGAACTGCAGGTGCATGAAATAATGAAATGTAGCCATTCAAAAAATGATAGTCATGTTGTAGAGTGTATTTTGAGGCCGTATGCAGGAACTCACCCAAAATTTTGAACGCCTTGTTCGCCAAACATGACGACCCGCTTGTGGTCGAAGTGTATTTAAATTATAGAAAATGCAAACGAAGTCCAAAATTCAGGAAACTTGTCGAGGTGTCGTGCGATCGCATGTGGAGGCTATGATAAAAATTTGAGAAGGTTTCGAGTAAGTTGCGACGTCGGATGCCTAAAACTCATACATCTCCACATCCCCACCCCGCTTCCCACGCCCGCGCCCGCGCCACGCCGCCCCGCGCTGCCGCCCCGCCCGGCCGCCCCCGCCCCCGCCCCGGCCCCACGCCGCTCCCGGCCGCCGCCCCCACACCCCACACCGCCGGGTGGTGGCCCTGCCCTGCCCGGTCGTCCCTCAGAGAGGAGGAGGAGGCGGGCGCGGTGCCTGCCCTGCCCGGCCGGCCCCCCTAGAGAGGAGGAGGAGGAGGAGAAAGAGATGGGGAGGAGGAGAAGGAGGTGGGAGGAGAAGGAGAAGGAGAAGGAAGAAGGAGAAGGAGGAGGAAGAAGGAGAAGGGAGGAGGAGGAGGAAGAAGAAGAAGGAGAAGGGAGGAAGGAGGAAGAAGAAGGAGGAGGAAGAAGAAGGAGAAGGGGGAGGAGGAGACGGACCTCGGTCCGACGACCGTTCACGCCGTTCGTCGACGACGTTCGTCCACTCCGTCATCCCCGCACATTGCCGTTCGTCCACACCGTTGTCCCCGTCCCTCGCCGGAGAAAAGGTAAAGGCTCCAGGGGTGTCGGCCTTGGTGCCGTTTATGTGTTGATGGCCTTCGTGCCGGGTTTGTGTATGTGTGGGCCATCGTGCCCCAAATGTGGATGTCAGCCATCGTGCCGGCTTTTTCTTGTAGGTTTTGGAAACCTCCCCGTACATGGGAGGTTCTGCCGAATTTTTCAAGTAATAGTGATGTGTTTCTTCTTTTGCAAAGCAGGAGCTGTCGGAGGGGACCCGGAGCACCTCGGTGATCCCGATCGTCTTCGTCGGCGCTGCGGTCGTGCCTGCACTGCTTCGTCTCGCCACTGCACCGACTCGCCACTGCACCGCTAGCCTTTCTCCACCGCCACCCTAGGTATAATTGACCTCTCTTGCTTACAGTTGTCGTACGTAACCTAGTTAGGCGTCTCCCGTCTGAAACAGATATGGTTGGAGGTATACGGATCTTTGCATATCTATGACCATATCTGTTTTAGATTGTCCACGTTTTTTGGACAGCCCGCGGATGCGTAGATGGGTTAGTTTCCATGTTCTGCTCGGATCCGAGACGGAGTTTCGGCACCACCTCCCTGTTGTTCTCCGGATACACTCTCCCTTCTAGGATGTGTATCGAGAGAACAGCGGGGAGGTGGTGCCGAAATTCTATCTCTGGATCGAAGTAAAGCATGGAAACTAATCTCATCTACGCATCCGCGGGTGGGATTAGGACCTATCCTCACCTATTAGACAGCAGGCACGCCGTGCAGATGCAACTGATGGTTATATTACTGCGTTATGTGTATATGATATTGCTCCGTTATGTGTATATGCGAGAGGATGGAGAACCGTGAGTGGATGTACATGGGACACCCAAGTCAGGCTTAAATCACCCATGAATGGATGGATAAGACCGAGAAATTCTTGGACCATGCATTTAAGGAAGCTAAGGGAGCGAGAGACACGTTCTGTCCCTTGCAGCGATTGTGAAAACAAGAAAAGAAAAACAAAGGAAGTCATGATGAAGCATCTTTGCAAGTTTGGATTTATGCCAAACTATACCCAGTGGGTGTACCATGGTGAAGCCTATCGTCCTAGAGAGGAGGTCGTGAGACGACGCTTGGAGGCATTTGATGGTGATGGCGGGGTAGAAGGATGGTTAGGTGACTATGAGGATGCGATGTTCGCTGAAAGACCTTCGGAGGTCAAGCAGGAGGATGAGGAGGAGGAGCCAGAGCCAAGCGCTAAGGCGTTCTTGGCCATGTTGGAATCGGCACAGAAGTTCCTACATGAGAAGACAACGGTTTCTCAACTGGATGCCATTGGGCGCCTACTAGGGTTGAAGTCCCAGCACAACATGACTCGAGCCTGCTTTGATGCTATGATGGCAATTATTGGGGATTTGCTTCCGGAGGGTTATCATCTGCCGAGCAGCTTGTATGAGTCAACGAGACTCCTTTGGGCACTGAAGATGCCGTATGAGCAGATACATTGTTGTCCGAAGGGGTGCGTCCTATTTAGAAAAGATCACAAGGATGCAAAGTACTGTCCAAAGTGTAAATCCTCTAGGTATGTGGAGGTAGACAAAGGTGATGGCAAGAAGGAGCAGAATGAGGGGATCCCCATGAAAGTCCTACGATACCTTCCGATCATACCGAGGCTCCAACGACTATTCATGTCCGAGGAGTCCGCAAAACAGATGACATGGCACAAGAATGGCGTTCGATATAATCCTGACAAGATGGTACCTCTAGCAGATGGTGAAGCATGGAAAAGCTTTAATGGCAACCATCGTGGCAAAGATGAAGAGGCCCGTAATGTACGTATTGCACTGGCAACGGATGGGTTCAATCCTTATGGAATGATGTCGGCCCCATACACTTGTTGGCCCGTGTTTGCTATCCTCCTCAATCCCCCCCGTGGGGCCCTACTTCAACGGCAAAACATATTCTTGACGTTGATAATTCCTGGACACCCGAGAAACAAAATGGGTGTGTACATGGAGCCGGTTTATGAGGAATTGATCAAGGTTTGGAATAAAGGCGTATGGACTTACGACCGAGCTACAAAGAAGAACTTCAAAATGTATGTTTGGTACTTGTACTCCATGCATGACTTCCTGGCGTATGGGATATTTGCCGATTGGTGTGTCCATGGGAAGTTTCCATGCCCGGTATGCAAGGTAGCTCTACAGTTCATTTGGTTGAAGAAGGGTGGCAAGTTCTCGTCGTTCGACAAGCATCAGCAGTTCCTCCCTCTTGACCATCCATTCAGAGAATACACCAAGAACTTCACGAAAGGTGTCACGGTGACTGACCCTGCACCTCAGAAGATGACTGGTGGCCAGGTTCATGCTCAAATAGATGCTCTCATGGTCCCGACGCAGAAAGATAATCCAAAGAAGGGTAAAAGAAAGAATGTTAATCCAAAGAAAGATAATCCAAACAAAGATCGCTTTGTGGGCTATGGTGTGGAACATATGTGGACTCATAAGCCGGGATTAGAGAGGCTTCCCTATTTTGATGACATTCTCCTTCAACATAACATAGATGTAATGCACACTGAGAAGAATGTCGCCGAAGGACTTTGGGCAACACTCATGGACATTCCTGACAAGACAAAGGACAACCCTAAGGCTAGAGTAGACATGGCAACACTATGCGACAGACCAAAGCTACAGATGCTGCGTCCAAGAGACGACAAACCATGGAAAAGGCCTAAGGCCGATTACGTCTTAGAAAAGAAGCACAGGACGGAAGTGATACAATGGATGCAGACGTTAAGTTTCCCTGATGGGTTTGCAGCGAATCTGAGGAGGGGAGCGAACCCAGATACTGGCCAAGTGTTAGGGATGAAGAGTCATGACTTTCACATATGGATTGAGTGGCTTCTTCCATCGATGGTTCGTGGCTACGTCCCTGAGCATGTCTGGAAGGTGTTGGCAGAGTTGAGCTTTTTCTTCCGCCAGCTTTGTGCAAAGGAGATCTCTCTGAAAGTGGTTGAGGAGTTAGAAAAAACAGCACCCAAGTTGCTCTGTAAGTTGGAGAAGATCTTTCCACCTGGCTTTTTCTTGTCGATGCAACATTTGATTTTGCACCTCCCGAACGAGGTCCGAATGGGGGGGGCGTGCAGAACCGTTGGTGCTATCCAATCGAGAGATGTCTAAAGACTGTTCGCTAGAAATGTGGAAACAAAGGTAGGATTGAGGCTTCCATAGCAGAGGCATTCATTCGTGAGGAGGTGTCAAACTTCACAACATTATACTATAGTGACAACCTTCCTAGCGTGCATAATCCACCCCCTCGTTACAACGAGGACGAAGATGAATCGACCCTCAGCCTATTCAATGGGCAACGTGGGAGATCAAGTGGAGCATCCAAAAAGTTCTTGACCAATGAAGAGTGGCGCAAGATCATGCTCTACGTGTTGACGAACCTTGATGAAGTCGACAAGTATCAGAGGTAAATTCTCAACGAACTTGTTACATAGCCAGTCATCTTTTCTGCATGCAACAACCTTGTTGCTTGTCGGTGCAGGGAATTTTTTGACCAATACTGGCATCATCCAAGGCCACCTTCTGACCATGAACGAGAGACCCTTCTTGAACATGGTTCGCCTGATTTCATTACATGGTTCCAAAGAAAGGTATCTTTTGACCAACTTAGCTCGTTCCAAGTTTGGCGTTCCTAGTTACCTAATTTCATTTCTCTCCTGCTTTACCTTGCAGTGCCAAAGTGATTTGTCTATAAGTGTCGAATTACGACAAGTGGGCAAAGGCTTTGACTATAAGGTCTCGTCATTTAACGCTTATGACGTGAATGGATATCGCTTTCACACAACAAGCTACGAGAAGAGTCAGCCCAATGCAAAGACCACGAATACCGGAGTATATACGCCCGGACTAGTTACGCCCGGCGCTGAGCAGGAGGACTATTATGGCACAGTTGAAGAAATATACGAGCTCCAATACCATGGTGAAAAAGCACCTAGACCAGTCATATTCAAATGCCAGTGGTTTATCCTGCAGTATCGAAAAAGTCCCCTAAACTTGGGATAGTCGAAACTAGACAAGATTCCTTCTATCCAGGAGATGATGTCTATATTGTGGCTCAACAAGCCAGGCAAGTTTATTATTGTCCATATGCTTGCAAAACCGACCCACGTCTTCAGGGTTGGTATATTGTGCACAAGGTATCACCACATGGTAAATTACCTCACCCAAACGATGATGATTACAACTTGAACCCACCCACGCATGATGACGGGGAGTTCTATCAACAAGACGAGGGGCTACCAGGGATGCTTGAGATAGACTTAACAGGAGAGATTGAAATGGAAGTAGACGAGGAATGGGTTGTTGACGAGGAAGCTGCAGATGAGGTGCATGATCCGAGAGACTTGAAAATGCTTGACGGACTACAACCAGGCAACGACAACGATGAGGATGAGGCTGTTGATGATTTGAAGGCTCTTGATAGTGATGACGATACCTATCGTTCAGATAACCCCGATCATGAAGAATATTAGAAATACATGTAATACTATGTTATTTTGTAATTACATTTTCTTTTTGTTGCATACCTTGCTAAGTACTTCTCGTTTATCTTGACTAATACTGGTTTATTCTTTTTAATTGCAGGTGATGGGGCCCACTAGGAGGAGCTGTCACTCGACTTACATGAGATCGAGGGACACGCCACAGGCTGAGGAGACGGAGGCGGAGGCGAAGACGTCACAGAGGCAGAGGAGGCCGAGGGGCAGGCCCAGGCGGGAGCCGTCGACTGACCACGAGCGTGGCTCCTCGCGCTCTTCTAGGGACGACGATGGCCCTCTGCCCACGGTGGGCGAGGAGGCGGCTCCACAGATGTACGACGAGGAGGTGGTTCCGCACACGTCGGAGGAGGGGGCAGGGGGTTCAACTTCCTCTGCAGCCTCCAAACCCTACTTACGAGGTCCCAGCCAGCTCCCGAAGCGACCGATTCCTCCTCACCGCCGCCCACTGATTGCACCCGAGGGGGATAAGTAAGTAACTTCATATGTTCTTCATTTGATATGTTGAAAAATGATAATAAGAGCTAATAATAACTATTGTTAACCACTTGTGCAGGAACTGGATGCTTGTGGAGGAGGAGATCGAGGCTCGCAATGTCAATGGGATCCTGAGACTTCTGTGCAGGGAACACTTCCCTGGCCTGGTGTGGGCGTCAGAGGATGAGGACCCAGTGGTACCCTCGTTCGACCAGTATGCCCTCGTCGCCACCGACACTGAGCATAGAAACTTGGCGGATCGGGTGATTCATGAGTTGTGGGTAAGCCTTTCTCGCACTATGGCCCTCAATTCATTGCATTCAATGCACATTCTTTAAACAAAATAATGGATACCTCGTGTCTTTATGCAGGACTTCTTCAGATGCCAGCCGGGACAGGAGGATAGGGCGTATCAGGTGGCTTACGCTTCCTGTAAAAGGCATGTCTCGGACTTGTATTACGAGGCCCGCCTTCAGGCGCACAGAGACTACAATGCCACCTTCCGTAACAGAAGAATCAACAAGACACAGGCAAGAAGGGAGACAGAGGTTCTTACCTATAGGTAAATAGAAAACATCTCCTATTGATTTCTTCTGAGATTAACTATGCCTAATTTGATCTTATGATGGCTTGTAGGTGATTCCAAACTGGTGCGCCACCCACCCCGATTGTTGGGCTGCTATAGTGGACAAATGGTTGGATGCAGACTGGCAGAGGGCGCACCAAGAGAAAAGCGAGCACCGTATGATGATGCCAGGTGTACCTCACCATCAGGGTAGCGCCAGCCTCAGCAAGTATGCGAAGACATATGTAAGTCTCCACCATTTGTCTTATCTAGCCGCGCTCAGTTTTGCATTATTTCTCACCACATGTTGTTGTCTTTCTCGCAGTCGGCGGCGCACGGTGGCCAGCCAATTGGCCAACTCACGACGTATGCTCTGGCCCACATGGGGCCGGCAAAGTCCAACATCGAGTACAACCCGGATCAAGGGCCTGAGGCGTACACCAACTCCAGCGTCCCACACCGCCTCACTTCTACACGGAGGCGGCAAGGTCAGTCCACGGGCCCGACTACGATCCGAGGACCGAGGAGCGCCTTGATCCTAAGCTCGTGATGAGGGTGGGGGAAGGCAAGAAGCATGGGCGTTTCTGGATTGGCAACGACATCCTTGACATAGGCTCTACTCCTCCTCTCCACCGCCTCCGAGCAGCGAGCACGAGCTCTAGCGTGCCCATAAGGCAACGGCCGTCATCGGTGGCGGCACTCCAGGTAAGTATTCCAGTTTCATTCGTCGTTCTTTGTCATTTATATTCCTTAGCTATGCATTATTGAAACATTGGTGTCAAATGTTGTAGGCCGAGCTGCAGCAACTTCGGTCCCAGCAGGAGGCCCAGCTGGCTGAGTGGGGAGGCCGCGTCGCCGATGCTACAAGCTTTGGAGGCCCAACAAGCGTGTTTGCTCTAGTTCATGCAACAACTTGGGCTGCAACAAGGTTGGGAGATCCCAACCAACGCTGCTTGCACCACCACCACCACCACCACATCGTTCCGATTCTACTCCGGTGAGTATGAGTTCGGATGCTTTACTTTCTATGCTCATGCTTAGTGTCAAACCTAGTGATGGCCTTCGTGCCGGATTTGTTGATGTGTGGGCCTTCGTGTCGGGTTTGTTGATGTGTCGGCCTTCGTGCCGGAAATGTGGTTGTCGGCCTTCGTGTCAAGCGTTTTTTCTTGTAGGTTTGGAAACCTCCCCATGTGGGAGGTGTCTTTCGAAAATTTTCAACTTTTCTTTAAAGCGCTTACATTTTTATCTTGTCACTCACGTGCAATCTCTTCTCTTTGTGCAACATCAATCGGGGCGGCATCGAACCATCTCTTGAGGGTCGCCGGCATCATAAGTTAGGCGTCATAACCCTCACATTCGCCGTGAGCCGCTCGAGTCGGTTTTATGTAGGCATGCCTTTATGTATTGAACTTGTGAACTTGTGGTTTGTAATATATTGTGGATTTCGGACATAATTGGTCGTTTATGATATATATATGTGGTTTCTGATATATTGTGTTGAATTGTGGTTTCTAATATATGTGTGTATATATATGTTATATATATATATATATATATATATATATATATATATATATATATATATATATATATATATATATATACAACAATTTTGATTTAGTGCAATGGAATTGCAAAAAAAAAAAAAATTGATAAAAATGGCTTTTGCGAGTGCAATGACCATTGCACTCGGCAAAGAAAACTAAAAAATAAAAACAACAATTTCCCAGTGATTTGCGCTTATGGCAATGGCCAAAGAATTTTGAAAAAAAAAAAATTCTTTTGCCGAGTGTTGCACTCGGCAAAAAAAAAAAAAATTGCTTTGCGAGTGCCTTAGCGGTGGCACTCGGCAAAGCCTTTCGGCAAAAAAATTTTAAAAAAAATAAAACCGTGAAAAGTTCACGGAGCCTTTCTTAGAGTGAAGTGCCTCGGCAAAGGCTATGGCACTCGGCAAAGAATTTTGAAAAAAGAAAATTCTTTGCCGAGTGTTGTGAGAGGCTAAGTTCAACAAATATACAAAAAGGGTTTTCACCTCGACTTCTCACTCCCTCCTGAGCCTGCACTTTCTCTCTCCCGTGTCCGTGCGCTACCGTCTTTCTCCTATCTCTCTAAGTGCCGACTTGACACATGGCAAAGCCACGCTTAGCCTCTCTCGAGTGGCGGCAGCCCAGATTTAGCACGGCAAAGCGGTGGTGTTTTACCTTGAAAAGGTTCGAGCTCGCACGTCCGAGCCTCTTTGCTCCTACGAAGTGTTGTCGACCTTCCTCCGGCGGATCGAAGGATGGAGGAGCCGATCCGGCTACTGGCGGCGCTAAGTGCATGGGTGCCTTTGGCGAGTGCATGGGGCGGACTTATCCAAGCGTTTGGCTTTTTTATTAGTGAGAGGCCCAATTGAACACACATATATATACACCAAACTTAAAGGTTTTTTCAATGGCTCTTGTTCAAAGCTTTTGAACTCCTCCACAGATCCACCACCATGCATCCTCTTCTCTCCCCCATATCGGGGCGTCCCTTGGCACGCTAACGTGTCCCTTTCTCTCTACTTTCTCTCTCAAATATATAAGTCACATATTGCTTGGTAAATAGAAACGACTGAAGATAGCTTTGGCCTTTGGCCCATTAGCAAAGCGACGTGTACAACAATTGACCAAAGCCCAATAAACAATGGCCTGCCCCCTCTCTCTCCCTTGGCAATGTTGCCGATCCTCCTCTCAACTGAATCGGGATCGCAAATCTTAGGTCTCACGTACTACCTCTCGACGTCTCGTCAGCGCCGCCATCGCCGGTGCATGCCGCCGGCGGCGTTCAGCAGTCGTGGCGTGAGCGTGCGATCTGGTGGGGAGCAATGAGCGCGTGCGCTTAAGGCCTCAAGGTAATATAAATCATTCATATTTATTTTTCAATTCATTCACCGGTAGCCGCCGAACAATAATAAGTAGCGATCTCTAAATTTTGTTTTTTTTATCTTTTGATCTAGACACCCTTTGGAATAGCATTCAAAGATTGAAGCCATGTCTTCCACAAATCGTTCCATGGAGCTTTTCAAAAGCGTAAGAAGAAACAAAGGATCGAGGTCCAATCTCGGCAAGGAGCTATGGATCGTTTTTTTCCTCCGGCCCGGATCGATAATCCAACACTTGAGGCAGGGGCATGGAGGAGGGGATCGATTGACAATAATCTGATAATGGCTATAGATCCTCCGGAAAATAATGTTGAAGTTGAGGAAGCGACAACACAAATACGGGCGGGTGGATGGGAATCCTTCTTCGGACTTATCCACGGATATATTTGATCCAAGATCTGGGATTTTTTGTTTTTTATTCGATTAACCGAGGCGGGCATCGAACCGCTTCGAAAAAGGTTTCATTTACTGCCCGTCTCGGTAAAGTTTTATGTAGTAGTGGCTCTTGTTCAAAGCTTTTGAACATGTCAGCACACATTCTGGAATCTGGACGTAAAGGCAGCGCAACAACGCGCAGCGTTGTAGGACTGTAGGAGTTGTCCTATGATTGTATTCCTCCTCTGAACCTGCAACAGCACTGGTAATCATGCAACGCTGATCAGTGCTACACTGCTACTACTAGGATATTGATGACTACGCCCAACAAGCCCAAACGATCAGGGCGTATAAACAGAACGCCAACACACGGCTGCAATGCTTCTTGTGGCTTGTTCAAACCAAATTGCTGCAGGGGGTCAAGGCCGGTTGTCACCTCATGCATGAGTCACAAAGCTCTGGCGTTTCCGCGGACGGTCAAGGGCTCAAGGCATGCGGTTCCAGCCGACCAAGCTGGTGGGCGATGAGCAAGCCCTTTTTTAGAGCTTGACTGCATGATTGGGGAATGGAGAATCCTCTCCGCGTCTCCATTGCTTCTCCAATCTCCACCTATTTTGCTCATGAATGACACCATGCATGTTCCTTTCCTTTCGGCTTAGAAAATTCCTGTGATGATTTCATCTCCTTTGTCCCAACAACAACAACAACAACTCGTAGTGCTCCGGCCTGTGCATTGGAGTGCCATGATCACACGCTGCCGGGCGGGCCCTACCACCGGCCGCGCGCGGCCTACTGGTCGATCATGACGTTGCGTACCACAGTCCGCTGAATGTGATGTGATGCTCGGGGCTCCACTCATTTTCGTATAATAACGGGAGATACGTGCTATCGACAATTCATAGTTTTCTACGTACGGTTACTCTTTTTTTCCATGAAAACGAAAAAAAGGCACAGTACGGGGTCAGTTAACTCTTTTTTCCCCCATAAAAACGAAAAAAAGGCACTGTGCGGGATCACTTCTGGATTTTCAGGAAAGATGTGCTTCTTTCTTTCCAAAAAAGTGCAAAAGATATACTGCATGCTTCTTGAATTTGAAAGGGGCTGTTGTATGTGTGGTAAACCATGCATCTTGTAAAATTGGAGTAGTACTACTAGTAGATCATTTGGTAAAGTGAACCTGCATATGGGTACAAAACAGAGCCCCCAAAACGGAGACAGCTAGGTCAGTTGGAACTAGAACATGGCAGTAGTGTTCCAAACTGTGAAGTGAAACCCTACCACATTCATTCATCATTCCAAGGAACTTGTGGCGGTGGTCCCCACGTCCCTCCTGCTTAACATGCCCAAAACCCTGGTTGTACCCCACTTGCAGCCAACAAAGTGTCCCAGGTAATTACACATCAAGACAAAGCTTTGGTTTCTGAACACAGAGAAGACAAGTAAAGCCAAGGCACACAGAAAACACAAACAAACAAAGCGGCAGCTAGCCCTAGCTCAATCCGATCCAATCCATGGCATGGCAGGATAGATCATTCTCCCCCTCTCCCAGCTCCGACGATCCGACGTCTTTATAAACCGCCACACCCCAGTATGTACCACTACCCCACCCCAGCCTCCATCCCTCTGATCGATTCACACCACAAAGCGAGAACCTGAAAGCTACCACCCCACACCACTCCACCTTTGCCATCTCCAAGAAAGAACCCAGCCTCTTCTGCTTCAAGAAGCCTTTTTTGATCCTGAGTTATCGCCATCCATCCGACCATGATCCAAGAACTGCTCGGCGGGGCCGCCATGCACCAGCTCAAGAGCGTGAACGACGTGAACCCGGCGTCTCTGCCCCTGCTGCTGCATCCCGTCGTCTCCAACCCATCGCCCACGTCGTCCTCCTCGACGTCGTCGCGCTCGTCTGCGCAGCAGCAGCAGCAGAGGTCGACGTCGGCAACGTCGTCGCCGCAGGGGCAGCAGCAGGGGCAGGGGCAAGGGCAAGGTGCGGAGCAGACGCCTCTGCGGTGCCCCCGGTGTAACTCCTCCAACACCAAGTTCTGCTACTACAACAACTACAACCTCACCCAGCCGCGCCACTTCTGCAAGACGTGCCGCCGGTACTGGACCAAGGGCGGCGCGCTCCGCAACGTCCCCATCGGCGGCGGCTGCCGCAAGCCGCGCCCCATGCCTACGCCCGTCGCGAAGCCGGCGATCTCCTCCTGCAAAGCCGTGGGCGGCGCGCCGTCGCTGGGCCTCGGCGTTGGCTTGGGCATGGGCATGGGCATGGGCGCCGGCCCCGGGCCCTGGGCGTCCTCGCAGCAGGCGGCCGCCGCGCAGCTCATGGCGCTGCTCAACAGCGCCAGGGGCGTGCAGGGCGGCGGCGGCCACGGCGGAGGCAACATGCACAGGCTCCTCGGCCTCGATGCCATGGCACACTTTCCCCTCCACGTCCTGCCGGGCGCCGGCAATAATGCCAGTGGCACGGTGCCGTCGTTGTGGCCGCAGTCCGCGCCGCGTGCCATCCCTACGCCGCCGCACATGGACTCCCAGCTCGGCATGGGGCCGCCGCTGGGCCAGCACGACGTGCTGTCAAGCCTCGGGCTAAAGCTGCCCCTGCCTTCGTCGTCGCCGGCGGCTGCAAGCTACTACAGCGACCAGCTGCACGCGGTGGTGAGCAGCGCCTCCCGACGCGGCGGACACGAGTACGAAGCAGCCTCCGGCGTCACGTCCCTGCCCTGCACCACGGCGCTGACCTCCCTCCCGCCGGCCGCGTCGAGCGTCTCGGCTGCGCTGACCAGCTGCGCCACGGTCGGGCTAGACCTCCCGCCGGTGTCCATCCCCGCGTCCGAGATGCAGTACTGGGCCGCCGGGCCGGCGGCGATGTCCGTGGCGTGGCCGGACTTGCCCACCCCCAACGGCGCGTTCCCATGAGCGAGAGACAAGCCTGAACCTGATGATCTGATGTACGGATGACGCAGCTGTTTACCCACATGACACACTAGCTAGTACGTACGTAATAAACCAGTAGCTCCATCACTTCAGCCTTCTGCAGTGTGTTAGCTTTATCTTGCCGTTTGACTGTGTTTTTATTTGAGTGAGAACTCATCCACTCCGGGGGAGGTTAATCAATGGTGTTTTTATTACTGTTTGTTTTTGTTCATTAGTGGGAGCACGGGAGTGACTTTTCTTACTGTTATTAATCAGAGTTTTTTTTATTATTGGTAATACCTTTTTTTTTTTGCTTCTCTATATCTGCATGCTTTGTAGTGTAGTAGTAGTAGAAGAAGTGATCTGTACAAACGCGAAACCAGCGATTTTGATTAAGCGGGGCACTGCCCCATATATATATGGGTGTGTTGTTTCAAAGATGTGGTAGATCTACCTTGTTAAATCTATATGTATAGCATGATTTGCTTGCTGCAAGATTAGTATATTATGTTGCTACTCCCCACATCACTACATCAGTATGTATCAGTACTTGACTGAAATTTTCACTATGGTTTCTGATCTCGAAACTCCAAGTACATAGCTGAATGCATATGCATGCATGCCGCTGCGAAAACACAGTAACTTTTGTTTGTTGGCTCCCCATTTTTGCCTGTAGGCCGCCTATACATGACTATTTGTATGCTGATCGATCAAGATGGTGATTCGTTTAGTTGGCTTTTGCCAAACGTCGCGCAATCCTAGCTATTTGGCAGAAATAACTGGTCCACTATAGATTTGGATCTTTCATGCGTATCGCCCTTCCTAACATAGTAGCTCCGTTCTTTTAGTTAGTTCTCTCCCCATGTACGTAGCTGACTAGCTGTCTAGCTCTCTCTTCCATCTTGTATTCTTGTGTGTGATCGTCTGCCAAACGAGCTAGCTACGGAGTAGAGCAGTGTACTGATGCTATGCCCAACGCACGTTACGAGTTATGACACGACGTACGGCACGTACATAAACTGTGTTAAACACGTCCATTTGGTTTCCATGCATGATGCATGTACGAGCAATATGCCTGCACTGGCAGCCAGTAGAGGTTTTTAACCTAACCTCTAAGTTGCATTTTGCCTGAATCCTGATGCTATGCTAGGTATATAGGAGTATGTGGTATGCCGTAACTTCTTGTAACCATGCAGTTTGCCTAGTCCACAAATCCTATCCATGCATGGATCTCAGGCCGTGATAAAGCTGTCAATGTGCATGATTTCGGTAACTAGGCAAAATTAAGCAGCAATTAGTTTACTTCAGATATATCCATGCCAAAAAAGCAGTGATTACTGATTAACTTCATGGGGAGAGAAGCATCCCAATCAAAATCTTGTGTACTGAAGTGGCAAGAAATGAGAATATGATTGAGCCATCATGCATGGGCACTAAAAAAATGGGACCACTCTAGTCGATTGCATGCCCAAGCAAATAATTGCTTGTTCAAATCAAACCTGTCTCTCTCTGAATGTGTTCAGAACCCAGGTCAGAACAACTGTACCTCCAAGCTCGCCGTTTCATCTCCTCTAACGATGGGCTCATATATGGGCAGAGAGGAGGCGAGCTGCGAAGCAGTTTCAGTTTGTCTTCACTTTGAGGCAAGAACGCATTGTGGTCAGGCGACAGGGATTCACATCAGCCATATGGATCTCAGGCCGTGATAAAGCTGTCAATGTGCATGATTTCGGTAACTAGGCGATCAGCAAATTTCAGATATATCCGAGCAGTGATTATGATTTTCTCATCCCAATCAAAAATACGAAGTGGTAAGAAATGAGAATATGATTAAGCCATCATGCATGGGGGCAAAAAAATGGGACCACTCCAGTCGATTGCCTGCCCCAAATAATTGCTTGCTGCTGAATGTCAGAAGAACGCTACTTGTCTCAGTCAAGTGCTCAGAGCGAGAAAAAGCAGCGGCGAGAGACTGTTGTACGTACCAGGAGTAGTACAATCAGTGCTTGTACGGATCAGAGAGGACACGTTCAGAGAGCGAGCGAGCGAGCGAGAGAGAGAGAGAGAGAGAGAGAGCATTCCGCATTGGATTGGAGGAGAGAGCAGAGAAGGCCGGGACGACCGGACGACATCGACATGGAGGCAGGACCGCAGGAGTCTGGCCGGGGACATGCATTCTCTGGGCCGGCGGGCATGGCGTGGCCTAGTAGTAGTAGCTAAAGCGGCAGCATGCAGGCGGGATTCGATTCTCCAACACAGCGCGCCCAACCAGAGCTGTGCCGGGGCTCGCTTGGCAGCCATGGCTACTGGCTAGTACTCCTAGCTAGCTATCGACCAGCTCCCTGCTGCTGCCTGATCGATGCCAGATCGAGCCCGGGATGCAGCCTTACGTACTCCATACTCTATGCAAGCGTGGTGCATGGGGTTGGTGTAGAGAGAGACGATCGGTCGATCGCTGCCTCCCCTCCCACGCAGCATGCATGCTTGCATCTGTCCATCCGTCTCATGAAATACTCTATGTAGTACTGTAATATACCTACTCTCTCCGTACAAAAAAAAAATTGAAGTCCTTTCGGACAGCGACACGATCTTCAAATCATAACTTTGACTACTTATTTTTATAAAGATATTTATCAAAAAGTGATATATGTAAATTTTTGTGAAAATATTTTTCAAGATAAATCTATACATATGGTTTTCACATTTTCAAACTCAACAACTTAACCGTTATTCATGATTTATATTCCCAATATTTGACTAAAAACAACTTTATTTTTTTAATATGGAGGGAGTACGTGCCAAGGAGAGAGAGAAGTGTACTGTGTACATTAGCCTGCAAGAGGACTACTAGAGGAGAGAGTGAGAAGAGAGAGAGAGAAAAACAGCTGGCTACTCCCTACTCGTATCTACCGGTAGTCTATACGTAGCGTGCTGCGTCCTGAGTGCCAATAATGTGCCATCGTCTGCCATGTCGATTGTCGAAGCAGCAGCATGGAGGTGTAGGTTGGTGTGTCCTCGATCGGAACACGCGTGCGGTAATATTCCGTCCATGCATCTCGATGCATGCATGCCGGACAGCATCGGTAGAGAAGCTTGTTTTTATCCTGTCTCTTGGTATCTATCCGTTGTCTGTTTCTCCTCCCAGACCTTGTGGGATCACCAGTTTGCTGTTGGGGCTAGCCCCTTTTTATTACTGCTATTAGCCAGGTTATTAGAACACGCCACTGCGTTGTGTTTTTCTTGTTTGTTTGCATTTTTTTTAAACTTTGTTCATTTAGTGGTACTTGTTGGAACTCGATCTCTCCCTCCAGGGTCTATTTAGGATCGGTCGCTACACTGTAACCCTCTAATCTGCGTTGGAACATAGTATGAAGTATGTTCTCGATAACCAAATCTTACTCCACACTCATGGTGTTGAACAAGTCACAGAAGCCACAACCAACCAAGACGAGTAACCATAAACCACTAAGATTCACACCACTTGTCACCGACTCTCACCCGTCAAGATATCGTCCATTATAGAGCTTCTTCATGAAGAAAAAGGTTTCCTCACTCCCTTGACATCAAGTTGTCATGTCGTCCGTCCACACCAAACTCGGAGGTCGGTGTCCACTACAAGGTCACCAATACTTAAGTGCTCCCACTCACCAAAATTATAAGGGAATAACAACTCAATCTCTCAAAGCTTTTTTCAAGATCAAAAGTTTAACTCTCACAAAGGTGACCTAGAGTCTTGTCGGTGTTTTCAGATCATCGACGAGTAAATTTGTATTTGTGCATCTGGCTCGGATGGTGTGCTCGGAGGACACAATGGTTTATACTGGTTCGGGCGGAACGTCCCTACGTCCAGTTTGTTGCTGCTCGTGTTACCGGCACTTGGTTTGTAGTAGGGGTTACAAACAGGCGAGAGAGGGAAAGGATCCCAAGTCTCTGGTGGAAGGAGTGAACGGGTGCTGAGAGCTCATTTGCCGCTTAGCCGTCTGCTCGTGTTGTGCTCTTGTGTTATGTTCTCTGTGTCGAGATCTCGATCCCCCTTCATGGGGCACCCTGCTCCCCTTTCATAGGCCTGCTCCCCTTTTATAGGCGAAGGAAAAGCACGGGTTATAGAGGAGAAAAAAGAAGAAGAACGAGAGAGAAGAAGGCTTCCAAGGCCGCCGGGTCCTTCTTCTCCTTCATGAGGGTCCCGCTGATCCTGTAGATGTCAACAGGGACGGCTCCATGTCGTGGCCCTGTTTGTCACTGGCGTCATGCGCAGGCATCATCTGTCGGTCATGGCGTTCCACTCTGTCTTGGTAGACGTCGTGGTGAACTGACGCGCCTGTCAGCGTTCGTACGAGAATTAGACAGAACAACACCGTCACGTCAGACACTGTTCTTGATGTGAATCCCCAGGTATGGCCCGTCATGGCCACGGGTTACATCGAGGCGTGCTCGTCTCTTCCCTGGCGTCAGAGTTTTGACCCAGGCCCATACGCTTGGACCTGGAGTGGTTGGCGGCGGTATGGGTCCCCGTCGGATGAGACGAAACCCACATCCTTTGGGTCGGGCGAGACGTAGCCCGCACCTAATGTGTCAGGCGAGACAAAGCCCGCACCGAAGGGGTCGGGCGAGACGAAGCCCGCGGCCTTGATGTCGGGCGAGACGGAGCCCGCACCCAAGGGGTCGGGCGAGACGGAGCCCGTGGCCTTGAGGTCGGGCAAGACGGAGCCCGTGGCCTTGAGGTCAAGCGAGACAAAGCCCGCACCCAAGGGGTCGGGCGAGACGGAGCCCACTCTGAAGATGTCGGGCGAGACGGAGCCCGCGTCCTTGGGGTCGGGCGAGACCTTTTAATACGTCTCGAGCCATCCGGGAAAGTTAGCGTGGGCGCTAACTTCCTTGCTTTGAGTATCCCTAATATCGATACCCGACAGTAGCCCACGAGCATGCGGTGGAGTAGAATACTCCTTTGGAAGCTTTTCCGGATGGGAGGACTCTGAGGGCATTGGCCTTCTTTTTGTAGCCCGCGGCGTGTCCTAGTAGAACGACAATTCTCTTTTATCGTGATCGGTCTTCTAGGGGCATGTAACCATAGGATTCGGGAGGTCAGAAAGATTGTTCCTGATTTCGATCCCCTAGGATCCGATCGGTCCGCCATCGTACTGCGACCGCGCGTTCGGTCTTCTTGCGAGTTCAACTTCCCTCGTACCCCCACGCGTAGCAGGGGTCTGGTCGAGGGTCGACTCGTCTTTGTGATCGTCATCCCTCAAGCATTTTCTTTTCGATAAAAACAGAGGGGCTGAGCCGTGCCACGTTTTTCCTCGATGGTCGAAACATGGTGCTCGGAGAGCTGTTAACGGGCTAGTCTGAATGGGGCCCTGGCTTCTCATTCACGGGGGTCTAGCATGGGTTAGCTGGTGACCGACTCCAGATTCTCAGTGCCCAATCCATATAGTTCTTGGGTCTGTTCGACAGGTCCCGAGGGCTCGTTGCCTTTCTTCAAGGAAAAATCATGGACTGGGAATCGACCAAGACTCGAACATGGGCCGGGATGCCCGCGTCGCTCGTGCGCCCGAGTACTGGCCGCTAGTGGGCCCATCCCTTTCCACCCCTCACTCTAAGGGTGCCCCAGAGCAGCTGTGAACCCGTCGGAGGGCCAGCCTTCGAACTCCTAGGCCTGAATGGGCTGTAGGAGCGTTTTCAGCTCTATATCCCTCCTTACCTATGACGGTTCTCGTGCCTGTCTACACCGACGCCGAGCCGGACGACGTTGAGAAGGAGGTGGCCCCTTTGGCACAGGACTTACCTACGGAGATAGAGGATGGGATCACCCCCAAGAAATTAGTTAGGTAGATAAGCCAGGCGGCGAACTTGTAATAAGTGGACAAGCTCTTAAATTTTGTTATGGCCAAAAAAAATTTAGCCCTTCTCCCCTTTTTTTAAAAAAGGTTAATGCGTTCTGACCCTTTCTGTTGTTAAGGCTGTAAAGCTCGGGGTGCGGGTGAAAAAACTCTGATCACGCTGGTGTGCAAAAACGTCGTAGCCGCTGGTGCGTAGGTTTCTTGCAGTTCGACCAGTTTTACTCAGCGTTCGTTTCCGCAACCCTTGCTTCTAAGATCTTAACGTGAGAAAGGGTCGGGCACAGAGAATGTTTGTTGGGTAGATATACTCTTTAATGTGTTCTGACTCTTTCCTTAGTTAAGTCTAAAAAGCTCAGGGTGTGGGCAAAAAACTCTGATCACGCTGGTGAGCAAAAATGCTGTAGCCGCTGGGGCGTAGGTTTCTTGCGGTCCGACCAGTTTTACTCAGCGTTCGATTCCGCAACCCTTGCTTCTAGATCTTAACGTGAGAAAGGGTCGGGCATAGAGAATGTCTACTTGATAGATATGCTCTTATCAACCCCCAAGTGAGGCTCGACCCCTCGTCATTGCTGGGGTCGGGTGTCACTAAAGATCGAGGAGTCGATAGCGTAACCGATACGAGAAAGCGTGCATAAATTAACGGTAAAAGCGATGTAGTTGTTCGATGTTCCAGGCGTGGACAAAGACTTCGCCGTCGATGGTCCTGAGCCTCTTGCCGTTGCTGGGGGTCAGGTGTCACTAAAGATCGAGGAGTCGATAGTGAAACCGATAAGAGAAAGTGTGCGTAGATTTAAGGGTAAAAGCAACGTAGCTGTTTGATGTTCCAGGCATTGACGTAGACTTCGCCATCGATGGTCTTGAGCCTATAGGTGCCTGGTCAGAGCACCTCCGCGATGACGTATGGTCCCTCCCATGGTGGAGAGAGCATGTGGCGGTTCTTGTTGCTCTAGACAAGGCGGAGCACCAGGTCCCTAACGTTCAAGGCCTGACCCCGCACTCGATGGTTGTGGTACCAGCGCAATGCTCGTTGGTCCTTGGCTGAGCGGAGGATGGCAACGTCGCGACGCTTCATCTAGATGGTCCATGGCACCCTCGAGGGACGCCTGGGCTCCTTGTTTGTCGTATGCCCTGACCCTCAGCACTCCATAATCGAGGTCGGTCGGGAGGATAGCCTCAGAACCGTAGACCGTGAAGAATGGCGTGTAGCCAGTGGCCCAGCTGGGGGTCGTCCTCAGGCTCCAGAGCATCGTGGGAAGCTCTATGACCCATCGTCTGCCAAACTTGTTCAACCAGTTGAAGATCCTAGGCTTGAGGCCTTATAGGACCATGCTGTTCGCGCGCTCGAACTGCCCGTTTGTGTGGGGGTGCGCCATGGCGGCCCAATCAACGAGATGTGGTATTCATCGCAGAATCGGAGAAACTTCTTCCAGATGAACTGCGTGCCGTTGTCCGTGATAATGGAGTTTGGGACTCCAAAGCGATGGATGATGTCAAAAAATAACAGCACGGCTTGCTCAGACTTGATCATGGAGATCTGTCGAGCCTCTATCCACTTTGTAAACTTATCTACGGCGATAAGCAAGTGCGTATAGCCCCGAGCACCCTCTTGAGAGGTCCGACCAGATCAAAACCCTAGACCACAAACGGCCACGTGATGGGGATCGTCTAGAGTGTTTGGGCCAGCAGGTGGGTCTGTTGAGCATAGTATTGACAACCTTCATAGGTGCGCACAATCTATTCAGCGTCGGCTACTACGGTCGGCTATTAGAAGCCTAGTCAAAACGTGTTTCTGACCAGGGTCCTAGGTGCGGCATGGTGCCCTTAGACCCCACTGTGGATATCACTCAGGAACTGCTTCCCTTATTCGATGGGGATGCAGCGCTGTAGGATCCTGGTGTGGCTTCGCCTGTAGAGCTTGCCCTCAATGACGACAAAGGACTTGGCGCGACATGCGAGCCACTAAGCCTCCATTTTGTCCGTTAGCAGTTCCTCACAGAGGAGGTAGTCGAGGTAAGGCATCCTCTAGTCGACCAGAGGGTCGGGCTCTACCGCTGTGTAACACCCTAGGTGTTTAGGCTTCCACTAAATTGCATGTCATTTCATAAACATGTGCATTATCTATGTCATCATGTCATTATCATTGAAACATACATATGCAACATTTTAAATTGTATGTGTTTCATGCTTGATTGCTTAGAGTGGTAGTAGTGCAACATGTGAATGTAACATGAAACTCTCATACTTGGAAACATGGCAATATGGTAGTAATGTGGCAATTATAAAATGACAACAAGGTCTTGAAACATGTGAAACATTGCATTGCAACATATGAATGAATTGCTTGTTTTACTTTCTTTATCACATGTGATCATTAGAAGTGGTATAACAATTTTGTAAAGTGGTTGATCATGGTCTATTACACCTTAACTATACTTAGGTTACTTGTTGGAACATTGTTCATGTAGATCAAAATGACCAAAATGCCCTCAAGTGCAAGTTTGACTTGAATTGACCCTTGGAGTGTCATCGTTTGACTGATTCAAAAGTCCAACTTAGAGACTTTGCATGGCTGTGCACTCTTTACCAAAGTTGTAGCTAATTTATCAAGGAACAAAAGTTGTTTTATGACCAACTCATGAAAATGGTTAGAACATGCTCAAACATGGCACACAAGTCAGATGTACATGCTGATTTCAGACTTAGAAATTTTTCTAAGTCCTTAACTGTGTTGCAGTTTCATGTACCCAACTTTGTCACCTTGTATCTCCCTAACCAAGCCAAACCAGCTTGAGCTCCAGTGGAAAGAGTTGTAGTTCACATATAGATGAGCAACTTTGTTAACAATGGCATAGTCTAGATCGCCACGGATTAGGAGTTAATCATCGTCGAATACGTGTTGTCAGTCATCACCATCGAACGTTGAATCGCGTTTTTCAGAAAATGTTCAGTGAACGTGGCCGACCGATTTAGAAAAACGACGCCACGTGGTGACACCCGTCGCCGCTTCGCTGGCCTTGAGAGCCACGCACCGCCATGGAACGCCTTCGGCACGACCAGTGCGTGTCTTGAAGCCCCGGCCTTTGCCCGCCGAGTCGCCCGTTCCATTTTTGCATTCCCTCTCCTTCCTCCGCACGCACGGCAACCGGGACACCGTGACACCGCCGAGCCAAATCCACCATCACCGAGCTCCATTAACCAATTTGTCCAAGCCACAGCACCTTCGTGACCGTCTCTACGCTGAGACACCACCGCCACTCCATTTTTCGCCCTCGGTAGATCTCCTCGTGGCGCTGGCTCCAGTGGTCGCCATGACCCGCGCCGCAGAGCTTCACTTTTGGCCGTGCTGCTCGAGCTCCTTATTGCCCCTTCTCTCCCTTGCGCTAGCCTCTGGGTGGAGTCTGAAGCTTCGTTGAGTGTGCCACTAGGGCCATGGCGTCAGTAGCCGCCGGGAGCCGGGCCGTCTGCGGTGGCCGGCGTCGCCGTGGCCATCGCCACCCCTCCTAGTTGCGTTAATAGCTACGAATAAGGGTTCCCTAGGTCCGCTAGGGTGAGGCGAACCTGTAGGCACCGTTGGTCTCGCTGGGAGAAGCCACCGACGGCGAGTCCCGCCGTCGTCTTCCTCAAATCCCCCGCTTCTCTCGTTTGACTTGGGTCCACCTGTCACCACCGCCCGACACGCTGTGGCAAGGAGCAAAGCAAGGGCTACGTCACATCTTGGGCCGCGCCAGCGTGAATTCGCGTGCCGCCGGATCTGTTCGGGCCGCCCGATTCATGAAGTTGATTTCTTGTTTTTGGTTTTGTTTATTTTGTTTTTCATGAATTGTGTGCATGATTCAAAAATGTGTATCTCCTAATTGGTAGCTCCAGATGCTATGGTTCCAATTTTGTTAAGTTCCTGGTCATGTCTAGTATTTAACAAAAATATTATATGAGCACATGTTTTAGAAATTTTTGATGAATTAAATAGGACTTTGAAATGTGTTTTTAGATGCATGCAAACTTGTTTGAATTTTATCTTGAGTTTCTGTGGTCCAAAAATTATGAAATTTTGTGGGTAGTCTATTATTGCTTATTAGAAGCTTTGGTTAAAATTTCAGAGCTAGTGCATGTGTAGTTTTTAAGTTATAGAATTTCCTTTTATTAATGGGTGGATCTTGTGTGAATTTTCATAATTTTTCTATAGATCCAGTGAAGGTAAAATTTGATGAGTGCTATTCTTATGCTAGAATGATGCTAGGAAAAATGGGAAATCTGTTGCTTGACACTTTTTAATAAGGTTTCCTAATTATGCTAGAAATATACATGTCATCTGTTATTTTAGATACAGCAAGTTCTACTTGCCCAATGGCTTTGAAATTTTTATGGTAGTCTATGTGCAACATGATATAGCTACTGTAATTTTTGTAGATTTTTATGAATAGTTTTACTATATATTGCTTAAATCACCTAATTAACTAAATAAATTGGAAAAGGATATTAAATAAATTATTTAGAAGTTGGCACTATACTTTCTGATGTTTCTTAGGTATGAAAAACAAGTTGGTAAACTTGGATTGATCAAATTATGCTTTTGCACAATCATTAATTAATTAAGTTAGTAACCCTGTCATTTCTGGACAGATTCTAAGTTTACTGGAATTTGATTTGGTTAACTTAAGAATCATGCTTTGATGTTTACAAATGAATTGTAGAAAATTTCATAAGCTTTCCAGAATGTCCTCTTGCAAGTCATTTGGATTTGTAGAACTCTGGTTGTGATTGGATTAAGGGACTATTTGTATGCATATGAAACTTTAAATGTTAAATTATGTATACCTTTACTATTCTAAGTTGTGGTAATGTTCCTAGGTGTTAGACCTTTAACTTAAGATGAGCATCTTTATCTTAGGTTATGCAAGTTAGGTAAGTTGATCTTGTTCTTTAAGCTAAGTAGATACATGCTTAAAGTGATTTGAATAGAGCTAATTACTCAGTAAACGAGTGTCCAGTGATGCTTTCGTAAATACTCACTGTGATTCATTCATCATGAGCATCATGTCATTCTTTATGCATCCATGATATTTATCTTTTGCATCGGCATGCAATAGGTGTACGGAAGGAGTAACCTGCTGGAATTCGAGGAACCGAAAGCGAGTGAAAGCAGAATTGACGCCGGAGATTCGGGAGGAGCGACCTTCGGGAGAAGTGCCGACGAGGTCGCCGTTGAGTGCCGGACCACCGTCCTTGCAACTTTGTGAAAGGCAAGCCCGGAGCATATTAAGCCTCCTAATTTCCAAAATGCGATTCTGATATTATTGTTACATATATATATTGTTGCATTAAGTTTAGGTGTTGGATGCAAACAATTCTTTGCATTGGTTACCAATCCTTGTCCAGATATTATTGTTACCTGAATCCTATGTAGCTCAGGCTCGAGTAGTGCTTAGCCACGCTAAACGCGGTAGAAGTCGAGTGATTTCTGTCACCTGCAAGATATAGGAAGATACATGTGGCACGGTTGGCTATATTTGCTATCGTGGAAAAAGAACCGATCTTAATTTGAAACGAAGACCGGACGGAGGCTTGCCGGTTTGCAGTGACTCGCGTCTATATGTCGCTTAAGGACTGATTCTTGGAGCCTTTCTGTTCATGTTGAACGATGCCTCTCTCTTAGTTGGCCGTGTCCGATGACCGACCATGAAGCCAAGTAGCTCACCTCGGTCGAGAGTCGATAAGTATAAAGTGCGCCTCGAGAAGGGAGCCGAGGCGTGAGTCAAGGCGGTGATTTAAAAGTCTGATCGTCTGGCGGAAGGGTAATCCCGAGAGTGTCTGGCACTGATCGAATCCATGAATTTGGTTCTGAGATGTTCCAAAGGTGACCCACGGCTACCCTTGCAAAGTATGTCGGGGTGAGAGTTAGGAATACCCCTCAATTTGAGTTGTAATTCGATTCGAGTCGCCCGTCTCTCCGGTTAGTGAGAACTTGGCGGGCTTATCTCCAATGTAGATACACTTAATAACTTAATGGTTCGGAAATGATGATATGATGATGACAGCCTTATTATACCTGCTATGGTTAATATTGTTTGCTCCTAATAAGTGAGTGCTCTAGTACAGGTGCTAATCTAGTGGACAGGTAAATAATGATAAGCTTGATGCTAAGTTTAAATTGGTTACTATAATCATAAGCTCTTTTATGCAACTGTGTCAAGCTAGCCTACCTAAAAAGCCTTGCATGATCCTTGGTGTCTTTTATTTCTGGTTTTTGGCGGGTAAGTCTAGCTGAGTACCTTCTCGTACTCAGGGTTTATCTCCCACCTGTTGCAGATGACCAGTTCTTCTTTGGTTGCTGCAAGTACTGCCTTCTCCCAGCTGGGGATGAAGACTAGGCCGTTGGGCGTGGTCTCTACTAGTTCTCGTACCTGATAATGCTTTTGTGGGACATGACTCTGATCTGGCAATGTATTTGAAACTATGAAGTTATGTACTAAACTATGTTGCTTCCGCGCATTTAAACTTGGTTTGTAATATTTTATTTGAACTCTGATGGATGTAATCCGAATGCTAATTATGAAATGTTGTAACGGATGATGTGTTGTGTTGAATCACTACGATCTTGGTTTGTATGTCGAGAGTTGGTTGAAATCCTTCGTGATTTCTGGACTACCGGGATTATGGGAGCTTAAGTACAGAAATTTGATCGCTTCGGTGATTGTTTTTGTACTTACGTTCTTATGATTTGGTCGGTTCTGTTACACGTTGGATCCTCGTCAAGCTCTATGACTTTGGGGTCGGATTTAGCCACCGGCTAGTTAGCCCTAGAGCATAGGGCAGGTGGCCCCTCACTGGTCTGTTCTAGCTCCTCGTAGTGGATCGAGGGCTTATACTGATCACAGGCGAAGACGCCCATCGGCATTGGCTCTTAGTCGGATGCCGTTTTTGCTAGCGCATCGGTCGCCTCGTTGAGATGCCTCGAGATGTGGTTGAGCTCGAGGCTATCAAACTTGTCCTCCAGCTGGCGGACTTCTTGGCAATATGCAGCCATCTTGGCATTGTGGTAGCTTGATTCCTTCATGACTTGGTTGATGACCAGCTGGGAGTTGCTCCAGACGTCAAGCCATCGGATACCCAACTCGATGGCGATGCGCAGGCCATTGATGAGTGCCTCATACTTAGCCACGTTGTTGGAGGAGGGGAAATAAATGTGAACCATGTACCTCATGCGTACCCCTAGGGGCGAAACAAAGACCAGCCCCACGCCGATGCCTTTCTTCATCAGCGATCCATCGAAGTACATCGTCCAGTACTCTTGGTCGATGACTGCTGGTGGCATTTGGATCTTGGTCCAGCCTACAATGAAATCAGCCAGCACTTGGGACTTGATGGCCGTCTGAGGGGCATACGAAATGCCTTGACCCATCAGCTCGAGTGCCCACTTCGTGATTCTTCCTATGGCATCCCGGCTTTGGACGACCTCATCGAGATGGAAGGACATCACGACCATCACTGGATGCATACAGAAGTTTTTGAATTTGGGGGTAGTGAGTCTTGGAATCGGACAAGACCTTGCTAATGAAGTACACGGGATGCTGCTCTTTGAGGGCGTGTCCCTCTTCTTTTCGTTCTACCACTAGGGCAGCGTAGACTACTTGCATGGTGGCCGCAATGTAGAGCAGAAGCGGTTCCCCGTCGGTTGGGGGGACGAGGATCAGGGCCTTCATCAAGAGCTGCTTGACCTTATTTAGTGCCTCCTGGGCCTCGGGCGTCCATTCAAAGCGGTTGGCTTTCTTCAGAAGCCGATAGAGGGGGAGACCTTAGTTCTCCGAGGCGCAAGATAAAAGGGCCAAGCGCGGCGAGGCACCCTGTAACTCGTTGTACCCCCTTTATGTTCTAAATTAGGCCCATCCTTGTGATGGCCGAGATCTTCTATGGGTTGGCTTCGATGCCGCGCTCGGAGACGATAAAACCCAGCAGCATACACCTCGGGACTCAGAAAACATATATCTCGGGGTTGAGTTTGATGCCATTTGCTCAGAGTTTCGCGAAGGTTTGCTCTAGGTCAGCTACCAGCTGGTCAGCCCATTTGGACTTGACCACGATGTCATCTACGTAGGCCTCAATGGTTTGCCCGATGAGGTCAATGAAACACTTGAGCATACAACACTGATACATAGCCCCCACATTTTTAGACCGAACGACATTGTGACATAGCAGAACGATCCAAACGGGGTGATGAAAGACGTCACGAGCTGGTCGGACTCTTTCATCATGATTTGATGGTAGTCGGAGTATGCATCAAGGAAGCAAAGGGTTTCACACCCTGAGGTCGAGTCAACTACTTGGTCTATGCGTGGTAAAGGAAACAGATCCTTTGGACACGCTTTGTTGAGACCCATGTAGTCAACACACATTCTCTATTTCCCACTATTTTTTTGTATAAGAATGGGATTGGCTAACCACTCGGGGTGGTATACTTTCTTGATGAACCTAGCTGCCAAAAGCTTCGCGATCTCCTCACCGATGGCCTTGTGTTTCTCCTCGTCAAAGCGATGCAGGCGCTGCTTCACCGGCTTGGAGACTGGCCTGATCTTCAATGCTTGCTTGGCCACTTCTCTCGAATGTCTGGCAGGTCCAAGGGTTTCCACACAAAGATGTCTCTATTGGCATGGAGGAAGTCAGCGAGCGCGCTTTCCTATTCTTAGGAAAGTATGGTGCCGATGCGCACCACTTTGCCCTCAGAGCCACTAGGGTCTATGAGGACCTCCTTGGCGCCCTCTACAGGCTTGAAAGACCCGGGCGACCACTTGGGGTCGGACACTTCTTCGATGACCTCCTCCCTGATGGCCGCAAGCTCTTTGGAGGTGACAATTGCCGCGACGTGTTCACAGCACTCGACCTTGCACTCGTAGGCATGCTGGAAGGGGGTGTCGATGGTGATGACCCCGTATGGACCTAGCATCTTAAACTTCAGATAGGTGTAGTTAGGGATGACCATGAACTTCACATAGCATGGACGTCCTAGGATGGCGTGGTAGGTCTCATGGAACCTGACCACCTCGAAGGTAAGGGTCTTTGTCCTATAATTGGTCAGATTCCTGAAGGTGATGGGTAGATCGATCTTCCCAAGTGGTACAACCTGTTTTCCTAGCATGATGCCATGGAAAGGCACCCCAGTCAGCTGGATGTGCGATCAGTCGATGCCCATGGCATCGAGTGTTTTAGCGTACATGATGTTGAGGCCGCTACCTCCAACCATCAGCACCTTGGTGAGCCGCTTCATGCCGATGATCGAGTCGACCACGAGCTGGTATCTTCCTGGCTATGGGGCACTCTCCGGGTGGTCAGTCCAATCAAAGGTTATGGCGGACTCCGACCATCGGAGGAAGGAAGGCACGATCGGCTCAGCCATATAGACCTCGCGGTGCGCAAGCTTCTGGCGACACTTGGAGTCATAGGCCACCGACCCTCCGAAGATCATGAGACAGCCATCCAGCATTGGAAATCTACCGTCCTTCCCCTCGGCGTTGTCTGTGGTCGACTTGGGCTCCTTCCTATGCTCCCCCTTGTTGGAGCCTCTGGACAAGAACCGGTTCATGAGGACGCGGTCCTTGTATAGGTGCTTGATAGGGAAAGCATGGTTCGGGCATGGCCCTTGAGCAGTTTCTTGAAGTGGTTTGGGGTACCCTTGGCAGGCTTCGACCCCCTTGCGGTCTGTAGTGGCCACGAGCGAGCCCTCGTACCGCTGCTTATTCTTCTTCTTGTTGGGGCGGTTGGAGGCACCTTCGCCGGTGTCCTCGTCATGTTTTGCCTTGCCCTTGGGGCGGTTGAAAATCACCCTGACCGCCTCGTCGCCTGAGGCGTGGCTGGTGGTGATGTCGTGGAGCTCCTTGGTGGTTTGTGGGCCCTTACATCCTAGCTTGTGAACCAAGGACTCGCATGTCATCCCGGATAGGAAAGCTCCTATGAAGTCAGCATCGACGACGTTGGTCAGCTCGTTGCACTGTTGGCAGAAGCACCGGATGTACCCATGAAGAGTTTCCTCGAACTTCTATCGACAGTTTTTGAGATCCCATGGGTTCCCAGGACGCGCGTATGTGCCCTGAAAGTTTCCCACGAAGATTTCTTTTAGGTCCGCCCAACTTTGGATTCGGTTGGACAAAAGGTGTTCCAACCACGTTCGTGCCGAATCAGACAGGAACAATGGAAGGTTGTGGATAATGAAACTATTACTATCCGCTCCATCAGCTTGGCAAGCAAGTCAGTAATCCCCGAGCCACAGTCCAGGGTTTGTTTCCCTAAAGTATTTTGAGATGTTGGTTAGCGGTCGGTACTACGGTGGGAAGACGACATTGAGGATGTGTCGGCCAAGGGCCTGAGGTCTTGGCAAGTCGAGGCTTAGGCTTCAGTCTTCGCCACTGTTGTAGCATCCGCCACGATGAGGGTGGTAGCCGCGGCTAGCCTCATCCCTCTCACCGCCGTGGGCACACCTACATGCATCCAGTGTGTCGCACGCGTCGCGATGGAGGCCAAGACGCTCATGCACTAGGGCCGCGGCACATGGCCTACCACCTTGCTGTGCCTGGTGGACTAACATGTCCCTGTTAAGTCGCTCTAAGGGTGCGTGCTGGCTGGCGTCGAGCTTGCGTCATCGAAACAGCGAGCTTTCGGCTTGCTGCGACGCCGCACGCTCGAGTAGCTTACGAATCTCGTGATGGGCCCAATGATTCTCTAGTGTCGTGGGTTCTGGAAGCCCTCGGAGCAAGGCCACCACGGTAGTGATGTACTGTCTTGCTCGGGTGACATGTGGGAGGGCTTCATCGTCCTCGATGATCCTCTGGTTTACATCGTGGGCCGCGGCGCATGCACGCCCACCGTCTCCATGGTGCTCGATCTCTCATTCGAGCTCCGCGCCTTCCTACTCTAGCTAGAGTTTTGCTTCTTGAGCTCTAGGTGCCGCACCCTCAGCTGCTCTACCCGTAGGCGTGGTGGGGCCCCTGCATCCTCCTCGACCTCATCGTCGAAGTCATCCATTGGGTTAGCCCCTCCCTCGTGGATGCTTTTGATGTATCCCTCGGGGGTACCTGCCATGAAAGATTCTCGCGAGGGGTGATGGCTGTAACACCCTTGGTATTACATTGTACAATTTTTCCTAAAACATTGCATATGCATCATGTTTATATGATAGTGTATGAATTGTAGAGTGTAAATCAATTTCTGTGGCTCGAAACGTTCATCGGAAAAGCAAAACGAATGTTATGTTTCATGTCGCGTTGTATCACTTAGGGTTCTAAATGAATTTTTATTGAATGGAAATGCTATAGAACACGTATGCGGCACTTTAATAAAGTTAGTACTACTAGCTTCGTAGGCGACGATGAAATACTTGTGATCGAGAAAGGGCTTCGCTAGCTAGCATACTTGATAGCTTGGAAATCGAATTCGACGCGAATCTGAACGAAAACTTAGTCATTTTCTTAAGTCAGAAAATGGATCGACGAAGCGAAGTTTGGGAATTTTTAGAGGAGGATTGGGTTAAGTGGTGGCATGGGTTTAGGGTTTGTTTTAGTTGCTTGGCATGCCACCTTGAGCGTAAAATAGTTGGTTTAGCAATCGAAGCCTTGAGGTGAGTTTTTGGGACGCTTTAAAAAGCATGCACGACACGTTCCAGAACGGTGGCTGCATCTGGCCACGGTCACCAGGCTTTGGTTCGGCTTGGCGAGTGGCTCTGGTCTGCCCCTGGCGTGCGCACCTGCCCCACCGTTGCCACGAACTGGCGCACACCTGCACCATCACTGCCGCGCTCATGCACGAGTTCACGCACGCAAGCGCCCGCGCATGCATGCGCACGCCACGCCGGCGGCCGGGCCGCTCGGCCACCACCGCCATTGCCGCGGGCCCACTGCCCTGGCTTGTCCGCATGCCACCGTGTTGGCTGGGCCTGCCACTAGTTCCACACTGCTGACCACTGCCGCTCTACCACCGCCGTCGCGTCCGCCTGCCGCTCTACCGCCTCACGCTCACCTATGCGGTGCCGTGGGTGTGTGGCCACTTTTGGCCCTGCCCGTGCATCGCCTTGTCGCACATTGGCTTCCACCACGTCTGGGAGGTTCGGGGTGAGTCGCTGATGCCCGTCCTTGAGCTCGTTCGTGTTGTCTGTGCCTTGGCTCATGGGAACGTGGCTGCCATTGTAGGGAGGAGTCCGACGTCATGGAGGGAGCTCATGACAGCATCTCCGTTCACCGTGTCATCGCCCATCGCTTCGGGTTTACACCTAGGTGAGCATCGGCTCGCATTTGGGGGCGGGGAGGGACCGGTGCAGCGTAGCTTGACCCTATGCCCGGGCCTTGCCGCGTCGGTCTGTGCTGGTGCGGGGTATCATCATTGCGAAGATAGGTTATTCCAGGGACTATTTTGCGTAATCGTAGACTGGCAGAATAGTACTCTTAGTGCTCATGCGATTACTGAGTAGACCGAGGGTGTTTTTGCATATATTGACCCGGCCTTGTTGAGTTCTTCTTCCGTCGTGGGCCGTCGCGCTATGGACTAGACCCGCGTCCCCCGTTAAGGCTATACTTGGTGGTGGAGCGTAATGTGCGCTTGTCTTGTGCCATGAGACGTGGGCCTTGTCGTGTGTTGTGGGCCGCGCGGTAGAATTAAGTTTTCCAAATTTCAGTAAGTTAGTAAATGCGTATTCAATTTAGTTTTGAACTGAACTTTGATAATTTGTAGTAAATCTTGTAGATGTCCAAAAATAGTGAAACCAAGTTTGTTAGGTTCACAAAAATGCCAACTATCTGTTAGTGTAGTTAGATTACAGTTAGCTATGATAATGATAGGTTCATAAATTCAAATTAGAGAGCTTAGTATTATATAGATTAATATTTGTAGGAATTTTTGTGGCAAATTGATGAAAGCTTTAGCCATGAAATTTTTACAGTAAGACCATTAGATTATTATGTACTCACTATAATTTTTGTTGCCCTAGAGTAGGTTGATAAAAAGAGTAGCTAGTACCCCTCGTTTTATCATATATAAAATAAATCGGTATTAGGAGTAAGAATACCTGTAACACCCTCGGTGTTACGCTTTAATCAAAATACTAAACCATGTCATGAGCATCATGTTTATGTATTATTGCATGTGGTAAATGAGAAATTAAATTTTATTGCACTAATTCTCAAATTGAGCTCTAATTTATTCCTTGTCCAAGTTATCCTTCCAGCACGTCATCTCTCTCCACGTGAGAGGTCCATAGCCACAAAGTCAAATGATAAATTATTGTCATTCACTAATTATTAGCATACCACTTGGCAAGATTTATATCTCCATCAATCTCGCGACGCGCCACTGTCATCTATCGTTGTTCTAATTACCCCGCCTGTACTTCGCTTGCTAATCACCTTACAAAATTATCAGTGCACGACTGCCATAGTGTGTCGCACACGCTACGCATTTATATCACTCACAAGCTCAGCCCGCTGAGCACTCTGTTTGCTTGCAGCTCAGTTGCTTTGCAAATGAAGGACATACAAATTTTCCACACGGTGAGGCTGCGCAGAGAAACACCGTCACGCCAGAAATTACGCCCACCCGTAGAAAGTACTGTTCACTCGTGGAAATCGATGGACACCCCTTCTACACGGATTACTGTAGCAAGACGGAACACTGTTCACGGCGAAACACGGTTCTGATGGTTTCAACTTTTCCACACGCCGCTGTAGCACGAATGCACTGTTCACAGCGCAGCAAACACGTTCATCGAGCCAGACACGTAGAAACACTGTAGCGCGCAGAAACACTGTTCATCCGAGAAAATACACCAGCCACAGCAGCTGCTTTTGACATGTGGTCTCCTCCATTGATTTTTTTTTGACCGCTCGTTGCCTCTGCATGCCCCAACGAACGTCGTTTTTTTTAGTATGCATGTCAGATAATCTTTGATGATCCAAGGAAATGAACTTTATTATAATGAATAGGATAAACATAAATATCTATGAGTATTGTTAGAATATAAATAAATTATTAGAGAGCACAGTATAAAAAATAATTCGATGTGGGTTCAATGTTTATCCACGAATGAACTTGTAAGCACCATCCTTGAATTACTATCATGTAGTAATTGCACACAAGTCGCCATTGCTTTTGCTTTCGAAAGTTGCCACCACCGCCAAGCACGTTTAGCCCAAAGCCCACTCCGGTCGACATGCTCGTAAGTCCAAGACCACTCAAAGTTCAATCCTTGAATTAATTCTCTCATGACCAAGACCTCACCACCGACTTTGCGCACGGAGCAGGAGGACAACCCCGCCAACTCGTTTCATGCTTCCACGACTACTCATGACCACCCACGATCGGTGCTATATATGGCTCTACTCCACTCCACGTAGGGCGGGGCATTTGCTAAGCTCCACGGTGTCTCTCCTCTTGCATTGCCTCCGCACATCGATCACCGTAGGTGGCACTTTATTCAATTCTAAGGTAGCTAGCATGTAAGAATTCCTTCATTCTTCTTTCTTTTTTTCTTGACTCATGGTCTCATCTAGTAATTCTAGACCCACAGGTCATGTGCAAGTCAACAAGTTCAATTTGCGTGATTAGCCTCCTCCAATAATATCATTTTCTTCATCTCTAGAGCTCATTTGAATTTATTTATTGATTGTGAAATAAATTTTGTTAGATTCCTAAATTCATGACCTACTGTTAGTGTAATTAGTTAAGTATAGTTCGTTGATACCTTTAGGATTACTTTATTATTTTGAAATGCTAGTTATGGTTATTTAGAGAATAAATTTTTATGATGCATGGTAGCTAGTGCACCTTGTTTTATTATATATATAGTAAATTGATATTAACAATAAGGATGCCTTTAGTTGCTAAGATAATACATGAAATGTTTCATACTTGTTTAGTGGGAATAATAGGTAACTTTGCGTATTAGTCATTAGAGTTAGCTTAGTAGCTTGGTAGATGTATTCTTATTTTAAAGAGTTGCGGTTGCCTATATATTAATTATTGCATCATCATCCTTTGCATGCATATAGAGGACGAGCCATTGGAGATCGTGACATTCGGTGAGCGAGAGTACGACGAAGTCATCGAAGAATACGAGGAGATCCTCGTGGTGGAGGACGTAAAGAGCCACCCGTCATCGACTTTTGTCGACACCGCTACTTTTGCCAAAGGCAAGCCCGGTGCATAACCCCTATTTTTAAATGATCTTTGAATATATTTATATGATATGCATTTACGTTACGGGCATTTTATGGAAGCTACATGCATAAATATATCCACCATGAGTCCTACTAATATGTGTCGAGTAGTCGCTTTATGCTCGGGATGTCGGTAGCGTGAGTAACCCGTCGTTACTCGCAAATAGGTGATTAAACTATGATATCATGATGAAATAATGGAAAGGAAAATGGTGGCCGGACGGGGATGTGGATTTGGTACTTGGTGGGTGTGAGGGTTGTGTCCTCATGGGCCAGCAGGGCATAGCCTTGGATTACACTTTTTCCCCACTGTGTCGATTAAGGACCGGTTGTTGCATATGACTCTAGGCAAGTCACAGATTATTGTCCCGAGCACATACTTGGGTATGGGCGCGAGGAAGGCTTCTTGCTCTCTTGTCGTGGATCCGGCTCTTTCCGGACCGACCGATGGGAAGAGGAGGTGGTGGAGGTCCTTGCACCGCACCGAGTCGGGACTCGGGATGTGGGGGCTTGAGTCCAAGTTTGGGACGGGACACAGACACCCGGGGACGGGGAGAGTGGTGGGTTAGTCTGCTTGTGCACAGGGGTACAAGCGGGCGTGTGTCTTCAGGGCACCTGACTAGGCACATTGATTCGCGAATCGCCGGGTTATCCAAGACGGCTTGTCTGTGCGGTTTAGCAATTGTAGTAAGGCCGAAAGTTGAAAGGAGAAGAAATGGAACCGATTGCTCAACTCTTGCTTGAAAGTAGAAACGGCTTATATAGATTGATTAGATGAAAACTTAATACGGTGATGATAATAATGTATCAATAAGGACTCACTATTAGTATTGCTTTTTGCTAAAAGAGAACCAAACAAACCATAAAGCCTAGCATATTCCTTGGAGTCGGAAAGTATTCCCTTTGTCGGATAAGTCTTATGAGTACATTGTGTACTCGGGGTTTATTTACCCCATTGCGGTGTGACGCTTGAGGAGTTCCTTGTGTGGAGGATCCATCTGGTGGGCTCGAGACGGAATCCTCGTTATCTTATCGCTAGATGTTATCTTTTAATATTCCATTTGTTTATCATTCCGTACTCTATATTTGGTATTGTAATAATGTACTTTTCAAGAAACTCTAATGTATGAGATAGACTTGTGTTGTAACTCGTTTTCATTATTGGATCCTTGGGAAAATGTGGATCTTTCGGGTTCTCCTTGGGTGTGCTCGACGGACACCGTCATTGTAGTTACTTTCGAGGTGCTTAGTGTCCGATGGAAGACAAGCGCCTTCGTAAAATGCGCTATTTCGGTGGTTCTACGCCACGGTTGGTACCAGAGCCAATAATGGTCACGAGTTCCTCACTCTTTACAAAACTAAAAGTGGACCAACAAAAGTTTTTTTGCGAAAAGTAGGATGCGATTAAGTTAAGTATAAGCCCTAGCTATATGGTATATCTAGAATAGCGGCCTTTGGTTTTATCTAATCGGTTTCTGCAGGTACATCGACTTACATGACGAAGAAATCGCTTAGTATACGGAAAGTGAGTATGCGATGTGCCGAAAATTTTCTAACGCCGCTATATTCGGCTTGAGTGAACGATAGGTCGAAGCATGCATCATATAATAGCATCTTACTTGAACTAGGAATCCCCCTTCACGTATAATGAAACTAGTAAATTGGTAGGATTAACTTAATGAATGTCTTAAAAAAATGTGCTGCCATTTCTTTAATCCCTGGATCCTGATCGGGAAGGTGTTCTAATGGATGGTTCGTCTCTCTTATAGATGAATCTGAGGTCCGGACGTGGGAGCACCAGTTCGGGAGCGGCCAACGAGGGCCATGGTGGCGACAAGGTTCGGGCCTTTGAGCGTGGCAACGAGGGAGCTCGAGAGGTTCCACCCTTGGTTCCTCAGCCTTTTCCGCCACCGCCTCCGCCGCTGTCCGCCGTGGAGGTCATGGTGGAGTTGTTGGCTGCTCGCCAGGAGTCAGCCGCTGCTCGTCAGGAGACAGCTCGTGCCATGGAGATTATGGCACAGGCCCTCGCGGGTCTCGCCCGTGGAGGCCCCGGAGGCAATGGTGGGAATGGGGGTGGTGCTCGTCGTCACGAGGGCAGTCCTCTTACGAGACTTCCTCAAAACCCACCCACCCACATTCACACCGTCAGACGATCCGTTGAGGCGAGCAGCAAGCCTCAGACGTTGGAGCGAGAGTTTCGGCCGCTCGGTGGCCAACGAGCGAAGATGCACTGCGTCCCAAGCGCTTTTGGGGTCCGCAGTGCACTGGTGGGAGACTTTCAAAGCAGCGGAGCTGCCGGATCACCCGGGCGACGTGGCGAGGAGTTCTCCACCGCCTTCCGCGAGTTCTTCATACTGCTGGTGTTATCCACCGAAGGTGACCGAAGTTCATGGAGCTACGTCGGGGAGCAGGCGGTAATGGAGTATGTGACCCGGTTTAACCACTTGGCTCAAGATATCTTTGGTAGTCGGTGGACACGGATGACAAGAAGAGGATCGCTTCTTTCGCGGTCTCACTCCTACTCTTCAGGAGAAACTATACCGGGGAACTATCGGACCTTTGGGGGCTCGATGAACGCCGCCATTGCTCTTGAGGGTTTCAGTGGGCATCCCAGCGGATTGAAGCGGAAGCGGGTATACTGGATCCTCCGGCCATCCCCATACTCGAAGGTGTGATTGTTAGGCGGGGCCCTATCAACCATCCGGTGGGCCTCCGCATCGGTCACCCCAAAGAGACATCACAGACTTACGCTACTCAAGACAAGGCACCTCAAGCGGCGAGTGCAGCCCCAGTGAGACTCGAGGGACAGGTGGTTCCACCTCGTCGAGGATTCGGGAACAAGCACGGTGCTTGTTTCAAGTGTGGCAAGGATGGCCACTATGCGTGGAGTGTCCTCAAGAACAGACAGACAACCGGCTGCCTCACCATTCTGCAAATTCTAGGCTGATTAAGAGGACTTTCATCAAGAGGAAGGTGCCCAGCAGATCTGGTCGGTGCACTTCACGGATGCTCGACAAGCTATGCGGCGAGGAGGCGATTATGGGCTGGTATGTTTACCATCGAATCCCATCCGACTTTGGTGTTGTTTGATTACGGTGCATCGCATTCCTTTATGAGCATGGGGTTTGTAGAGCGGCACAACTTATCACTATTGGCTATACCTGTATGCCTATAAGATCCATCTGCGGGTTCTCGGATGTTCATCAATACCCGCATACGAATCTGATAAGTTTGGTATTAGCCACCCACACTTACCGTCTGGGATTCATGATAATGCACGGGCAAGGCATTGATGCTATTCTTGGAATGAAGCTGGTTGTGGTTGTATGGGGTAGTATTGGATATGAAGAGAAGAAGTGTAGAGTTACGGCTTCCATTTTCTGAGGATAGGATGTCTCTCATCATACCCTCAGAACCGATCTTACCTATTGCTGCCCATGCTGAAGCCGTTCCTGATCTTACCTCCATTCCAGTAGTACGTGAGTTTCCAGATGTTTTCCCTGAAGATCTTCCTGGATTGCCACCGGAGCGTGAGGTAGAATTCTCCATTGAGCTTGAGCACAGGCTGCTCCTATCTCCAGGCGTCCGTACCGCATGGCTCCGAGAGAACTAGCAGAAATGAAGAAGCAACTGGAGGAGTTGATGGACAAGGGTTTCATCCGCCCAAGTTCTTCACCATGGGGTTGTCCAGCGATTTTCGTGAAGAAGAAGGATGGTACTCTGCGGATGTGTGTGGATTACCGCCCCCTCAATGCGGTAACAGTTAAGAACAAGTATCCTTTGCCCCGCATAGATACTTTGTTTGATCAGTTAGCTGGTGCCAAGGTGTTCTCAAAGATAGATCTCCGATCGGGCTACCATCGAGATCAAGATCGAGGCCACAGGATATACCAAGGACAGCTTTCTCTACTAGGTATGGGTTGTATGAGTACCTAGTGATGTCTTTCGGTCTCACCAATGCCCGGCTTTCTTCATGTACCTAATGAACTCGGTCTTCATGCGGAGTTGGATAAGTTTGTGGTAGTGTTCATTGATGATATTTTGATCTACTCCAAGAATGATGAAGAGCATACATGTCACCTCCGGATAGTCCTGACTCGACTCCGAGAGCACCAGCTGTATGCTAAATTCAGCAAGTGCGAGTTTTGGTTAGATCGAGTGCAGTTTTTGGGACATGTGTTGACACCTGAGGGCGTTTCTGTAGATCCCAGCAAGGTGCAAGATGTGTTAGATTGGAAGTCTCCTAGGTCTGTGCACCAGATCCGTCAGTTCCTTGGGCTAGCTGGATACTATCGACGTTTCATCCCCGATTTCTCCAAGATAGCCCAGCCCATGACTAAGCTGCTCCAGAAAGAAGCTAAGTTTGTTTGGGGTCCAGCTTGTGAAGAAGCTTTTCAGTCCCTGAAGACTTTTCTGACCACTGCTCCTGTATTGGCTCAACCTGATATTGAGAGGCCCTTTGATGTTTACTGCGATGCCTCAAAGATGGGATTGGGGTGTGTGCTTATGCAAGAGGGGCGTGTGATAGCTTATGCTTCGCGCCAACTAAAGAAGCACGAGGTGAACTACCCTACCCATGATTTAGAGCTAGCTGCTGTAGTTCACTCTCTGAAGATTTGGAGGCATTATTTGTTGGGCAACAAAGTGCATATCTTCACTGACCACAAGAGCCTTAAGTATATTTTCACTCAGTCTGAGTTGAACATGAGGCAAAGGAGGTGGTTAGAGTTGATCAAGGATTATAATCTGGAAGTCCACTATCATCCAGGAAAAGCCAATGTGGTAGCTGATGCCTTAAGTCGTAAGTCGCATCAAGTTGAGGATATACCCTTGTCACTTCACCACACGGAGGTGCTAGCTCAGATTGCTTTGACCTCAGAGCTGCTGGAGCAAATTATTCGGGAACAAAAGGAAGACCTCGAAGAGATTCCTCACATTAAGAAGTTGCTAGCTGAAGGACGTGGACCTCATTTTAGCATTGATGAGCTGGGAGTCGTGAGATACAAGGATAGGCTGGTGGTTCCATCCAATGAAGAGCTGAAAAGAAAGATTTTAAAAGAAGCCCATCATTCCAAGCTGTCTATCCACCCTGGTAGCAACAAGATGTACCATGATCTACGCCAACTGTACTGGTGGTCTTACATGAAGCAAGATATCACCCAGTTCGTTGCGGAGTGTGACACTTGTGGTAGAGTCAAGGCAGATCATATGCGTACTCCTGGATATTTGCAGCCCTTGACCATTCCTGTTTGGAAATGGGAGGATATTTCCCTGGATTTCATTGTGGGTTTACCCCGCACCTCCTCGGGCTTTGATTCTATTTGGGTCATTGTGGACCGTCTCACCAAGTCTGCCCACTTCCTTCCGGTGGACACTAGATATAATGCCAAGAAGTATGCGGAGTTATACTTTGATCGGATTGTGACCCTACATGGAGTTCTCGCACCATCATCTACGATAGAGGGTCGGTTTTTGTCTCTCGCTTCGGGAGAAACTCCAAGAATGTTTGGGTACTGCGTCTTCTCGGAAGCTCGGCATACCATCCCTGCATCGATGGTCAAACCGAAAGGGTGAACCCGGTGCTCGAGGATATGTTGCGGGCTTGTACCATCTCTTTTTCCGAGAAGTGGGATCGGTGTTTGAAGCTAGCCGAATTTTCTTATAATAATGACTATCATGAGAGTATCCGTATGGCACCATTTGAAGCTTTATATGGACAAAAGTGTGGGGACGCCACTAAAGCTGGGTTGAGGGTAGGAGACCGTGGGTACTTCAGCCGGATTTCATAAAGGAGGCTCGAGAGAAAGTAAATATAATTCGTGAACACTTGAAGTCAGCTCAGAGTCGACAGAAGGCTTACGCAGACAAACGAAGAAGACCTTTGGAATTTGGTTTGGAGATTATGTGTATCTCAAGATATCTCCTTTGAGAGGGGTACATCGGTTTGGTGTCCATGGCAAGTTAGCCCCTCGGTATGTGGGTCCATACAAGGTGTTAAAAGCGGTGTGGTCCCGTTGCTTATCGTCTCCAACTCCCTGAAATTCTCTCGGCAGTTCACAATGTATTTCACGTCTCGCAACTGAAGAAATGCCTACGAGTTCCTGAAGAATCTATAGAAATAGAAGGACTTCCGCTCCAACCTGATCATCTTATGTGGAGCATCCTATAAAAATTTTGGATGAGAAGGAGAGAGTGACCCGGGGAGCAGGGGTGATAAAGTTTTACAAGGTACAATGGCAAAATCATTACGAGAAATTTGAAGCCACGTGGGAACAAGAGAGTTACCTATTGAAGCATTACCCCCATCTCCTCTCTGGTTCTGATAGTTAGTTGCTGCATCGAAATGTATTTCCTACCTTCTTCTCACACTAGGCACATGAAATCTCGGTCGAGATTTTGTTTTAGGTGGGTAGATTTGTAACACCCTCGGTGTTACGCTTTAATCAAAATACTAAACCATGTCATGAGCATCATGTTTATGTATTATTGCATGTGGTAAATGAGAAATTAAATTTTATTGCACTAATTCTCAAATTGAGCTCTAATTTATTCCTTGTCCAAGTTATCCTTCCAGCACGTCATCTCTCTCCACGTGAGAGGTCCATAGCCACAAAGTCAAATGATAAATTATTGTCATTCACTAATTATTAGCATACCACTTAGCAAGATTTATATCTCCATCAATCTCATGACGCACCAATGTCATCTATCGTTGTTCTAATTACCCCTTTGTGCATTTCGCTTGCTAATCACCTTACAAAATTATCGATTGCACGACCGCCATAGTGTGTCTTTACGCCACGCATTTATATCACTCACAAGCTCAGCCCGCGAGCACTGCTTGCTTGCTTGCAGCTCGGTTGCTTTGCAAATGAAGGACATACAAATTTTCCACACGGTGAGGCTGCAGCGAGAAACACCGGTCACGCAGAAATTATCGCCCACCCGTAGAAAGTCTGTTCACTCGTGGAAATCGATGGGCACCCCTTCTACACGGATTACTGTAGCAAGACGGAACACTGTTCACGGTAGAAACACGGTTCACGATGGTTTCAACTTTTCCACACGCCGCCGTAGCACGAATGCATTGTTCACACGGCCGCAGCAAACACGTTCACCGAGCCAGACACGTAGAAACACTGTAGCGGCGCAGAAACACTGTTCATCCGAGAAAATACACCAGCCACAGCAGCTGCTTTTGACATGTGGTCTCCTCCATTGATTTTTTTGACCGCTCGTTGCCTCTGCATGCCCCAACGAACGTCGTTTTTTTTAGTATGCATGTCAGATAATCTTTGATGATCCAAGGAAATGAACTTTATTATAATGAATAGGATAAACATAAATATCTATGAGTATTGTTAGAATATAAATAAATTATTAGAGAGCACAGTATAAAAATAATTCGATGTGGGTTCAATGTTTATCCACGAATGAACTTGTAAGCACTGTCCTTCGGAATTACTATCATGTAGTAATTCGCACACAAGCTGCCATTGTTTTGCTTCCGAAAGTTGCCGACCACCGCCAAGCACGTTTAGCCCAAAGCCCACTCCGATCCCGACATGCTCGTAAGTCCAAGACCACTCAAAGTTCAATCCTTGAATTAATTCTCTCATGACCAAGACCTCACCATCAAGACACACGACGCGAGCCAGAGGACAACCACCGCCAACTCGTTTCATGCTTCGACTACTCATGACCACCCACGATCGGTGCTATATATGGCTCTACTCCACTCCACGTAGGGGCGGGGCATTTGCTAAGCTCCACGGTGTCTCTCCTCTTGCATTGCCTCCGCACATCGATCACCGTAGTAGGTGGCACTTTATTCAATTCTAAGGTAGCTAGCATGTAAGAATTCCTTCATTCTTCTTCTTATTTTCTTGACTCATGGGTCTCATCTAGTAATTCTAGACCCACAGGTCATGTGCAAGTCAAACAAGTTCAATTGCGTGATTAGCCTCCTCCAATAATATCATTTTCTTCATCTCTAGAGCTCATTTGAATTTATTTATTGATTGTGAAATAAATTTTGTTAGATTCCTAAATTCATGACCTACAGTTAGTGTAATTAGTTCAGTATAGTTCAAAGTTGATACCTTTAGGATTACTTTATTATTTTGAAATGCTCGTTATGGTTATTTAGAGAATAAATTTTTTATGATGCATGGTAGCTAGTGCACCTTGTTTTATTATATATATAGTAAATTGATATTAACAATAAGGATGCCTTTAGTTGCTAAGATAATACATGAAATGTTTCATACTTGTTTAGTGGGAATAATAGGTAACTTTTGCGTATTAGTCATTAGAGTTAGCTTAGTAGCTTGGTAGATGTATTCTTATTTTAAGAGTTGCGGTTGCCTATATATTAATTATTGCATCATCATCACTGCATGCATATAGAGGACGAGCCACTGGAGATCGTGACATTCGGCGAGCAGGAGTACGACGAAGTCATCGAAGAGTACGAGGAGATCCTCGCAGGAGGAGGGCGTTCCGGAGCCACCCGTCATCGACTTTTGTCGACACGCGCTTTGCCCAAGGCAAGCCCGGTGCATAACCCCTATTTTTAAATGATCACTTTGAATATATTTATATGATATGCATTTACGTTACGGGCATTTTATGGAAGCTACATGCATAAATATATCCACCATGAGTCCTACTAGTGCATGGTCGAGTAGTTGCTATGCTCGGGATGTCAGAAGCGTGAGTAACCTGTCGTTACTCGTAAATAGGTGATTAAACTATGATATCATGATGAAATAATGGAAAGGAAAATGGTGACCGGACAGGATGTGGATTTGGTACTTGGTGGGTGTGAGGGGTTGTGTCCTGCGGCCAACAGGGCATAGCCCGGTTACACTTTTTCCCTGCCTGTGTCGATTAAGGACCGGTCGTTGCATATGACTCTAGGCAAGTCACAGATTATTGTCCCGAGCACATACTTGGGTATGGGCGCGAGGGAAGGCTTCTTGCTCTCTTGTCATGGATCCGGCTCTTTCCGGACCGGTGATGGGAAGAGGAGGTGGTGGAGGTCCTTGCACCGCACCGAGTCGGGACTCGGGATGTGGGGGCTTAGAGTCCAAGTTTGGACGGGGTCCTGGACACCCGGGATGGGAGAGAGTGGTGGGTTAGTCTGCTTGTGCACAGGGTACAAGCGGGGGCGTGTCTTCGGGCACCCAGACTAGGCACATTGATTCGCGAATCGCCGGGTTATCCCAGATGCTTGACTTGTCTGCGGTTTAGCAATTGTAGTAAGAACCGAAAGTTGAAAGGAGAAGAAATGGAACCGATTGCTCAACTCTTGCTTGAAAGTAGAACGAGGCTTATATAGATTGATTAGATGAAAACTTAATACGGCTGATGATAATAATGTATCAATAAGGACTCACTATTAGTATTGCTTTTTGCTAAAAGAGAACCAGCAAACCATAAAGCCTAGCATATTCCTTGGAGTCGGGAAAGTATTCCCACTGTCGGATAAGTCTTGCGAGTACATTGTGTACTCAGGGTTTATTTACCCCTATTGCAGGTGACGCTTGAGGAGTTCCTTGTGTGGAGGATCCATCTGGTGGGCTCAGACGGAATCCTCGTTATCTTATCGCTAGATGTTATCTTTTAATATTCCGCTGTTTATCATTCCGTACTCTATATTTGGTATTGTAATAATGTACTTTTCAAGAAACTCTAATGTATGAGATAGACTTGTGTTGTAACTCGTTTTCATTATTGGATCCTTGGGAAAAATGTGGATCTTTCGGGTTCTCCCTTGGGGTGTGCTCGACGGACACCGCTCGCTGTAGTTACTTTCGAGGTGCTTAGTGTCTGATGGAAGACAAGCGCCTTCGTAAGTACGCTATTTCGGGTGGTTCTGCCACAATACCTTTAATTGCTAAGATAATATATGGCATGCTTCATACTTGTTAGTGGTAACAGTAGGTAACTTAGCACCTTAGTCGGTAGGACTCACTTAGTAGCTTGATAGATGTATTTTATTTTAAGAGCTGCTATTGTCGTATTACTAAGTGTTGCATCATCATTTCATGCATGTAGATCACGAGTTGGTAGAGTTCGTGCCCGTGGATGAACATGATTATGAAGAGGTCATTGAGGAGTATGTGGAGGACATCCTCATGCAGGAGGGAGCCCCGGAGCCATTTGATGCTGACTTTGTTGACCCACCGCCTGCCCAACACAAGCCTCGGTGCATAACCCATATTTTTACTGATCACTGAATATATATATATATATATATATATATATATATATATATATATATATATATATATACGATGTGTATTTACGTTTCAGGTATTTTATGAAAACTACATGCATAAATATATCTACCTATGAGTCCTACTAGTACAGGTCGAGTAGCTGCTATGCTCAGAATTTTGGTAGCGTGAGTAACCTGCCGTTACTCACAATAGGTGATAATTATGATCACTCATGATAAAATGGTGGAAAGGAAAAGAGGTGACCGGATAGGGATATGGTTTGGGTACTGGTGGGTGTAAGAGTCTGTGTCCTACGGCCAACAAGGCATAGCTTGGTTACACTTTTTCCCTCTCTGTGTCGGTTAAGGACCGGCCGTTGCATAAGGCTCTAGGCAAGTCACAGACTTATTATCCCGAGCACATACTTGGGTATGGGCACAGGGAAAACTTGTTGCTCTCTTGTCGTGGGTTTCAGCTCTTTTTGGACCTACTAATTGGAGGCGGGGATGGTGGAGGTCCTTGCACCGCACTAAGTCTGGGACTTAGAAGCGGGGGCTTGGCGTCCATGTTTGGATGGGGACCTGGATCCTAGGACAGGAGGGTGATGGGTTGGTCCTGCTTATGCCTCGGGTACAAGTGGGGCATGTGTTTTTAGGGTACCCAGCTGGGGGCATTGATTCGTGAATCATCGAGCGATCCGGTATGGCTTGTCTACGGTTTAGCATCGTAGTAAGAACTGAAAGATGGAAGGTGATGAAATAGAACTGATTGCTCAACTATTGCTTGAAAGTAGAATAGGTGCTTACATAGAATGGCTAGATAATAAATTAATATGGCTATTAATAATAACATCAATAAGGACTCATTATTAGTATTACTTTCTACAAAAAAGGAAACCAGCAAACCATAAAGCTTTGCATATCCCTTGTAGTCAGAAATCTATTCCCACTAGTCGGATAAGTCTTGTGAGTACATTGTGTACTCAAGGTTTATTTACCCCTGTTGCAGGTAATGCTTGAAGAGTATCTTAGCCGATTGTTTCGTATAAGCACTTAAGCAAGTGAATTTATAGTAATGTCGCTGCGTTAGGCTCGGATGGTGCGCTAAAGGACACATGATTTATCTTGGTTTGGTAAACGTCCCCTACGCCCGGATTTGTTGTTGCTTGTGTTATTAGCACCGTAACGATCGTAGTAAGGGATACAAACTGCCGAGAGAGGGACTGGTCCCAAGTCTCTGATCGAAGGATTGAAAGGTGGTCAAAAGCTTCGTAGCTGCTTGAATGTGTGTGAGTGCGTTCTATCGTTTTTTGTCCTCCTTTCTCTCCGTCCCTTTTTATAGAAGAAGCGCATCCCCTTTTATAGACGAAGGGGCCGGCTTTACAAGGGTAAGGGCTCCAGGACGCGTACTCTACTTAGTCTTGAGGCTTACGTCTACCTGGTCAGGTCCTCCACCCTGATGAGTGCGAAGGAAGATAAGTGTTTACAATGTTGTCGATGTCTCTCGCAGGATGTCGGGTTAGTCACGAGTAACGTTTGCCTGCGCTGCAGGTATGGGTAAGAGTAATCAAAGTTGGTTTTGACTTATGAGCCTCCCCTGACCTTGCTCGCACGCCTATCCGGTTCTCATGAGTCCTCGTTGGGAGAATGCGGGTCGGGGTCGGTGTAACGCCGTGGTCAAGGCCTTCGACCGGGAGGGACCGAGGGTCGGGAAGCGGGCGCCGCTCCCTCGGGTCCACCGTGTGGTGACGGAATACCCATCGTTCGTGGAGATAGCAAATCCTTTCCGGATCGTAGCGGTTGTCGATATCTTCGTCGGGTTCGTGGTCCCAGAGCTCAAGGCGGCGCCTACAACTCTACAGGTGAGGTGCACGCACTGTAATACCTTTTGGGCTCTGCGGGCGCCTTGAAAGGGTCTAAAGCTTTAGTCCCGTCGTTCCTGGCAGGTCCTTTTCTCGCCAGGCGCAGGTATGGTCGTTGGAGCCATGGTTGACCCAACGTCTTGTCTCGCCCCTGTACCCATCATTATGAGGGATAGATATCGATCGAGGCGAGGCTCGCTCGGGCCGTCGGTGAGGTGACCCGCCCCTCCCGGCTCAGGCGAGACGGAATTCGTCCCTCGGCCCTCGGGTGAGACCGAGCCCGCCCTCAAGGCGCGTCAGGCGAGGCGGAGTTTATATCCTCGGCCCTCGGGCGAGATCGAGCCCGCCCTATAGGCGCCGGGCGAGACGGAGATTAGCCTTGAGCTTTTGGGGCAAGGCAGGTTATCCTACCAAGGCGTCGGGTAAGGTCGACCCGCCCCTCGGCGTCGGGCGAGACGGAATTCATCCCTCGGCCCTCGGGCGAGATCGAGCCCGCCCTAAAGGCGTCAGGCGAGGTGGAACCGAACTCTGTCACACTCAACAAGGGATGACATGGAGCCCTTATGCATCTAGAAGTTTTTTACGTTCGGTGGTCATCGGTTCCACCTTCAGGGTACCTCAGTATTAGGTCCCCGACAAGAGTTTCGAGACTCCGGTGATTCGGGTAGAACCGCTGGAGGGTGTTTTTTGAGTGGGTCATGGCGTCCCGCTTTCGGGACCTGATTCGGGCAAATCCTCACTGGTGCTTCGCCCTTGGTGGCGGATTGTTCGTGAGATTCCTTCTTAGTTAGGCCGGTCATGAGTTGTCGGGCCCTAGGTGGGCCAAAGAGAAAAGAAACGGGCCTTTGTGGCTTGTGCTTCCTGTGGGTGGAGAGTCCGGATTCGCTTGGGGAAGGCGAACCGTCCACCGAGATTTTTTGGGATGAGAGGATAGGGACGCATGGGCGCGTGTCCCATGACATGACGTGGTGGCGTGCGTGGGGCACTCCGGAGATCGAGGCGGGCGGTTGCCCTTCTCGCGTCCGTCGCCTCCTATAAAACCGCTGGGTTCGCCCCTGTGGTCCCGTGTTTCACTCCCCTTCCTTTTATGCTCAAACATCCGCCGCCTAATCTCTTGACCTCTTGCGCCCGCATTGCCACCGTCGACCGGCCTGCGTTTGTGTTTCGGCCGCCGTTAAGCTCGCGCCTGCCCTTCCCCCTTCCTGCTTCAATGGAGTTGTGGGGCGATCAAGCATCACTTCCCGGGTCTGGAGGGCCTCGTCGCCGTGGCCTTCTCCGCCCACTATCCGCCGTCCAGAGTGGTTGCTCCCGGCGACGAGGGTGAGCGGTGCCGCTGAAGGGTATGTCGTCTCCTTTGCCATCTTCCATGAGCGGGATTCGGGGTACCCGCGATAGATTTCTTCGGGGTTATTAGATTTCTATGAGGTAGAGCTGCAAAGATCTCACTCCCAATGGGATTCAAAGATATGGCGGCGTTCGTTGCCCTGTGCGAGGGTTTCCTGGGGATCGATCCCCATTTTGATCTGTGGTGGTATTTCTTTAGCGTTAGTCTGTCGAAGAGGAAGATTGGGGGGAAAGAAGTGGACGCTACCGATGGGGTGTGCCGGCATTCACTGCGCCATACCCGATCGAAGGGTTACCCGTACATGCGTCCGGCTACATCCAACAAGGGATGGCATTCGCAGTGGTTTTATGTTAGGGATGATGTGAGTGCCACCCTCACCGAAGTACACCGGACGTCTTATTGTGGATGCCCGGCGTCGTCGGGGGTGGGCGCCCAGACTAAAGACAAGAAGCACATCTCCGACCTTCTCTCGCCCTCCATGCCACACCAAGGGTCGGGGTGTAAAAGGGTCGGGGATTATCGGTGCCTACCACGCGAGGAGGGTGGCGCCACCGATGGCGCGTGTGCTTCCCGCATCGGATGACGCCTTGAGGATGTCGTTTGAGGGGACGGTGCTCGCGACGAGGCGCCCCTTATTCGGAAGTGGCGTGACGTGTCAAGGAGGCGACGGAGCCGATGAAGGATTCCGCCGGCAGGTCCTCGACATCGTGTATCCGGTGCCGGGCATCTCCAATGCGGCCGGAGCACGGGTTCTTCGAATTCGTAAGCCCTCTTCTCCGCATTCTTTTCTTTCTCCCGAATCTCCTTCTTTAACACTTGCTTCAGTAATGTTGGGGCTAGCCGAGGAGGCTAGTCTTCAAGGATAGCCCAGCCCCGCCGCCAAGGACAAGGTTGTGGTGGCGGCGAATCGACTTTCGCGCCGAAAGCGGGACAAGAAGGCAAAGGAGGAGATGAAGAAGGTAAACGATCAAGCGGGAGGCACGGATCGGGGAGAGGACGTGAGTAGTGAGGATGACGATGATGATGATGATGATGACGGACGACGAGGTAGCCATCGACGTGGATTGGGGCGCCCCTGGAGGACGAGGACACGCCGACGAGTGGCCACCCATCCGTGCAGGGGCCCTTCCCTTTCCACGCGGAGGGAAGTGGATCGATGAGGTCAGTGGAGGCCGGCGAAGTCCGCCTCTTCGACCGGCGTCTTGGCCGAGGACCGGTGGATGGGGAAGGGCGAACTGTCGCCGCCATCCCCGAGGCGACGATGAAGGGGAGCAGCTCCGGTGCTGCACCCCGTGAGACGACGGAGGGGGGACGGCCCGGTGCCGCGCCCGACGAGACGATGGAGAGGAGCGACTCGGCCGCGCGCCTCGACGAGATGGACCCCCCTGCCCCGGTGCATGGGGTAGGCATGAAACGGTCCCACCCAGATGAGCCAGGGCAGGGGTCTGGGGATCCATCCCCAAAACGCTTCCGCTGGCCGAGGACGTCAACGTAAGCTGTTGATTCCTCCGTTTTCATCCTTTTTCCCTTTTTATTTTGACTTAACGGTTATTACCTTTGCGCAGGTTCTTGCGGACGGGTCACCTTCTCGGCTGGCGCCCTAGAAGAGTCTCCCCTTCAAGTGGGGACAGACGGCGTCGCTGGAGCCACCCCTTTTGGGCAGGGAGTGGTGCCGATGTCGGGGGCGTTAGCGAACCGGCGGCGTCAAGGTGGCTCCCACATCCGCGGAGGTTCTTGAGCGAGCGGTCTCTTCCATGGGCAAGGCGTGGAATGCCGGCCGAGGACCGATACCGCCGGTGACGGTGGTCATGATCTGCGCCAAGCTGAGATTAGCCGGACGCGATCGTGGTGGCACCCGAGGGCGTGGTGCGATCCAGCGCCGCCAGAGCCCATGTGGATCCACCGTGGCGCCAAGCGGCCCAGACGGAGGAGGGTCCAGCCGGAGGGTCTCGAAAGTGCGGTGGTGGTGCCAAGACAGGTCGGGAGGGAGCCGCCACCGCCCCTTTGTCGGGAGGAGATCGCTCCCTGCTGGGAGAGCCGCCGCCAGTGGATGGATGCTCAGGACCCGGACGTCGGCTCTTTTCTCGCTCGATGATCATTCCGAGAGCATGGAGCGGGAGGGTCTTGACATCGGGATCTCGACCATGCTGAACGCCCTAGACCAGGCCAGAGGAGCCCTCCGTGAGATCGTTATCCCTACCACTCGTGTATTTTCCGGACTTTCTTCTTTCTTCATGTGTTTTTGTGTTCTCGTATTCTCGATATCAGCCTTCCTCCTCCTCTCGGACTCTTGTTGCTCAGAGTCGGATAAATCCCAATTCCTCCGCATGAATGAAGGCGGAGGAGGGATCGCTTTTCCGAGGAGGCCCGGTGCCAAGCAGAGACTTGGCCGCCCAACCACTACATGCTCGAGAGCGGGAGGCCCAAAGGCCAGATGCGGAGGAGGTGCACGGAATGTTCGAGGACCTCGCAAGCAGGTCTAAGCCTGGATGGAGAGGAGATTGCGGACTTAAAAAAGAGCGAGACGAGCTGCTCAGAGAGGAATGCCATGCCAATGAGAAGGCCCGGTGAAGTCTCAAGGAGCTGGAGATGGAGCGGGACCTCCGTGGAAGGCCGAGAGTAGGGCCACAGCCCTCCAGCAGAAAGTGGACGAGGACGTCGAGGTGGTCCGCTCTCTCCGGGCGGAGCTTGACGACGCGGTGAGAGGAAAGTCGAGTGCTGAGAACGCCGCCACCAAGCTGGAGAAAGAGGTTGCCTATACGCGCAGAGCCCTTCAGGTTGAGAGTGATGAGCACGATCTTCTACAAGCTGCGGTCGGGGTTGTCCTTAACGCCCTGAATGTGACGGAGCCGGTGGAGACCAGCCCGCTCGCGGCTCGTGTCGGAGGTATCACGGCTCTCGGTGGGCCGGCTTGAGGAGAGTGCCTTTCACGCCGGGATTACCCAGCCTTCACCGTCGCCCACGCCCACTATGAGAGAAGGAAATAAACCGAAAGCGATGAGCGAAGGCTTTCCGTCCACCTACGAGGATGAAGAGCTGGAGGAAATGGAGAAGATGGTTGCTCCCCTTGCAAAAAACCCGCGGATAATCTCGAAAGAGATGGTTCTCCTCCGCATGGAAGTAATTAGTCGAACAATTTTGAGAATAACTTATATGTAATATGTGAACAAGTGTCGGCATTTTTTCGAGTCCTGGGCGCCTTTCGTGCTTTTAAGCGTCTTAATTTCGCTTTTGTTTGATTTTTGCGATTTCATTTTTACGGTCTTACCAATATGTTCCCCTGAATTATGCCGCTGATTATAATGCGAGGAGATTGTTTCGAAAGAAGGAGAGGAGGTAGCCGTACCTTAACAGCCCCGAGTAAGGTCTCGACCCCTTTTCTTTGGGGTCGGGTGTTCTTGGAGACCGGAATCGTGGTTCGGTGATAATGGATGCCATCGCAATAATCCCCGCCTGTCTTCCAATGTAAATCCCAACCGGGAACTCTATGGGGCTCGGCAAGGTGGGGCCTTTGTCCTCGCATTGTTTGGCCCGAGCCCCCGAGCCTTGTCGTCGGTCTCGATAGGGGTCGGCCATTATTTGCGTGTTACCCGTCCTCGGTTTTCGCAATCGGAGGGCCGAGTGAACGATACTTGCCTCGACGGCTTGAGTACCGCGCTCAACGAGCTCGCTAACGGGCACGTTAAATGCGGAATCCGGGTCCATCATTTGTCGATGGGGTCGGCAGAGCCCTCCGGTGGCACTCCACAACTTCTTAACCCGCCTCCCGGCAGATGCCCGAGTCGTTCGATAAGCTCTGGGGGCCCGATGGCCTCTCCTCGATGGAGATTCGTGGGTTTGGCTCGAGGTTAGAATCGAACGAGAGAAGGTCGAGACGCCCCGGTTCGCTTCGAGCGGGGTCGGGCGGGGCGGGCTGGGGCTCGTCTCGGTTATCTCCCCGGCTCGTTTCGGGCGTGAGGCGGCCTCGAGCCCTTCACGGGCCGACCTTCGAACCTCACTGTGGTTGCCTATATCGGATAAAGCGATGATCGTTTAGGTGGTGCGACACGAATCATTGGGATGCAATTTTTGCATATGAAATGTTTTGAATGCGTAGATTTAATTGAAAATAAAGGTGGTGAGCGTTACCTTGGTGGTATGAGTGGCGGAAAAGCTCCTACCAGATGGGTTCGGGTCCCGACGTTTGTGACGAGGTTGGAAAAACCGCATAAGAATTGCCATTCTTTGTTTTGTGTCTCGGTGAAGATCCGAGCTGTTCAATTAACTGGGCAACTTTGGTTGTCGTAGGCGGACCCTTCGATCCCTTCTCTCCGAGAAAGGCGGACGTCGAAACCCGAGACGCGAGAGGCGTTTGAGCATGATTTTTTCGGTGAATAGAAACATTGTAGCTATCGGGCGTAGGGTTTGCTAGTTCGGCCCGATTTTACTCAAAGCTTTGTGCCTGTATGTCGCGCCCTTAGTTTCAAGCGCACGGAGGGTCGGGTGAAGAGGATGTCCGGATTGGTAGTCATCCTCGATGCCCCCAGTGATGCTCGTGTCCCCTCGCTTAGAGGTCGGAATATTGCGAACAAATTCTAACGCATAAAAAGTGAAAGATGAGAGGCTTATCTTTCTTTGGTCGTTCGCTCGTCGTGTCTTCGGGGCGAACGGTCGACCCAGAGAACTGAAGGGTCCCGTCATCGGGTCGTCCATGGTCCCGCATGGGAAGGCGAAAAAATTTGTTCCGCCTATGCGGGTGCCTTAATCGCCAGCGTCCGGGAGCGGGTCGATGGCGGGCCATACCCAGCAAAGTGTTCGGGTTTGACCAAAGAGGGACGCTTCGAGACCGGGGTTCGCCCCTGTCACTTCAAAAGGCCCCTCGAGATATCAATCAGCATTGATTGCGATTTAAAAGGGGAAGGGAGAGGGTTTTTCGTCCGACCTTTTCGCCTTTCCTTAGTTACTGCGCCTCCTCTTTAAATAGGGAGGGGGAGAGGAGTTCTCAGCCCACCTCCCCTTCTGCCTCCGAGCCGCTATCTCTCCTTCTTCTTCCTTTCCGCCAAACGCGTCCGTGCGTCGTGGTGGTTCCTGAGTGAGGCAGAGTAATGCCAGAGAGAGATAGAGAACTTACAAACTTGCTCGTGATTCTGGTGCGTGATGTCGAGCCGGAGGTTATCCAACGTAGACGAGATGGTGCGCGCGGCCCTTGCTGAGGAGTCGCTGCTGGCGAAGGAAAGGAGGCGTCGGTGGGCGTCGTACGTCGTTGACTGCGCCGTCGTTCGCTGCGCCCCTCCCTTGGCGGGAGGCGTTTCCTGCCCATATGCCGTTATCAGGGTTATGGCTGGGGATGATGGCGTAGTCTTCAGACGTCATGGCGGTGGCGTCGCTGCCGGGGTCGCGGCTGACGACGATGGCGTAGTCCCCGGACGTTCCGGCGGAGGCGTCGTTGCTGGGGTCGCGGCTGACGACGATGGCGTAGTCCCCGGACGTTCCGGCGGAGGCGTCGTTGCCGGGGTCGCGGCTGACGACGATGGTGTGGTCCCCGGACGTTCTGGCGGAGGCGTCGTTGCCGGGGTCGCGGCTGACGACGACGGCGTGGTCCCCGGACGTTCCGGCGGAGTCGTCGTAGATGGTGGCGCCTTCGAGGATCCAGCAAAGATGTTGCCGACGGAGAGCGTGGCACGGCGACCGTAGTAGACGAGCTAGCCCGTGTACACGCCCCGGACGTCGCCGATGGAGAGCGTGGCACGGTGACCGCAGTAGACGACCTGGCCCATGTACACGCCCAGGAGGTCGCCGATGGAGGGCGTGGCGCGGCGACCGCAGCAACACTTGTGGTAGAGCTGAGCCGAGACTGTAATGAAATAACGTTGTGGGGAAGCCCCCGGGTAAACAGTCCTCGGAGTATATTGTTACTTTTTTGTAATGACATCGCTTTGTAAGTGGTGAATTTGTGCAAAAAATGAACAAAATTGCATCCTTGGTTTATGGCAAGTCATTTTAACGCTTTCCAACCCTTCTCATGGTTTAAGTCATAGGAAACTAGGAACGTGGGCGAACTAATTCTGATTGAACTGGTGAGCAAAGAGGTTGCAGCCGCTGGGGCGTGGGTGCCTTGCAGTCCTACTAGTTGTATTCAGAATTGGTTCCCAAGATCTTAGCCCTCGAGACTCGTTTACGAGGCGAAATGGAAAACTTTAGAAAATGTTTGCAAGTATAACAGAGGGATTTTTTACAAGCGTAATAAGTAATACTTGTATTACACATGACTGGTGCGTGCAGCTGTAGCTCCTCAAGCGCCTCAGCGATCACGTAGAGGCTGGTGGAGTCGAGAGGCTGGACGGCGGCGGGAGCCTGCGCTAACTCTTTCTCCATCGTAACGATAAAGTCTAGGTTCCTGAAGCGAACATGCACGCCCAAGACCTAGCTGACGTCATGACTAGCCATCTAAGGCCTGATGTGGATGTCGAGACGCGCAAAAATCCACTACCTGGCGCGCCAACTGTTGGTGTTTTCGGACCACCAACGAGTAAATTTGTATTTATGCGTCTGGCTTGAATGGTGTGCTCAGAGGACACAAGGGTTTATACTGGTTTAGGCAGAATGTCCCTACGTCCAGTTTGCTGTTGCTCATGTTACCAGCATTTGGTTTGCAATAGGGGTTACAAACAGGCGAGAGAGGGAGAGGATCCCAAGTCTCTAGTGGAAGGAGTGAACGGGTGCTGAAAGTTTGTTTGTTGCTCAGCCGTCTGCTCGTGTTGTGCTCTTGTGTTCTTGTGTTCTATTCTCTATGTTGAGATCTCGATCCCCCTTCATGGGGCACCCTGCTTCTTCTTTTATAGGCAAAGGGAAAGTGTGGGTTATAGAGGAGGAAAAAGGAGAAGAATGAGAGAGAGAAGAAGGCTTCTAAGGCCGCCGAGTCCTTCTTCTCCTTCATGAGTGTCTCGCTGATCCTGTAGATGTCAATAGGAACGGCTCCATGTTGTGGCCCTGTTCATCACTGGAGCCATGCTCAGGCGTCATCTGTCGGTCATGGCGTTCTAATCCGTCCCGACGGACGTCGTGGTGAACTAACGCTCCTGTCAGCGTCCGTACGAGGATTAGGAAGAACATCACAGGCACGTCTGACACTGTTCTTGATGTGAATCCCCAGGTATGGCCCATCATGGCCACAGGTTACATCGAGGAGTGACAGTCTCTTCCCTGGCGTCAGAGTTTTGACATAGGCCCATACGCTTGGACCTAGAGTGATTGGCGGCGGTATTGGTCCCTGTCAAATGAGATAGAACCCGCGTCCTTGGGGTCGGGCGAGACAGAGCCCGCACCCAAGGGATCGGGCGAGACGGAGCCCGCGGCCTTGAGGTCAGGTGAGACGGAGTCCGCGGCCTTAAGGTCGGGCGAGACGGAGCCCGCACCCAAGGGGTTAGGCGAAACAAAGCCCGCTCCGAAGGGGTCGGGCGAGACAGAGCCCACGTCCTTGGGGTCGGGCGAGACCTTTTAATACGTCTCGAGCCATCCGAGGAAGTCAGCGTGGGCGCTAACTTCCTTGCTTTGGGTATCCCTAATATTGATACTAAAAGCATCTAGGCCCCTAATTGGGTTTCGGTGATTAATGACAATAAAAGATTACTGTGACTAACATATGTTTTGCAAAGGCAATTAAGTTAGGTCACGGTAATGGAGATCGATTGGGCAATCGTGGATGTCATGCCCCTATGATGGAAATCGTTTCGGTTTTCAAAGGATGGACGACAAGGTTAAGGATGACTAGTTCTAAGTGTCGTTTGGAGTTGAAGAGACACTTAGAGTAGTTTAGGACTTTGTTTTTTCTTTGGCCGTACTATTAAGGGGGGTATGGACGGGTAGCTTGACCTAGGTGAGTCTAGTGAGTTAGGTGTGGTGCACACTTGTTGGAACTAGCACTAGGTAGCTCCTAAATATGCCTAAGATCCTTTGGAGCAAACTTCATTCACAAATGATCGAGAGTTGAAAGTGAATGGAGGGTCAAAGACTGACCGGACGCTGGCTCCGGTGCGACCAGACGCTGGCCACAGGGTCCGGTCAGTTCTTTTGATTGAGGTGAACTAGTCCGGTTTGACCGGACGCTGAGGGCCAGCGTCCGGTCGACTCCAGTAAGGTTCCAGAGAAGAGAATCTGCGACCGGACACGTCCGGTCAGTGCTGACCGGACCCTGAGGGTTTAGCGTCCGGTCGAGTACAGTTAGCATCCAGTGAGGAAAAAATGGGACCGGACGTGTCTAGTAAGTGGTGACCGGACCCTGCCAACGTCCGGTCAACACGTAAACACTGGTGTGCGGGTTGAACTGACCGGAGCGTCCGGTCACCCCGCAGAGACACATAACGGTTCGTTTTTTAGGCTATCTTATAAATCGAAGCTCCACTCATGTGTGGAGTCACTTTTGCTCATTCCAACAGCTGAGAAACACACTTGTGAGTGCCAAGAAGAGCAAGGTCCTAGTGAGGTGTTTGTGATTTGAGAATCCAAGATTGAAACCTCATTAGTGAATCAAGAGTAGCAAAGTGTGCATCCATCTTCTCATTAGGCTTCACGTGGTCAAGTGAGAGTTCGTGCTTGTTACTGTTGGTGATCGCCATCACCTAGACGGCTTGGTGGTGAATGGGAGTTCAGTGATCATCCGAAGAGCTTGTGGGTGACCCGACTCAAGATTGTGAGCGGTTGTGGGTGATTCACCGTGACGGAGTGTCGAAGAATCAACCCATAGAGAGCACTTGATCCTTGCGCGGATCAAGGGGGACCTACACCCTTGCGCGGGTGCTCCAATGAGGACTAGTGGCGAGTGGCGACTCTCTGATACCTCGGCAAAACATCACCGCGTTTCCTCTCCTCTCTTTACTTTGAGCATTTACTTTAAGCATTACTTTGAGCAATTCATTTCTTGTCATTTACATACATAGAATTACCATGCTAGAGTAGGATTGGAACTTAGGTTGCAAGTCTATTTGTGCGATAGAACATTACAAACACTTTCTAGGCACAAGAGGTTAATTGGGATATCAATAGGATTTAATTACTGCAAGAAAATTTAGAATTAGCCCAATTCACCCCCCTCTTGGGTATCTTGATCCTTTCAATTGGTATTAAAGCCTTGTGCTCTCGTTTTTAAGCTTAACCGCTTAGAGCAAGATGTCTCACGGGGATGGACCTCCTCCTATCTTTGAGGGAGATGATTTTCCTTATTGGAAAATTCGCATGGAGGCGTACTTAGAAGCTCTAGACGTTGGAATACTTAGAGCCGCCTCACATGGGTTCCCAAAACCTAGGAATCCTGCACAACTTAAAGGCGATGAAGTGAACTATGAAAAATGGAATGCAAAGGCTCGCAACACCATCTTTAGAGGCCTTTGCAAAGATGTGTTCAACGGCATAAGGAACCACAAAGACGCCCATGCACTATGATCGGACGTTTGTGCGCTCCATGAGGGAACAAAGAGTGAGCGTGAGGAACTTTATCATCCTCTACTAAGAAGAAAGAAAAAGATTTAGCATTCAAAGCTAGTCCAGATAAGGGCAAAGCAAGACTTGAGTATGAGAGCTCTAGTGATGAAGAAGATAAAGATGAAGATCTTGCTCTCATGGTGAAGAAAGCCGCCAAGATGCTAAAGAAACTAAACAAGAGTGGCATCAAGTTCAATGGCAAGAAGAAGTTCTTCACAAGCTCTAGGAGAAAGCCAATCTCCGAAATGGATTGCTTCAATTGTGGTGAATTTGGTCATCTAGCACACCAATGCACCAAGCCCAAGAAAGACAAGTTCAAGAACAAGTTCAAGGGCAAGAAGGATGACTCAAGCAATGAAGAAGAAGATGAAAAGAAGAAGAACAAGCCATACAAGAAGAGAGATGGCAAGAAGAGAGACTTCCACAAGAAGAAGAAGAGTGGAAATGCCTACATTGTCGGTGATTAGCTTATGGACATTGATTCATCTAGTGGATCATCTGATGATGATAGTGACAATGAGAAGGTGGCCGCCATAGCTATTGATCTCTCATCTTCATCTCCACCACCGCCATCATCCTCTACACACCTATGCCTTATGGCCAAGGGTGAACGTAAGGTAACTAAGAATGATGATAGTAGTGATGATGAGCAAGCTAGTGATAATGATAGCGATATCGATGATGATGATGATTCACCTTCATATGATGATCTTGTTAAAATAATAATACAATACACTAAGATCATTAGAAAGAGTAGAGCTAAAAATGAAAAACTAGATGCTAAGAATGATTTCACTTTTAGCAAAATGTGATGAAATAGAAAAGGCTAATATTGAGCTTAGAGAAGCAAATAATGCTATGTCATCCAAACTCAAGGAGCTCAAATCTTCTAAGAAAGAGCTTAAAGATAAATATGATAAACTTGAGTGGATGCACAATGAGCTCATCACTAGCCACAATAAGCTAAAAGATGAATATACTACTCTTAAGATTAATCATGATAATATTGCTATTGCTCAAGAATTTCTATCCAATGAGCCGCATGATGCTACTAACCATGTTGTTAAGATTGATATAGCTACATCATGTGATGACTTGATCATTGAGAGCATTGAGCAAGGTTTTAGTATCAAGGGCAAGCAAGTGGTTGAGTGCAATGACTATGATGAGTATGTCAAGCTCAAGAATGATAATGCAAAGCTCAAGAGAGATCTTGAAGAAATCAAAATCCACAACACCATTGTGCTAGAAACCCTTGATCATGATGGTGACTTGATCCTTGAGAATGAGAAGCTCAAAGAGGAAAACAAGAAGCTCAAGGAAGAAAAGAACAATGATGCTCTTAAGGAAGAGAATAAGAAGCTTAAGTTGGAGAAAGAGCATCACAAGGTTGGATTGAGCAAGTTCACAAGAGGCAAATATCTTCAAAGTGAGCTACTTATGAACACCATCATGAAGATGGATAGAAGTGGCATTGGATATGTGGCACATGTAGAGAAGAAGAAGGCTCAAGTTCAACAACAACAATCAAAGCCGAAACCAAAGAAATGCTTTGAGTGTGGACAAGAAGGCCACTTTGCTCATGAGTGCCAAACTCCACCACCACAACCCTTGTCCAAGCATGCTAGACCCTTTGCCTTCAATGCTCATTACATGCTTAGAAAGAATTCTAGCGTAAAGATGAAAGTCATGTTCTTAGGACCTCCTAACAAGAATAGGCCTAAGAAGATTTGGGTTGCTAAGTCACTTGTTGAGAAGGTGAAGGGCCCTCAACAAGTTTGGATTCCTAAAGCTTGAATCTCTTGTGTGTAGGTGAACTACAAGACCAATGGAAGTCATTGGGTTATTGATAGTGGTTGCACACAACATATGACCGGTGATCCTCGTATGTTCACCTCACTTGATGAAGAAGTAGATGGATAAGAGAGAATTACATTTGGAGATAACTCAAAGGGCAAGGTTAAAGGATTGGACAAAGTGGCAATATCAAATGATCATTCCATCTTCAATGTGCTATATGTTGATTCATTGAGTTTCAACTTGCTATCCGTTGGACAATTGTGTGATCTTGGCTTCCAATGCTTGTTCACTGAGAAGGAGGTTGTTGTATCCAATAAGGATGATGATCAAGTGATATTTCAAGGATTTAGATACAACAACTTATATCTAGTGGACTTCACCTCCAAAGATACAAACTTGAAGACATGCCTATTCACCAAAACAACACTTGGGTGGCTATGGCATAGAAGACTTGCTCATGTTGGTATGAGTTCACTCAAAAAGCTAATGAAGAATGATTTGGTGAGAGGATTGAAGGATGTGAAGTTTGAGAAGGACAAGCTTTGTAGTGCATGTCAAGCCGGCAAGCAAGTTGCAAATACTCATCCAATAAAAGCTTTCATGTCAACCACAAGAGTGCTAGAACTCCTACACATGGATTTGTTTGGACCAACAACATACAAGAGCTTAGGAGGAAATCTTTATTGTCTTGTCATAGTTGATGATTATTCAAGGTATACATGGGTGTTCTTCCTTCATGACAAATCCAAAGTTGCATCTTGCTTCAAAAAGTTTGCCAAGAGAGCACAAAATGAATTTGAAGTGAAGCTCAAGAAGATAAGAAGTGACAATGGAAAAGAGTTTGACAACACATACATAAAGGCATATTGTGATGAAGTTGGAATCAAACATGAAGTCTCCGCAACCTATACTCATCAACAAAATGGTGTAGTTGAGAGAAAGAACCAGACATTGATCACTCTTGCAAGAACAATGCTAGATGAGTACAACACCCCTAAAGCTCTATGGGCGGAAGAAATCAACACCGCATGCTATGCATCTAACCGCCTATTCCTTCAAAAGTTCTTTGGCAAGACACCTTATAAGTTGCTCAATGGGAAGAAGCCGGACGTCTCCTTCTTTAGGGGGTTTGGTTGCAAATGCTACATCTACAAGAAGAGACAACACCTAGGGAAGTTTTAAAGACGTTGTGATATTGGTTTTCTTGTTGGTTACTCATCAAAGTCCAAAGCATATAGAGTATTTAATCATTCTACCGGCTTGGTTGAAGAAACATATGATGTGGAATTTGATGAATCTAACGGCTCCCAAGGAGCACATGAGAATCTTGATGATGTAGGTGATGAACCATTGAGGGAGGCTATGAAGAACATTTCGGTTGGAGACATCAAGCCAAAAGATGATAAAGATGATATACAAGTGATTGATCCACCCTCTTCATCAAGTGTGCCATAAGATGGTAAAAAAGATGAGAGAGTAGAAAATGAAGATACTCGTGTATCCCATGAGCAAATGGTGGTACAAGCACAAGATATTGATGCTCCACAACCTCCTCCTCAAGTGGCCAATAGAAGAAACACACCTCTACTATAAGATCATCCACAAGATCTCATCATAGAGAGTCCATCAAAGGGAGTGATGACACGTTCACAAAAACTTGCTTCATTTATTGGTCATCACTCTTTTATCTCTTGCTTTGAACCTACTAAGGTAGAAGAAGCTCTTTAAGATCCGGATTGGATCAATGTCATGCATGATGAGTTGAATAACTTCATCTGAAATCAAGTGTGGACTCTTGAAGAGCGACCTAAAGGTGCAAGAGTCATTGGAACAAAGTGGGTGTTCCGAAACAAGCAATATGATGAAGGTGTTGTTGTGAGGAACAAGGCAGGACTAGTTGCAAAGGGGTTCTCTCAAGTTGAAGGTTTGGATTTTGGAGAGACCTTTGCACCGGTTGCAAGGCTATAAGCCATTCATATCCTCCTTGCATATGCATCACATCATGAAATAAAACTTTATCAAATGGATGTGAAAAGTGCATTTTTAAATGGCTTTATTAATGAACTAGTCTATGTTGATCAACCTCCCGGGTTTGAAGACCCTAGAAATTCTAATCATGTTTATAGGTTGTCCAAGGCGTTATATGGGCTTAAGCAAGCCCCAAGAGCGTGGTATGAGCGCCTTCGGGACTTCCTCATAGAGAAGGGCTTCACCATTGGGAAGGTCGACACCACACTATTCACCAAGAAGCTTGATGGGTATATTTTCATTTGTCAAGTATATGTTGATGATATCATCTTTGGATCATCAAATGAAGATTCTTGCAAAGAATTTGATGAATTGATGTCGAAGGAGTTCGAGATGTCCATGATTGGTGAGCTTACATTCTTTCTTGGTTTTCAAGTCAAGCAATTGAGAGAAGGGATCTTCATCTCTCAAGAGAAATATATAAAAGATCTTCTCAAAAGATTCAAGATGGATGAATGTAAGCCAATCAAGAACCAATGCCTACTAATGGACATCTCGACCTAGATGAGGGAGGTAACAAAGTTGATTAAACTATCTACCGTTCTATGATTGATAGCTTGTTGTATTTAACCGCATCTAGGTCCGACATCATGTTTAGTGTGGGTATGTGTGCTAGATTTCAAGCTAATCCTAAGGAAACTCATTTAATTGCCGTAAAAAGAATTCTTAGGTATCTTAAGCACACACCAAGCATTGGCCTTTGTTATCCCAAAGGAGCTAGATTTGAACTAATTACCTATTCCAATTCGGATTATGCCGGATGCAAAGTTGATAGAAAAAGCACATCCGGAGGGTGTCATTTGCTTGGTAGATCACTTGTGTCTTGGTCCTTCAAGAAACAAAATAGTGTGGCCTTGTCCACCGCCAAATCGGAATACATTGACGCGGGTGCTTGTTGTGCACAAATATTATACATGAAACAAACTTTGCTAGACTATGGTGTAGTTCTAGATAAAGTACCTCTTTTGTGCGATAATGAAAGTACGGTAAAACTTGCATATAATCCGGTTCAACACTCTCGCACCAAGCACATAGATATCCGCCATCACTTTCTAAGAGATCATATTGCTAAAAATGATATATCACTAGAAGGTGTAAGAACCGAGGATCAATTAGCGGATATCTTCACTAAACCGCTAGATGAGGCTACATTTTGTAGATTGCGGAACGAGCTTAATGTACTTGATTTTAGTAACTTCACTAAAAGATGAGCTTGTGTTGTCCCTTGCATTCATTGTAATATACAACATGTTTAATTTTTGGTAATGCATATAGGGCTTGTCTAATATGGTTAAGATAACCGCCGAAAAGCGTGTGAAGAAGCTTAACCTTGGATCAAACTTGACAAGCAACTAGATTTACTTACAAGTATTGCATATGCTTGAATGTTGTTTTGTTGTTTTGTTTCATTTGCCCTCTTATTGCCTATTTTCTTAAAAAGAATTATAGCCTAAGGCAAAATATTTTGAAAAACTTAAGGGTTTGAGAGAGGTCACTCACATCAGTCCCAATTTGTGTTTATTTGCATCTTATTGGAGTTGGGACTTGATTGGGAACAGGCAGCGCGAAGGTACATTGAAGATTTGCTACAAAAGAGTGACCGGACGCTGCACCGGACCCTGATGTCCAGCGTCCGGTCAGTTCACAGGAGGTGAATTGCTGCTGAAGGAGTGACCGGACTCTGCGCTTTAGCGTCCGGTCAGAAGTCATCTCAGCGTCCGATCGTTTGAAGAAGAAATAGCTGAGTTGACCGGACCCTGCCTGCGTCCGGTCATGGACCACCGGACACGTCCGGTCGCGATTCCAGAGGAATTGGACCTCTCTAGAATCGACCGGACACTGGGTGGTAGCGTCCGGTCGCTACCACCAGAGCGTCCGGTCAATGGAGTCATGTGGCTTCCGAACTCTTTCCATGTTTCCTTCTCCGTTACGCGTGGGATCTCCTTTTAACTGCCCGTGTTTTTTTATCTCAGCCGTATCCCGCAGCAGCGCCTAACCCTAATCGCCGTAGCCGCCGCCTCCGCGCCTGAGAGCCTCCCGCGCTACCAAAATCGCCAGTGCTGCCCGCGCTAACCTCTGCGCCACCACCGCGCGCCCAAGCCGCCAGCCTCGCACTCCACCATGCCTCCCCGCACGCCCAAGCCACCGCGCGCCACCACAGCGCCGCCTGCAGCGCCTCTCCGTGCTAGCAACGTCGTCCTTCCTTCACCGTGCCCGTGTCTTCTCCACGGTGCGGTCCTCGCTCCGCGCCGAGCTTCGTGAATCCTAACCCTAACCGGTTCCGAGGTTCCCTCGCGTGACGTCTCTTCTTTTCATCGAATCGCCGGTTCGTCAGGTAGCAGGCCAGTCGTGTCAATTTCGTACCTACATTGCTTGCTTCCTAGGTTTTCGCATCTATTAGACATATTGTATTTATTTGTATATATATCTATTCCATCGTGCAGCAAGTCGGTGTCGTTGAGATCGTGTGGCAGTTGTCAGTCAACTCGGAGCCAAGCTCACGAGTATGGATCGAGGCCAAGCCTCGGAAGTGTCAGGACAGTTACTCTTGACTGCGGCAGTTTTTCTTGTCAGCGGCAATTTTTCTTGACAGATCAGATGGCTCGCACCAAGAATGTTGGGGGTGGTCTAGGAGATGATGATCGGAGGCCTTCGCCTCACCTGCCTGCAGATCCAAAAGGCAAGGCGACAAAAAAGATTACATCCAAGAAGAGGAAGTACCCAGATGCAGAGACAACTCGTGCAGCAGCAGTTGCAGAGGCCACAGAGCGTGCCGAGAGAGGAGGTGTTCGCAGTGGGGTTATGATTGCAGATCAGCAGCTTACACCAGCATAGAGGACAACAGTTGAGGAGGCGGAGCATTTTCATGGCAGTCCACCAGGTACTATGATGATGGCAGGACGACGTCTTCTCATTGTGGATCCTCAGCCTCAGGGGGAGTCATAGCAGGAGTCACAACAGCAGCCCCCACCAGCAGAGGCTCAGCCAGCTCAGGAGACTCAGGAGGGCCAGCAGGCCGAGGACGCCGAGGAGACAGAGCAGGCACCCCAGCCATAGCTACGCCGCTCTGGTCGTACCCATGTTCCAGTCTTACCGAGACCGCCAACACAGCGGAGGGGATCACGTCCACCGCCTAGACCTCAGGGTCCTCCTCCAGTGGTACATCTTGACTTGAGGGCCGCCACGACCAAGAAGGTTCAGCAGCTTCGCTTTGTGGAGTTTGATGTGTGGTTTCCTCCGAGGAGGGATGAGAGAGCAGCAGAGGGTTTGTACACGCCACTGCAGGAGGATTTCTACAATGCTTATCTCAACAGTGGGGCAGTGTTCAGATCTCAGCGGGTGTGTAGTATAGAGTCTATTGTGGCAGCAGCCGGAGAGCATATCCGCCCCTACTTATCATATTTGCTGAGGCTGACAGATCTGATTGGCCGAACAGGATTGTATGTACCATCTTGGGTTCGGTAGTTCTATGCTTCGCTCTACGTTGAACCGCATCATAACTTTATACACTTTGCATTCGGAGGCAGAGACTATAGGATGATGAGTTTTAGGGCCAGGGAGATACTGAGGCTACAGGAGCAGCCTGTCAGGTTACATGAGGTTTGTTATGGACAGCAAGAGCCTCCCAGGCGTCCTCATGGTGGTAAGGTGCCACCTACATAACTTGTGCGTCATTGCTTTAAGGAGCCCTTTGGTGAGGGGTCGAGGAGGAACCCCAGTGACCTTACACCTACAGCTAGAGTGCTAGAGGCTATCATTAGGAGGACACTACTTCCCAGGTTGGGATACCGAGAGGGCTTGACTCGCCTCCAGCTTTGGCTTCTTAATGCACTGATGCAGCAGACTGTCTTTGATATTTGGGACCTCCTTTTGTCAGAGATGGAGGATACTATTGCTGAGGGCTTCAAGGGTCGTAGGCAACTTCCCTATGCACATTGGATTACATTTCTTATGCTGAAGGTAGTGTCAGTTAGGACACCAAAGATGGTTGCAGAGTACAGAGGTGCCACCACAGAGTTCCCAGCATATAACATGGCACAGAGGATCAGACACATCACTCCTTAGGCACCCAGTCAGCCTCACTGTCGCCCAGATGTACCAGAGTCCGCAGCTCAGCAGGACGAGATTATCAGAGGCATAGCAGCTACTGAGGAGGAGCAGCTTGAGGCTCAGCTGGACAGGAGCGAGTCTAGTGACAGTTCGGATGACGACTACCTGCCTATTCCGTAGATGCCTCCACGCAGACACGACGTAGAGGCCGGCAGTTCTAGCTCAGCTCCACCTGCACCACAGACAGATCCCGCTCTTATTGCTATTCTTGAGTGGATGCAGCAGGATCAGGCACGACAGGCTCAGGAGACCGCTGCCAACTTTGCACAGTTTTAGGCTCGTTAGGACGAGTTCCAGCGCTAGTAGTAGATCCTCTAGTAGTAGCAGCAGCAGATGCATCAGCAGTAGTTACTCATGTAGCAGCAGCTTATGGGATTCATGCAGCATGTAGTGACAGCTCTTGGGGCCCCACAGCCACAGCCTTCGCCTAGATTGCTCAGCCTGCCACCACTATGACAACTCCAGCAGTATAGCCCAGTGGGCTTCAGAGTCAGGGATAGCCTCCAGCTCAGTTTGCTTCACCTCCAGTCTAGGTGTCCTAGTGGTTATCCTCGCCGGTGGTAGCCCCGCAGTTTACTCCACTTCAGACGGGCTTCACACCGGATCAGTCATCCTCGCTATTTGTGCCTGATACGTCAGTCTCCAGGAGTCTTGGAGCATCTTTCAGCGAGTTGATAGGGATGCCTACACCACCACATATGCATGCCCCAGGTCCTTCTACAGCAGCCCCTGTCGCTGTGACTACTCAGAGGCTCCCTTCGTCTGTCGCATCTTTGGATCCTACGACAGATATACCAAAGACATCACAGGCAAAAGACTGCCCAGCTCAGACCTGCACTTGGCTTCAAATGATGCTTCCATTGCAGAGGGTCAGTTAGCACAAAGCTCAGGGTCAGATGATGATGCTACCCAGTTTCAGCTTGCTCCTCGTGACTTCACGCCCGACTGTCATTGCTGCAGCCCGCCGACCAGCCCTTAGGTTTTGGTGTTTGACGCCAAAGGGGGAGAGGGTTCGAGTATGTAGACTCAGGGGGAGCGACATTTAGGGGGAGCTAGTTAGCTATTAGTCTTTTATATACATTTGGAGTTTTATTTGTGTGATACACTATTACTATTATGCATTCGTGTGTTTACTTTCATGCAGACATTTAGGGGGAGCTAGTTAGCTATTAGTCCTTTATATACATTTGGAGTTTTATTTGTGTGATACACTATTACTATTATGCATTCATGTGTTTACTTTCATGCATACTAGTATATCTATGTGATAGTGATATCTACGTGATTGTGATATATGACATGTGTGCTCTCTACTTTGAATTCTTTAATATGTCATATCACTTGAGCTATGCTCATTTGCTTTTGCTTCCACGGTTATACTCCGATGCAAATGAGCTTTATTATTTGTACTCATGCTTATTTCATATCATTTGAGTACATCATGATGACTTGGGTTATATAAGCTTGACTAACTCTTTTGTTCTTATTGCTAAAAGCTTATATGATCCAAGCATGTTAAAAACCTAAACTCTTTCACATACTCGAGGTTGTATTGTCATCAATCACCAAAAAAGGGGAGATTGAAAGCATCTAGGCCCCTAATTTGGTTTCGGTGATTAATGACAATAAAAGATTACTGTGACTAACATGTGTTTTGCAGAGGCAATTAAGTTAGGTCACGGTAATGGAGATCGATTGGGCAATCGTGGATGTCATGCCCCTACGATGGAAATCGTTTCGATTTTCAAAGGATGGACGACAAGGTTAAGGATGACTAGTTCTAAGTGTCGTTTGGAGTTGAAGAGACACTTAGAGTAGTTTAGGACTTTGTTTTTCCTTTGGCCGTACTATTAAGGGGGGTATGGACGGGTAGCTTGACCTAGGTGAGTCTAGTGAGTTAGGTGTGGTGCACACTTGTTGGAACTAGCACTAGGTAGCTCCTAAATATGCCTAAGATCCTTTGGAGCAAACTTCATTCACAAATGATCGAGAGTTGAAAGTGAATGGAGGGTCAAAGACTGACCGGACGCTGGCTCCGGTGCGACCAGACGCTGGCCGCAGGGTCCGTTCAGTTCTTTTGATTGAGGTGAACTAGTCCGATTTGACCGGACGCTGGAGAGGTCAAATGACCGGACGTTGAGGGCCAGCGTCCGGTCGACTCCAGTAAGGTTCCAGAGAAGAGAATCTGCGACCGGACGCGTCCGGTCAGTGCTGACCGGACCCTGGGGGTTCAGCGTTCGGTCGAGTACAGTAAGCATCTAGTGAGGAAAAAATGGGACCGGACGCGTCCGGTCAGTGGTGACCAGACCCTGCCAGCGTCCGATCAACACGTAAACACTGGTGTGCGGGTTGAACTGACCGGAGCGTCCGGTCACCCCGCAGAGGCACATAACGGTTCGTTTTTTAGGCTATCTTATAAATTGAAGCTCCACTCGTGTGTGGAGTCACTTTTGCTCATCCCAACAGCTGAGAAACACACTTGTGAGTGCCAAGAAGAGCAAGGTCCTAGTAAGGTGTTTGTGATTTAAGAATCCAAGAGTGAAACCTCATTAGTGAATCAAGAGTAGCAAAGTGTGTATCCATCTTCTCATTAGGCTTCGCGTGGTCAAGTGAGAGTTCGTGCTTGTTACTCTTGGTGATCGCCATCACCTAGACGGCTTGGTGGTGATTGGGAGTTCGGTGATCATCCGGAGAGCTTGTGGGTGACCCGACTCAAGATTGTGAGCGGTTGTGGGTGATTCACCGCGACGGAGTGTCGAAGAATCAACCCGTAGAGAGCACTTGATCCTTGCGCGGATCAAGGGGGAGCTACACCCTTGCGCGGGTGCTCCAACGAGGACTAGTGGGGAGTGGCGACTCTCCGATACCTCGGTAAAACATCACTGCGTTTCCTCTCCTCTCTTTACTTTGAGCATTTACTTTAAGCATTACTTTGAGCAATTCATTTCTTGTCATTTACATACCTAGAATTGACATGCTAGAGTAGGATTGGAACTTAGGTTGCAAGTCTATTTGTGCGATAGAATATTACAAACACTTTCTAGGCACAAGGGGTTAATTGGGCTATCAATAGGATTTAATTACTGCAAGAAAATTTAGAATTAGCCCAATTCACCTCTCCTCTTGGGCATTTTGATCCTTTCAGATACCCAACAAGTCTATCTTGTGCCCTGTATTGGATCAATATGCACTTGAGTTCGAATGTATATTCACTTGCTCTAGCTTCTAGTAACCCTACTGATGATGGGAACGGGGGTGCGGGGTGCCCAATCTTCCGTTAGGTCGAGGTAACTCTCGATTTGATGGAGGCGGATACACATGATCAGGTTTTCGATCACAAATATCCAAACCTTGCAATCGCAACACCATGTTTCATCTGGTTATCAACCGTGCACTTCCTGGTTGATTGGGCTCACGAGTTGGGGTTCTACAAACCAATGCATGCCAAAACATCAAAGACAGATTAATCTATGTACAATCCAAAACCCTAACTTGGGCAACAACTACTGAATATATAGTATTAGGGTAGCCAAAACCCTTATACATGTCCCTAATGGACTCCGAGACGATACATGTTCCAACAGCTCAAAAGATAGTGACACAACACCTTGACAAATTCACAATGAATTTGGACGTGGGACTAGGTCCATTTGAAATCTTATCTCCTTAACTTTCCATGTGTATGTAGAACATAAAAAAACAGAGTCTATATGCGATCTGGGCGACAATTTTAGTGCGAGCTGCTTTATATGATTGGACCTCCATTCCGAGGTGGACTCGAGCTTTATATGGATTTGAGCTCCACCCTGTCTTGGACACCCACGCTTATCTTCTTCACCTCCTTGCCTCTCTCCAAGTACTTATTGACCCTCTCTACTAATGTTCTTAAGAATTATAATATCATTAGGTAGTAATATGTTCTCATATTCATGTAAAGGACTACTTAGGAATGAGCTCACCTGAGATTTAATTGTCATGCTCGAGCTCTGGTAATTAGCCCTTACATAGCCACCTGAGGAGTGTCATGTGTATCCGAAGAAGTAATGTCCTCGTCACCTCAGGTATTCCAACACTGTAGGAACCCATATATATAGCACATCCACCCTAGCTAGACCTAATCATGGGTCATCCCCATCGAAAGAAAAATCCAACCCGGCCAGTGCATCAGCTAGGCTCAGGCCATAACTTTCACCTAGCAACAATCATCGAGTCATGCATTTGAGTCACAATTTTTTACTCATAAGCCGACCCAATATAGGAAACACATGACAGTATGACGTCACATGATTGTTGGATGGGCATAGGTCAATTTTTTTGACCTCGTATCATCCTCGGGTCGGGTTCGGGCTGACAAAAAAAATGTTAGGTTTTTTGGCCTGATCAAAACCCATCCTGATCCAGTTTTTAATAGGTCTAACCCTAGCTAGCTGTTAGAAAAAGATCCTACTTTTCTGTGTAGAACGGTCCCCTGCATGTAATTTGGGCACCATTGGATTGTCCGATGCTTACTAGCCACTGTTGACAATGGTCTAGCGTGCCTCCTTCTACCAGTCAAACCATTCAGTGCCTTGCTTTGCACACTGGACACCACCGGACAGTCCGCTGGTTGCATGTCCAGTGGGGAATGGCTTCTCTTGTCCGAACAAGATTTTCTGGCACATGTATCATTCATCCACCGAACCGTCCAGTGCAGTCTTGAATAACAAACTTCTTCACTATGTGTCCGTACAATCACCAGATCGCTCGACGTGCGTTAGTTCTTTCCCGCTAAGCCGTCCATGGCGTGAAATCTTTGCACAGTTTGTCATTTTGACTCTATTTCTTCAACGGTTCTTTGCACCTCTTTTTTCTTAATCCTTAGAATCTAGTAGAGCATGTTTAACGCACCTTTGTATACATGCGAGTCCTAATGCTTGTGTTGTTATCCTAATCACCAAAACCAATATATGCCGCGCATATGGGCATATGATCCTTAGGAAATGATCCAAATACATATATGAAATGTCACGCTTTGAAAGACCATTCTCCATGTAAATCTTGGAGAGAACATAGACCAAACAAGCCAAAAAAGTTAGGAAGTCAATCCGGTACTGCACTCCCTCGATGGTCTAGTGGATCTCATTTCTTGCCTGTCTTGTAGTAATATGAAGCATGAAATTGAGCTATTAGGGCGTCCCCAGCGGTACTGGAGACTTTGCCAGCTGACGTAGCAGTGGAAACAGATAGAAAAATAAAAGCCTGAAATCACAGATGCGAGAGATGAACTGGCTCAAGGACTCCAGAGATGGTAGATTCCTTGGAAAGTCTGCGACTAGCGACGAAACACTCGCGAGCGATTTATTTTTTCAGCCTTCTCTCTCCACCACATCAGATTCTCAACACAGTTAGCAATCAAATCGCTAACTGAAATCGACGTGTTGGGGACGTCCTTATACCTTTCTTCCAGTCAAACTTGAAACTGATGAGATCCATCGAGCCCATTGCCTCACACTTCCTCACAGTGCCCGCACAAACCTCATCATCGTCGTCCTCAATGTGCCTCCAATCAATGCTGGTACTTTTCTTGCTGTAGCAGCTGCGGCAGCTAGGTATAAAATCCTGTAGCAAAAGCTATGGCTGCCAAGCCAGCCAGCCAGCAGCCGAACGAGCTTGTCCGGACAAAATCACTGTAAAATAGAAGTCCCGGTGAAACTAGTTCTAGAACCTTGGATCTAGGTGTATTATCTCCTCAAAGTTGAAGGGGTTGCCCTGTCTTTCCTTCGGTTTTTTTTCAACAACCCTGTATTTCCTTCTTGACAGCCAGGCTTCGATTTTGTAGCTACGATCCGAACTAGGAGAGGTGGCTCAACCTAAGGTGACAGGAACACGAATATGTGGAAAACCATCAAAGCGAACTTGTGATCTTCCAAAATTGGATCAATGTTCGTTTTTTTAAAAGGATCAATATAATGAGCTCCCCACCCTGTTCAGCTCTACCTCCTCTGCACCAAGATAGGTGGAAACCATCCCTGCCGACCAGTCAGACGCGAGTTGCCCGCCGACCCCCCCTTGCCCGCGCGAGCATAGTATAGGATCATACGACATTTCGGCCCATGAGCGAGGTGCGGCCCCCAACCCTCCAAGCTTTCCGCGCGAGCATCTTGGTTCACGGACTCGTGCTTCTTCAGGTACGTACTCGTTTCTCTTTTTTTTTTTGCTTTTTTTTTCTTATCTTTTATTTTTTTTCTTTTTTCCTTTTCCTTTTTATTGCTTTCTATTATTCTTGACATCTTTTATTCTTTTTTATTTTTCTTTTCTTTTCTTCTATTTCTTTTTCCTTTTTTTTTTTTTCATTTTTTGGTGGTCTTTTATTAATCTTTTTTTGCCTTTTCTATTTTTTTATTTTATTCTTTTTTATTTTCCTCTTCTTTTTTCAATTTATAATTTTATGTTTCACTTTTTTTATTTACAGATACATGCGATTTTCATGTAGTATACATATAATCTTCTATGATGTATTTTTTTATGTCCACGAGTAGAAATGTTATATTCTACGATGTATTTTGTGATGCTAAGTAAGCATACATTGATGTTCTAAGATATTTTTATGATGTTTGGTAGCATTTTTTCTTCTTTTTATTTGACTCTAATTAATTACTTCACTAATTTTATTATTTTATTTTACATTTTCATGATGTTTATAATGTTCACGTAATATATATATGATGTTCTATGCTATATTTAGTGATGTTCGTGTAGTGATAATATGATGTTTTACGTTGTATTTCTTTTTTTATCTTTTTATTTGACTCTAATTAATTACTTCACTAATTTTATTATTTTATGTTAGATTTTCATGATATTTGTGATGTTCACTTAGTATACATATGATGTTTTATGCTATATTTAGTGATGTTCGTGTAGTATTAGTGTGATGTTCGATAACATTCTTTCTTCTTTTTATTTGACTATAATTAATTACTTCACTTATTTATTTTTTTTTTTTTACATTTCATGATATACGTGATGTTCATGCAGTATACATATGATGTTCTATGCTATTTTCTGCGATGTTCGTGTAGTGTTAATGTGATATTCTACAATGTATTTGTGATGTTCGGTAGCACATTTTCTTCTTTTTATTTGACTCTAATTACTTACTTCACTAATTTTATTTTTATATTTCATGATATATGTGATGTTCATGTAGTATTCATATGATGTTCTATGCTATATTTTTGTGATGTTCGTGTAGTGTTAATGTGATGTTCTACGATGTATTTGTGATGTTCGGTAGCATTTGTTCTTTTTTTATTTGACTCTAATTAATTACTTCACTAATTTTATTTTTTTATTTTTAAATTTTATGATATATGTGGTGTTCGCGTAGTATACATATGATGTTCTATATTTTTTTGTGATGTTCGTGTAGTGTTAATGTGATGTTCGACGATTATCTTTAAATGCAGGTTTATCATGAGATAAATGTCCATAAAAAATTTATCGAAATATATCATGTGGGATCTTTTTTTAAGAGTTTATTGCAAGAAATACGATGGTGCAATCAATTTTTAATTATGATATTTGGTTTAGGAGCTATGACTTTTTTAATTCAAAAAAAGCATAGGATATGTGCTGATGTCAGCTATTTTGGAATCTACTGCATGGCTTTTGACTTGGCTGCATGGGTCACGGGGCCTGATCGAAAATGCGGCCCAGATACAAGAGAAACAGCCCAATTTCAAGAAAAATAATTATGGGGAAAAGGGGGTCGGCGGGGGCTTTCCTGCCACCTGGTCGGTAGCTAGGTCCCCCAAGATAGGCCTCCTCAAACCTGAAAGCAGGGTGAAACTTGAAGCGAGGCCCAGAAGGTGATGACAGCCCATGACTGCCACCAGCCCACCAACACCAATCTACCACTGGCTTCATGGCTCCATGGATCGATTCTGTTGATTTACTATCGGACTAACTTCGGTTGTCTTGTGGCTTCGGCCTAACACGACACCACACGCTACCCGTGTGCCTTCCTCTTTTGCGGCGCCGAGGTGCGCGTTCCCGATCTGGCAACCTCGTAGGGTTGGCGGGCCACATTGTAGAGCTCTTCTTCCTGTCAAGAGTGCACGCCAAATATGGGAAGAATTCCTCTTATTTTTGGTCGAGAGAAAATCCCCATTAGGATAATATTTGCCCTTGAGTACTCATGCACAAAGGGAGTCCGGAGAGGTCATAAGACGCCAGCCTTGCTTGCCAAGCATTGTCACGTTAAACTGCTTTACATCCCGAAAACCCGTACCACCATGGCACTTTGGCATAGTGAGTTCCTGCCATCTTCTCCAATGGATAGCTCTACTTTCAGCTGCTCCTAACCACCAATAATTCGATATAGTCGATGTAATTTTCTTTCGTGTTATGGCCGAGAGGATAAAACAATTCATTGGATAAGTGACAATTGCCTGAGCCACCGATTTAATCAGAACTTACTTGGCTGCACTACCGAGGCACTGCTCACTCTAGCCTCCTACCAGACCCCGTATCTTTGCCTGGATTTGTTCAAAAGCCTTTGTGGTACTATGTCCCACCGCGGTAGGGAGTCCAAGGTACTTCTCCCCCAAAGCTTATGTAGTGATACCTGTAGTGAGTTTCATCTCCTCCTTCATAGTGTCATCACAATTTGTGCTAAAAAAATCACGCTCTTAGCACCATCTCACTAGAGCCTTTCTGGTAAGAGTCAAGAACGCCGCCCACCGTGCTCACTCGCTTGAGTGGAGACTAGGCAGTCGTCTGCAAACAATAGGTGGGAGACCCAGGGGGCATGGATCCCTACCCGAACACCTTTTGCCAGAAAATGGGGCCCTGTACATTTCAGCAAACTCGATAACCCTTCAGCACATAGGAGAAATAAATAGGGAGACATCGGGTCACCTTGTCTAATTCCTCGGGTTGGAGAGAAAGTGTTACTCAAATGTATTCATTCATCAATACTCACATAGGAGTATTGATGAATGAGTACTTTGTTTTTTTAAAGATAAATATACTGGAGTGTTATAAATTGACAAATAAATAAAGTATATGAAAGTGGTAGAAATATGTATATAATTGTAATATTTTTCGTAGCTATGTTCCCTTTCCCTTTGATTGGATGATTGGATAGGAATCAAAGATGAGAAGTACCCATGCTGCATATGCACGTGAACACAATGCTGCCATTGCCAAATTACATTGTATTCGAATCGTCAAGAGGGTGCGGAGCGCGATTGCAGGTTATTTTGGTGCAAAGCCGACACGGTTGCTGACTTGCTGTGAAGATGATCACTCACATGCAAACACAGCGTCGACAGGCTTTGTGATCCCATGACTACTATATGATAGGCGTTGGCAAGTGGTACGTTTCACAATTAGTCGTCATCATTATAAACGCGTTGCCCTTTTCGGGTGGGGCGGACGATTTGATTGGAGCTGCGTTTGCCGCAAAGTGACAACGCGTTCGTTCCGACGCCCGTGCCGGCACGCCCGACGTGCGTTCACTGGTGGAACCAGGGGGGCATGCCCCCTCCCCAAGCATAGTGATTTTTTTTTGTTAAATACCCTAGAAAATTCAATTGCGTAGCTAAAAAAATTATTATTTCACTCTATTCTGATGATAAATACGTGCTTTTTTTTGTTATGAGTACTAAATAGATATGTAAAAACATTGAAAAGCTATTGAGACATACATTTATTGTACATATTTATCATGTTTATGAGTGTAATCGTATTGTCCCGCCCCCTGATAAGTAGTCCTGGTTCCACCACTGCGTGCGTTCCACTGCCGCCACCCCCAGCCTAGTAGGGTGCACCCCCGGCATCGGCGTCCGTTCTGCCTCCTGTGCCGGCACGTCCGGCGTACGTTCCGCCGCCGCCACTCCCAGCCTAGGAGGCTGCACCCCCGGCGTCGGCCTCCGGTGCCGGTATGTCCGGCGTACGTTCCGCCACCGCCCGTCTCGGCTACGCCGGCCCCATGTCCGGACCACGATACGACAAACCTATCGCCATTGTTGTCGCTACGGTGGTGGGTGGTGGAGTTGCCGTGGGTGTCGGTTATGGGATACTCAAGTTGGTCGGCTTCGTCTTGAGGCTACTCCGCCGCGCCCGCGCCAGGCAGACTGCCGCGGCTGGGCCCTACGACGCCGGGAACGTCGACCTCACCGGCGCGGTGATTGGCGCGGCCGCTGATCTAGCCGATGAGATAGCTGATGTGATCATCGCGGCCTAGGTATATTGTTTGTGTTAGATTGAGACTTGAGAGTGAGACAGCGAGGGAGAGCGAGGCTCGAGAATGGGGGCGTCAACGTGCTTTTTTTTGTGTGTGACAATTGTCAACGTATATTGTGTTATTATAGTAGTATATGTTCTCCTGGTGGGTCTGTGGTATGTGGTGGATCCAAATATAAATAAAAGTGCAAGCTTTCCTGTGTTGTGTAATCCTTTTGGGCTCGAAATAAGCTGAGAAATGTGGGGTGCTGGTTGGGTTGTTCATGCCTCGAGTCATGCTAGCTGGTGAAAGTAAAGAGGTGAAAGGGTGTTTCTCAGTATTAAAAAAAACTGGTGAAAGGTAGTTTTTTTTTTTGCCATCCCACTGTCAATTTCATCAGGTATGTTAATGTGCCGTGTGCCTGTAACACACACATTTTTTTGTAGTACACATTTTTTTTGTGACAACTTACCCAAGCGCACGCGCGCGCACACACATTTTTTTTTAATACACATTTTTTTGTGTGACACAACTTACCCAAGCACATAATATTTTCGTGTGCCCCTCACACACGGAAATGTGAATTGCACGGAAAACACAAATTTTGAAACCCAGAAAAGTGCAGAAATACAAGACCTAATGATCGCACAGTTTGAAATGCAGAAATCGGGAATACACCCAACACTGAGCAAAACCACTACCCGAGTCCAAATTCACAGAACAACATGAGTAGAAGTTTCTTGTACATATTTAACAGTAACACACAAGTCGAAGCCTGAGAGTATCCAAACCTCAGCAACCAGGAAGCAAGGGGAGGCTAGTTTTACAAGCTGAGCAACCCCAGTTTGACTACAACATCTGTGTTCCACAGAACAGGTTGCCATTCGCTGAGAAAACTACAGGAGATTTTTCACAAAAGGATGCTAGCTCTTTGCCAGAGTATACAACATCAGGGCATCCCATGCCTGATTCTGATTGGTTCTTTTGTTGACTAGTGAGATGGTTACTCACATTGCGTACACAATCTCACCGCTGCTGTCAACATCCAGATCTGAGTCGGAGTCAAGATCATCCATGTCGTCGTCCATGTCCAATCCATCAGCTAGGACATTTATACTGCGAGAACAGGCAGGTGGTATGGTGGCCTCTGTCAAAATCTGCATGATCTGATCCATGGTCTGCATTGGCTGATCAGGCTCCTCATATTGGCTGCTCATGCTATCATCATCCATCAGATCAGCAGGAAGGTTCTTCAGGAACCAACTATGATTCCGGATTTCAGGGATTGTTATTCGCTGCATATTTTATATAACAAATAAAGACAACAAAATCAGATAAATATGACTAAACTCGAAGCAGCATATCTTCTGAACCTACTGTATCAGGAACAAAGCAAGATTACAACTACAACATACAAGGACTTACCATAGCAGGATCTCCAACAAAAATCCTCGAAATTAGATGCCTGCACTCTGGAGATATGTTCACGTTGTCTGGAATTGCGTACTGAACGTTCAAGATGCGCTGTAACAAGATGACACTACCATTAGTTTAGTCGTTAGCTAAAACAGGAGAATGCATTAAGTGAAACATGCAGAGACTCAGAAGTAGCCGATCTAGTTTAGAGTTTAGCTGTGTGCTAGGACACACACACACACACACACACAAGCGCGTGCACTCGTGTGCATTCAACTTGTATCCACGAATGTAAAAAAAAAAGATAACCTGAATTGTCTTGCGGAAGTTCTTAGGCTCTTCTGGGTCTTCAAAAGGATATGCACCAACAACCATTACATAGAGGGTTACACCACATGACCAAACATCAGCAATCTGTTTGTCATAAACAAATCATCAGTGAGGAGAAGCTTTCCTCATATAGGAGGTAACCAGACAGTTACCACTAAAAGAGAAATCATAAGTGAAAGTTTTCTGTGACACATGTTTATGGAACTACAGTGCACTGATGCAGAGGTATACGCAACTCTCAGAGACACATTTCTCAAGAGAAATAAGGAAAGTGATAGCACAAGTACCTTGCCATCGTATTCTTTTTTCAACAGAACTTCAGGTGCAATATAAGCAGGTGTTCCAACGGTGGACTTCGGCTGGGAATGAAGAACAGATGACTGCAGAGAATAAAGAATGCATGGTATTGTCCGTTAAAAGGAATCTGACAACCCTATGATCATATTCATCATTCTACTACCATCTTGTAAACATTAAGCCATAGAACAACGGAACCTCAATGGTTGCTAGCCACACACCCACACAAACATGTATTAGAACGCTATGCAGCACAGGCACGGATACGCATACCAGTATCAGGCAGATACACAAATACAGCATTTTTCTTAAAAACGATACACGGATACATTTTTAGTATTTTTAATAAATAAATAATAAGGCATATTAAAATTCTAAAAGCCGTAACAGACTAGCAGGAACTTTAAATTGCCTTGCATTTTTGCAATTGTGCTGTTCCGCTCATCTTTTTCATATTTCCATTTAGCCAACACTCCAACAGCCAAGCCTGCCCAGCATCTCCATCCAATTCTCAAAGTCCAAACTTGCAAAATCCAAATGAGAACATAAGCGCCTAGTGCAGAAGTAGAACTAGTTAAATAGAGGGAGGATTCAACTAAGCACATCACTTTGTATTTGAGGGCGAGGATTCAGGCTTGGAGGAGATGAGTAAATCACTGAAACAATTCCTTTCCCCTTTCAGTTCCAGTTCAGAATAATTTGACACCGCTTTAAGCAAAGAGTCTAGATTAATTTGACATGGGGAACAGGGCAGGACAGAGGCTACAGGAGAGAAGATGAAACATGGAAGAAATCACAGCTAACTCATCACCAGCTTGGTGCTGATTTATTGCCGGTGTGTGGTGAAGCTTGTCGCAGTGCCGTGTGCGTGTGGCGCCCACAAATTTCCAGCGTGCACCTTGGCACCTTGCGGGTGGTGTGCATCACCACAGCCACAGCTGCAGCCAGCTCAAGCATGCCACCGGCGCTGGATCTCGTGGTGGGGACAGGCGAACAGCTGGACGAGCAGGAAGTCAGGCGGGCGGCGGCAGCAGTGGGCGTGTTGCATCACTGGCTGCCTGGCTGCATGGTGCGCATCAGCGCGTGTGAGTCGAGGGTTATAATAGGCCTACTGGACTGGACCGTATCCACAAAACCCCTCAATACGTCTTCGCCCACGTATCGGAATTGCTCTTATTTATGTTTTTCCCCGATACTCCATGGATCCCATGCATATCCGTATCGGATACATATCCAATACGACAGGGGTGACCTGACATATCCATGCAACTAAGCTTGAACGTAACACATAAATATGAGCTAGAATAAGATGAAGTTGGCATGTGTAAGAACCTTGGAATAACCGAAGTCACATATCTTCAAGCGAGGAGCATCACTCCCATCTAGAAGTGTGTTCTCCAGCTTCAGATCACGGTGGCATACTTGCTTGAAAATAAGAATAAAAAAGGCAGCTCAGCACAATGCATGGCATGAGTAAACAGTAACAATAGGATGGAAGATATGCCATTATATAATAACTAATACCATTGAATGGCAGTAGCTTACTCCTGAAATGAGCTGCTGGAAGAAGTAGCGAGCCTGGAAAGATATATATGCATACTTAGTAGGATCAAGAAAGAGGTGTGTCAAGAAGAAAGATGAACTAAGTGGCAAGCACAAACCTCATCTTCACTGAATCGCACGTTCTTACATATTCTCTCAAAAAGCTCACCACCAGAGGCATATTCCATGACAATAGCAAGGTGGGTCGGTGTTAAAATAACCTAGACATACAAAGAAATTTCAAAAATGTTTAACAATGGAATTCTGGGGGAGAAGCAGCATCACAATCCAGACTCACCTCTTTAAACCTAATAATGTTAGGGTGTTTCAATGATCTATGGTTAATTATCTCACGCTGGACATTCTCATCTATCTGCACATGATAACGAAATACATATTAAAGAAAACCAAGATAAAACAATTGAGGGAAGTAAAAAATGGGTCTTCTCGCATTGCACAGACGAGGGTAAGGCTTGCCACTGACACCCTTCCCTAGACCCCGCACAGAGCGGGAGCTCTCTGCACTGGGTATGCCCTCTAGCATTTATGGTAGAAAAAAGAAAATGCACAAAAGAAAACAGATTTAAGGAACCATGGACATTGTAATCAAATCACCAAATGAATGAGAGAGAGAAAATTCCATAAAATTAGACCTAATGTCTTGCTATTGATAGAGATCATAAATAATATTGGGCCTTTAGTATGAATTGATGTTGGTCTCTCTGGGGTGGAAGCCAAAATCAAAGGAATGTAACAAGAATCTGTTCAGCTATCCTTGGTTTCAGAAGTTCAAAATTTTATTGACTAATGATTATTTATTCTATCAAAAACTACCAGACCGGATGGCCACAACAACAGTAAAGCAATGGTATTAAAAACAATGCACAGGTACCCCCAGTTAGAAATACACATGGATAAAACATGTTCATTCAGTAAAGAGCTTACGCGTCAATGCAATTGCATGCCTGGATGGAGCTGAATGAGATGGAATTATTAGTACAAGCACTTCATAGTGTATCAAAAGGATTCCACTTTGCCCCCACCTCACTACGCTATCAAACGTGTCAGCTCTTGTAGAATATCACAAGTATGCAACTACCTCAATATTAGCTAAGGGAACAGAAAAGGCTTGCAAAACCTTTTCCCAGTATAATGTGGTTTTGTGAAATTCATGCAATATTTTGTTGGGTCCTAGACACATACTGTTTCAATTTGTTTTTATAAGACATACACTCCTATGCATCAAGTAGTAGAAGTTAGTTGTGGCATAGAGTTATGGAGCATCATTACCAATTAGATAACAGATTTCTTGGGCCAAATCATACACCATTACTGCAGCTCGATTAAAATTCGATGCAGTATCCACAAATGTTGAAACCAGATGGATGGATAGATTTTTACATATAGGATCAATGGATCATGCCTGATGGCAGGCCCATCCCGGCGCATGTGCAACCTGTGCGCTAGCACAGGGCCCCTCAAGATTAGTCTATATATTAATCAGCATTAGTAATGTTAGCCTATAATACAAGAGAAAAGAGTAGCACTAACTATCCATATGCAAATATTTGTATTTTTCTCTTGCCACATGCAAATAAAAAACTATCTTTCATAAGGGGACTGATTCTCTAAATCTATTTTTTCTTGCATGGATTAATCCTGATTTCAGCCTAAAAATCCTACTACACTATGAATCTCCCCCAGGTTTCCTTCTCTCTTTGCTTATGGGCATAGTTCTATTATCTATCCTATTTTGCTTTCTTTCACCTAGGTCCAGCTTCAATTGATTGATTGGGATCAATTTGTATTCTAGACATGTTTGCACTGTGACTATGGGAGCTACTTCTTGTTGGATCGGAGCATCAAGACTCAAGAGAAATAGAAGCCACAATACTAAGTACTAACCAGATCAATATTATTTCAACCGGCATATGCCTAGAACCAGTGGCGGATCCAGAAACGGAACAAGAGGGGGGCTAAATAATTGAAGAGTATAAATCATACTAGTCATACACTAATAGAAGGCTAAAATCGATGCGATTCTTTCAAAGTAATAATATTCAGCATTTTGAAGCAATCTGACAGGGGAGATGATTTTTTTTTGATATAGACAGGGGAGATGTTTGCAACAAAGAAACTAAGTAATGAGCTGGAATAATGAAACTAGAATAATCTCATCGGGCAAAAGGCCATTAATTGAAATTAGGAAACGTACAGACCAAGGGGGCAGCAGGAGCACCGAGCACACCTAGGCTGTGAAAGGGGCTGTTGGACTGGATTGGAAGATCTGTTCATGAGGATTTTGGCCCACGAGGGGGGCTGCAGCCCCCCCAGCCCCCCTGCAGATCCGCCCCTGCCTAGAACTGTTCTTCTTGAATTTCTAACCGTGTTAATTTTGTTCTTTTCTGTTGCACCAAAAGTTTTGTTTTCTAAAAGTTGGATTTGAAAATGACTATGTCTATGAAAAGCGTAGAAATAAAGAAAAAGGAATATGGATGCTGATTTGATTGTAGAAAGGGGCTATCAATAGGTCATACGAAGTAGTAATACAATGAATAATTATTGATGTTGTTGCTATTTATTTATTTAGTATTTATATTTGGGGCCTAAATAAGAAGTGCACAGGGCCCATATATTTTATGGACGGCCCTTGCCTGATGGCTAACACCAAGCAGTAAGAGTGAAGTCCAGGCTAAAATCAGCTGGCACCGAAGCATAGTCCCAATAAGTCAGCTACCTGTGTTATTAGCAATCATTATTTGCTGCTATGTTTGGATTGAAACAAAATGGGTCGGACATTACGAGCCTAGGAGATACTTCAAAATAAGGATTTTTTTCTTTCTTTTTTATGCAGTGCAAAACGGGGAAACATGTTCCAGGATTAACTAACTCAATATTTCTAATCCTACAGAACATATTTTTACTAAATCTGCATAAAATAAATCCAACTATATATATATATATATATATATTGAGACCAAATAACCTGTGAGATCATAGTGTTGGCAGCATGTGAGTGTGGCGCTTGTGACCTGCGTTCGATCCCCAGGGTGGCACAGGTCACAGGGGCGAAATATTATTTTCAAGAAAATAAAAAACAAATAGGTAGCAGCCATGGCCACATCTCTTGATAAACTCGATAAAGAATCAAGCAATCTAGATATTGTTTATTTGATGCTGTTAACTGGTAACTCCAAGCTCACAAGTCACAACCACCTTCCAGCATCCTGCGGCATATCAAAATTATGATGTTCGCTTGAGCAAACAGGGTGATTACTGATTAAATTATTATTTCGATTCAGTCCAGACTGGACCTAAATCAGCATAAGCTTGCTTGTTCAATGATTGTGGTGGCAAATGCTTAGCCCCAAATACAGCACACCCAAACAAAATTTCACAGGAACAAAACTATAATTCGTGCATACTCAGCATATCCTGCGTATCAGATGGAACAAACAGCAAAAGGCCACAGCTGATATTCACTCAAACAACAAATAATAACCTAAATGCACACAAATGTCATCCTCGGGCTCAAATACGGTCCCTACGACCCTACCCCCACGGCAGGACCCAAAGGATTCACATCCCAAATCGAATAGTCCCCTCGGAACGCAAACGCCGTGCGGTGGAATCGATGGGTTATTGATTAACTACAGTCAGCACCGAATCGAATCCACAGGGGAGGGAGAAGGGGATCAGCGCGATACCTTCTCGCCGCGCTCGATGTACTTGACGGCGACGAGTTCGCTGGTGCGGCGGTCGCGCATGAGGCGGGCAACGCCGAAGTTGCCGGAGCCGATGTCGCGCACGAGCTCGTACCGGTCGCTGTCGTGCATGATCGGCATGTCCATGCCCGGCCCCACAGTCAGGGCGGCCCGATCCGGCGCCGGCCCTGCCATGGCCTGAGACGGCGATCAACGGAGGCTAGGGTTGGTAGTGGTAGGATTCCGTGACCCGGGGCCCCCGGGCGCAGGCTCCAAGTCCCAGCTGCTCCTCGCGATCTCTCCCACACACGCCCACGCTCTCTCGCAGTAGTCTCGCTCCTCGTTTCCTCTCAAATCGCCGAAGAGCCTGCTCTCTCTACGGTCGACGACGAGTTGGTGATGTCACTGGCCGACCAAGAGAGAGAGAGGCTTTTATCACCTTGCGAACCGCTTTGGGGCTGTACTGTTGTTTTATCGGGTGTGTCGTCTTTTGGGATCTTTGTCATAAATGGATACGTGCTCTAAGTATAATAACTTCTTTTTTTTTAAGTATAACTGTAAATATAAATAAGTCTATGCATTTATGCACTTCCCAAAATGGGGATCTTAAGAGAATTAAATAATTACTCCCTCTGTTCTAAAAACCTACTAAGTACATGTTTTAGTTTTGTCCAAAGTCAAATAATCTAAAGTTTAACCAAATTTATACTAGAATAATAATTTTATATTATCAAATAAGTATCATTAGATTTATCATGCAACATTTTTTTATGGTACACCTATTTGGTGTCATAAATGTTAGCAAATCTTTATATAGATTTGATCAAGCCTAAAATAGTTTGACTTCGGGCAAAATTAAAACATCACGTTTTTAGGATAGAGAGAGTAAAAAAAAAATACTAGATGCTGTGAAAAAAGAAGAGCAAAACATGTTGATACCGATATGGCAGCAATATAAAATGAGAAATACATTTCCCCGACAAGGTAGTGTCTAGTAATTTTGGTAGTCCTTGTTTGAAAGTTAAGATTGTGGCTCAAACGTTAGAATTCGTGTCATTTAGGCTAAAAAAATGTTTGTGGACAAAAGTCAGATCAGGATTTCAATTGGAATGTGCTGAATAGTACAGCAAGAAAAATTGTATTCGATGTAAACTTTTTTTGTAACTTATTACTTGGTGTGCCTCGTTCTCAAGGTAGAACTAGGGAACAGAATGGTAGCTTTACTTGAGTCTAACTTCTTTCTACCATGTATAGCCAGGGAAGCCACCACCGGAGAAAAAAAAAATAGTGGCTTTACTAACTTCCAATTGTTTTTTTGGAAAAAAATTACTCAATCCATCCTAAATTATAAGACGTTTGACTTTTTTTACACCAAGTTTGACCACTCGTCTTATTCAAAAATTTGTGTAAAATATCACTTCTTTTGTCGTGGTTTGGTTTATTAATAAAAATTCTTCAAGAATGACTTAAATTTGACTATATTTGCATAAATTTTTTGAATAAGACGAGTGGTCAAACTTGGGGCTAAAAAAGTCAAACGTCTTACAATTTAAAATGGAGGGAGTACTTCATAGATAGTGACAGGGAAAATCAAAGCCATAACAAGCTTCATCAAACAGGTCCTAGTATAGCTATAAGTCAACCACACCGACAGTGGAGCACTTCCTCTTTCCCCTTTGGCTTGGCACTAACGAAGCAGGCTGCTCTTTATAGCTGCAATGCTAGCTCGTTTGGTCCGTCGAATGGTCTGTGTAACATCTCTGGTGTTATGAGCTCGCTTAGCGTCTAGGTTAATGTCTAAGAGAAATTAGCAAAACAAGTTTTCGGGTTTAAAAGTTTAAAACACACATGGAATGGTGAGCGAGTCTCATGTGGTTCACTTTGTTGGACTGAACTAAACATCGGAGTTAATTCACTTAGTGCGTAAAAGTATTTAAAAATGTCCGATAACGATTCTAGCAAGTAAATGGCCAATGGTTTGTTCCGTTGGATTGAGTATGAAAGCAATTTTTATAAACAAAATAAAATATAGTTTGTATGTAGTACTTAATAAATCTGGAGCGCAAGTTTAATAGATGAAAATGCAACTCTTGTTTTGATAAGTAAAAATTATTCAATAGTATATATGATAGCTCAAAAATCGAATCCGAGATTTAAACTAGCACTTTTCGTGAGTCGGCGAGAAATAGGATTTATGTTTGAAAGGTTAATTTTGGCAAATTATGTTAAGCAAAATAGTTCAATAGTGCTTAAGTATTTTCGTTCCTATGGGTTAGTATGTAGTATGGGCTAGGTCATGATATACTTGTTAGTTGATATCGATAGGATTTAGATCTTTTGGTTTGCCGACGACGTATCGCTGTTCACATCCGCGCCGCGTCGTCTCACGTGCAGGCGGGCAGCCAGCAGAGCCACGCGACGCCCATGTGTTCAGCTGCTGCCTGATCTCTCGCGTCCTTGCTGCTGCAGCTGCTGTCCTTGCCTCACTGCCGTCCTGGCCGCTTGAATACGGTGGTGCGTTTTCCCTGCTCTGAATCAATCATCGGAGTTATTCGCGTCGCGCCGTGTTGTCGGGTCCCGTCGCCGTGCCGCTGCTCCCTCTTTCTCACGTCCTTTCTCAGAGAGTGTCTTAAAGAAAGTTGGCCAGGCTACTGTGCCTCTGCTTGTCTTTGCCTGCCTTTGTTGTCCACCTCTGTCTTGTCTCTACCCGCTTCCGTAGAGCCAAGCACCCGACGTGTCTGCGCCAGCATGTGTGCCACCTCTGTCGCGCAGTCGCATCGCGCCATGATAGGGTCAAGCCGTGCCAAACCTATCTCTCCCTCCCTCCCTTTCCCGCTGCCCCTCCCGTGCGCACAAAGCTCGCTTGGTTCCGCGCTGGAGGCGTCCCAGCTCTTGCTCTTCCTTGCCTCGTCCGCTTCCCCTCTCTGCCTCCTTCTAGACCAATGCCACCATGGTCGAGATGGTGCCAGCCACGGCATCACCGGCGTCGTAGCGGCACCTTGACCGCGAGCACCGGTGCCCCCTCCTCTTTCTTCCCTGCTGCGGCCGCGTGTGGCCACCATGCCCGTCCCGGTCCACGCTGGACCGCCGCCCCTCCTTTTCCCTTCCCGCGTCGTGTGCCCGTGTCGCATCACGACGTCGCCTCCAATCACGCCATGGCTGCGCCCGCCGCCGCCGGTCTCCCTGCGAGTGCGAGCCCCTCGGTCGCGCTAGGCCTGCTGCTCCACGGCGCCGTCACTCTCAAGCGCCTCCTCGCTTCAACCCGGTCCCGGCGCTTTTGCATTGCGCGCTTCGCTGCTACCGAAGCTGCGTGGACCCGTGCGTCGCTCCACCTCCGTGCCAGGCCATCAAGCCCCACCGTGGTCCACGCCCCTTCCACGCTCCTTCCCTGGTCCTGCTGCGCCCTGCAGCGCCGTTGCCACCGTCCGCCTGGTCGGCGCCGCCGCAGCCACCGTGCCCACCACCACGGCTCGCGCGGGTGGGCTGCTGGGGGTCGGCTCAGGTCTTGTCGCGGCCAGCCCGAGGCCGTGCGGGCTTCCCATGCCCTCACCGATGGGTTTCCACCGCCGCCGTGCCTTCCCCGGCCGGGTTTGACCGTCGGCCGGTGCCCTCTGCTCCGTGCTCTGTTTTTGGGAGAGAGAAAAGGTGAGAAAGGTAAGGAATAAAGTTCTTCAGGGTTCTCAATGCAAAGATCAACGACTATCCTGAATAGTGTTTGGTACTGCGGGTTAGTTTTGAGATAACCTAGGGGCCTATTCACAACGTGGTACCACTGCCACCCATGTTGGGCCACACTCGCCGCGTGTGGGCCGGCCTATTGGGCCGCTCGCCCTGCGCCTCCATGGCATGGCCTGCTCATCGCCCGCGCCTGGGCCTGGTGCCGCTTGCCTTGCTGGGCCGCTTGCGCCCGCGCACTGGGTCGGCCTACGGCCGCCACGCCTAGGGCCGAGTGGCGCTGCCGGCCTTGGTCCGCCTGTTCCTGGGCCACGCCACGCCTAGGCCGGGTGTGCGTGGACTCCAGCCTAGGCCACCGCGTCCTTTACCGCACCACTGGGTTGTGTCTGGCCAGCAGGCCACGTGCGTGTCTACGGGCCGAGCGAAGCCGCTGGCCCTTTTAGTTTTCTAAAGCAATTGTTAATTTAGTTTTGTAAATAAACTTGTAAAATTTGTAGTAAATCATAGAAAAATTGTAAAAATGTCAAACTAGTTTTGTTGAGTTTCTAAAATCATGATCTATCTAATATTTGTTCACATAGATTTGGTATGTTTTTAGGGTTGCTCTAATTATTTTAACATGCTTAATATTATTAAAAGGTGAACTTGATGGAATTTTGTGATAAATCGATGATAGTGTTGACTATGAGAATTTTATAGTAAATTACTAATATTATTAGCTGCTCACTATAATTTTTGTAGCTTCAGAATAATTAGTTTGCTATATAGATAATGATGCCCTATTTCGAATAATGATTAAATCGATAGAATGAAATAAAGAAACCACTAGGGTTTATATAACTAAAATAATTATTGGGAAATAACATCTTATTCAACAACATAGATATGTAGCCTAAGTACGGTCGTCGTTAGAACTAGCTCATTAACTTGAGAGGCGTAAATCGTATTTTTACGAGTTACGATTGCAGTCGATTAATTACGTCTTTACATTGCGTCGCATTGCATATCATATAGGTACAATGATGGATCAACAGATCAAGTGAAGGATGAGTGGGAATCTGAAGATGGTGTAATGGTGTTCTCTCTAGGAGATGATGTAATGGGCTTTCTATTCAGATGATGGTGGATGATCTGAAGATGCAAATACTAACTTTTGGTTATATTTTACCTAGGCAAGCCCCGGTGCATAACCTCTACTTTTCTGCACTTTAAATTATATTTGTGCATTAAGTTTTAAGGAGTTGAATGAAACATACTTGCATATATAAATCTTTATCCTATGAGTCTTACTACTATGACTGGATCGTGTAGATTGCTATGCTACAGGACTTCGGTAGAAGTCGAGTGATTGCCTATCACTCGTGAGAGATAGGAAATATATTACTGTATTATTATCACTTGGAAAATATAAATGGTGGAAAAGAAAAATGGTGACCGAGCAGGGATATAGTTTGGATATTGGTGGGTGTAAGAGGTTGTGTCCTACGGCCAACGGGGCATAGCTTGGTTACACTATTTTCCCTGTCCGTGTTGATTAAGGACCGACCGTTGCATTGGGCTCTAAGCAAGTCACAGACTTATTATCCCGACCACATACTTGGGTATGGGCGTAGGAAAGACTTGTTACTCTCTTGTTATGGGTTCTGGCTCTTTCTAGACCGACTGTCTAGGTGGTTTTTGGGTAGGAGGTTCTTGCACCGTACTGAGTCCGAGACTCAGGGGCGGGGGCTTGGAGTCCCAGTTTGGATAGGGACCTGGATCCCATGACAGGAGAGCAGTGGGTTGGTCCTGCTTGTGCCTAGGGTACAAGCAGGGCGTGTGTTTTCAGGGTACCCAGCTAGGGGCATTGATTCGTGAATCACCGACGTTCAGGTACGATTTGTCTACGGTCTAGCACCGTAGTAAGAACTAGAAGATGAAAGATGGTAAAAAGAAATCTGATTGCTTACCACCTGCTTGAAAGTAGCACATGTGCTTACATAGAATGATTAGTTAATGAACTAATGCACTGCTAATAAAAATCGAATATAAAGACGCAGTTTTAGTAATGCTCCTGTAGATGCAATAAACCTACAAGCCAGATAGCCTTGCATATCCTTAGAGTCTTTTCTTTCCTCCTGTCGGGTAAGTCTTGTTGAGTATAATTGACTACTCAGGGTTTTATTTCCTCCTGTTGCAGGTGACAGGTGGAGGCTAGAGCTGCCCTTTGTGTGTGGATTCCTCCTAATGGGCTCAGAGAGGATTTCCTTTACGCTGTGATCATAGTTTTTATTTATAACTCTCACCAAATGTTTTATTAAATGAAAGTTTTATAATTTGTTGTCGTAGTTTATATACCAATATTTCATCACGTCATAAATAGATGTTTGATTCCGCTGTAACTCTATTCACATGTTTATATTCCGTTGTTCAATTAAATTGTTCATAACTCTGATAATATGATAATATTATGCTATTATCCACAATAAATATTATACTCTGATGTTGTATTAAAAGTGATGTAAGAAATTATTAAGAATAATGTAAGCTTTATTCTCTCATTTGTGATCCTGATGGAAAAATGTGGATTTTCGGGTTCTCCCTTAGGGTGTGCCCGACGGAACTACGTAAATTGGTGTTCTCCCTTGAGTGCTTAGTGTCTAATGAAAGACAAGCACTTCTAGGAGGCATTAGATTAGGTGGTTCTGCCATAGTCTGGCTTGCACTGGCCAAGCAGGCTGCCAATAGACAGGCTTTACAGCTACAATGCCAGCTCGTTTGGTCCGCGTATGGTCTGGCTCGCACTGGCGAAGCAGGCTGCCACTAGCCAGGCTTTACAACTGCAATGCCAGCTTGTTTGGTCCGCGTATGGTCTGGCTCGCACTGCCACAACGGCTACCACTGGCCAGGCTTTACAGCTGCAATGCTAGCTCGTTTGGTCTGCATATGGTCTGGCTCGCACTAGCAAAGCAGGCTACCACTAGCCAGGCTTTACAGCTGCAATGCCAGCTCATTTGGTCCGTGTACTCTTGCAACCAAGCCATTGAGGGCTAATGTTTGGTTGTCCATGGCCCACAGCTCTTGCTCTCACACGTCATGCATCCACGCGCGTCCTTCCGCATCAAGCGATTTTGTTTCTCGGGTGCCAGGCCACGTGGGCCTTTCTGCATCGCTAGGGCCAAGCCAAAGTGAACACCCAGGCAACCAATCACTTGCGCACTACACTAGATGGGCCGGGCTAGGCCAAATACATGTAACCAATCACACCCATAGTCATCGCACACAGGGGCGGAGCTTTGTTGAGGCCAACATGGGCCATGACCACCCCTGCCCTTTTGTGATTATTACCACTATATATATACTATATATTTCTTTGCTATACCATAAAATAACCATCAAATTTCCATATAATCTGTTAGTTGGCCCCTACTTCCTTTGGTTCCATGCTCCGCCACTGACCGTGCATCAAAGGAGACAAATGATAAACCAACCAATTAAAATGGAACTTTTGCAATATATTTTGCACTATTTAGTTTTTTGAACTCTAATTTGCACAATGATGATGAAGAACTCGATGGGAATGGGTATAACATTTGTAATCTTCCACTACTAGAAATATCCACTTATATGAAGAAAATGTTAATGACGAATCCAAAATCGTCATAGAAGAGTGCTTTTTATGATGAATATTTTTGTTTCATCATAGATCGGTGGTGACGATCCTGTAACCCTCCCTTTCTATGATGAAATCAGGCATCATCACAAAAACATCATAGAAGAGCACATGGTTTCGTCATAGATCACTCGCGTGACTCATCTGTGACAATCTCCTTTAAAACTATGACGAACAGGGTGTCATTGAACTAATTACACATCTATGATGAACAATATTTGATCTGTAATGAATGGCTTCGTCATAGATCTCCACATGGTACTTTCTCCATCCGACATGTACCTGTGGGACCTGCAGTTACTCATCCGTGATGCTTGCAATTCGTCATAAAAGTCTCCGCTTGATCATATCTCCATGCAACGTGTACCTGTGGGACCCTTCTCCATCCGACGCGATACCTATGGGACCTATAGTTACTCATCTATGACGCTTGCAATTTGTCATAAAAGTCTCCGCTCGGTCCTTTCTCTGTCCGATGTGTACTTGCAGGACCCTTTAGCATCCGACCTATGGGCCCCGACGGCTTACGTGTCACGTGTACCTGTGGGACCATTCTCCATCTCCATCCGACCTGTGGGACCTGACGACCCATCTCCATCCGTGTGGGGGGTACGACCCTGGGTACCCACGGTAGACCACATGGGCCGCGCCCCCAGGGGTGGCCCAGCTCACAAGACAAAGCCTTGTCGGGGCACGACTCTGCTCGGCGCCTTCCGCAAGACATGGGAGAGATATCCTTAGGATACTACGAGATCTATTAGGATACGTATGATCTTATGATTCTTGTAATCTGTTATTACTTTCTGGTTATCTTTTAGATCTAACCAACTTGTAACCTTGCTCTCGGACTATATAAGGCGGGCAGGGACCCCTCCAAAATCACGGCATATCATACAATAGCTAATACAAACCAACAGACCACAAGAGTAAGGTATTACGTCATATTGACGACCTGAACCTGTATAACTCGTGTGTCTCTGTTGCCTTCTTGTTCTTGATCACGCGTTCCTCTGCCGATCAATCTACCTTCGTGGGATACCCCTCGGAGGACTACCGAGGATATTCTGTCGATAGTTGGCACGCTAGGTAGGGGTGTGCGTGTTATTTCCTTTTCGAACAAGATGGCTTTTTCTGTAGGCTCTTTGTCCCTCCCGCAGCCTGGCCAGATCTTCATGGTTGGATCCATCTCGTGGGTCATCAACACTGACGGAGTCGGAGAGCTCCTCGAGCCAGAGCAGATCCGATCTGCGCCGACCACTCCCGCACCTACAACTGCAGATCCGATCTTGGAACCACTTCCGAGGTCACCTTCACCAATGACTCGCCGCCCACTTCCTTGCTACCAGAGGAGGCACATCAACAATGATGATATGATTGAATCCATCGATTGGGTCAGTCTGAAGCTCGCTGATTGCCTCTCCATCGCCGAGTCGGCTCTGGACACTTTCATTCAGCGCTCGACCACCCTCCGATCCGGATCTACCGGAAGTTGCTCGACAAACTCTAGGGGTTACGGCCCTACCCTTTGGGCTCGCCAACACCGCCGCTACGTACCAAGATGCCCTGAGGGGCAAATTCGCCGACCAGGTGGGAGATATCCATCCCCTCGCCGACCAGGTCGTCGACCGACTCCCGCCGACGGTCAACATGTTGCACGCCAGTCGATGCCCCGGGGCATCCCCCAAACCATCCTAGAGGAAAATTAGGACTCCGAATCCTAGGGCTCTACGGAGACCCTCGCCGAAACCTTCACCGAGCAACCCCCTCTCCCACCTTTCTGGGGTGGCGTGATCTTCAACATCAGCATCGACAGCCCTCCTTGGAACGGCGAAACCGACGAGGAATGCACCGCTCGTGAAAATTGGAACGTCAACCGCGCGCAGCACCGTGAAAACGAGCGTGCCCTTGTGATGGCTGAGGCCGCTCGTGGCAACCAATTCGACTCGCAAGGAAGGCCGCTCCATCGCAACCTTGACGAAGACTTTCTCTGCGTTGACGGCCACGACGTCTTCAAGACCCCAAGTGCCAATCTGGCGGTGGCCGCCAACGAGCTCGCCCGCCTCCCGTAGACGCCTGAGCTCACCAAGGTCATCGCTATGCTTAAAGCGGCACACTATCAAGTCAATGAGATCCGAGAGGATCAGATGCCTTCGTGCTCCACGAGCATGATTCGCTGTTCAGCTGTGCCTAGATCCAATCGCTGCCCTAGTCAAAACCGTTTCACCGACCAGTCACTACTTCTCGAGGGGGGAGCTAGGGCCCACCGCACCAAGCACCATCGCCAGCACGACCTGGAGGTCGAACAAGACGCTCGAGTACACCTCAGCAACTTAAGGGATGCACGACGACGTATCGAGCAACATCGCTTCGGTCGCCATGAAGAAGAGGTATGCCACCGTTAGGAGTACGAGCAAGAGTATGGTAACCCTGATTCAGCTCTGGAGCCGATTGCCGCCTGCAACGTGGCTGACAATGGTGCTGACAATCTGGAAGGTCCTTCGGCATTCACCAGGGCGCTCTAAACACTCCAGTGGCCTTGTGGCTTTAAAATCACTGGGGTCGAGCCCTGTGAAGGAAAGATGAACCCAACTCAGTGGCTGTAGGCTTACGCCACTGCTGTCCGCGCCACCGAAGGTGACACCAACGTCATGGCAAATTATCTCCCAGTCATGCTCACGCCGACTGCCATGAGCTGGTTCACAAGCCTTGCCCCGGACTCCATCGGATCTTAGGAAGAGCTGAAGAAAGTCTTCACCGACAACTACATGGCTACGTGTACGCGCCGGGCACCAAGCATCATCTCAACCGCATCACCCAAAAGCCGTCCGAGCTTCTCCGCAGCTACATCAGACGCTTTTCCGAGATGAGGAATTCTATTCCCAACATCATGGAAGCTGAGTGTGGCAGAACCTCCTAAATTATAGGGCCCACATGCACCTGTCACTGTCCAAAGACCTCTGACAACTATGCATATGTTCCCAGTAACTTAAGAAGACTATCGGGTGTCCTCGGAAAACCCCGAATCATCCACGATTTCCGAGCAGGATCCCATTACAGAGTCATTGCAGTATTACAACAGTTTATTCAAATATATACATCAGAGTAAAAATAGCGGAAGTCTTACAATAACTTAGTTTATAAAACATTTATTTCAAACCTTACAAACTAAGTTCGATAATTATTACAAAACGTAGTAGTGGAGTGGTATTATAACATAATACAAACACACAAATAGATTGCCCTGCCCAAGGGCCACGCATTTACTTATCGTCATCGCACTGAACAACAGTCATGCAGCACGATCCAAAATAGATCTGCTCATGAGCCTCACCTGCAACAAGGGTCAACGAACCCTGAGTACAAAAGTACTCAACAAGACTTAACCAAAATAAGAATTTAAAAGAACGTAGGAATGCAGGCTCATGGGATTCAAGGTATGGCTTTAGCAATAATCAAGGTTCTTTTGCGTAAAAGCATTTTAACAAAATTCTTTATATCAACGTTTAAAACTTCATAAAGATCATATACAAAGCTGACACGATCCGTATTGAGATCATGAAACTTCATACCCAACACCTTCTCAAATCATCCTCAAGTTCCAGTTATTACACTACGATGATGAACAGTGAGTTGAGTCTCTATAACCGAGGAGCAACGACGATTCGAACCGATTAAACCCAGCTGGGAATTCCAGACCACACGACATATGCAGGTCCCCGACCTACATATACCAACCTACCCTCGGATCCTCTAAAATAAGAATGGGTCCACGCCACCCGAGAATACAGTACTCCACCAATCCAGCCCATTGCCACGTGGGTACATGCTATTCCTGCCATCTCTCCACTCCCAGTGTGCGAGTAGCCATTCTCGTAATAGAATAGCCAAGTTAAGGCTTACCGGAGTATGTGGTTAGTACTATAAAGTCTCACCTCATGCAATTCAACAACGGACGGACCTTAATCGACACAGGCGGAAAGAACCTGCTCACAAGACCTCCATGTCTTGTGGCTCACACACACCGAGTCCGCCCGGTCTAGATTTATTACTCCACATCCCCATATCACATGATAACATAAGTAACCACAGTTCCATTTAAAACTTACAGATCACAGGTAATCACCCAACTTTCATCGTTCTAAGCATAGCTAAGCAAAACTAGGCATATACGAATTTAAAACTGGTAATACGGTAAATATGGAATAACAAGGTTGGTAATGTACCAATTTGGTTTTCACTTGACTCCTAATCACTTAATGCAGTAAAAAGAAGCAAAAGCGAAATCAATTTGTAAAATACAAGGTAGGGTTGTATGCATCCGGGGCTTGCCTTCGTTGACGGAAAAGTCTGGGTCCGGAGTCGTTCCACCAATATCAACACCAACTTCCACAGACGGATCAACCTCCTCAACTACTTGATTAACTACCACGTGCTCACCTTCGTTCACTACACGTAGTAACAATGCCATGTTTAACATGATGTGAAATATAAAACATGATGCTCGATGATGGATGCAAAAATTAACAACTTGAATACAACTTTCCTTCGTGGTATAGTTACAAGTAATTATCATAAAGCATTTTTAGTCATTTTTCTAACAAGTCAAAGGTTCACTTATCATACATGCTTACCGACTAAAGCTTCATCATGAAAAGACATGTATAAACAATATACAAAGAAGTATATACCCTTTTTTTTACCCAAGAGGTTGCATCGAAGAAGCAATCAATTTTATTAACATGCATTTACTAATGAAATTCTTAATTAAGTCATTTAGAATTATTAACTAAAGGGCGAACATAAGCATATCAAGACAAACATAAGATTATGCAAGACATAGACACCAATAGCTATTTAACTAACATCACACAACTAACTATAGAGAGCAAGCACATCAATCATGACACAAGTTTACAAGGTCACAAGTATCATAACTTGACCATCAACAAGGGCATAAGCCATACTTAGCAACACATTGAGTAAACAACCACAACTAGCATATGTCTATTTCTGGATTGGAAACAATAGCTTCATGTTTGGATCATAACTAGAGTTATACAAATCCAATAGCCATGCAACAAGACATTCTGGAAATATTATGAAATTTTCTATAACTCATCTTTAATCATCTTAGCATGATTCTCAAGTTAACTAAGTCAAATATACCCATTTACAGAAACTGGTCCACAATTGACAGAGAGTAGTCATTTCTGAAACCCAACTTTAAACATGCATAACTCACAAACCACAAGGTCAAATACCACCAAATTTTAACAGGAGCTAGATACATGAATTATCTACAACTTTTGTATAAACAAGTTTCACAACAAAGCACATTATCATGAAGAACTTTGCTAAGTTCCTAGATCTGTCCATAAACCACATCGGCAAGAAAATAATGATTAACTTATGTTGCAAACACATAATTGGGCAAAACCAACTTTACCAACATTTCACACATGACTAAAGAACACCAGAAAGTATGGTGCTCACCTCTAAATAAATTTTCTTAAAGCATTTCTTAATTTATTTAGACATCAAGGTGTATTTATGAACATATACCAAAATGCACAATAACTTCTACAAAAATTACAGTAGATCACATATCATCTCAATAGTCTACTGTACAAATTTAATAACATTTGCATAAGTATAGCTGCCTCTATGAAAAAGACAATTTGCTATTGCAAGAAATCATGTGAGAGCGAGATAAACCAAAAACTCACTCATACTTCATCCAATACTCATGAAATTTTTACCACACATCAACTATCACATGAGTAGCATGCCACAAAAATTTCACTTCATTTGGAGCCCTAGATCTGTAGTTATGGAAAATAACAAATTCAACTAGCATTACAACCTTACTGCACAAATCTATTTTTGCAGCTAAAACTTTAAACTAAAACATGCCATATTATAGATCTACTGCATAGAAAATTTCACAAGGATTCCAAAAAGTCCTCATTTGCTATTTTACGAATTTCCTATGAATTACTATGAATTTTCAAAGTTCCAGCCGATTTCAAAGCAAACAGGTCCAAAAGGCACTATTCACATGAGTCTGCGGTTCATGAAAAAGCCCTCACAATTTTCGAATTTGAAGACGAAGTCCCTGGTCACGAGGAAGAAAAACAGAGGACGCCGGAGAACTCGATTTCCGGCCGGCTGACGCTCGTAGGCGGCAATTGGAGGGGTGGTCGAGCGACGGGGTGGCGAGGCGAGCTTGAGGATGGCCGCAGCTCGGCCGGTCGCGACCGTGACGGCCTGGCCACGCGAGCCCGTGGCTCGGCGGCGGAGAGGCACGTTGGTAGGGAGTCACGATGTGCCCTGATTAAAAGACGAGCAACTAGTTTGCTTATGAGCATCACGGCACAGAGGTAAGCGCAAAACAAGAGAGATAAATGAGTGAGAGCAGCCGGAGTAGGCCGGCCATGGCGGAGGCGAGCTCGACGGCCATGACGGACGGCCGCGAGGAAGAAAATGGCTCGCTGATGACTCCGATGAAATTGGACGGCGGGAGCGAGTCAAAGTGCTGCGCAGGGATGTGGTGAAGCTCACAACACGCTCAATTCGGGCAGAGGATGAGCGGTGGAGGTGGTGTGCGTCGGCAAGAATGGACGACGACGACGGCGAACAGAGGAAATGAAAAGGAGGAGAACGGCGACGACACAAGCTATATATGATGGCCATGAAGCAAGAGGAAACCACGTAGGAGTCTTCTCCACATGTTATGAAACCAAAAAGGCGGCCCAAAGGCGTGATGGAAGACAATCGAAGCTTCGCCGTCGGTGAGTTGGCTTCATGATTCTCTTTCATCGAAATTACAGAAGCGCCACTCGCTTAATTTCCCAATTTACTCCAAATTTTATATGGTAACTCAAAAATCTCCAAAAATAAAAGTTGTTCCAAATTCAAAGTTCTACAACTTTGCTTTTATAACCACCCCCTAATTCGGTCTATATTTTGAAATGCAAATTTGAATTCAAATAGGGGACATTTAAAGAATTTCGCCTTTTCAAATTACTTCAAATTTTATAAAACAACTTTGAAAACTCCAAATACCAACTTTGTACACCATGACAAACTCTACACTTTTGCTTTTAGACTCAACCCCAAAATGTGCTTAGATTTTGAATTGGGTTACCCAGGGTAAACTTAAATGCTGGAAATTCGGGTTTTCGGAAATCCAATTAAACACAAATGTTTTGAAATTGATTCATCCATACAAGTCAACACATATCATAAAACAAGGTCCACACCAAGCATTGCAACAAGATTTGACTTGTTTAAAAGATTCCCACATCAAGATTTACAAAGTTTCCTAATCATTATTATTAACATTATTTCAGGTAATATATAAAACACTCCATAAAATAACATTTGCATACTATAATATAAACATGAAATGCACTCATGAGTTGATGTGTGATGATTATGCATAATGATGACATGATCACCTTCTTAATTATTTTTTTTAACATCGGGGATGTTACACTGAGGTCATCATCGCCTTCGTTCGAGGACTTCATTACCGCGAGCTCCGTTCCAATTTCAACCGCAAGCCACCTACAGGCATCGGTGAGATGATCACGACCGCCAACCGGTACGCCGACGCTGAGGAGGCTGAGGTGCGTTTCAATGAAGATACGGGCACAAATCGACCGCCTCACCGCTACGATGACCGCCCCGACAATCGACGCCACAACGACCACCGCTACGACGACCGTAGTTTCCACCGCGACAGCGGCCGTGATCGGCCAGAAGGATCTAAGCCTAGTCAGAATCACCGCCGCTAGCTAGACCACTTTGTCGCTGCCGTCAATGAGCCTCGTGCCAAGCGCAACTACGACAAGCAGTACAAGAAGATCCTCGATGGCCCGTGCCCCCTCCACAAGAATGCCAAACACAAGATGAAAGACTGCCTTGGCTTGGCCAGGAGTTCTAGGACAAAAAGCTGGACGACGATGCCAACGGCGGGAACGGATGTCGTCGACCACCTAGGGGCAATAACAATGCTTTCTAGGACCATGACAAGGTGGTTGCCACCATCTTCGGAGGCCTCGCCTCCACCGAGAGTAGAAGAGAATGGAAGCTCACCGCCCGATGAGTGCTCGCCGTCGCCTCAAATGAAACCACCACCAACCCCAGCTATCGCCCATGGTCTGAAGTCCCTATCACCTTCACCAGGGCTGACCAGTGGGCGGACATACCCTACACAGGGCATTTTCCCCTCGTCCTTGACGTGACCGTCTAGAAGGTGCTCTTTAGAAAAGTCCTCGTCGATGGTGGGAGCGCTTTGAATCTACTCTTCGCCAGGGCCCTAAGGGAGTTGGGCCTCAGGATTACAGATCTCATGCCCTCGGACTCCTCCTTTTGGGGCGTGGTACTTGGCAGGGCATCCAGACCACTTGGAGAGATTACCCTACTAGTACAGTTCGGCACTGCAAGCAACTACCGCGTCGAGCATATCAACTTCTACGTCGCTGACTTCGACACCGTCTACCACGCCATACTTGGTCGGCCAGCTCTGGCAAAGTTCATGGCCGTACCGCACTATGCATATCTGGTGATGAAGATGCCTTCGCTTGCTAGAGTCCTGTCTCTATGGGCCAACCTCTCCATTGCCTACACCTGCGAGACAGAGAGTCTCGCTCGCGCTGAAGCCACCGACCTCTCCATCCAGATGGCTAGCGTGGTCGCCGAAGCCAAGATGGCACCCGCCGATGACATGGAGATCCCAGAGCTGGAGCTTATTCATGCCTCCGCCAAGTCCAAGGAAGTCTAGGAGGTCGGCCTCGGCCTCGATGACCCCTCCAAGACCGTGAAGATCGGGGCTCACCTTGACCCCAAATAGGAAAGCGTGCTCGTCTCCTTCCTACGTACCAATGCCGACATGTTTGCATGAAAACCTGCAGACATGTCGGGGGTACCACAGGAGAAGATCGAGCACTCCTTAAATGTCTCACCGACCGCCAAACCGATCAAGCAGAAACTCCGCCGATTCACGCCAGACAAGAAGGAGGCTATTAGGGTAGAAATAAAACGGCTCTTAGCGGCTGGATTTATAAAAGAAGTGTATCATCTAGATTGGTTAGCAAACATTGTTCTCGTTCGAAAAAAGAATAAAGAGTGGAGAATGTGTGTTGATTATACTGATATTAACAAACACTGCCCTAAAGACCCCTTTGGCCTGCCTCGGATCATGACGGCGCAACGTCCAGATGAAACTCTGCTGATATACATCGCCGCTACTTCTCGCGTCATCAGCATAGCTATCGTCGTCGAACACGAGGAAGCCGGGCATGCTTACAAAGTGCGACGTCCGGTCTACTTCATCAGTGAGGTACTTAATGAGCCCAAAACTCGTTATCCTCAGGTACAAAAACTGTTATACGCCATTCTTATTACGTCACGCAAGCTCCGACACTACTTCGAATACTACAAGATTGTCGTGATCACCGAGTTCCCTCTGGGGGACATTCTCTACAACAAAGAGGCCAATGGCCATATCATTAAGTGGGCTATTGAGCTCGACACTTATTCCATCGAATTCAGAAGCAGACCTACCATTAAGTCACAGGCGCTTGCTGATTTCGTTGCTGAGTGGACCGAGATCTAAGAACCCATTGCCACCACTTGCCCCGAGCACTGGGTGATGTACTTTGACGGCGCCCTTAACATCAACGGTGCTGGCGCGGGCATTCTGTTCATTACGCCGACCAAAGATAAGCTCTGCTATGTCCTTCGGATACACTTTCCGGCCTCCAACAATGCCGCAGAATATGAAGCATGTCTCCACGGTCTCCGTATAGCAGTCGAGCTCGGCGTCAAACGTCTCGTGGTGTACGAGGACTCTACGCTGGTTATCAACCAGCTCAACAAAGACTGGCCCTGTTCTAGTGAGAAGATGGACGCATACTGCACCCAAATCAGGAAGCTTGAAGGGAAGTTCTACGGTATCGAATACCACCACATGGTACGAGATCAAAATCAGCCAGCCGACCAGCTCTCAAAAATAGGTTCTTCTCACGCCGCGGTTCCGCCAGGGTTCTTCGTTCAAGATCTCTTGGTGCCATCCATTATAGAAGAAAAGGAAGATGAGGAGGTTCCCCCTGCCGAGCAGTTGGTACTTGCGGTGCCTTCGCCGGTCACCGATTGGAGGGAGTAGTTCATCAAGTACCTCACCAACGCTGAAGTACCCACCGACAAGACCGACACCAAACGCCTAATCCGCCGAAGCAAGCATTACGTGCTGTAGACGGTAACTTGATGAGGAAGAGTGCCAAGGAAGAGATATTGCAGAAATGCATCACTCAAGATAAAGGAGTGAAGCTGCTTCATGAAATTCACTCTGGTTCCTGTGGCAATCACGCGGCCTCGAGAAACCTGGTCGACAAAGCTTTCCGAGCTGGTTTTTATTGGCCCACGGCCATCTCCGATGCAGAAGACCTCGCCCGACGTTGTGAGGGATGCTAGTTTTTCAAGAAACAAATACATGTACCGGCACAAGAACTACATACCATCCCAGCTTCCTGGCCTTTCGCATGCTGGGGACTGGATATGATTGGGCCTTTCAAGCCAGCGACAGGTGGTTTCCGGTATATCTATGTCACCATCGACAAATTCTCCAAGTGGATCGAGTACAAACCGCTTATCTCAGCTACCACAAAGAAAGCAGTCGAGCTCTTCGAAGATATTATCCACAGATTCGGTCTTCCGAACAGCATCATCACCGACCTTGGAACCATGTTTACTGGCCATCACTTTTGGGATTTCTATGAAGATCGGTGCATCTCCGTTAAATACATCTCCGTTGCCCATCCGAGAGCCAATGGCCAAGTTGAGCGGGCGAACGGCATGATTCTTGATGCCCTCAAAAAGAGGCTATACTAGAAAGAAGAAAAGCATCAGGGCAAATGGCTCAAGGAGCTACCAGCTATGGTCTAGGGACTGCGCACTCAAGCTAGTCGCAGCACCGGTGTGTCTCCATATTTTTTGGTCTATGGCTCAGAGGCCATACTTCCAGCAGATGTCGCCTTTCGAGCACCTAGGGTGGAAAATTATGATGAAGAGCAAGCCACAGCTGTTCGAACAGAGGACGTCGACCGGGCTGAGGAAGAACGCCTGATCACCTGTGTCCGCATAGCCAAATATCTAGAAGGCTTGCGGAGATACTATAACCGCAATGTAAAAGGTCGTTCATTCACCATCAGCGACCTCGTTCTCCACAGAAAACAAAAGACCGAAGGATTGCACAAGCTCTCCTCCCCTTGGGAAGGGCCTTACGTCATCAAAGAGGCCACCCGACCAGGGTCTTATCGCCTATGTGACTTAGATGGGATCGATGTTCCCAATTCATGGCACATCGAGCACCTTATACGTTTCTATCCTTGAAACGCTCCAGATATGTACTCTCTACTTTGTGATGAATAAAGTTTTGGTCTCCATAACTTGTCTCCATATTTCTCCATTGTGTTTTAATCTCCACATACGATCGCCGAGCACTACAATACTCCATACCGATCTCCAATACGAAAATCACCGACCACGATTTCGCCGAATAAGTTTCTCCAAATCTCCAAAGTTATCGCCGAACGGTTTTCTCCAAAATCGCCTAATGATTTCTCCAAATCGCCGACACATTTTTTTCACCGAAAATCACCGAATAAGTTTTCTCCAAATCACCGAACACGTTTCCTCCACATCGCCAACGTATCTTGCCACACGTTTTCTCCAAACCGCCGAACACTTTACTCTAAATCTCCAAGATATTTCGCCGATCAGTGAGCAGCCTACTTTCTTTTCTATTCTCTTCAGAGAAGACCTAGTCTCCGATCTCTCCCTACATGTGCCATAGGCTCCACGCTCTGTGTTATGGGTGGTCGGCTATGGTTCCTTAGTCACGCCTGTTTCTCCTACACGTGCACGGGCTCTGCGCTCGACGTTATGGACTATGGGCTATCCAAGGCCGAGAGCTCAGCATAGAACTAATTGCTCGGTCGCCGCTTATACTACCTCTATCTCCAAGTTATTTCAACAACTACCGAGTAGCACATGTTCCGTGCTATTTTCCATGGAGAAGACCCAGTCTCCGATCTCTCCTACACGTGCCACGGGCTCCACGCTCTACGTCATGGGTGGTCGACTGCGATTCCAGGGTCACGCCTATTCCTACTACACGTGCACGGGCTCTGCGCTCGACATTATGGACTATGGGCTAGCCGAGGCCATAGGGGTTAGTAGCGAACCAACTGCTTGGACGCTACTTGAATTACGCATAATCGCGTCAGGATTAAAACTACGAAGATTTTTTCACCGAAATACAAGCAAATTGCATATACGTGCACCTTGAAACAATTATACATATATGTAAATGTTTATTGCGCTTTCGTGCGTTCTAACTACCCCATCCAGACGTTGCAAGGGATACCTTCTGGGTAGATCATCGAGCTTCACCACCGCTGCCTGTATCACCAAAAAGGTCGATGTCGCCGGCCAGTTTTTTTGTCGCGTCCTCCTCCTCGTCCTCCAGCCGATCAGTCTCCGCCTCGCCTAGCCCTTCGGCGAATCCTTCCCCTACCGCCTAAAGGTCAGTGGCTAGATAGTGGGACCGAATCACAGCAAGGGTGTGGGTAGCGGTAGAAATAATGGCATCGTGGTTGAAGGTCTTGAAGCTCTCCCACGCCGTCTTGCATCTTTCGATGACGATGTCCGGGCGCGGTGGCCGGCCGTCGGGCTGAGGAGCCTCCTCCGGTTCGACGTCAATCGAGCACTGGTTTGATTCCAGCAACTATGGCGTCAAATTTCTACCTTTGGGCCCGAGCATCCTGCTCTAGCACATTGAACTACGCTTTGACCCTTTGACGGTAGTCTACAAGCATTTCAAAGTTTTATCAAGCAAAAAAGTTACTTCAGTAGTAACGCCGACCAGGGCGTACTCACCGTCCAGTTCCTCGGTTAGTTTGTTCGCATGCCCTGTCTCCTTCGCTTTCTCCTCTCGGAGTTGCTCGAGTACCTGGCGTAGCTGGCCGAGCTCCACATCTTGCTCTACAAGAACAACAATCATTACCAACAATAAGCATATCCAACTATGCCAAGCGCTTTCTCCGATCGCGCGTACCTTTCTTCTGCTCGGAGACTTTCTACAACTACTCCAACTACTCGGAAGCATCTTTCAGTTGCGTGGAGGCAGTGGTTAGCTGCTCGGACTTGCTCTGCAGCTGTTCTTTCGTGGCCGCCAGCTGTTCAGATAGGACCCCCTTCTGGTGTTCTAGGTCCCGCGCGTTGGACTCAGCGAGGTCTCGCTCACGTCGGGCCATTTGTGTGTTTCTCTCCAAGAAGTTCATCGCCTCTTTTGAGTTTTTGGTTCTCCTCAGCGAGGGGCTCCATTCTCTTTATCAACTTGTGCCGGTGCTCAGCAGTCCGAGTTGTCCCTTGAAAATTCACAATGACAATGATGGATTTTGATCTCCAACGTTAGAGATGAGTACTCAGGATTCAGTACTAACCTCGATTTGTTTTATTACTCCAGCAAGGGTGGATTTCAGCCACCTTGTCTCCTTAGGGGTGTCCTCCTCCTCGACAACTACCATCTCGTCACCTTGCTTTCGGAAGATTCTGACGGATTGGGTTTGAGGCTCAGCATGAATGATCTCCTCCACCACGTCCTCTTCTTTCGCAACGGCTGGAGGCACTGCCGGGGGGCTCTATGGTCAGACAGCAGGTCCGACCATGCCTTGTGTCACCTCAGGGGGCTCCGTTAACTCCTTAGATGCTACTGGTTCTGTCGACCCGAACTCTGCTGCATCGCTGGCAACTTCAGTTTTAGCTCCCGAAGGTCCGGCAGTACCTCCCGTTGTCTTGAGCATTGTTGCCAACCGGTCCTCCACCGGTGCCGACCTCTCGCCATCTCTAAGTCCACCCGCAGCTGTGGTTGGCTCTTCTACCCGCTGCCGAGCATCCGTGGACTCTGATACAGGAGCTGCCGACGTTGCCTCCGCCCTAGGATCAGCTTGAGGTTGCTGATCAGTCTGGTAGGGCGGGTCCCAACCCTCCGTACGCCTTGCGCTGCATCAGGTCATTTTGTCAAGCCAAGATAATACATCAAATTAACTCCAGCACAAGGATACTTACCGTTTGGTCTACCGAAACACTCTTTTGAATCGGCGATGCCTTCCTGAGTCGCCAGGTGCGGTTATGGGATCGACGTGCTCCACATGCTATTCTGGGACTTCCTCCGCCCGTCGCTTCAGGTTTACCTCCGCCTGTTGCTCGGGGGCTCCCATCGCTTGCTCCACAAGGACTCCCATCATCTGTTGTGTGGAAACTCCCCTCGCCCGCTGCTCGGGGGCATCCTTCGTTTGCGGCTCAGGGATTTCTCTGCCTCCACCTGATTGGTCCCCCATGTGCGCGCTACGTGGAGGTGCCTGTGTGCTCGGAGGACCGACGACTGGGTCTTTGTCGTCGTCAGACCACTCAAGTACCACGGTCCTTCACATTCGAGTGGTCTGGTCTCCACCAAGCGAGATGCCAGCCCAGTCTGAGGGGAGTGGCAGCCGCCGTCTTTCTCTTCTTCTGGCCCGGCTCGTCTACCGCTGCCCCCTTCCCCTAGGTTTTCTCTGACAATGGGGAGGGCTCTTCGTCTGACCAACATCCACACCTCTAGACTCTGAAGAAACTTCGATGGAACTTCCTTCAGCCTGAGCCAACGGTCGTGCATCCACTGCTGGTGGCCAATCGCCTCTCGGCACGTCCGAGAAGTACACTGCCCTATCCTGCAAGTGGATCTTCAAATGAGTCAGTCAATTCTTTGCTCGGTAACTGTCAAGGTTGCAACATAGAATGAGCAAAGTAAATTGAGATGGTTACCTGAGGAGGCGGGTTAGTACAGTTAAAGGCTTTTGTTCCTTTTGGCCAGCTGAATGAGACGTTGGAGGTGAATAGCTCTCTGGCCTAGTCCATTACTTCTTTCTTCGTCAGCCATTCTATACTCTCTCGGGTCCCATCGTTGTCACCCCTGGAGTCAAAGCCTAGGTGGGCCCTCTCTTTGTCAGGGCTAGACACGGTGCACTTTGAAGCTTGCCGCAACCAGTTCACCTCTAAGCTCCATGCCCTTAATCAAGTTAAGGAGCTCCCTCACTTGTTCCATGTCAGGTATAGCACTATTGACCGTGAGAAATCCCTATGTACACAGAATTGTGGTGTCATGACAACCATCACAAATGAAGGCCAATCAGTGGAATTTTATGATGTCCGTAGAGAAGTTATTCAGTTGATGTATAACTCCAGCGTACAAAGCCATAGGACGGTGGTTGTTCTTCACTATGACTGGTACAATCTAGATGGCACTATGAAATCTACAGGCATTGACGATGACGGACATTACAGATCCATCAACATTAAATCATTCTGGTACAAGGATGACCCTTTCATTCTCGCGACACATGCAAGAAAGATTTTTTATCTGTAGGACACCTCCTTAGGCAAAGATTGGTGGGTCATGCAGAAGTTCTAACATAGGGATATGTATGATGTGAATGAAATAGAGCCCATAGTGCACCAAGATGATCACTGTTCTGACAACGAGCATGAAGTCCTCCTGGGTGATGGTGATTAGGTTATGCATGAAGCTAGTCATGGTGGAGAAGGCACTATCATTCAAGCCAATTTAGAAGACCTTCTAAGAGATAAGAGGGAAGCAGTTGGCATACTTGAAGGTAGCGAGGATGAGGATGAGGATGAAGATGATACTGGAAACCAGTATTGCAGTGACGATAGTAACTGTGGCGGTAGAGATCACATGTCTGGAGATGACGATGACTTGTAGGAGATTTCATATATAATATTTGGGAGAACATGTATTCTAAAACTGCACTTTGCTTTGAATTTTTGGCTTTGTATTCTAAACATATTTGGTATGCTCAGTTGTTATAAATTTATGCTTCAGCGGACACATTGGCTTTGTCCACCGGGGTCAGTACTACACTATGCGGACTGTCTGTTGTGAACATGACTATTCCATTCAACTACAACTAGTACTTGTTATAGGTTCATATACACTAGATAAGCCATTGACATAAAGCATTCCTTCCACACAGCATGCTTCAACCACTACGGCGAGATCATTAATCAGTTCAAAAAGGATGCCAAGTACGTATACTAATACGTGTCTAGTTTACCAAACCGAGGCACAAAGCAACCCTTGCGCGATTGTTAATAGTGAATTGGATGCAGGAGGAAAGCCTCTGTAGTTATTTCACTCCAAAAACACAGTCACAATAGTCGAGGACAGACTAAAGAGTGAAGAGGAGTTGCTTTCGAAAGCAATTTCCCTTGGTTGGTTTTGCAGAGGCATGCATCAGCTAACTAGAGATGGCTACACTTTTTATTATCCGACGAGAGATCAAATGGATAGCAACGGACTTTCTGGCGTGTGTTGTAAAAAAATGCAACAGCTATGCCTCCTCCATTGTGCATTAGATTGAGGCGACACTTATTTAGATGAACTCTTCACTGCATGGTTCTTGCAAATTTAACAAATTTTATCGAAGACATGAGTTGGGTTCACCATAGATCAAAGCCACTCATGACTACTACCACTACTGATACATTTTTTGTTCACCAAACCGAGGCACAAAGGTATCCTTGCGCGGTTGGCAAGAGTGAGAAGTGTTTAGCCTGGTTAGATGGACGATGCCCGGACCATCTAGTGCGCATGAAGATAATGGTAAACGTTACTTTGTGAACCAAAATGTTTGCACAAATGCACAGTGCCATCTGACCATAAGAGGAGAGTAGTGCCATCCCACTACTCAAAGGCATCACTATTACCTAGACATACAAGTTCCAGCTACAGATGATTAACATGACTTTACATGAGGTAGCATACTAGACCTCTCTCCACCACGGTGAACCGGCACGACAATACCAAATGTATGGCTGTCGGACTTTCTATTTAGACGAGGCTTGTTCAGATGAACACTTCACGGCATGGTTGTCGCAAGTTCAACAAATTTTATCAGATACATGCAAACAAGATGAGTTGGGTTCACCACAGATACGTGCGCAATAGAATTTTAACACCTATGGCTACTCTATTCTGCATTTAGGCTAGGCTTGCTCCTCTCAAAGAAACCTTGTGCGGTTGCCGAGAGTGAAGTGACAAGTTGGGTTCAACACAGACCAAAGCAACTCATGACTACTACTACCACTACTGATACGTGTTTGGTTCACCAAACCGAGGCACAAAGTAACCCTTGCGCGGTTGGATAGAGATATATCTGGCCCATTTAGGTTTATAATGCTCGAACCATCACGTGCGCACAAAGATAATGGTAAATGATACTTTGTGAACCAAAATGTTTGCACAAATGCGCACATTACATGCATAATAAAAGGATATCAGTGGTACTTGATAGAAAGATAACGGCAAACCAGACATCATATATATGTGGATTACAGCAACGATACGAGTTCAGCCTACATAACCATGCCTTCATCTGCCATAATAATAAGAGGAGAGCAGTGCCATCCCACTACTCAAAGTCATTCAACTACTACCTAGACATACTATTTCTAACTACAGATGATTAACATGACTTCATACTAATTCTAACGGCACCTAGCAGCAAACTAGTCCTAACTACATATGTTGACATGACTTGATATTACTAATGAGGAGTGTCATCCCACACCTCTACGCAAGTCATGCAACAAGGGCACCAACAGGTGCGAACAAAATCCAATGCCTGCAAGGTAAACCGGCCTTGGTTGAAGCCAACAAACCTCTCCGCCACGGCGAACTGGCGCGGCCAGACTATCCCTTCAGGCCATCAAGGCCTAGTTCCTTACTAGGGCACAATGGTAGGCAACGTTCTTGTCATTTGTGTAGGTGTCATCTAGGGGGGCGTGTGCCCTCGCTAGCACTTGCGCCCTGGCATCGGCCTCGATCCAACCACGAGCCTTACGGTTGGGGTAGTCGAGGCACACTAGGCGGCCATATGGGCTAACGCGCAAGAATAGATTTGGGCCTAGGAGAACAGGCGTTACATAGCTGTGTAGACGATCATCATCCGAGTCCATCATGACGTAGCCCGGAGAGTCGTCGGACTCAACCTCAGCGTCGCTCAAGATGTCAGCCTCGGCCTTGGCAGATGGCGAGGGGGACCGCGACGGTGCAGGTGACCCGCCCATGCGGGGAGCGAATCTAGCAATGGTGAGCGGACCCAGCGATGGCGAGCGAGACCGCACCGGGGCTGGCGGTGGCGAGCGAACCACCAGGGCCGGTGGCATCAGCGTCATCCCCGAGGGCGATGGGGAGAGTAGTAGACTAGGAGATGGCGTGAGTCTCAGCGATAGGAACATCGATCTACGGGGACTGGACATCACCGCTGCCTCCGCCAACTCGAACCTAGGGTGTGCCATCGGCCCTGCCTCCACCGAACCACTGGAGGAATGGCGGACTGCAGCCGGGCCACCGACGGCCTTCATGGCAACCGATGGGGTGCGAAGGTGGGTGGCGAGGAGAGGGCTTTTGCGTAATGGATGGTGGAATGGTAAACAATATGAATTGGGGCAAGACTAGGCTTTCTGTATACATAGGGATGCTAGGGCTTCTAAGGCAATATACTCCGTAAAGATTTATTTATACATAGGGACGCTAAGGCTTCTAAGGCAAGATACTATGTGAAGATTTATCTTTCCCGGAGGTGGGTGCCGTCGCGCTCCATCGGGAATTGCAACCATATTACACCAGTGATTGCAAAAATAGAGCATGTCTCCTCCATTTACACTGATGAGACAGCGTGAGTCTCGGCACGACGACATCAATTGTGCGGCCAGTGGACTTTCTGGTATGCGCAGTAAAATTTCATAGTTTGTGATCGACTACACTCACTCGTCATTTCATCCAATATTATTATTAATAGTAGTAGGGGTGTGGTCACGTGACCATGTTCTCCTTGGATTTTAATTTAATAATTCCTAAAAGAAAGTATTTTTTCATAATCCATGACATGGGGCCGGGAGTACATTTACACAAATGCGTACAACACGTACTATCCGACACGTTCAAATATAAGGCGGTAGGACTTTCTTGTGTGTGTAGTAGAATTTTCAACACCTATGGTTCATCTATTCTGCATTAGGCCAAGCTTGCTCCTCTCAAGAAACCTTGCGCAGTTGCCGAGAGCGAAGTGAATGCAGGATGAAAGCTGGACATGAGTGCAAATTTAAGAGATTTTGACCACCATGACACGGTTGAGACTTGAAAGCCTGGTATGGTTGTGATAGGTCTTTTCACTCCTATCCGAGCAGTCACAACAGTCGAGGGGCAGACATAAGAGTGAAGAGGAGTTGCTTTGGTAAGCAATTTCTCTTTTGAAGAGACATGCAATGGCTAGCTAGAGATGGGTACACTTACTATTCGACGAAATATCCAATGGACAGCGGGGAATTTTCTGGCATGTGCAGTAAAAATGCAACATCTATGCCTCCTCCGTTGTACATTAGATCGAGCCAAGACTTGTTTAGATGAACTCCTCATTGTATGGCTGTTACAAGTTCAACAATTTTTATCAGACACATGCAAATAAGATGAGTTGGGTTCACGATGGATCAGAGCCACTCATTTTGAGCATGATCAGAGCGACTTATGACTACTACCACTACTGATACGTGTTTGGTTCACCAAACTAAGGCACAAAGCAACCATTGCATGTTTGCAAGAGTGAGATGTGTCCAGCCTGATTAGATTTACAATGCTCAGACTATCATGTGTTCAACAAGATAATGGTAAATGTTCCTTTGTGAACGAAAATGTTTGCACAAATGCGTACGACACGAATACTATCCAACACGTTCAAATATACGGTGGCAGGACTTTCTGGTTGCTGAGACTTGCTCCTCTCAAAGAAACCTTGTGTGGTTGCCGAGAGCGAAGTGAATGTAGGATGAAAGCTGGACAGGAGTGAATTGACCACTATGACATGGTTGAGACTTGAAAGCCTAGTGCGGTGGTGATAGGTCTTTTTCACCCCTCGTGGGCTATCACATCCCTCGAGAACCTCAACCAGTCACACCGCAAAAGGCGTGTTTGACCAGAGATGTAGGAGTATTGGCATTCCCAAGCATACACTGATGAAAACATAGCACGTCTCCTCCATTTACGCCAATGAGACGGTGTCAGTCTCGGCGTTGGTTTTTACTGTACATGTTAGCTCCTCCACTAATGCCCCAACACTATGTGCACTCCTTGCGTTTGTGACAACACTAGAAACACATAAAAAGAAAGCCAAGCCCCCCATGAGAGGAGAACAAGAACAGAGACATACCAGCAAGGATTCCTCAAGATTGTCAAGTTCCCTAGTTGGCACGACGGGGCTGCAATAAGACATGGTAGGACCGAGCCAGAGTGACTTGGAGTGCATGAAGATCCTTCTTGCTAGATTGTATACAAAAACATTGGTAAGTGTCCATTTTTTGTGTGTTGAATCCGATCTGCTAGGGTTTGCCTTTGGGAATGAACTTGTCCCTCTATCTGGCTATGTTGATCGTTGTGCAGGCAGAAACTTCCGGCTGCAATGGCCTAGGCCATCGGAGGTCGTCGGAAACTCGAGCTTTATTAGGACGACGAGTAGAGCCTAGCTTGGTGGAAGGTGGAGGTGTTCCCTGATGGCGGTCACTTGTACCTCCATCGGGGATGGAAGCACTTCACTCGTGCCCTCGACCTCCAATATGGGTTCTCTATTATATTACAGTATGACAGCCGGTCACATATTAACGTCAAGGTCTTTGACCTTACCACCTGCCGCAAGCAGTACCTGCACGACTTCAAGGCTGGCGAGAGTCAGCTCTCCCTACCCATCATGGAGCCAAGGAGTTTTGCAGTGATCCTAAAGAAGTATCACCTCAAAGCGAAGTATCTGGTGAGCAGTCACGCGAGATGCAGAACGTACCGATGTCGCAAGTTACCACTGTCATCTTTCTCATCAATCTTTTTTTGTGCGAGGTGAAGAACGTGCCAATGGACTTCTAGGAAGCGCATGGCTACTACCAGCATGAAGCCATCGAGCTACAGATGGTTGGGCAGTCCTGGTTCATGGGCTTGGAGATGACCCTTATGAACAACAAAGTGTGCACATCGTTCAGTACAGGTGGGACGAGTTTTGTGCAAGCAACCACCTCAATGTCGACGACACCTGCTTCTTCAGCATGATCCGTGAGGCCACCTACAATGATGATGAGGATGAGGAATGAGAGGAGTAGGAGTATGATGAAGCTAAGCTCAAGGTGGAGGTGCCCAAGATGAATGGAGGATGGTTGCGGTGAACTCGGCGCAAGAGTTAACACGATCTGTATTTTGTTGTTTCATTAGAACTATTATTTGACCTATCAAGATTTCCTAGTATCGGGCTGTCTTAGACCCTGTTTGGATGGACTATGACTAGTTAGCCATGGCTAAAAAAAGCGAACTAATTGTTGGGTTCTATAGACTAGAACTAGTTGTTAGCCCCTGATAGTTGGGTTCTATGGACTAGTTGGATAGTCCCTGATAGTTGCCAGCACTATATTTCGTTGTTCATCGACTCGTAGTGATGCAGAGCATCTATATTTCATAGGGTCAGACTGTCTTGGGGTCCAAATAATCTCAACAGCTATACACCCATGTCCTCCGATCAGAAAGGGCAAACTTTGAGGTTGCGATGCCCATGGCGATGCGACGGACATGGCCCAATCGCAATTCAACCGCATTGATGCAGCAGTTATTGATCATCCTCCATCCATTGTTTGGAACTGCCACAACACATTCATGTACTTAAGTGAAAAAGTTAGTAGTGCACAACTTCTTTCGCCTCCCACTTTGTTGTGACATCCATCCACATGACTATCACCGCTTCCGATGGCCTCCAACGAGCCCATCGGTGGCAACATCCAGCATATGGCGCCAGCAGAGCACAACACTAGCGCTATCGTTGGTGCTGCGATTATCGATGCTGATGGGGTAGCAGTTGCCGATGATGGTGGCATCACGGTTGTTGATGCTGATGGCGCTGCGGTTGCCGACAAGGATGCCATGCTCATTGCTACCGTTGATTACAGGTGACCCATGCTGTTTGTCTCTAGGGGCCTAGCGTCATGGTCCGTCCATTCCGCTCCACTGGGCGTGCATCAAGCGTTGCCCTGTTCGATGGCACGGACGACAACCACTGTGAACAACTTAGTGGTTCATCGGATAATGGAACGCATGGGCTACAATGTTGGCCATGGCCTCGGACTACACCACTAAGGGGACACCAACCTCATCCAGGTGCAACTACACCATAGGTACTCGAGTCTCGACACCGACCGCGCTGACGCCTCCTACATCATCCCTACAGCCAATAATCCCTCCAACGATTCAACCTCATCTAATGACGAGGGCGCAAGCAATTTGAGTCCTCATGATGACGAGGTCATGCAACCACCATGCTCGCAGGAGAGCCACACCTAGGTCATCTTGGATACGGTTATCGATGAGTTCACGAAGTTGCTGACTGTGTATCTCTCCTATTACAAGGAGATGTCCCTTTTAGACACAACACGCAAGATGTTGGTCCCTATCATGCAGGAGATGTTCAAGCAGTTGACATGGTATGATCTGCTAGAGCAGCTAAATAGGAAGATGGAGGTGGTGAGCAAGCTCAAGTACATACTCTTGGACGATGGGTCTGCCTCCTCACCGTATGCCGGGATGCTCATTGAACTGGTGGTCGACCCCATTATGAAATGGTTGAAGGAGACGTGAACTCCCACTAGGTTCCCATAGCAGGAACAACTAGTATAGTTCTTGCACAACCTACCGCTAGAGTTCCCTCATGCTAGGGAATTCCTGCGTGATGTAGTGTTGCCCAAACCGGCGCTGTCGACAGGTACGATGCTTCCTGAGAGATTGTTCCAGTTAACGTATTTCTACATCTATGGATATCGACCATCGACCAGGACTTGCTATAGCCGATGCTCACCAAGGTGCAGACTACGGTCTAGAAGTTCCTGTTGAAGTGTACTAGTGAAAACGCGCACAAAAATTATGACATTGTGCTACCATGGAAGCAAGCGGCTTGGCCTGACATTTGGAACGGGTTTGTCGATGGTGTCATCATTCATTACCTGAAGCGCAGACTTGGAAATGTCTGCAACATGCCGCTGCTGGGAGGAATGGTAGCTACAGATACGCGGGTTGACTACCTGATGAGGTGGGCATCCAAGATTTTGCCCCAGAAAATGCTTGACCTCCTATAGGGTGAGTTCCCTAGAAAAGATTGGCAGGGTGCTCTGTGCAGGTAGTTCTTCACGGCAGATTGCGATGATAAGATGGTGCTACAGTATGAGCTCACTTTCGGTGGGACCGATTGGTGGATGCCATTCATCGACAAGCTCGTTGTACCATGCTTGGCGTCTCGGTTCATTGCCATTAGTCATCCCATTGAATGAAGGGCTCGACATGTTCCACATGCTCCTCACCAGGTGGAAGCCAGTCATGTCGCCGGAGTCGATGATGAAGGTCCTGAAGCACTTCATGGAGAAATGAACCGACGGGCTATGCCGCTAGTTGTTCAATGCGCAACCCACAAAGGAGGGCACCATGGCCTGGTGCCAGGAGTGGATGCAGCTCCTAACACCGGATCTGCTTGCCATCGATAGTGAAATGCACAATGACCTCCAACTGATCCACGAAACATATGAAATACCATAGGTAACTTAGTAACTTATTAGTGTATTTCTGTTCTGAATGATTGCACCTACGTCAGGCATCGTAAATGTTAATCATTGGCACAATGTGTATTACTCTTTTCTAAATGCACACGCGAGAAAGTCCGACGCTATGCGATTGTAACGCACCAGAAAATGACTGAATGCTTTCACCTGCGTCAAGCATTGTATATTAAATGTTAATCGTTGACACAATGTGTACTACTCTTTTCTAAATGCCAACGCAAGAAAGTCCAATACTATGTGATTGTAACGTGCCGAACAATGATTGAATGCTTTCACCTGCGTCAGACATTGTATAAATGTTAATCGTTGGCACAATGTGTACTACTCTTTTCTGAATGCACATGCGAGAAAGTCCGATACTATGTGATTGTAATGTGCCAGACAATATCTATTACTCTTTTTTTGACTGCACCCGTTGCAACCTGTTGCTTGAAAATCCACAGCAATTAAATATGTATTAAATTTACACAAAACACAGAGAGCCCAGTGTGCCTGGTTTAGCCATAAATCTATGAGAGAGGTAAGAGTGAGGCAACCGCTCTTCTCTATCTTCCTATGGTACTCCTCCGCCTTCTCTCCAGGCTCGAGCGAGTTACGTCTTCGGCTAGAGTGATGGACCATGGGAAGCACCCAACAGAGAACCCTATAGAGGGGAGCGGGCCTTCGTCATGTCTCCGCTCCCATTTGCGGCGCCTTGGGTAAGGTGGTCTTGTTCTTAGTTGCCGGAGTCATTCCGTTCTGATCTCCTTAATCTTTTTAGGTCCATTTCTCACGTCGCGACGCTAGAGGTCGGGCGGTTATTCGGTGCCGCTTGCTCTCTGGACGCGCGCCTTGTGGAATCGGAGGGGTCTTCTCCCCCCACCTGCCAGGAAGTCCATGAGCCCCTACATAATCGGGTTGCGACTCGCGACCCGCGCTCCGACCCCCGGGGTGAGGTTAGTCGGCTCGTGCTCTGCCTCTACACCATCTAGACTGCCCTTGCCACCTTGGAGCGAGAGACTGTTGATGCTTGGGTGGCAGCTACCGATGCTTAGGCTAGGACAATCAGTAAGGTTTCCTTCATCGAGAAGGTCTGTCCAAATGTCCATGGCCTTGTTTTGACTGTTTTTAGTGTTGTCAGCCCTGGAGGAGGAGTTGACCGCTCTTCGAGAGGCGGCCCTCATCGCCATCAATGACGTGAACGTAGGGGGTGTCCCACTTGAGGACCGTCTATGGGCCATGCTAGCTCGAGTTAGGATGGTGCCCTTCATGGGGTGCGCCATGGGGCTGCCTTAGCCCTGGGCGCGATGTAGCTTCGTTCCGGCCATGATCTCCGCCTGCTTGAACCTAGCTTTCCAGTTGGCACCGATGAGGAGGAGAAGGAGGAGCTCACTGGTGACTTTACCGCCACTACGGAGGCCATCATGGTGGCCACACATGCGGGAGACATCATCCTCGCTGCCTTCTTTGAGCCATAGTTTGTATCTAGGGTCATTCCAATCTTATGCGTGTCGCTTTAATTCGAAGAGCAACTTATGCGCGTCGCTTTGTCTTTCACGGTGTTTGCTTCTTGTGCTTGGATGCGAAAGGCTTATGTGGCTGACATGCTCAAATGAGGTGATTAGGAGGTCATGAGCCAGATCCTGCCTCCCCTCTCAAAAGGGAGTTAGGTTTTAGGGAAGCTTCCTTCCTGCTTATGAAACACCATAGATAACTTAGTAATTTTGTATATTTCTATTCTAAATGCTTCCACCTATGTCAGGCATTATAAATGTTAATCGTCGGCACAATGTGTATTACTCTTTTCTGAATGCACACACGAGAAAGTCTGACGCTATGCGATTGTAACGCGCCGGGCAATATCTATTACTCTTTTCTGAATGTGCATGCAAAATTTGATTATGCACGAAAGAAAGTCCCCTACTCTATGATTGTAACACGTTGGACAATAGATTTCATGTCCGGGTGACTCCTCGACTTGCAATTTGTAATGCATTGGATAATAGATTTCATGTCCGGGTGACTCCACGACTTGCAATGGGGTAGTCAGACTAGATAAATGTTGCTCATATCGCACTTAGATGTTAGGTTTAATTTACAGTGGCAACATAGTGATAAAAATGGTTCAACATGTACAACTTGTTATAGAACCGTAAAATAGATATTGTGTCCTAAGCAAGACTTCAATTATTACATGAAGAATCATTTTAAATCCAAATTTCGATGCCTACGTGGCAACATAGTGATAAAAATGGTTCAACATGTACAACTTATTATAGAAAACCATAAAATGGACATTATGTCATAAGCAAGACTTCAATTATTAAATCAAGAATTGTTCTAAATCTAAATTTTGATGCCTCCGTTCCCTCACCTTCTACTGCATCCCTCCCTTCAATTGTATTACTATCACCAATCTCTTGTACGTCCCTTCCTCAATAGGGAATCAAGGTGACTACGCATCCAAAGGATGTGGTGATGATGACAAAGCAGGCATCGAAGTCATGATAGTGCTATTGAGTCAAACTCTCCTGGTGAGTGCATCTCGCCTAGTGAGTACGCTAAAATCTCATCTTCTGAATCTAATGTCTCAACAAGCTTAGTGAAGCAGTTACCTAGACAAATGGTGGACTCTTCGGTCTACTGAACTAAAGTAGTAGTGTTAGACCCTAGGGTCGACTAAGCTCTATTAATGGTAGGATTAGTAGGCTCAGTGGTCGCATCAGGCTCCATGATTGTTGGGGAAGCCCTAGGAGGCTCTATATGTGCCCTTGTGGTGTCGTTCGTAGTATATGCCCCTTGACCTGATTGGGCGGAGAAGGTCGATCAGCTGCCTCATGAGCTAAAGCTGAACTCTGCGTATGTTCGACTGTAGTAATACTTGCATTAGTAGGTTCAGGCATCTCATTCATTGGAGAAGCCCTAAGAGGCTCTGTATGTGTCCCCGTGGCAGCTTGCACCTCGACCTGAGGGGGCAAAGAAGGTGGATCACCTGCCTCATCAGAACCTGAAGCTGGCTCAGGTATCTCAGGCATTGGAGAAGCCCTGAGAGGCTCTGTATGTGCCTTAGTGGCAACTTGCACCTTGACCTGAGGGGGTGAAGAAGGTGGATCACTGGCCTGATCATGACCTAAAGCTAAATTCTGCTTATGTAGCGTCGTCGTAATGGGTAACTCTATATGGATAGTTGTATTATCTGGACTAGTCAGATAACCAGCAATGGGGTTCACCTGACTACCTCACTATAACTGAAGCGTCTAAAAGTCAGGGGCTTTAACCCCTGTGGCACTGTATAGTTGATTAAAGCAACCGGTGAACACATTGCACATCAGGTCGATTTTTTGGCCTTGTTGGTTGATGGCCTCACAAAAAGCAGATGATTGTTGGCTCATCTGCTCTTTGAGAAGGACCATACTCTCCGCTTGCTTATCAATACTTGCTTTGAAACACCTCTCTTGTCGTTCCATATGCTTATCTTGTCATTCCATACTCTTTTGGTTTTCTTCCTGGCCGACAACTAGCCTAGCAAGTATCTGTCCAAGCTCCGACGATTGCTGAACGAACATTAGAGGCGGTGCCTACTTGGCTAACGTCTCTATAGTTGGTGGAACATAATCCATCTCTTTGTCGGCCACACCACCGGAGGGCGAACCTCCCTTGTCGTGGTCGTCTAACGTAGGGTCACGGTAGTCGCTGTCATCGGAGTCTGAATCTTGCATTCATACATTCAAGATTCTTCCAATCCTAGACTGGTGCTCTTCCTGCTCTAGGGCTGCATCCACCGTTTTGTGTCTTTCACTATCCTATATGGGTAATAGCTCTTGAACGGGCCTAAGGGCATGCTGTCCACGACGATGATCGTCTGGACTTGCTAGCATGTACATCATAACCTCATAGGTCGACTCGTTGTATAGCGGCCCATTCTTTTCAGAGTCAATCATGTGTAGTAGATAGCTTATGATGTGAGGGTACATGTGCTGCCATCCAGTACTGATAGCGTTAGCTATCACATCCTTGATCTTAGATAAGAAAAGTGCAATAAGTCAAACTGCTCGCCTCTCCATATTGATAGTAGTAGCCACTACTACAAGCTGGTCAATGACTCCCTGTTGCCTCCACGAGGCAGGACTTTCTTCCTAAGAGCCATGTGTAGAACATAAGCCTCTGGACGTAGTCTGTCCAGTGTACATAAGGAGCCATCAGCGAAGGGCTCCATGAAGAGCAGCCGAATCTCCTGGTCTATAGGAAAGGTACCTCCAGCCCTGCTAGGTCATAGAGGAAGAGCATCTCCGTAGACTATCTGGTGGAGCTTCCTGTCTAAAGTGTCAACCCCAAGGAGTTGTTGCAAGCGGTTATAAGACATTCGCTCTGGCCGACCATCGAGCATAAAAGCAATGAAGTCATGCTCTAGATGAATCCACACTGTTGCATAGAACTGATGCACACAGCTTATCACAATTTGATCAACCTCACTAAAAAGGTGAACGAAGCCCGGGAACCGCTCAAAGAGGGGCTGGATGGGTATACCAACTGCTCTCTCAAGCTCATCCTAACCAAGTATCCTTTGGTCTGCTAGTGCCGTCCCTCTAGCATGGTAGCTCCTAAAGAAACTCTCCTGAGTCACAGTCTAGAATTGTGATTTTGTGCTAGGCTCTTTGAGGAGTGGAAACCAAAACTCAATATCGCAGAACCTGATGCTCCATATCTTTTTTGAGCTATAATACTGAAAGTCATAGAACTGAACCAGCTCTTTCTTTCTCTCAATATTACTTCTCCTCATAGCACCATTGGCAGACACCAAACCTCCTCAATTCCTCCTCGTACCACCATTGGTAGAGATCAAATTACCTCCTCGACTGCTCCTCGTACCACCAATTATGGCACACATCAAATTACCTCCACGACTGCTCCTTGTACCACCAATTCTGGCACACATCAAACCTCCATGAGTGTGAGCGACCCTACCCCCATGAGTAGCTATAGATTTGATCCAAGAAGGTGCAAAGCGACTGGTCTGGTTTTTGGAGTGGACCTCGGTCATTTGCTATAGTTGTTCCTCAGTGAGCTCCTCCTCCCTGAGTTCCATTTCAGCAATCTCCTCACACAACTGCTGTCAGTGGGCCATTCGAGTCTGCCTACGAGAATTCTCGGACTCTAAGGCTAGCATAGCTTTGGTTGCTTCTTCCTCTACCTCTTAGATACTGTCCGCCTTCCTCTACCTCTTCCTGGGCTATGGTGGTGCTTGTTCCTCTACTTTTGGGACACTACGAGGCTTCCTCTAGCTCTCTCTAGGCTATGGTGGTGCCTGTTCCTCTGCTTCTCAGAGAATGGTTGCCTGCCTCTGGCTCTTTCTGCGATGTGGTAGTTCTACCCGCTTTGACTTAACTAAGGCAATCTGCAACAATTAGAAAAAATTACACATGTGTTTCATCAAACACCCTAAATTCATGAATAAAAAAAGAGGAGATCACAGATGGCCTCACCATGCCAAGGCGAGAAGGTGATCTCGATCAGCTTGCTCACTAGAGGAGTGGCACGCTGACAGACGGCGATGCGGCAGATCGTCGTGGCGTAGTAGATCCCCATGATGCGGAAGGATCTGGGCAAGAGGTTTCGGTGTGTGGGGGGTAATGGGTGGGTGGAGGGGGAGGCGGTGCAGGGTGGGTGGCGCCGTAGGGGGCGAACGACGATAGAAATGACGCACAAAAGAGGAAAAGATGGATACTGATCAGAGAATGCCTTTAGTAGCGGACTGTCCCACGTATCGTGTAATTGCATCACGGACACATAAACGCTGTCAAGAGTCACTGTCCACCAAAACTTGGGGGGTCTACCGAAACTTGGGGGATTAATATTGGTGATCCGACGGTTAATACACATTAGTGTATTACTCCGTATATATCATCACCATTCGTCATATAAAATTTGGTCTCTGCTCACAAGACGCCAGATGGGGCGGAAGATCTGTCCATGCAAAAATTTGATTTCGGGCGATAATGAAATCCCCACGCCCAGCAGTGCCGCCAACATGAACCAAAAATTAGATCTCTCTCTCTCTTTGCCCTCCTCATGGAAAATTGGTTTACCACGCCATCGATTTTAGACATGGGTATTTGCGGTATTGTGATGGCCACATAAAAGCACAAGGAGTCATCATCTCCGTCTCCATCTCTATTCTCTAGCCGAACCAGCCGCACCATCTCTCCTCCTGCTCTAAAGCCTAGCCCCCTCTTCCACCCTGGTCCAACCCCTAGCTAGGTGCATCAGCACAGCAGCTTGACTCCCTCTCCACTCTCCAGTCGCACCCTCTCTCATACCTTTACAAACCCTAGCTGGAGCCGGATCCAGATTCGATCCCCTTTGTCGACAATAGGTTCGCTGATGGCGGAAGGACCACCGTCAGCGGCGGTACATACCGAATCCAGACCCCTACATCGACACCTGTCACGACCAGCGTCATCATTGATGACCGCCACACTGGATCTGCTACTCCTTCATCAATGCCGATTGCACCACTTCCATGACCAGGATGACAAGAGGGTAGCGTCGACGACACAGCGTAGCTAGGAATAGGAAGAGGTACCCAAATTCCTTTTATGATGTGAGCTGTACTCTAGTGGTTGAACCTGGGACATGTAGATATATAGTGATGATGTTACATGTTTCTTAGTTGATTGTAGTTCACATGTGCTTTATTCGAGTATAATAGCTTCCGTATAAACTGTGACAGAACCGCCCAATTTATACAAGATCAAGTATGACTGTCTCCGCTAAACACATTGACATGCGCATACCGTCACTTATATAAACCCGGTAGTCCATCGAGTACCACGAAGGGCCTCAATAAATCAACTTCACAACCAAGATCGTACTTGATTATGCAAATACAAATCACATACACAGAGTTTGCAGCGGAAATAATATTACAATAGAGTCACAAGTAATTAATACAAGTTTAGTTTCAAATCTAATAGGTTAAAACAACATAACTTTGAAATGATTACCAAATCATAATTTTGAATCATGTTGCTAGCTCTGATGACACCCTCCAACAAAAGCATAGATGAGAAACAAATACAGAATAGCCGAGCCCACCAGCACTTAGTCACCTCCTTCAGCAGACAGAGCACTTCACCTACAACATGGTGGGATAAAACCCTGAGTACTCAATTATACTCAGCAAGACTTACTCGACAGGAGAAAAATCAAGACTCTAAGGATATGCATGGTTTATTTGGTGGAGCTAGTTGAATAGCATAATCTTTTGCAAAAGAGCTTACTATGTAAGTCCTTACTTTCAAATTTTTAGCATCAAGTTCAGTGAAGTCAATTATAGCTAAGTTTGCATCTATCCTATAACAATCATTTGATTAATAAGTATCATAGTAGTAACCATATTCAATTATCATGATCAACAGAACAATCATGTTTCATCAGTTACAACGACTACCGGACAATGACCAAGTTTCTCACTAACCAGGAGAGATGGCGATTCGAATCGATTACATCCAGCTGGGCAATCCCAAACACACCCCCGTATGAGCCCACATTAGCTCGTGTGGGTCACCGTTCACTCCATTCGGTGGTGAGTCTAGACCATTTTGCAAAACTCATGATCCTGCATCCTCACATGAATTGCCCGAAGCCCGTAGCAAACATGGTCTTGGACCAGTCCCCTTCCTTCAGGCTCTCCTCCTAGCAATGCTAACAGTCCAATATACTCAGCCCTAATGAGCTAATCGACTTCACGATCAACTATAACTCAGGCCCCTGTTATGCATTTGGTACCTTCAATCTCAACCAAGGTCCGACAACGAAGCGGTCCTTAAATGACACAGATGGGATCATAGAATACATGCCTAGCCGGCATCAACAACAACCATAATAGCACCGGATCATGTCCGGTCTCCAGTTATCCATTATCACCTGATTTTTTCCACGATAGCAAATATAGTCAACCGTGTCAGAGTAGCCACCTATGTCTCATAGGTGATAGGAATCACCCGACTTCTACTGGTCTAAGCATAGCTAAGCATAGAGCGACCTATACATACTAGTAAGGATACAGGTATATATATTGTAGACAACGTAAGACATGTAGCAATGGGTTTCAATTCAACTCCTATACTTAATGCACAATACAAAATATAAACTCAAGTGCATTTTAAAAGAGAGGTAGGAGGCTTAGAATGCTACGACATGTATTCCCGGGGTCCTCCCATCTTCTAGATCCATTCACCAACATCGCCTTTTGGTTGGTTTCAGCACCACGTTCTTCACCCTTTCGTCATACATCTAGCGTACCTATATAATATATGCAAAGATGCAATGCATGCATATGAGAAAGAGCAAAACCAAAACATCGCGTGATTGCAAACAAGGACAAGTATAAGGTCATAACAAAAATTGACCTAGGCACATGGATGAATAAAGCGCCAACTAAACATCACACAAATTTGTCATGCTAAGATAGCAATAAGACAACACCATAACATTTATCTATTGAGAACTAATTAAGTTTAGTATCAAACAAAAGCACTAGGGTTGATGTGGGTAACACTAAATTTAGCCATGTCAATCTTGATCAAGGTTCTACTACTAAACATACATCATAGAAATGGCAAGATGGTAACCAAATTTTAATTCTTTTTACTGAGTAGGTGCATATCTCTTCTCTGGTTGAGATGGCAATTATTTTTAATTCACCTAGGCACATTAGTTTTAGGTATTTTTATCACATCAACAGGGGTTCACAAAACACTATAGCATGATCATCAATCATTTATCAAAAAGGGTAAAAGTTGGGCAAGCATCAAGTAGCATGCATAGATAAGTTTGAAATTGCATTCCTTTTCTATCATTAGCATATTCATCTTATATTTATATAATCAACAATGTACAAAAAGGAAAAAGGCCAGCTAATGTATAAATTAAATTCCTAAAAAAATACAGCAGCACACATATGCTGTGAATAGCATATCACCTAAATTTCCTCACATTTATATATATACAAAATGTAGGATACAAACAATACAAGTTAAACATACAATTTACTAGGAAAACAGTACAACATATAAAATTTGGCCAAACAACAGAGATTATATGTTTCTAATCTAGAGTAAGTCACTAGAAAACCATGAAAATTGGTTTCATGAATTTTTGATACTTATGGCCCAAGATATCATTTTTGGAAGCTAAAAAGGTATTATTCTAGGTAAATAAAAACAGTAAATAAAAAGTTGTCAAATAGCAAATTTTATGATTCTAACATGTTGAGCACAACAAGACAAAACTAACACAATTGGTTTCACCCAATTTGGATCTCCCTAGCTTAAGTTATAAATTTTACAAGTTTGAAACAAATTCTGAAAAGAAAACAACAAAAACCACCCTAACTGCCGCTAGGCGCACCCGGTCCATGCACCCAGAGCGACTGACGCGTGGGACCCTTGGTCAACCTATCCCCACTTACCATAGGGATAGAGCAGAGCCGCTCGGTCAATAGGCGATAGCTCGCCGTCGACGAGGTTGCCAGCGACGGTTCCACCACCGTTGGACTCCTTGTCTCACTCCGCATCTAACGAGGTAGCTTAAGGTGGGGCGCTCGACTCCTAGGCTAGGCGATGGCGTTAGGGGTGGCGCGATGGTGCTAAGGCCACGATGGCGGTGACGGACTCACCGTCTCCGGCCAAGGTTTGGCCGGTGGCCACGAGCATGGGCTCCAGGGAGCTCGCACGGGGATCTAGGGGTTAGGGTTAAGGCTCGGCGGGGCTGCAGCGAGGCATGGCCACACGCATGACGGTGCGGCGCTTAGAGCATGGCGATGCGTGTAGTTTTTCTGGCGAAGCCGATGCTTGAAATGTTCAATGGTCAAGCAGTTAAGCAATAGCGGTTCCTGGTGAAGCTAAAACAAGGAGGAGAAGAAGAAAAAGGGGGACAGGGACGCGCTAGTCACAACGAGCGTGAGCTCGGCAGCCATGGTGCCCATGGTGGCAGCATTGGGTCAAGAGCGCTCACCTTACGATGAGGCATGACGCAGCTAGGTGGGGAAGGAAGGGCAGTGCATGGCGCAACTGCTGGTGCAATGAATTGAGCAGGGGTTGAACGGTGACGACGAATTTGATCAGCGAACAGAGGAGGGGTTGCCAACATTGGGAGCATTAATTGGGCGTGGCGAGGCTTCTCTAGGTTCGCCAACGTAGCTCAGCCCCTGTTCATGGTGATGGCGTGGCCTAAACGGCGAAACACCAAGGAGGTGGCCGTCGGTGGCGGTGTTGCAGCCGAGCAGGCTGCTGCTGGCCGGCCATTGCTGACCGACTGACAATGCTTCTCCCTCTCTATTTTTTTCTCAAACCATTCATCCTGGATTAAAACCCCATTACTAAAACTTGTAGAACTAAAAGGAATATCTAACATTGCTTAAATGAGTATCCACAGAAACTTGATAGTTTGGAAGGTTTTGAATTTTGAAAATCCAACCCTAAAACTAAAACACTGCATTCAGTTTACAGTGCTACAAATGAATTGATTTGCTACTTGGGGCAAATAATTAATAGCCAAACATTGATCAAACAATCCAACCAATAGCTCAATATCAAAGTGCAAACATCACACCAATTCATAGAGGCAAAGTTGCACAAATTGTATTTATGAAAATTGATTTAATAATTCACCAAATATTGAACTTAATAACTAATACTCAGGGACTTAGAAAGATTTTTGGAAAGCTAAAACAGCACTGCATTCAAACTTGTGATCACTGTTTGGATAGGTTAGAGGCTGATTTAGGCTTGGGTCCAAAAACAAAGTTCGCTGTACAAAAACTAAACTACAACTTTTATTAAAGGCCAAACCTCAAAACTGGAACAGAAACCAAAGTTCTATATTGACCAAAGCAGCAACATGAAAAGGTTTAAACTAGAGTTTTAGCTAAATTTTTTAGCATTTTCTTCACATTTTCCAAATATAAACCCTAACTAACTTTTGTTCAAGAGTTAAATTAGAGTTGTTTGAACATGAATACAAGGTTTAGTTGACATCACATGTTTCTACTCAATTAACAAAAGTGTTTTTAAGCAAAGCGGAAATTATCATTTCATATAATTTTTTGACCCAAACAACATGCTACTTTTCATGTGACCAGGATATGTTCATGATTAGGTGATGCACATGAAAAGACATAATGGACTTTTCAAGGGGAGATAAGTATGCACTACAACTTCCACCAAGGATGAGTGCAATAAAGAGTTTTGTCTTTGCCTTTGAAAAGTTTAAGTTAGGTCATATTTGAAAGAATTTGACTCCACCTCTGTCACCACTTGTCAGGTGTTAAACTAAGGTCACAATCATCCTTTGACTTGTTTAGATTAGACTTAATTCACTGCTTAACTTGAAAGCGACACCTAGGGTGTCACATAAGCTGTAGTTCACATGTGCTTTATTCAAGTAATGGCTTTCGTATAAGCTGTAGTTTATGTGCCTAATTTGCATGCTCCTGCTATGTTTTGTTGACATTCGGTACAAGGTTAACTCAATAAATGCCTTTGTGATCTACATGTTGACATCCGGAATATCTCCCTAAAGCAGGCGAGCGTGTTCAGGGATATGGTGATATAGATATAGATTTAGAAGAGCGAGTACCCCTTGCAATTGAGGTGCTTGTTTTATCTTGTCATGTTGGGATGGGAGAGGGGTTGGTTTAGGTAGCAATGCAATTCAATTCTTTGCTGTGTGGATAGCAATGCAATTTTTACATGCTTGCCGCTTAAGTTTGTTTCTCCAATTTCAGGCTGTTGGTTGAACAAGTTGTAGAGAAGTCCCTGCCAGCAGGGCAAAATGCTACACCGATATGGGTCCTGGGGGATGGCAATCCAAGAGAGTGAAGCCAACTAGTCCAGCAGAGTTGCAGCATCTTATAGTTCTAACTATTTCTAAAAGTCAGCACGCACAAGGCGAACAAAGCCCTGTGAGGGACTGGTCATGTGAAGATGACCTTAGCCATGCTAAAGAGGAGACTCCACCTTCCCACCAGCAGATTGACCAAAGTTGCGAAGGTTGGTACTACCTTAGACATGTCTATAAATCAAGCCACACTATTTGATATCCATGTTACTTTTCTAACTATCTGAATGTATGAAAACTATGTAGTACTATTGCAGAGAAGAGCGAGGAAGTCGAGGCAAGCAACTAAGGGGGTTGGGCTTCACAAAACCACCTAATCAATGGGAACAAGGATGCCCATCTCGGTTGTCAAGGGGAACAGAAAGCCACATGATCCATTGCAAGCTGCCAAGTTTTCCTCAGAGGCAGGTGTAGTAGTCAAGTCTCAAGTACCAATTTTCCCGCACTAGATACATTACAAGCAATGGATCAAACTTCTCATTGGATTTATGGCCAAGCTATCTATAAGTATGTATATCCTCTATTGACATTTAACTCTGCCTTGAGCAACTTAGTAATAGATTTAATTTGCATTCACACTTTTGTAGTTGAGGCTGGCCATTGATGATAATGATGAAGCAACAAAAGAAGCATACACGAGTGTGTATGACAGTCTGTTGTACAGCAGACACGGTATAGGTTCAAGCGATCTTACTTCAACGGCGTCTCCACTGATGAAATCAGAAAGACCTCTCATGTGTCTTGCATGAATGACACACAGTGGTGTGCACTTGTACACATGTGGTTAAGTTCCGAGAACAAGGTGTGTGTGTGAACTCATTTATTTCTTATCTAGTCTTTATGTGGTCTACTTGTGCTGCAGTCTAACACAATTATGGTTATAGGCAGTCTCAGAGCAGAACAAGCGAAACCGTGCAAAAGTCAAGTGCCACCAGGTTATAGGATCTCGCTCCTATATTGCCCACCTGCAAGCATATGTAAGTGATGGTTGTGTTACTCTTTTTATATCAAATACGCAATGCCTTTTTTGTCAATAGAAAGGCATGTGCAATTTTAACAGAAGGACAAAAATATGAAGGACGTAGGACACGATCAAGAAGTGCTCGCTGAAGAACACGATCGACCTCATGAAGATGTTGATGCAGTGGGAATCTTTAACAACTTCCATACCAATAGTCATACGGGATTGAGCGATGCTGCAAGAGAAGCAGTGGTAAGTACCTTCATTTGCTTTCCTTGAAATCTACTGAAGCCATTGGCATGAAAGAAGGAAAAGTAGGAGCCTAAAGTGGCACCCTCATTTTAAAGTTGTAATATTACAATAGAATCTCTATCGGCAGTAGGCTGAGGAAGACCTATGCATTACTTGTACTAAAATAATCTCTTGGTTCTGCAATTTAACTCCTCTTCCTAATGTTTACTCCTTGGTTTTTGTAGGAAGTTATAGAAACTATACGAGCAGAACCTGATGCTGATGTTGTTTCCAAGGTCCTCTCCCAGGCCAGCTGCAACACCTTTTCTTTGAAGAATACTGGTATCAGGACAAGCTGCTCTAGACTTTAGGAACGACTTGCTGCTCATCAGGAAAGTTTAGCTTTCCTCGCCGAACAAGTGGATCAATTGAAGAGAAAGGTAGAAAACACTTATAGGGAGTTTGAGAAGTCCAAGAAACAGCAACAGGAGGAGTACAATAAGCTCCGTGAGCATATCATGTTTTTAAGCGCTAGTAACTTTTAGTCTTGTTGATGCAGTGAACATGTGGTTTGTTTATTGTTTTGATATGAAATTTTGGCGGCTTGATATGTGAACTCTGTCAGTGGTTTGCTGCTGAGCTAAACTGCTGTTATTTGATTCAGGTTCAATATAATTATGCATGTAGCCATTTTGTGCAGCAGTGTATATCTGAAATCATTTTCTCTGATGTAATGATTGGTGTGCACGTGGTAGATTTGGCACAGGCACGTTGTTAAATAAGAATCTGACACGTAGACAAACCAGTGAATCACACGTGTAACAGCCACGACATGGCACGTGGCCCAATACAAACTAAATACGTGGTACAAATCTATCCTACCATGTGGTCGAATCAGAAAAAGAAACATGGGTAGCTCAGGGCGCGACACATGGCCCAATAAAATACTGACATGTGGACGTACAACATCGAGACACGTGGTCGAGTAAAAAAAAGACACGCAGGGTATTGTGGTCACGCCATGTGGACCAATAAAAATACGACACTTAGTCCAATGAAGAAGTGACACGTGACCCAACCGCAAAACGACCCGTGTGTCAATTGAAAACTGACATGCGGTACAATAGGGTCCCGACACGTGGTCCAATAAGAACCTAAAATGTACAAGAACTAGAGATGGCCACATTGTGCAATAAGGACACATGTACCCAAACCATCTCTAATGGAACCGGCTATATCATGTACACGTGGAAAGCATCTCCAACGAAAGCACCCGTTAGCGTGGCTGCCCCCTGCCACGCATGCCAAAGCAGTTTTATGACGATCAGTTTTCGCCATAGATCAATCCAATTCTATGATGATTTTCTAGAATCGGCATAGAATTGCAAGAATGACGTGACTTCTATGACGAACCATTTTCATCATAAATTCATCTTAAAACTGAAATTATGACAAATTTGGCTCATTCAGTGACGAAAGCTGATCGTCATAGAAGTGGATATTCCTAGTAGTTTTCCTCTCTCTCTTTGTGTGTAAGGGTTGACCTGATGGGTAATATGAGTCGATCTAATCGTCATGGAAGAGTTTTTTATGTTAATTAGTTGTCCTTCTTCTTTTTGCCATATAAGTTTGGTTGGTAAAGACCTACAAGCAAGTCCATGCTTGAAAATGAATAGAGAAATGTCACATTTTTAAGTGAAAATAGATAAAATTGGATTTCATGGTTTTCATGTAAACTTCTTTTGTTTGATGCCTTGCGGCATACATAATCTTGATGTGTTATGATGATACTCCTATCTCAAAATATATTTATTTTCTAGGAACTTTCAAACGTATTAGTGTACAGGAAAATGACGCTGGTACCTCTATTTATCCAACAAACAAATTTATAGCATACAATAATAATGTTACTTAATAAGTTTGCGGACAATAAAGTATTGATGAGTATCAAATTGTTATTATTAAGTATGCACTCAGTGAACCTAAAATTTCATAAAGGTACCCTAAATGGTAGGTGACGTTTGATGAAGTTCATGTGAACATACATGGACCTAAGAATGCGTTACGAACTAAAATATTTAGCTGAACCATACTTCTCTTTCTTTCCTGAAATATATTCATGTTCACAGAAATTCACTAAGATTTAAAACTCACTAGAACAGTGAACTGCTGAACTTTCCTCCGGAAAAAACAGAGGTTTGGAATTTATCGCCGATGGATTTGTCGAACTACTCAATAGAATAATAAAACATCAGCACTGCAAAGTGACTATTATTTCGTGCATTACATTATTTGCTAGCCTTTGTTCTTGATCACGAGAGGTTTTGTCATCCTTGCATTTTGTTGCACGCGTATTCACCTCGATTCCTATGTAAAGTGGATTAGATTAAAAAATAAATAATTTTTAGCTTAATTCACTCTAACATACACGTAAATCAAGTATATCAAACAAGCTCCAAAGTGTAGCTCCGTGGCTGCCATTCGCCCATCCTACGGTGGGGTCTGCCGGCAGAAGTGCTTTTCAATCCAAATCAGGCCCTTCCGGCCTTCCCACATGAAATGAAGTTCGACATGGGCTGGGTTGGGCTGAGGCAGGTAGGGCTCTAGCGCTAATGAAACTGTTTAATTAATCAATCAAATACCTATACACTACTTGCTACTCTTTGAAAAGGTTTTACTTTTCCTGAATTATATCTAAGATGATTTGATTTTTATAGATATATTGTTTTTACTATATATCTAAACATAGTGTATATTTAATAAGTGTATAGAAAAACTATGTATAGTTAAAATATCTTATAATTTGAAATGGATGTAGTACTAAATAGTTTTTTGCTGTGGTTGGCAAAGTCGAAACCAGTGATAAGGATGCTCCAACTTCCAAGGCTTTTCCCAGCCCAACTTTGTGTAAGACGTTGTCAGAAAGCTCACAGCCCATCTCACATTCCCTCGCCTAATTCGGCCCATACCACTCAATAAACTTATCAACGGCGCTTGAATTTTACAGCTGACCCCAGTAATTAATGCGGAGGAGGCAAATGATTTGGGGTTAGGCCATGTTCACGTCTCACTAACCTACAAGTGGAATTGCACCTAATATTTCCTCGATTCTTTTTATCGGTACATATTTCTCCAGAAATGGGCAAAGGAAAGAAAAAAAAAAGGAAGAAGCCCGCAATCGATCGCGCTTTCTCACTCTTCACAATCAAAGACACCTTTTCTACTTCCAATCGATGTATATCTTCATCAAAAGCTAATACTAGTAGTAACTTATCTCATGCGAAAGGCGGCGAAAACGGAACACGCGAAATCGTACGCACGTCCACTTAGGGAAGCGGCTGCTTTCACCATGCTTGATTTACCGCTCAGATGCTCCTTCAGATTCTCGCTTATACACCAGGAAAAGAGAGAGAGAGATCTCCTTTTTGAAAGACCCAGTTTCTTCTTCTTTTTTAATCAACTAAGGGGGGATCAAAACGATCTCCGCCTGCTTTCATTTCACCAGTGGCGAATCTAGGATTTTAGGTGAGGGTATGCTTTCCCAAAAAATTCATACACAATTCGGTAAATTCATTTAGCAATTCGGTAATAAGGCTTAAATTCATGAATTAAGTAGACACCATATCCACTAAATACAATATAAATAGTTTCAAAAGCCATACCGATAATTGAAATATATGCATAATAGAGTACCAAAGACTTACTATGTTATTTTGCTGATGTTTTTATTCGACGCTTTCGAAGGGACATAAATGTCTCAATTATATCATCTTCATCAACTTCAAAGAAAATGTCTCGCTCAATGAAAGTGACTAGACAATTATCCAAAAGACTATCTCCCATCTTATTTCGTAACTTTGTTTTCACTAAAACCATTGTAGAAAATACCCTTTCAACACTTGCCGTTGCCACGGGTAGAAGCAATACCAATTTGAGAAGCTCATAAACCATATCATACACTTTATGCCTCCTTGTTTGAACAAGCTTAACTGAGAGATCAACAATATTTTCTAGACCTTTGAATCTATCATCCTGCCTCATGTCATCAATATAATTATCTAGCTGCAATTCAAGTCTAAGCAAATTATTATTTGAGAAATCCTTTGGGTAGAACTCAGCTAGTCTGCGTAGCTTCTTTGCATCAAAATACTCAAATGAATTAGAAGGATTGAAGGTTGCCATACAAGACAACAACTCCATATTAATCTCATCAAACCGATTATCAAGTTCTTGACTTATTTGATCAATGACACCAATATATACTTCTCTTCTGAAGTGATCATCATTGGTTTGCTTTCGAGCACGAGCTTTCCTTGTTGATTTGCCGTAAGGAACATAATCACCATCCATAGCAGGAACATCAACACCATGTTTATCACAAAATGAAGTGACCCTCTCAAGAAAATTATCCCAACCATCAGACCTCAATTCTTGCATTTTTTTCTTTGCCACGTTAACAAGTGATATTGCATTAAGAATATCTTGCTCCCTTCTTTGCAAACACTCAGATAACTCATTTGTGTATCCAAGAATAATATACATTAAGTGTGCAAAGAAAATAAACTCAAAGGTCTCAAATGCTCCAGTCACAAAATGTATTTTGGTCCAATCATCCTTATATGTCGGATCATCCCCAAGATTAACCAGTACATCATGGATTGATTCATACATAGTAATGATGCTGCATATAGTTTTGTAATGAGATCCCCACGGAGTATCTCGAGGCCTAGGTAAACCCATCTCTTGATGTAATCCGATTCGAGATACAATTTCACCACAGTCAAGTGCTTTCTTCACATTCTCAAGCCGAGCATTTCTAAGCATGTCATGGCGCTACAAGAAACTCCAACAATATTCAACAACATAGATACTTGATCAAAAAAAGAACTGCAATCAGTATTTCCCTTAGCAACAGCAACAAGAACCAATTGGAGTTGATGAGCAAAACAATGAATATAATAAGCAGAAGGTGATTCTTGCATGATCAGTGTTTTCAACCCTTTAATATCTCCTTTCATATTGCTAGCCCCATCATATCCTTGACCACGGATTTGAGTCAAACTCAAGCCATGACTAACAAGTAAAGCTTCAATTGCATTCTTTAGTGATAAAGAAGTAGTATCATCTACATGAACAACTCCAATAAAATGCTCACATGGCCTTCCCAGTTTATCAACATAACGCAAGCAAAGAGCTAGTTGTTCTTTATGTGATATATCACTAGACTCATCTGCTAAAATTGCAAAGGGCTCATCACCAAGTTCTTCAATTATTTTCTTTCTAGTTTCTAGGCACTGTGTGAATAATTTGCTTTTTTGTATGTCTGGGCTAGTTAATGTACAGTTACCTGGAGCATTGTCCAAAACATACTTGTTTACTTCTTCACTATTTCCGGCAAGAAATTTCAAAAGTTCAATGAAGTTCCCTCTGTTGCTAGATTCTTCACTTTCATCATGTCCACGAAATGCCAACCCTTGATGCAAAAGAAACTTGATACACCTAAGTGAATAAGTCAACCTTTTCTTATAAAGTCGAAGATCCTCATCACTCCACTTGAATATTATAATCAATTCCTACCTTGGGATTTATAAAGGCAATGTATCTCTCTTGAGCTGCAATATGTGCCTTGGAACCCAAATGTTTTAGAAGTGCATTCTCTCCTATATTCAATTATTCCACCATCAACGATAAATGCCTCGACCCGTGCCCTTCTTAAACAAGTAGCATATAAAGCAAAATACGGCATCCTTCTTAATACTATACTCAATCCATTCATGATTGTACATCCAACAAAAACTGAATTGGCGATTTTGTCTCGAAATCTTTGTTTCCTCGGAAAATCATGTGCAAAAGGTTTGAATGGACCTTTAGTAATATATGCTCTTGAATTGCATCTTGATCATTAACAGGATAACTAAGAATGGGACGTCTTTCACTGGATCATGTGGAAGGCGATTGATGTCATAAAGCGGTGGCGGTGAAGATGGTCATCTTTGGTGGTATGGCGGTGGTGGCCGTAGCATACGATTTTCAATTTCCTCAACTACTCTCTCATCGATCTGTTCTTCCACCATAGGTACAACCGGATCGGAGAAGCGATTAGAAGTAGCACCAGTTTGCCCATTGCCTTCCTCTTTGCTTCATGCTTCTTAAAAAGAGATGCAATGTCCCGTTTCTCTTCATAGCTGTTGATTGCAAAAATATTACAAAGAACACAATGCCAAATAATTAAATAAATTGTGCTTGCATGATTGGATGACATATGTGATTATGGATCACTCACATGATCCAATCTTGAACAAAAAATCAATCTAGGTCAACTCGATGTTGGGAAAATCCTCCACCTTGTTGTGTGATAGATGATCCTATAATTTTAGCGCTAAGCAATTAGCAATTAAAGTACACATGATGATTTTTTTAAAAAAACAAAGAACAAAAATGTCACTGAAGCATTTGGACAATTCGATGCCGATGCTTCTAAATCGTCTGTCGGTTACGTGTGCTGTGCCTTTGCTTTCAATCAGACGAGAAGACACAAGGACGGAAGTTATTTGGCGGTGGTAGCACGACGGACGGAGTATTGGCGTCGGCGTCGATCTAGCGTAGGGGCACGAGGCGCAGCGCCGACGCCGAACTTCGTGAAGACTCGAGGCGATCGAAGTCAACAATTGCGCGCTTGCCTCGAAAATCCACGGTCCACCAAATCGAAGCTGGCCGCATGGGCCGTGTCGCGTGTGGGCTGACGGACGCTTGCTTGCACTCGTGAGTCGGCTGTCGCTATGCTTTGCTCGTGCCTCGTTGATTCCTTGGTCTCGTAAATGAGGGATTTTTTTTTGATAAATACGTATATGTACTCCACTTCACGCTTGGAAACACGAGGGTTGGAGCATATCTGACATATGGGAGCTCCGCCCTGCATTTCCAGATCTCGGCAAGATGGTGGGTGAAAAGGTGCAATGCACCTATTACAGAGACGATCTTGAAGGTCACAATAGTAAGATAAGTGGGAGGGGAGAGAGATTACAACAGCAACACCACAAACAACAACACCTAACAGAAACAATAAGAAGAACCAACATGAAGACCCAAGGATAAGCCTAGACACAAGCTGAAAGACGACAACCAATCATCGATTTGCGCCACCGCCGAACACTATACTCGTCGGTTTCGCCGTGGCCATTGTGCCCTGCACCGGTCCTCGTAGCTGCGCCGCTCCGCTGTTGCCCTCCATCTAAGGACCAACCAGGGAATGGGGACCAAGAGTGGTGACGGACACGCAGGCCCAAGATCACCGGACACGGCGACCTCTCTTGAAACTGACGGTGACACCTGCAGCACATCCGGGCCCACGTACCACCATTCAACGCCGTCCACGGAGAGGAAACCTTGGAGGGGAATGGCGGCAGCAGTGGAAACACCACCTAGCATAAGATTTTCTACCACCATCAAGGAGAGCGCCGACGGAGCAGAGACGCCAGAGGAGGACGCTCGTCGAAACATCGGCAACGACTGACAGCTCGATCCAGTCTCACCGAAGAGGGGAGCAAGGAGCAAGAAGGCACACACCAATCGTCACACAGCAAGTTGGCCTGTGGAGGAGCATGACAGCGCCTTCAGGAAGGTGTGTGGCGCAAGGGCGTCACCGCTGTCGGCCCGGGGAATCGGGCGTGGCTTTCGCCATTGGTTCTCCAATCCACGCAGGTAGCCATCTACGACCTAGAACTGGAGTCTGCCGCGACGCCTCTAGGGAGGGATATGACGCCATTGCACCATCGTCGCTGGCCTAAAGCAGCAGCCAGAGGTTTTCACCCATACTTCATAGGTCCGCGGAAGGCCAAAAACATGCCGGCGACGAGAGCTGTAGGGGAGCAGTGATGTCGTAGACGCCCGCCGCGCGGCCAGGCCGGGCCCAGGTCGATGTTGGCGCAGCCACGGCAGCAGGCGGTGGGGATGTCAGGCGGAGCCCATGGATCCGTCCGTGCGGTGCCGATGTCCGGGCAGCAGGACACGTCCACAGAGGCCATGTTGACGGAGTCCATGTTGGCGACCAGGCCAAGCTGGACTCCAGGTGTCGGTGTTTTAAGTAAACACCAATAAGTAAACTTTTAATATTGCGTGTCTGGCTCGGATGGTGTGCTAAGAGGACACGAGGTTTATACTAGTTCGGACAGAATGTTCCCACGTCCAATTCGTTGCTGCTACTCGTGTTACTAGCACTAAAAGTTCATAGTAGGGGTTACAAACGGTCGACAGAGGGACAAGTCCCAAGTCTTTGGTGGAAAGAACAAATGGGTGCCGAGAGCTCGATCGCTGCTCGGCTATATGTTCGAGGTTCGATGCTAGTGCTTTTGATTTGATGTGGTGCGATGCATTATCATGTCCCTTAATGGGACGCTCTGCTTTCCCTTTTATAGGTCAAGGGAAAGCATGGGTTACAACAGGAGAAAAGAGGAGAACAAGAGGGAGAGGAAGTCCTTCAGGGTCGCCGGGCCTTTCTTTTTCTTTGTGCGGGCCCTGCTGACACGACAGGTGGTGATAGGGATAGCTCCACGCCGGGAGCCTGTCCGCCGCTAATGCCATGCCCTAGCGTTGTCCATGGGTCATGATGTCCCACTCTGCCCCAGCGGGTGGCATGGTGAACCAGCGTGCTGATCAGCGGCCGTACAGGAAGTAGGCAGCATAGTGACCACGCGTCCGTCACTGTGGGCGATGTGAGTTCCCTAGAATGACATGTCGTGAGGATGGGTCGTGTTGAGACATGACCGCTCCCTGTACGATGCCAGAAGTTTGACCTTGGGTTGTACTTTCTAGCCCGTAGTGGTTGGCGACTGTGTGAGCTTCCGTTAGGCATCGTGCCCGAGGGATCAAGCGAGGTGGAGCCCACCCTCAGACATCGGGTGAGGCAGAGCCAGCCCTCAAACATCGGGTGAGGCAGAGCTAGCCCTCAGACATCGGGCGAGGTGGAGCCAGCCCTCAGACGTCGAGCGAGGCGAAGCCCGCCCTCGGGGGTCGGGCGAGGTGGAGCCCACGACCTCGGTGTCGGACGAGGTAGAGCCTATCCCCAGAGGTCGAGCGAGGCGGTGTCTGTGGCGTCGGTGTCAGGCGAGGCAGAGCTCGTCCCTAGAGGTCGGGCGAAGCAGATCGCACGACCTTGGGGTTGGGCGAGGCGGAGCCCGCCCCCAGAGGATCTGCCATCGTCGCCTGACAGCTACGTGGTGTCGTTCGCGCACTTCCATGAGTGCGGGTTCGCTACCCCCGCCCAAAGATTTCTTCGGGGGCTACTGCATTACTATAAAATCGAGTTGCAGCACCTCAATCCCAACGAGATCTAGCACATGGCGGCATTCGTCACCTGTGAGAGGGATTCCTAGGGATCAGCCCCCACTCTGATCTCTAGAGGTACTTCTTCGCCATCACCCTCAAGAAGAAGAGGGAGAAAAATGGTAGGCAGGAGCAACACAAGCCGATGGGGTGCGCCAGCATCCAGCTTCGAAACAATCGGATCGGTGAGTACCTACCGATGTGGTTGTCGACATCCACATGGGGTGGCACTCAAAGTGGTTCTACCTCAAGAACGCTGCTGCCGCCGCCCTGTCGGAGTTCATCGGGCGCCTGGTCGAGGAGGCCTCGGAGTCATGGAGGAAGTGGGGCGTCCCAAAGAAGGACAAGAAGAAGATTTGGGATCACATCACTGCCATCCACATCCTGAAGGAGAGCGGCCTAAAGGGGTCGGGCATCATCGAGGCCTACCACGCAAGGAGGGTGGCGCCGTTGATGACGCGCGCGCTCCCGCTATACGCGATGGTGCCCGAGGTGTCGTTCGATGGAACGTCGCTTGCCGAAGTGGCGCTCTCCAACTCTGAGATCACGCAATGCATCAAGGAGGCGATGGAGCCATCGCAGGATGACACGGGCACCCCCTCAACTTCATCTATCTAGTGCCGGGGCATCCTCCGATGCGGCTAGAGCCCAAATATGTCATCTTCGTAAGTTTCCCCTTTTCGTGTCTTTTCTTCAGTTGATTTCCCAACCTCTTGATACTAACTTTGAAGGGGACAGGGCTAGCCGAGGGACCTCATCCTCATGGATCACCTGGCTCCATTGTCGAGGGATTCATCTGTGAGGGCGGCGAATGACATCGAGGGTGAGCGGCTGAGGAAGGCGAGGGAGGACAAGAGGGGGGAAAGGCAGCGGAAGCTGCAAGCGCAGGAACGGGGGAAGGACACCAACAACGACGACGACGATGATGATGGCAACGATGATGAGGTAGCCAACGATGTCGAGTGGGGCATCCTAGAGAATGAAGATGCACTGACAGGTAGTGGTTTGCCCTTGCAGGAGTCAGGACCCTTTCCATTCCATGGAGGGGAGGGTATGTCCGAGGAGCCAGAGGAGGCAGGACATACCGTCGGTTTCCCTCAGGAGACAATAGGGGCGGGCGGCTCTGCCACCGCGCCTAAGTTGCCGGCGAAGGCGGGCGGCTTCGCTGCCACCCCCAAGAGTCAAGGGAAGTGAGCCCCTCTACCCAGGAGCAGGGGGCGGGTTCGAAGTGGCCCCACCCTAACGAGGCGGAGCAGAGGTCGGAGGGTTCACCCCCCAAATGTATATGCCACCCGACGGCACTGAGGTAAGTTATCAATTCCTCTACTTCCTCTATTTTGGGTGGATTTCATTGTGACTTATGTTTTTTGTTTCTTGCAGCGTCGGGAGGCAGCGTAATCCGTTGGTGCTGGCACCAAAGAAGAGCGTCACCCTTCAAGTGAGGCGGTAGCCGTTGGCTGGTGCCACGCCCGTTTCAAACGGTGGCGGCCGGACAGGCGCTGCCCATGGTGGCGCCCGTGCCCTCGGCGGGACGGGCAGACATGGGGGCCCAAGGGGTGCCTTCGGAGGTCGCTGAGCAGCCGGCGATGGCGGCGACACCGCTGCCAACGACAGGGCGGACGGGGCTACCGACCGTGCTCAATGCGCCAATCACAGCGAGTGCAATGCAGCCGGTCGTGACCCTGCCAACCCAGGTGGAGCTGGCGGTGGTTGTGACAGGCGGGACACAGCCGAGCGCTATCGTGGTGGCGCCTGAGGTACCGACGCGACCTGCGCCATTGGCAGCCTAGGCGACAAAGTCTGGCATGGGCTGGATGGAGGGGGACATGGCCGAGGGGTTCCTGGATGTCGTGGTGCTAGGAGAGAGGTCGGCGCCCGTACCACTGACCCCTTCTATCACCGGAGGGGGCATCCCGGCGGGAATGTAGCGGCGCGAGGGCTTGGCGGCACTTGGAGCCGGCGGGGAGTCGTCTCTGGCCTTGATGTTGGTGGGTGGTGACTCACCTGTGTTGGGGCGAGCCCCTGCTCTGGTGGACAAATCCGTCAGGACCCGGTGTCGACGCTCTTCACCCTCAACGATGCCACCAAGAGCATGGAGTGGGAAAGCCTGGACATGGGAGTCGCGTCCGTGCTCAAAGCCCTGGACCATGCCCGGGCTGCCTTGGCCAATGTTGTCATTCCCACTAGCTGGGTATTTGCTTGATCCTGCTTCTCACCCTTTCCTTTCTCCGCATATTTTTGTATTATGACCATCATCTTGTTTCAGTCCCTCATGGCTCGTAGCCGGGGGGAAGTCACGGTTCCTTCGTGAGCAGAGGGAAACCTGGGACCACCTCATCGAGGAGGTGTGGCTGCATAGGGAGGTGATGGCTCAGCTTGCTGCCGCCTAGCAGAAGGTGGCTGAGCTGACTCCCCTTGCTGAGGAGGTGGGTAGTCTTCGGTCATAGGTGGCCGAGGCCCATCGGCATGCTGACAAGGCCGAGAGGGCATTCGAGGCCCTATCAGTGAGGTCACGGCGGGATGATGAGGAGGCCACCTAGGTCAAGAAGGAGAGGGATGAGCTACTCCAGAAGGACGCCGAGACTCGCTAGTGGATCCTCGACCTTCTGGCCAAGGTTGAGAAGGTGAGGGAGCTGAAGCTGGGAGCCAAGGAGAAGCTCGTGGCCCTAGATAAGAGGGCGAGCCTGGATGCCATGGTGGTTGCCTAGTTGTGTAAGGAGCGCTTGGACCTCTAAACCTCAAAGAGGCGAGGAGGATGGCACGGCTTTAGGCCTTCCGAGAGAGGAGCTAAGGCGCAGCGGCAGGCTCGGTCGATCTCAGGCGCCACCCTCGGAGTGGCGTTTCATCCGGCGGCGACCTTGAGGTGGTGCGATCGAGAGCGGAGGGACCAGCGCCACCCTCGAGTGGCCCCGACAACCGAGGTTGTTGAGACCACTCGCATGGCCCATCTTTGTTGAGATGCGCCTAAGGTGCGCACTCAAGAGGAATGCCCTTCACGCTAGGGCGAATCAATCCTTCATGATTGCTCGTTCTCATTATGGAGACAGCATCGACTTAGAGACGATGAGCCATGGCTTTGTGCCTAGCTATGAAGCCCATGAGCTGGAGGAGATGGAAGCGGTGGTGGCTTCCCTTTCGCAGGACCTGGCAGATAGGATAGAAGACATAGTTCTCCCCTATAGGGGCTAGTTAGTAGATAGGTCGGATGATCATTATTGTAATCAATGGACAAGTCCCGACCTTTGTGTATCGTTTAAACAAACTTGTCATTTTGTTTCATTTGACCAAGTCTATTCTTTTGTTTTGGTGCGTTCCGACCCTTCCGTTTGTTAAGACCATAGAGCTCGAGGTATAGGAGGGAAACTCTGATCATGCTGGTGAGCAAGAGTGCCGTAGCCGCTAGGGCATGGGTTTCTCGCAGTTCGACCAGCCTTGCTCAGTCGTTCGTTTATGCAGACCTTGCTACTAGGTTTAATGTGAGGAATGGTGTCGGGCATGGCAACTATTTCAAAAAAGAGTGTATTTATACCCTTATCAGTCCCCGAGTGAGATCTAACCCCTTGCCGTTGCTAGGGTCGGGTGTCACTAAAGATCGAGGATAGGATAGCAAAATTAGTAGGAGAAAACGTCTCTTGTTTTCGCGCGTACCCCCTCCCTAGGTTCTGAGCCATCGTTCTATGACCGCGCATTCTGTCTCCTTGCGAGTCCAACATGCCTCGAGCCCCGCGCGTAGCAGGGGTCCGGTCGAGGGTTGTCTTGTCTTTGTGATCATTACCCCGTCCGTGGTTTCTGCATCAGGAGGGGTTGAGCTAACGTCACTTGCCTCGATGGCTCAAGTGACGCGCTCGGTGAGCTCGCTAACGGGCATGTTCGAGTGGAATCCGGGTCCATCGTTTGTGATGGGGTCGGCATGGCCCTTGCGTGGCATTAAACTGCTCCTTAACCCGCCTCTTGATAGATGCCCAAGCCATTCTGGAGAGTGGCTCCGGTGACCCGATGGCCTCCCCTTAGTGGGGATTCTGCGGGCTTGGCTCAAGGTTAGGATCGAATGAGAAGATAGAGATGACCCTGTCCGCTTCCAAGCGGGTCGGGCAAAGGCCGCTGGGGCTCATCTGTGTTTTCTCCCTTGGCACTGTTCGACGCGAGGCGGCCTCGGGCCCTTCGTGGGTGGCCTTCGAACCTCGGTCTCTTGAGTTCGGATCGGGCAGCTCGAGCCCCCGAGCCCCACGGGGCTCGGTAGGGGTCGGCCGTATTTCATGCGTCACCCCATCCTTAGTTTTCACAACCAAAGGGGCTGAGCTAACGACACTTGCCTCGATGGCTCGAGTATCATGCTCGGTGAGCTTGCTAATGGGCATGTCCGAGTGGAATCCGGGTCTGTCATCCACTGATGGGGTCAGCATAGCCCTCATATGGCATTCCACTGCCCCTTAACCCGCCTCCCGGCAGATGCCCATGTCGCTTTGGAGTGACTCAGGTGGCCCGCTGGCCTCTCCTCGATGGAGATTATGTGGGCTTGGCTCGAGGTTAGGATCGAACGAGAAGGGTCTAGATGTCCATGTTCACTTCTGAGTGGGGTCGGGCAAGGCCACTGGGGCTCATCTAAGTTTTTCTCACCTAGCTCTGTTTGACATGAGGTGGCCTCGAGCCCTTCGTGGGCCGGCCTTCGAACCTCGGTCGGTTGTCGCTCATGTCGAATGAGGCGACTACCACTTCATGATGCGACGTGAAGCGTTGTGATGCCGCAATTGCATATGCAATGCTTGGATTTATGGGATGAAAGTATGATGAATGGATGTATGAATGAATGGATGGATGAATGAATGTTCATGCATTGGAACAGAAAAGTGGGGGTTGGTAAAGTTACCTCGACAGCTTGAGTGATGGGTTCGGGGAGCTCTTACCGGATATGTCCGTGTGGGGTCTAGGTCCATCGTTCATGACGGAGTTGGCATAACCTGCATGAGGTATCCCACTGCCCTTTGCTTGTATCTCGGCCATGACTCGTGCCGTCTGATTGGCCTCAGGCGACCTGCCGACCTCTCCCCGATGGAGACTCCACAGGTGGGCCTCTCCAAATCCTTCCAGGGAAGGTGGAGGCTAAAGCTATGGATGCGGGGACAAAAAATCGGATCACCCTGGTGAGCAAATAATGCCGTAGCCACTGGGGCATAGGTTTCTTGCGGTCCGACCAGTTTCACTCAGTGTTTGTCTCCGCATACCTTGCCTCTAGTTTTTTAACGTGAGGAAGGGTCGAGCATAGAGAGTGTCTACCGAATAGACATTCCTACCAGCCCCCGAGCGAGGCCCGACCCCTTGCCGTTGCTGGGGTCGAGGGCTCGATAGCGAAATTAATTAGAGGAAACACGCGTAAAGTAAGAGTGACCCATCTCCCAACAACGGCCTGAATCGTTCGATCGACTTAGGCGATCTGCTGGCACATGGCTTACCTCGATGGCATGAGTGACTAGTTCGGGGAGCTCTTACTGGTTATGTTCGAGTGGAAACCGGGTCCGTTGTACATGATGGGGTTGGCATAACCCTCGTGGGGCATCCTGCTACTCCCTACCCGTCCCTCGGTAGCGGCCAAGCCGTTCGGTCGACTTGTATGATCCACTTGGGAGTGGACTTACCTGCGGAAATAGAGGATGAGAACACCCCGTCCAAGAATTTAGTTAGGCAGATAAGCCCGACAATGAACTTGTAATAAATGGACAAGCTCTTAAATCTTGTTATGGCCAAATAGCTTTTTAGCCTTTCTCCCCTTTTTCGTATAAAAAGGTTAGTGCATTTCGACCCTTTCCATCATTGAGGCCGTGAAGCTTGGGGTGCGGGTGAATGGACTCTGATCACACTGGTGAGCAAAGGCGTCGTAGCCGCTGGGGTGTAGGTTTCTCGTAGTCCAACCAGTTATACTCAGAGTCTGTTCCCGCAACCCTAGCTCCTAGGTCTTAACGTGAGAGGGGGTCGGACACAGAGAAACATTTGCTAGGTGGAAATACTCTTAGATGCACGCCGACTCTTGCCGTAGCTAAGGCCAAAAGGCCCAGGGTGCGGAGAAAAACTCTAATCATGCTGGTGAGCAAAGGCGCCATAGCCATCGAGGGTGTTGGTTTCTCGCAGTCCGACCAGTTATACTCAGGGTTCGTTTCCGCAACCTTGCTTCTAGGTCTTAACGTGAGAGAGGGCCGGGTGTAGAGAATGTCTACTGGATAGGTACACTCTTATTAGCCCCCGAGTGAGGCCAGACCCCTTGCCGTTGCTAGGGTCGGGCATCACTAAAGATCGGGGAGTTCAATAGTGAAACTGATAAGAGAAAGTATGCGTTTATTAAGGGTAAAAGCGACGTAGCTGCTCGATGTTCTAGGCATTGACGAAGACATCACCATCGATGGTTTTGAGCTTTATATGCTCCTGGTCAGAGCACCTCCACGATGAGGTACGGTCCCTCCCATGGTTGTAACACCCTCGGTGTTTGGCTTCCACTAAGTGCATTTCATTTCATAAACATATGCATCATCTATGTCATCATCGCCATTGTTACTGAAACATGCATGTGCAACAATTTCAACTGTGTATGTTTCATGCTTGATTGTTGTGAATAGTAATGGTGTAACATGTGAATGTAACATGAAACTCTCATACTTGGAAACATGGCAACATGGTAGTAAGGTGACAAGTGTGGAATAACAACCTAGCCATGAAACATATGAAACATTACATTGCAACGTATGAGTGAATTGTTTGTTCTAGTCGCTTTATTCCATGTGATCCTTAGAAGTGGTATAACAAGTTTGGAGAGTGGTTGATTATGGTCTAATACACCTTAACTACACTTAGGTTACTTGTTTGGACATTGTTCATGTAGGTCAAAATGACCAAAATGCCCTCAAGTGAAGGGTTGACTAGAATTGACCATAGGAGTCTCATTGTTTGACTGTTTAAAAAGTGTAACTTAGAGACTTTGCATGGCTGTGCACTCTTTACAAAAGTTGTAGCTAATTTATCAAGGAACAAAAGTTGTTTTATGGTCAACTCATGAAAAGGTCTAGAACATGGTCAAACATGGCCCACAAGTCAGAAGTACATGCTGATTCATACTCAAAGAAATTTTTCTAAGTCCTAACGTGCGATCTGAGTTTCGTGTACCCATGTTTGGAGCCGTGTATCTCCCGAACCGAGCCACACCAGCTTGAGCTTCAGTGGAAAGAGTTGTAGTTCAAGGATTGATGAACAACTTTGTTAACTACGGCATAGCCTAGATCACTACAGATTAGGAAATAATCTTTGTCAAAGTATCATTTGTCGGGCTTAGAAGGAACGCTGAATCGAGACTACGGTGATCAAATTTCAGATTTCAGTCGACGCGTGGGGACACTCGTCGCCGCTTGCTTCTTTGTCATGTCGCCCAGCCGCGCCCGTGCGCCTCCTGGCATCCACAGACGCGCCTTGAAGCCACCCAGCAGCCTGTCCGACGACTCACCGCCCAGTTCACATCTTCGCCCTCCACCGCCGCGCGTCGAGAGCTAAGCCGCCCGCCATTGCCGACCCGAGCATCGCAGCTGCCGTGCGTGCACGCCACCGCAACGCGTTGCCCGTCCGCTGTAGCCTCTCGTGACCTCCTTCACCTCTCACCGGGTCAATCGAGCCTCGGTAAGGGCGTATTCGCCGTTCTTCCCCCACCGTGGCCATGGCGGAAGCTCGCCGGAGTTGGCGCTCCACGCGGCTAGTTGTCCTCGCGCCCTTTCCACCCCTCCCCTACCTCGCGCTAGGTCATAGGAGCACCACCGAAGCTCGTAGAGTCACCAGTAGTGGATGTGTCGCCGTCAGTTCGCCGGAGCCGGACGTGCCGCGGCCGTGCGCCGCCGTGCTCGTCGCCACCCCCTCTAGCCACTGAAATCATTGCAATAGATGGGTCCTCTAGATGCGCATGTGTGTGGGGAACACGACGGTGCCGTCGAGTTCGCCGGAGAAGCCACCGGCGGCGAACTAAGCCACCCGCCGTCGCTCCTCCCTCATTTCCTTCATTGACGAAGCGGGCCCGTTCGTCGATCTCGACGCGGAGGCGGGAGTCCAGTTCGGGCCGCGCCGTCGTCTTGAGCCATATTTCATGTCTTTCATGAACCGCCACGACATGAAATTGGCCAAATTTGTGTGAGTTGTTTTCCTATTTTATTTCGTTTATTTATTTCTGATTTATGTACATCTTGAAAAATATGTAGCTCCTAGTATATAGATCCAAATGCTATGGTTCCAATTGTGTTGAGTTCATGATAATGTCTAGTATTTAACAAAAATATTATATGAGCACTTGTTTTAGAAAAATTGGATGAATTAAATAGGAGTTTGAAATGTGTTTTTAGAAGCATGCAAACTTGTTTGAATTTTATCTTGAGTTTCTGTGGTCCAAAAATTATGAAATTTTGTGGGCAGTCTGTTATTGCTGATGTGAAGCTCTAGTAAAAATTTTAGAGCTAGTGCATGTGTAGTTTTTAAGTTTTAGAATTTCCTTTTATTAATAGATGGATCTTGTGTGAATTTTCATAATTTTTCTATAGATCCAGTGAAGGTGAAATTTTATGGGTGCTATTCTTATGCTAGAAGGATGCTAGGAAAAATGGGAAATCTGTTGCTTGACACTTTTTAATAAGGTTTCCTAATTATGCTAGAAATAGACATAGCATCTGTTATTTTGGATACAGCAAGTTATGTTGGTCCAATTGCTTTGGAATTTTTATGGTAGTCTATGTGCAGCATGAGATAGCTACTGTAATTTTTGTAGATTTTTATGAATAGTTTTACTATATATTGCTTAAATCACCTAATTAACTAAATAAATTGGAAAAGGATATTAAATAATTTATTTAGAAGCTAGCACTATACTTTCTGATGTTTCTTAGATATGAAAAACAAGTTGGTAAACTTGGTTTGGTCAAATTAGGCTTTTGCACCATCATTAAATGATTAAGTTAGCAACCCCGTCATTACGGACAGATTCTAGGTCTACTGGAATTTGATTTGGTTAACTTCAGAATCATGCCTTGATGTTTACAAATGAATTGTAGAGAATTTCATAAGCTTTCCAGAATGTTCTCTTGCAAGTCATTTAGAGTTATAGAACTCTGGTTATGGTAGAATTAAGTTACTACTTGTTGTGCATATGAAGCTTTAAGCTGTTATTTTAAGCATGTCTTTACTATTCTAAGTTCATGGTACTGTTCCTAGGTGTTAGGCCTCTAACTGAAGATGAGCATCTTTATCTTAGGTTATGCAAGTTAGGTAAGTTGCTCTTGTTGTTTAAGTTAAGTTGGATACATACTTAAAGTGATTTGAATAGAGCTAATTACTCGGTAAGCGAGTGTCCAAAGTGAGGTTTTCAGTAAACACCCATTGTGATTCATTCATCATGAGCATCATGTCATTCCTTATGCATTCATGATATTTATCTTGTGCATCGGCATGCAATAGGTGTACGGAAGGAGTAACCTGCTTTGGAATTCGAGGAACCGAAAGCGGAAAGCAGCAATGACGCGGAGATTCGGGAGGAGCAATATACGGAGAAGTGCGACGAGGTCGCCGTTGAGTGCCACGACCACCGTCCTTGCAACTTTGTGAAAGGCAAGCCCGGAGCATATTAAGCCTCCTATTTTCCGAACTGCGATTCTGATATTATTATTACATATATTGTTGCATTAAGTTTAGGTGTTGGATGCAAACACTTGCGCATTGGGTACCTATTCCTTGTCGAGATATTGTTACCCTGAATCCTATGTAGCTCGAGGCTCGAGTAGTGCTTAGCCCCGCTTAAGCGCGGTAGAAGTCGGGTGATTTCTGTCACCTGCGAGATATAGGAAGATACATGTGGCACGGTTGGCTATATTTGCTATCGTGGAAAAGAACCGATCTTAATTTGAAATGAAGACCGGACGGAGGCTTGCCGGTTTGCGGTGTGACTCGCCTGTGTCGCTTAAGGACTGATTCTTGGAGCCTTTCTGTTCATGTTGAACGATGCCTCTCTCTTAGTTGGCGGGTGCGGAGACCGACCACGAAGCCGAGTAGCTCACCTCGGCCGGGAGTCGATAAGTATAAAGTGCGCCTCGGAAGGGAGCCGTGGCGTGAGTCAAGGGCAGGTGATTTAAAAGTCTGATCAATCTGGCGGAAGGGTAATCCACAGAGAGTCTTGGCGTTGATCGAACCCGCGAATTTGGTTCTGAGATGTTCCAAAGGTGACCCACGGCTACCCTTGCAAAGTATGCAGGTGAGAGTTAGGAATACCCCTCGGTGAGTTGTAATTCGATTGAATCGCCGTCTCTCCCGATTAGTGAGAACTTGACGGGCTTATCTCCAATGTAGATACACTTAATAACTTAATGGTTCGGAATGATGATATGATGATGATGACCTTATTATACTGCTATGGTTAATATTGTTTGCTCCTAATAAATAAGTGCTCTAAATACAGGTGCTAATCTAGTGGACGAATGTAAAGCGATGATAAGCTTGATGCTAAGTTTAAATTGGTTACTATACTCATAAGCTCTTTTATGCAAATGTGTCAAGCTAGCCCACCGAAAAGCCTTGCATGATCCTTGGTGTCGTTTATTTACGATTTTTTTGTCGGGTAAGTCTAAGTTGAGTACCTTCTCGTACTCGGGGTTTATTTCCCACATTGCGAGATGACCGGTTCTTCTTTGGTTCTTTGCAAATCACGCCTTCTCCCTTTGGGGATGAAGACTAGACCGTTAGGCGCGGTCTCTACTAGTTCTCGTACTGATAATGCTTTTGTGGGACATGACTCGACGATCGGCAATGTAATTGAAACTATGAAGTTATGTACTAAACTATGTTGCTTCCGCACACTCAAACTTGGTTTGTAATATTTTATTTGAACTCGATGGATGTAATCCGAATGCTACTTGTGAAATGTTGTAACGAATGATGTGTTGTGTTGAATCATTACGATCTTGGTTTGTATGTCGAGAGTTGGTTGAAATCCTTCGTGATTTCGGACTCACCGGGATTATGGGAGCTTAAGTACAGGAATTTGATAAAACCCGGTGATTGTTTTTGTACTTACGTTCTTATGATTTGGTCGGTTACATTACGGTGGCATCGAGCAAGATTTGACACTAAACACGTCATTTGTGTATTTAAAACAAAAGTATTTGTGAAAATCCTAAATTAAATACTAAGTATTGCCGGTGGTCATATCCCTTATGCCCAAATAAGGACTCTTAGGTGGCTTATTAAAGTACTAACTTGGGGGTTCTGCTTGTTTTACATTTTAGTCGTCCATACTGGCGTGCTATTATATGGATGCCATCCGCTTGGGTGGTAATGTTTGGATCAAATACCTCTACGCCTGGTAAGTGGGAGTTGTGAGAGCATGACCGTCAATCGTCGGTCTAGGGAGAGTAGTTGTGGTTGCTCTCATATTTACATGTTCAATCATGTATCTATGAGAGTACTTAAATGTGGGTATCTCTCGACGGGTAGTTGTGATACTAGAGTATGTGCATCGGGGGATGTATGTATGAAAGTATTTAATTCTTGCTTGCTTTTATGCATTGTGGGAAATTCTTGGGCTGAAATGAAATTTTCTGCGGTACACTAACAACGTATCATTGTAGATCGACTAGCTACCGTATAGGAGAGAACGTATGTATGCCACCGTATATTTCGCTAGCCTTTAAATTTTTCTAGGATGGTGAGGACGACGGATCGTGCATGCATCATGTTCAAGCATACATGACATTTCTTGCATTACTCCCTCCTTTAAAATATGATTGTCCCGGATAATTAAATTTCGTATCCCTTAAATGATTCTCCCCTTATGTTGTAACTTTTGCTACTCTGAGATGGCGCGCCGAACGAAGCGCCTTTGCTTTCATAAGTCCATTTGGAGGCGTGGCGCGCGTCACCGTTTAGCTCCTCGTGAGCCCGTGGCCCCGAGCCTCTTGAGGAGGAAAGGTGAGGACCGAGCTTGTTCGGGTGGATCTGCTGAGAGGAATGCGGCTCAAGACCGCTTGGAACAAGTGACACAGAAAGGGACCAAGAGACCCTTGAGGTTGAGAGGTTGACAGTTGCTCACATGGCTGTGGAACGCATGTTGATTCACGTGGACGAACCAACGGAATGAAGCCTGCACGAGGAGGATGTGTTGTTGAGAGCACGACTGTGTAGAGCTAGAGCGACAAGTGGCAATTCTTTGAGGAGTACAATGACAATCTCCATGAGGAGGTTCACTGTTACACAATCAACTTCACCCTCTCCCGCCTCCCCGAGGATGAGATGGGTTACGGTGTCATCATGGTGAAGGTGATGATGGTATGGAGGTCAATGGACTGAGGACATTCCACGATGAGGAGGAAGATGAGGAGCTAGAGCACGCTAGTGATGAAGATGGAGGAGAAATCTTCGACATCGACTCGAGGACGATGCGTGGTTTAGCTTACTACTTAGCTAATACGCAAGAGCTAGTCTTTTGTTGATCCTCATGCATGAACGAGTAGCTTTGGAATAAGTAATCGTTGGGATGTAATATCGAACCATAAGTTATCTTTGGATATAAGTTTGGAACCACTATGGCTTGAATGTAACCTATCGGCGTATTATGCTCCACGACGTGAGCCTTTGATAAATTCCGTCTTTGCGGTCTATGGATCGAGTGGTTGGTTAAGTTCATCGCATTTATGTGTCCATTGACGCGCTTGATGAGTTGTGTGGTTGTGATGAATGATTGTGCCTCTGTTGATTATCTAAATGCATTCCTCCAATGGACTCAGTTTGGGCATAATTATACGATTCATCTACAAAAATTTCCACATCGTCAGTGCTCATTGGCTATACATTTTGCAGATGGCTCATCATAACCTTCGTCATGGTCGTGGCATGGGAAATGAGGAACAACCACCTCCGCCACCGCCCACACCGGTGAGCTAATGCAGGCGGTGGTGGAAAAAGTCGCGCATGTTAGCGGAGGCTATGCATCGGATGGCTAACCGTGAGGATCGTCATGTCCGCCAAGGACCCGAGCCAAACCAAGTCAAAATGACTTTAAGGACTTCATGGATACAAAGCCTCCCCATCTTTTCGTGAGGCGGAAGAACCATTGCAAGTGATGAATTGTTGAGCACGATAGAGCAAAGGTTTGGATTGCTCCGTTTGTTGAGGGTATGAAGGCCACATATATGCAGGACACCAGCTCCAAGGCCCCGCAGTATCTGGTGGACACATCACAAGACCACCTTCCCCGCAAACGCCGAGATAGTTTGGGGTCGGGCCAGTGACTTTCCGAGGACACTTTATTCCTCCCCGGTCTCATGGCCATTAAGCATCTTGAGTTTATGAAGCTCACCCAAGGCAACAAGAGTCTCAATGAATACCTCCGGGCATTCAACAACTTTGGCGAGGTATGCTCCACGAGTTTGTCGATACCGATGCTAAGAGAATAGCTAGCTTCAAGAGGGGACTTTCCCTAAATTGATGAAGTCAATGGGCAAGCGCAAGTGTGTCACCTTCAATGAGTTTATTAGTGACACTCGACTCAAGAGAACAATGATAAGATATATGCCGCTTCTAAGAACCGCAAAAGAAACTTTGATTCAGGTGCTTCTCGGTCTAAGGCACCAATGATATCAAGGCCCGAGACCGTCCACCCAATGCTAATGTCCCAGTACCGCCCACCTCGGAAGAAGAATCAAGCTAAAACTGGTTTTCGTGAAAGGGGTACATAATTTCCTTGCCAAAGAATACTTACAGGCGGGGCATCTCCAATGTCCCACCAGCTAACAGCCGTGTTGGAACCGTAACCAGACTGGTCATTGGGCAAATAGGTGTCCCCATCCTCCCAAGAATGCTCAAAGGAAGCGTCCGTCGAGGCGTGTTCATTACACTCTTGTGGAAGAAATTCCTGCTTTGGTGAAGTGGTCACCGGTTGGTAAGTTTCTTGTTAATGATCACCCCCGCAGTTGTGCTCTTTGATTGGTGCTTCACATTCCTTTGTGAGTTCTACTTTTGCATCTAAGCATAAGATGAATGTGAATACAATTGTCAAGGGTGGTTATTGTATTAGTTTCTTTGGGAATAATATCATGACTAACCAAGTAGTAAAAGATGTAAAGCTTGAAATTGGTGATCGAGAGTTTCTTACGAGATCTTGTAGTGCTACCGGGGTAGGAATTGATATAATCCTAGGAATGAAGTGGATGAGTGGGAATGGAGTCTTGATCGACACGTCAACCCGTGTGGTAATGTTGAGGGATCCTGTGGATAAGAAGGGTTTTCTAGTGCAGTTACCTCGTGATCTCTCTCTTCACAATACAGCCAATGCTACCCTAGCCAAAGCCATTGAGGATCTACCGGTTGTGCGTGAGTTTCCGGATGTCTTCCCCGATGACTTGCTGGATTACCTCGGGACATGATGTAGAATTCAAGATAGAACTTATTCGGCACGGCTCCTATATCTCGAAGGCCCTATAGAATGCCGCCCAATGAGTTGGTGAACTAAAGAGTCGATTGAATGAGCTATTGAAGAAAGGTTTGATTCGCCTAGTTCGTCTCCTTGGGGTTGTCCGGCTATCTTTGTGAAGAAGAAGGACGAATCTCTTTAGCATGTGCGTGAGATTATCGTCCCTAAAATGTTACCATCAAGAACAAATACCCTCTTCCTCGCATCGATATTACATTTGATCGACTCTCTAAAGCTAAGGTATTCTCCAAGATCGATTTGAGGTGCGGTTATCATCGAGATCAAAATTAAATCCGAAGATATACCTAAGATGACTTTCTCTACCCGTTATGGTTTGTTCGAGTACCTTGTCATGTCTTTTGGGTTGACAAATGCTCTAAGCACACTTTATGTACTGATGAATTCGTATTCATGCGAATTGGACAAGTTTGTCGTCGTGTTCATTGATGACATCCTAGTATATATTCTCGAATGAAGAAGAGCATCTTTGAACATCGAGAATTGTCTTAACTTCGATTTGCGTGACAACCGACTTTATGCTAAGTTCAACAAGTGTGAATTCTGGTTGAACAAGATACCTTTTCTAGGTCATGTGTTATCGGTGATGGAATTTCGGTTGACCCTACGAAGGTGCAAGAAGTCCTTGAGTGGAAGGCACCTATTACGGTCACAGAAGTTCGAAGTTTCTTGGGATTGGCTGGCTATTATCGTCGCTTTATCCCGGATTTCTCAAAAATCGCCAAGCCCATGACTCGGCTACTGCAGAAAGATGAGAAGTTTGTGTGGACTCCGAAGTGTGAAGAGGCTTTCCACACTTTGCGGACCTTGCTAACCTCTGCTCTCAGATAGCACAACCTCGACATCGAAAAGCCTTTTGATGTCTATTGTGATGCATGTGGCACCGGTTTGGGGTGTGTTCTTATCTTATGGAAGGCCGAGTAATTGCTTATGCTTGGCGCCCGACAAAGCATGAAGTCAACTATCCTACCCATGACTTAGAGTTAGCCATGATTGTTCATGCCTCGAAGATTTGGAGACATTACTTGCTTTGGGTAATGTGTGCAACATCTATCTTGACCATAAAAGCCTCAAGTACATTTTACTCAACCCGAGTTGAAACATGCGCCAACGGCAATTTGGTTAGAATTGATCAAGGACTACAACCTTCAAGTGCACTACCATCCGGTAAAGCGAATGTGGTTCTTGATGCCTTAAGCGAGAAAAAAGCCATTGCAATTCCTTAGTTAGTGAAGACTTTCATCTCATCACACCTCCTTCATCCTGTAGTACTTCACAATATCTTTGTGGATTGCTCTCTTAGAAGTCGAATTATCGAACTCCGTAAGAGGCTGATGTGGGTGTGTTTCACATCAAGCGGAAAATGAAAGAGAAAGAGACCAAACACTTTAAGGTCGATGACAAAGGAATTCTCTGGTTTAATGATAGACTTGTGGTACCCAAAGATAAAGAACTTAGAAATCAAATTATGGTGAAGCCCATTCTTCTAAGTTGTCCATCCATCCTGGTAGTAGTAAAATGTATCAAGATCTCAAGTTGTATTATTGGTGGACCAAGATGAAGAAAGAAATCGCAGACTTATGTGGCAAGGTGTGATAAGCATTGCGAGTCAAGGCTATTCACATAAGACCCGATTTATTGCGACCACTCTCTATTCTGGTTGGAAGTGGGAAGAAATTAGTATGGATTTTATTGTTGGATTACCCACTACCAACAAGGGTTGTGATTCCATACGGGTTATCGTGAGATCGTCTAACTAAATCCGCTCACTTTATTCCGGTCAAGTCTACCTATCATCCTCACAATTATCTTTGAGATTTATTTTCAACAAGTGGTACGTCTCCATGGTGTACCCAAATCCATTGTTTCTGATAGAGGACCTCAGTTCACGGCTCGCTTTTGGGAGTGCTTACATCAGAATCTTGGCACTCATCTAATCCGTAGTTCTGCCTATCATCCGCAAACATCAGGACAGACTGAGCGTGTTAATCAAATTCTTGAGGACATGCTTAGAGCTTGTCTTATTTCTTGCAAAGGCTCTTGGGAAGACTGGTTACCTCTCGCTGAATTCTCTTATAACAATAGTTATCAAGAGAGTATCAAAATGGCTCCTTTTGAAGCTCTTTATGGCCGCAAGTGTAGAACTCCTTTGAACTGGGTGGAACCCGGGGAAAGAAGATTCTATGGTATTGACTTTGTAAAAGAAGCCGAAGAGCAAGTCCGAACTATACAAAAGAATATGACTGCCGCACAGGCTAGACAAAAGAGCTATGCTGACAAGAGAAGGAAACCTATTGAGTTTGAAGTAGGTGATCATGTTTATCTAAAGGTATCCCCTATGAAAGGAGTCAAGCGTTTTGGAATTAAAAGAAAGCTTGAGCCTCGATATGTTGGACCCTACCGCATTATCGAGAAAAGTGGAAGAGTAGCATATAAGCTCGATCTCTACCCGTGAGATGGGAGCTATATTTCCGGTATTCCATGTGTCCCGAAGAAGAAGTGTCTTCGTATTCGAGGAAAGAATAGCAACAAGGAAAGTCAACTTGAAATCTGATCTTTCTTATGAGGAAAAACCCGTGCAAGTTCTGGATACTCAAGAAAGAGTGACTCGCACACACAGTGGTTAAGTTATACAAGGTAGTTTGGAGTAATCATAGTGAACGGGATGCAACTTGGGAGCGGGAAGATTATTTAAAGGAAAATCATCCAACTTTCTATACTAGATGGTACGCTTTCCAAATCTCAGGACGAGATTTTTCTAAGGGGGGAGGGCTGTAACACCCTCGGTGTTTGGCTTCCACTAAGTGCATTTCATTTCATAAACATATGCATCATCTATGTCATCATCGCCATTGTTACTGAAACATGCATGTGCAACAATTTCAACTGTGTATGTTTCATGCTTGATTGTTGTGAATAGTAATGGTGTAACATGTGAATGTAACATGAAACTCTCATACTTGGAAACATGGCAACATGGTAGTAAGGTGACAAGTGTGGAATAACAACCTAGCCATGAAACATATGAAACATTACATTGCAACGTATGAGTGAATTGTTTGTTCTAGTCGCTTTATTCCATGTGATCCTTAGAAGTGGTATAACAAGTTTGGAGAGTGGTTGATTATGGTCTAATACACCTTAACTACACTTAGGTTACTTGTTTGGACATTGTTCATGTAGGTCAAAATGACCAAAATGCCCTCAAGTGAAGGGTTGACTAGAATTGACCATAGGAGTCTCATTGTTTGACTGTTTAAAAAGTGTAACTTAGAGACTTTGCATGGCTATGCACTCTTTACAAAAGTTGTAGCTAATTTATCAAGGAACAAAAGTTGTTTTATGGTCAACTCATGAAAAGGTATAGAACATGGTCAAACATGGCCCACAAGTCAGAAGTACATGCTGATTCATACTCAGCAAATTTTTCTAAGTCCTAACGTGCAGTACAGTTTCGTGTACCCATGTTTGGAGCCGTGTATCTCCCGAACCGAGCCACACCAACTTGAGCTTCAGTGGAAAGAGTTGTAGTTCAAGGATTGATGAACAACTTTGTTAACTATGGCATAGCCTAGATCACTACAGATTAGGAAATAATCTTTGTCAAAGTATCATTGTCGGGGCTTAGAAGGGAATGAATCGAGACTCTGAGTGATCAAATTTCAGATTTCGATCGACGCGGGGGACACTCGTCGTCGCCGGCTTGTTGTCGCATTGCCACGCCGCCGCGGCGCCTCCCGGCATCTGACGCGCCTTTGAAGCCACCAGCGCTGTCGTCCGACGCACTCACCGCCCCATTTCACATCTTCTCGCCCTCCACCGCACGCCGCGTCGAGAGCTAAGCCGCCCGCCATTGCCGACCGAGCATCGCAGCTGCCGTGCGCGCACGCCACCGCGAAAACGCGTTGCCCGTCCGCCTGTAGCCTCTCGTGACCTCCTTCACCTCTCGGTACCGGGTCAATCGAGCCTCGGTAGAGGGCGTGTCGCCGTTCTTCCCCACCGTGGCCATGGCGGAAGCTTCGCCGGAGTTGGCGCCCACGCGCCCGTTGTCCTCGCGCCCTTTCCACCCCCTCCCCTACCTCGCGCTAGGTCATAGGAGCACCACCGAAGCTCGTAGAGTCACCGAGAGTGGATGTCGCCGCGTCGATTCGCCGGGCCGGACGTCTGCATGCCACGTGCGCCGCCGTGCTCGTCGCCACCCCCTCTAGCCACTGAAATCATTGCAATAGATGGGTCCTCTAGATGCGCATGTGTGTGGGGAACACGACGGTGCCGTCGAGTTCACGGAGAAGCCACCCGTGGCGAACTAAGCCACCGGCACGTCGCTCGCCTCTCCCCTGTTTCCTTGTTGACGAAGCGGCCCCGTTCGTCGGTCTCTACACGCTGAGGCGGAGTCCAGTTCGGACGCGCCATCGTCTTTGGGCATGATTGTGCGCTCATGGGCCGCCGGCCATGGGTTGGCCAGGTGTGTTGAGTTGTTTTCCTATTTTATTTCGTTTATTTATTTCACAGATTTATGTACATCTTGAAAAATATGTAGCTCCTAGTATATAGATCCAAATGCTATGGTTCCAATTGTGTTGAGTTCATGATAATGTCTAGTATTTAACAAAAATATTATATGAGCACTTGTTTTAGAAAAATTGGATGAATTAAATAGGAGTTTGAAATGTGTTTTTTAGAAGCATGCAAACTTGTTTGAATTTTATCTTGAGTTTCTGTGGTCCAAAAATTATGAAATTTTGTGGGCAGTCTGTTATTGCTGATGTGAAGCTCTAGTAAAAATTTTAGAGCTAGTGCATGTGTAGTTTTTAAGTTTTAGAATTTCCTTTTATTAATAGATGGATCTTGTGTGAATTTTCATAATTTTTCTATAGATCCAGTGAAGGTGAAATTTTATGGGTGCTATTCTTATGCTAGAAGGATGCTAGGAAAAATGGGAAATCTGTTGCTTGACACTTTTTAATAAGGTTTTCTAATTATGCTAGAAATAGACATAGCATCTGTTATTTTGGATACAGCAAGTTATGTTGGTCCAATTGCTTTGGAATTTTTATGGTAGTCTATGTGCAGCATGAGATAGCTACTGTAATTTTTGTAGATTTTTATGAATAGTTTTACTATATATTGCTTAAATCACCTAATTAACTAAATAAATTGGAAAAGGATATTAAATAATTTATTTAGAAGCTAGCACTATACTTTCTGATGTTTCTTAGATATGAAAAACAAGTTGGTAAACTTGGTTTGGTCAAATTAGGCTTTTGCACCATCATTAAATGATTAAGTTAGCAACCCCGTCATTACGGGACAGATTCTAGGTCTACTGGAATTTGATTTGGTTAACTTCAGAATCATGCCTTGATGTTTACAAATGAATTGTAGAGAATTTCATAAGCTTTCCAGAATGTTCTCTTGCAAGTCATTTAGAGTTATAGAACTCTGGTTATGGTAGAATTAAGTTACTACTTGTTGCATATGAAGCTTTAAGCTGTTATTTTAAGCATGTCTTTACTATTCTAAGTTCATGGTACTGTTCCTAGGTGTTAGGCCTCTAACTGAAGATGAGCATCTTTATCTTAGGTTATGCAAGTTAGGTAAGTTGCTCTTGTTGTTTAAGTTAAGTTGGATACATACTTAAAGTGATTTGAATAGAGCTAATTACTCGGTAAGCGAGTGTCCAAAGTGAGGTTTTCGTAAACACCCATTGTGATTCATTCATCATGAGCATCATGTCATTCCTTATGCATTCATGATATTTATCTTGTGCATCGGCATGCAATAGGTGTACGGAAGGAGTAACCTCTTTGGAATTGAGGAACCGAGCGAAAGCGGCGGCAATTGCGCCGCCGGAGATTCGGGAGGAGCAACCTTACGGAGAAGTGCGAGACGAGGTCGCCGCGTGAGTGCCACGACCACCGTCCTTGCAACTTTGTGAAAGGCAAGCCCGAGCATATTAAGCCTCCTATTTTCCGAACTGCGATTCTGATATTATTATTACATATATTGTTGCATTAAGTTTAGGTGTTGGATGCAAACACTTCTTTGCATTGGGTACCTATTCCTTGTCCAGATATTGTTACCCTGAATCCTATGTAGCTCGAGGCTCGAGTAGTGCTTAGCCCCGCTTAAACGCTGTGGTAGAAGTCGGGTGATTTCTGTCACCTGCGAGATATAGGAAGATACATGTGGCACGGTTGGCTATATTTTTGCTATCGTGGAAAAGAACCGGTCTTAATTTGAAATGAAGACCCGGACGGAGGCTTGCCGGTTTGCGAGTGACTCCGTCTCGTGTCGCTTAAGGACTGATTCTTGGAGCCTTTCTGCTGTTCATGTTGAGCGCATGCCTCTCTCTTAGTTGGCGGGTGCGGAGACCGACCACACAAGCCGAGTAGCTCACCTCGGGCCGGAGTCGATAAGTATAAAAGTGCGCCTCGGAAGGGAGCCGAGGCGTGAGTCCAAGGGCGGTGATTTAAAAGTCTGATAAATCTGGCGAAGGGTAATCCACGAGAGTGTCTTGGCGCTGATCGAACCCGCATAATTTGGTTCTGAGATGTTCCAAAGGTGACCACGGCTACCCTTGCAAAGTATGCCGGGTGAGAGTTAGGAATACCCCTCACCTGAGTTGTAATTCGATTGAATCGCCGTCTCCCGGTTAGTGAGAACTTGACGGGCTTATCTCCAATGTAGATACACTTAATAACTTAATGGTTCGGAAATGATGATATGATGATGACAAACCTTATTATACGCTATGGTTAATATTGTTTGCTCCTAATAAATAAGTGCTCTAATACGGTGCTAATCTAGTGGACGAATGTAAACGATGATAAGCTTGATGCTAAGTTTAAATTGGTTACTATACTCATAAGCTCTTTTATGCAAATGTGTCAAGCTAGCCCACCGAAAAGCCTTGCATGATCCTTGGTGTCGTTTATTTACGATTTTTGTTGGGTAAGTCTAGTGAGTACCTTCTCGTACTCGGGGTTTATTTCCCCACATTGCGGATGACCAGTTCTTCTTTGGTTGTTGCAAATCACGCCTTCTCCCCTTTGGGGATGAAGACTAGACCGTTAGGCGCGGTCTCTACTAGTTCTCGTGACTGATAATGCTTTTGTGGGACATGACTCGATCCGGCAATGTAATTGAAACTATGAAGTTATGTACTAAACTATGTTGCTTCCGCACACTCAAACTTGGTTTGTAATATTTTATTTGAACTCTGATGGATGTAATCCGAATGCTACTTGTGAAATGTTGTAACGAATGATGTGTTGTGTTGAATCATTACGATCTTGGTTTGTATGTCGAGAGTTGGTTGAAATCCTTCGTGATTTCCGGACTACCGGGATTATGGGAGCTTAAGTACAGGAATTTGATCGCTTCGGTGATTGTTTTTGTACTTACGTTCTTATGATTTGGTCGGTTCTGTTACAATGGTGGAGAGAGCTTGTGGCGGTCCTTGTTCAGGGCCGTCCCACAAATTTCATGGGCCCTTGGGCCAGTAAGACACTAAGGGATGTCCGTGCTTGCGCTCGCGCCTAGCCCTAGCATGCCGACACCATCACGCAGTCCGCAAACACGCACTCACGATCGAGAACGAGAATATGAGCGGCCGCCGCCAATTGGTACGCAGGCCTGTTGGTACGCACTGTTGCCTTGCCGACGTATGGGCTGATAGCATCTACTATACAGTATACAATTGGGTACCCTCATGGGCCCCCAGCCTCATGGGCCCATGGGCATCGCACAGGCTGTCCCCCCTATAGGACGGGCCTGTCCTTGTTGCTCTGGACGAGGCGGAGCACCAGGTCACCGACGTTGAAGTCTCGACCCCGCACTCATAGGTTGTGGTACCGGCGCAACGCTTGCTGGTACTTGGCTAAGGAGAGGAGGGCAATGTCGCGCTTCATCCAGTTGCTCCATGGCGTCCTCATGAGATGCCTCGGCACCCTATTCGTCGTATGCCCTGACCCTTGGCGCTCCATAGTCAAGATCGGTCAGGAGGATGGCCTTCGAACCGTAGACTATGAAGAACGGCGTGTAGTCGGTGGCCTGGCTGGGGGTCGTCCTTAGGCTCTAAAGCACCACGAGAAGTTCTATGACCCATCGCGTGCCAAACTTGTTCAACTTAATGAAGATCCTAGGCTTGAGGCCTTGTAGGACCATGTCGTTCGCGCGCTCAACTTGCCCATTTGTGCGGGGGTGCGCCATGGTGGCCCAATCGACAAAGATGTGGTATTCATTGTAGAATCGGAGGAACTTGTTTTTGGTGAACTGCGTGCCATTGTCCATGATGATGGAGTTCGAGACCCCAAAGCGATGGACAATGTTGAGGAAGAACAACACAGCTTGCTCGGACTTGATCACGGAGATCAGCCGAGCCTCTATCCACTTTGTAAACTTGTCTACAGTGACAAGCAAGTGGGTATAGTCCCCGGGTGCTCTTTTGAGGGGTTCGACCAGATCGAGCCCCCAGACCACGAATGGCACGTGATGGGGATCATCTGGAGCACTTGGGCCAGCAGGTGGGTCTACCGAGCGTAGTATCAACACCCTTCACAGGTGCGCACGATATGCTCAGTGTCGGCGACTGCGGTCGGCTAGTAGAAGCCCTGTCGGAACATGTTTCTGACTAGGGTTCTAGGCGTGGCATGATGACCGCAAACCCCATCGTGGATATCGCTCAGCAACCGCTTCCCCTGTTCGGTGGGGATGCAGCGCTGTAGGATCTCGGTGTGGCTTCGTTTGTAGAGTTCACCCTCAACAAGGACAAAGGACTTGGCGCGATGCGCAAGCTGCCGAGCCTCTGTCTTGTCCATCGGCAGCGCCTCACGGAGGAGGTAGTCGAGGTAAGGCACCCTCTAGTCAACCAAAGGGTCTGGCTCTGTCGCTGGATCCTCGTCGAGCTCCATGACTTCAGGGTCGGATGGAGCCAATTGTTGGTTAGCTCCCGAGCCTAGGGCAGATAGTCCACCACCGGCTTGTTTTGGCTCCTTGTAGCGGACCGAGGGCCGATGCTGATCGCTGGCGAAGACGCCGGTTGGCACTGGCTCTCGGCAGGACACTGCTTTTGCCAGCGCGTCGGCCGCTTCATTGAGACACCTCGGGATGTGGTTGAGCTCGAGGCCATCAAATTTGTCCTCTAGCTAGTGGACTTCTCGGTAGTATGCAGCCATCTTGGCATTGTGGCAGCTCGACTCCTTCATGACTTGGCCGATGACCAGCTGGGAGTCGCCCCGGACGTCGAGAAGTCGGATACCAAGCTCGATGGTGAAGCGCAGACCATTGATGAGTGCCTCATATTTGGCCACATTGTTGGAGCGAAAATGGATGCGAACCATGTACCTCATGCGTACTTTGAGACGTGAAATGAAGACCAGCCCCGCGCTGGCGCCTTTCTTCATCAGCGATCTATCGAAGTACATCGTCCAGTACTCCTGGTCGACGACTGCTGGCAACATTTGGACCTCGGTCCACTCCGCAATGAAATCAGCTAGCACTTGGGATTTGATGGCCGTCCGGGAGACATACGCAATGCCTTGACCCATCAGCTCGAGTGCCCACTTCGTGATCCTTCCGTGGCATCATGGTTTTGGATGACCTCGCCGAGGGGGAAGGACATCACGACCATCACCAGATGTGACTCGAAGTAGTGGCACAAGCTATCTCTTGGCGATGAGGACAGCGTATAGGAGCTTCTGGATTTGGGGGTAGTGGGTCTTGGAATCGGATAGGACTTTGCTAATGAAGTACATAGGACGCTGTACTTTGAGGGTATGTCCCTCTTCCTCTCGCTCCACCACCAAGGTGGCGCTGACCAGTTGCGTGGCGGCCACGATGTAGAGCAGAAGCGGTTCTCCATCGGTCGGAGGAACCAGGATCGGGGCTTTCATCAGGAGCTGTTTGACCATGTCAAGCGCCTCCTAGGCCCTCGGCGTCCATTCGAAGCGGTCGTCCTACTTTAGAAGCCAATAGAGGGGGAGACCTCGTTCGTCGAGGCGCGAGATGAAGCGGCTCAGTGTGACAAGGCACCATATAACTCGTTGTACCTCCTTTATGTTCTAAATCAAGGCCCATCCATGTGATGGTCGAGATCTTCTCCGGTTGGCCTTGATACCACGCTTGAGACGATAAAACCCAGCAGCATACCCCTGGGGACCTCGAAAACGCACTTCTCGGGGTTAAGCTTAATGCCATTCGCTCGGAGTTTGGCGAAGGTTTGCTCGAGGTCGGCTATGAACTGGTCAGCCCATTTAGACTTGACCATGATGTTGTCTATGTAGGCCTCAATGGTTCGCCCGATGAGGTCGCCGAAACACATGAGCATACAACGCTGGTATGTAGCCCCAGCGTTCTTCAGACCGAACGACATTATGACATAGCAGAATGATCTGAATGGGGTGATGAAAGACGTCGTGAGCTGGTCGGACTCTTTCATCATCATCTGATGGTACCCGGAGTACGCATCAAGGAAGCAAAGGGTTTTGCACCCTAAGGTGGAGTCGACTACTTGGTCTATGTGTGTCAAAGGGAACGGATCCTTTGGGCACGCTTTGTTGAGACCCATATAGTCAACACACATCCTCCATTTCCTACTCTTTTTTTGTACAAGAATGGGATTTGCTAACCACTCGCAATGGTACACTTCCTTGATGAACCTGGCCGCCAAAAGCTTTGCGATCTCCTCACCGATGCCCTACGCTTTCCCTCGTCAAAGCGACATAGGCGTTGTTTCACCGGCTTGGAGCCTGGCTTGATCTTCAAGGTATGCTCAGCGACTTCCCTCGGAATACCTGGCATGTTCGAGGGCTTCCACGCAAAGATGTCTTTGTTGGCGCGGAGGAAGTCGACAAGCGCACTTTCCTATTCAGAGGAAAGCGTAGTGCCAATGCGCACCACCTTGCTCTTCGAGCCGCTGGGGTCTATGAGGACCTCCTTAGCGCCCTTCGCCGGCTTGAAAGAGCCGGTCGACCGCTTGGGGTCGGGTGCTTCTTCGGCGACCTCCTTCCTGATGGCCGTAAGCTCCTTGGAGGCGACGATTGCCGCGGCGTGATCGCAGCACTCGACCTCACACTCGTAGGCATACTGGAAGGAGGTGCCGATGGTGATAACCCCGCCTAGGCCCGGCATCTTCAGCTTTAGGTAGGTGTAGTTGGGGACGGCAATGAACTTCGCGTAGCATGGACGTCCTAGGATAGTGTGGTAGGTTCCATGGAACCCCACCACCTCAAAGGTGAGGGTCTCCATCCTATAATTGGATGGATCCCTAAAGGTGACGGGCAGATCGATCTGCCCAAGCGGCGCAGCGTGCTTTCTAGGCATGATGTCGTGGAAAGGTGCTCCGGTCGGCCAGATACGCGATAGGTCGATGCCCATGGCGTCGAGCGTCTCGGCGTATATGATGTTGAGGCCGCAGCCTCCGTCCATCAGTACCTTAGAGAGCCACTTCGTGCCGATGATCGGGTTGACCATGAGCAGATATCTCTCTGGCTGTGGGATGCTCTCTGGGTGGTCGGTCTGATCAGAGGTTATGGCGGACTCCGACCATCGAAGGAAGGTAGGTGCGGCTGGCTCAGCTGTATAGACCTCGCGGCGCGTGAGCTTCTGACGGCGCTTGGAGTCGTAGGCTGCCGACCCCTCGAAGATCATGAGGTAGCCATCCGGCATCGAAAAGCCACTGTTCTTCCCCTCGGCACCGTCCGTGGTCGGGTCGGGGTCCTTGCCGTGCTCCCCCTTGTTGGAGCCTCCAGACAAGAACCGCTTCATGAGTCCACAATCCTTGTACAGATGCTTGATGGGGAAGGCATGGTTTGGGCATGGCCCCTCGAGCAGCTTCTCGAAGTGGTTCGGGGTGTCCTCCGCGGGCTTCCGACCCCCCCTGCGGTCGGCGGTGGCCATGAGCGAGCCCTCACGCCGCTGCTTGTTCTTCTTTTTGATGGGAGGGTTGGAGGCACCCTCCCCGGTGTCCTCGTCTCGCTTCGCCTTGCCTTTGAGGCGGTCGAAGATCGCTCCGACTGCTTCCTCGCCCGAGGCATGACTAGTGGCGATGTCAAGGAGTTCCTTGGTGGTTCGTAGGCCCTTACGTCCAAGCTTATGAACCAGGGACTCACAGGTGGTCCCAGACAGGAAAGCTCCTATAACGTTAGAATCGGTGACGTTAGGTAGCTCGTTGCATTGCCGGGAGAAGCACCGAATGTACCCACAGAGGGTCTCTTTGGCCTTCTACCGGCAGTTCTTGAGATCCCATGGGTTCCTAGGATGCTTATACATGCCCTAGAAGTTCCCACGAAGATCTCTTTCAGGTCCGCCCAATTTTGGATTCTGTTGGGCGGAAGGTGTTCCAACCATGTCCACGCCGAAACGTCCAGGAACAATGGAAGATTGTGGATAATGAAATCGTCATTATCTGCCCCACCGGCTTAGCAGGCAAGCCGATAATCCTCGAGCCATTTTGGGATGTTGGTTGGTGGTCGGTGTCTTGACGGGAACACGACGTTGAGGATATGTCCACCGAAGGCGTGAGGTCCCGGTAGACCAGGGCTCAGGCTTCGGTCCTCGCCGCTGTCATAGCTTCCACCACATCGAGGGTAGTAGCCACGGCTGGCCCCCTCCCCCGTATCGCCACGGGTATGCCTGCGGGCGTCAAGGGTGTTGCGCTGCGTCATGGTTGGGGCTGAGGCGCTCATGCACCGGAACCGTGATGCGTGGTCTGCCGCCTTGCGGCGCCTGGTGGACTGATGCATCCTTGTTAGGTCGCTCTGAGGGCGCGCGCTGGCTGGCCTCAAGCTCGCGTCGCTGAGACAGCGAGCTCTCGGCCTGCTATGCTGCCGCGCGCTCGAGCAGCTTGCGAATCATGTGATGGGCCCGACGCTCATTGGGCATCGTGGCCCCCGGAAGCCCACAGAGCAAGGCCGCCATGGCAGCGATGTTCTAGCTCACGTGAGCAAAGTGTGGGAGGGCTTCATCGCCCTAAATGATCCTCCGGTTCACGTCGCGGGCCATGGCGCATGCATGCCCACCGTCTCCACGGCGCTCGATCTCTCGATCGAGCTCCGCGCGTTCCTGCTCGAGCTGGAGTCATGCTTCCTTGAGCTCTCGGTGCCGGGCCTTCAGCTGCTCCACCCACAGGCGGGGTAGGACCCCTGCATCTCCCTTGACCTCGTTGTCGAGGTCGTTCATCGGGGTAGCCTCCTCCTCGTGGATGCTTTCAACGTGTCCTTTGGAGGTACCTGCCATGAAGCATTCACGAGAGGGGTGATGGCTTCCAATGCTGGAGTCAGAGCCAGAGGGCGACTTCGACTCCTCTACGAGGAGGTCGTGGATAGACTCCGCGATGTATTCGGTCACCCCCATGAACTCATCGTTCGTGGGGGTTAAAGGCGCGCGTTGCACCACAGGGTGGCCAACGGTCTCTGCGGCGTTGCAGAGATCGGACGGGAGCGCTGTCGGGGTGCTCCAGATGAGGTATGCCGAAGAGAGCGGCTTCCCTCCGGTAAGCTATGCCATGATGTTGGCGAATGAGAAGGTGAGGTGGCACAGGTCTTCTCGGGATGGTCGAGGTCCCAGGAAGGCGCCGAGCTGGCGCCCCAACCTCACGTAGTCGAAGTCGAGGAGCTAGTTGCTCCCAGGGGCGTGGGCCTCTGGTGCGTGCAGCTGCAGCTCCTCAAGCACCTCGGCTATTGTATCAAGGCTGGCGGAGGGAAGAGGTCGGACAGCGGCCAGAGCCATCGCCAACTCTCCCTCCATCGTAACGATGAAGTCTAGGTCCCCAAAGAGCACGTGCGCGCCCGGGACCCAGCTGAGGTTGCGATTAGCCATTCGAGGCCTGGTGTGGATGTCGAGACGTGCAAAAGGCCCCTACCTGGCGCGCCAATTGTCGGTGTTTCGAGTAAACACCAACAAGTAAATTTCTAATATTACGCGTCTGGCTCGGGTGGTGTGCTAAGAGGACATGAGGTTTATACTGGTTCGGGCAGAATGTCTCTACGTCCAGTTCGTTGTTGCTGCTCATGTTACTAGCACTGAAAGTTCATAGTAGGGGTTACAAACGGTCGAGAGAGAGACAGGTCCCAAGTCTCTGGTAGAAAGAATGAATGAGTGCCAAGAGCTTGGTCGCTGCTCGGCTATATGTTCGAGGTTCAATGCTAGTGCTTTTGATCTGATGTGGTACGATGCATTCTCGTGTCCCTTAATGGGACGCCCTGATTTCCCTATTATAGGTCAAGGGAAAGCACGGGTTACAACGGGAGAAAAGAGGAGAACGAGAGGGAGAGTAAGTCCTTTAGGGTCGCCAGGCCTTTCTTTTCCTTTGTGCGGGCTTCGCTGACATGGCAGGTGGTGATAGGGATAGCTCCACGCCGATAGCCTATCCGCCGATGATGCCATGCCCTAGCGTTGTCAGCAGGTGGTGACGTCCCACTCCACCCCGGCAGGCGGCGCGGCGATCCAGCGTGCTGATCAGCGGTCGTACAGGGAGTAGGCAGCATAGTGACCACGCGTCCATCACTATGGGCGATGTGAGTTCCCTGGAATGACATGTCGCGGGGATGGGTCGTGTTGAGACATGACCGCTCACTGCACGATGTCAGAAGTTTAACCTTGGGTTGTACTATTTGGCCCGTAGTGGTTGGCGGTGGCATGAGCTTCCGTTAGGCGCCGTGCCCAAGGGATCGGGTGAGGTGGAGCCCGCCCTTAGACGTCGGCGAGGTGAAGCCAGCCCTCAGACGTTGGGCGAGGCGGAGCCAGCACTCGGGGGTCGGGCGAGGCGGAGCCCGTGGCCTCGGTGTCGGACGAGGCGGAGCCCGTCCCTAGAGGTCGGGTGAGGCGGTGTCCGCGGCCTCGGTGTCGGACAACCTTAGGGTTGGGCAAGGTGGAGCCCGCCCTTAGAGGTCGGGCGAGGCAGGAGCCCACGGCCTCGGTGTCTATTGGAGCTATAGTCGCACATTTGACTGCCTGGATGGATTAACGTATAACAACTGTTAGACCCTCCTCTTCGAGTACCGTAATATTAGTCCCCGACACCAGGGGCGCCACCTCCGCTCCCGCGTTCGATCACCGGCAAAGAGCCCAACGAAGACATGGGCGTAGTCGTCACCACCGATCGAGCACTACCGTCGTGCGGACGTGCGTCAGCGCCCCAACCGCGTGTACGCGCAGCAGAGCGCTGCCGCGGCGCCGTCGTTGGAGGCGAAGTCGTATGACGAACGGACAGGCCAGGATATGCACGGCCACGAGGTCGCAGTGCATGAGCATGCACCCCCTGGGTTTGGCGGCCGCGACAGGGACAAGGAACTGGATTTGTTGGAGAGCCGGAGAGGTGCCATACACAGCAGCAGCAGATAGGCCAAAAACGCCAGCCTCCCGTGCCCTATCGCATATCGCCGCCCCCCTCGTGGACGCGTGCATGCACCGGGCGCCGTCGTCCTCGTCTGGCCGAGCGACGCGCAGGCAGCTTCTACGACCTAGCCGTGCGCTCACAGCGGCTCCACGCCCGCCGGCATCGGTGGGACCGGATCTGGGGCGGGGGCCGCCGGATCTGGCCGAGGCAGCCTCCCGGCCGTGCACCTCCGCGGTGCCCGGCGCCGGCCGGGCTCCAGCCGTCGGAGATGCTGCCAGCGCACGTGCCGCCAGCCACTGGCGCGCCCGCCGATAGCCTTGCCAGCTCGCCCGCCGGCCGCTACTCTTGATCTCCCGCCCCTCGCCGGATCCGTGGTGGGGGTTGCCGGATCCGAGGCCGGAGGGCTCAGATCCGGCGTTCCTAGCTCCCGCCGGCCATCTTTGTTGGCAGAAAAGTCTGAGCTCTAATGGGGAGGAGAGAGAGGAGAGGGAGGGGGAGGCTGCTGTGGAATGCCTTTTTGAGCACCGCAGCGGGCCGCTGCCACCGCTAGCCGGAGAGCGGCGGCGGCGGCCAGGGGAGCCATCGTGGCCGGTGGCTTCGACGGCAGTGGCTAGTTTCACCCCCTGAGTCGCCCCTGGGAGAGACGACCGCTTGGGCCTCCCGCGTCAGCAATGGTATGGTCAGTTTCTTCTTTCTTATGCTCTTGGGGCCTTTTTTCGAGAGATTTTCTTGGGGCCTGTTATCTGTATTAGAGTCAGCACCAGCAGAAAAATGCTAGCTCACCCATTTCCAATTCGCTAGCTCCCGGCTAAAGATGGCAACGGGGCCCCGATACCCGATACCCACGGGTATTTGATCAATTAGGGGGACGGGGACGGGATCATATCTTTAACCGTGGGTATCTAAATGGCCAAGAATCCATCCCCGACGGGTATAGCGGGTACGGGAATGTTCCCTGTTTACCCGTCCCCTACCCGTTGGGGAACCCGACTATTTGAGTTGTCATGCGAGTATTAGGCCCAAAGAAACTCAACATAGGTATTTTGGCCCAAATCTGAACAATCATATATATAGTTTGTGTGTTCTAGGAACCCTAGTTCAATTTTTCATCACCATCTCCGCCAACAGCACAAGCACGCCTGCCTCATGAGCGCTCGTGCCCCTCGCTTCCTTAGTTCGGTCTCTCTGCCACCTTTGCTCGTCCTCCTCGCAACCTCACTCCTTCTCCTCGGCATCTCCGAGACTCCGACACTTATACCCGGGTGAAGAAGAAACGTCTCCGATTGCAAAGCTGCGACCCTAAGTGTCATTGTTTATCGGTATGCAGTACCCGTCGGGTATCTGTTACCTGACCGATGCCCGACGGGTACGGGGATGGACAAAAATCTATACCCAAGACAGTTAACGGGGACACGGACGGGATGAATTTTTCATAATGGAGAAGAGAACGTTCCGACGATAGCCGACGGGTACATCCCGTTGCCATGCATGCTCCCGGCTGCCTGATGCCTTGATTGGTGGCCCTGGCCGATCGCTAGCTGTCTCTCTCTACAGGGCGCAGGCTGTGGCCAGCAACAACAAAAGACCAGAACGCGTATCGAATATCCCCAGTCGCCCGCATCGAGCGGCCGCGCCGGCGGCCATGCGTTTTGCTGTCAGAAAACAGCTGACCAATCACCAATGGCAACTAACCCACGAGCTGAATTAACTAGCTTATCGTCGGGGGTACTACAGGCGCACAGCATACCCCATCTGGCCACGGATGTAAAGGACGGACGCGCGCGGCAGATGCTGCAAGCAACCGCAAGAATATTCGCACGATGAAAGCGCCTTGCGAACCAAGCGACGCTGAGCCGATCGGAATCGGAATAATCCCTCACTCTTCCCTGTGATATTGTATTTTATTTATTTGATATCTTTTCTTTTTTTTCTCGTTCGTTCACTCATGTGCCCGTTGATGCGGTCTAACGCCAGAAAATTGTTCAAAGCCAGCTGTCAACGTGCGTGCTTCTGATTTCTGAATGCGTCGGTTTATATATATTATACTGACTGATGAGCGCCGGATAACTGGATAAGCATGGACGGACAGAGAGAGAGTTGTTAACCATTGTTGACTCCAACTTCTGCAAGAAGGCATGCACGAGACAAGGACGTGCAACTTATCGGAGATCTACGGGTATCCGACTCGACGTGAAAGGCACAGCAAACATGCAACAAACCAGGCTACGACAAGCGGTTCGGCCTCAACGAAGAAGCGCACGGAACGGAGTACTCGTTCAGAAAACATGCATGTTGATCAAAGAGATTAGCAGTACTGATGTAGCTGGATCATGGCCCTTGATCTGCTGTAGTAGGGAGTTCTGAACTTCTGATCTCTGCTGCAAACCTCATTGTTGTATGTTGAGATCCGCTGAACCAAATGAAATGAAGCTCAGGACCTGATTGGTTGACTTCCAATTCTTGCCTAACCAAAACTATGGTATGCCAAAAATTTTAGTCATCAATTAGTTCATTGCCAAAGAATTGGTACACCGATCTTCGAGGAGCTGAAACCGACTTAAAAAAAAATCATTCAACAACACTGCAACCATTCACAATTCAATCCATAACAACATGCTACTCGTAATTACTACTTGATTGAAAGACAACACGCAGGCAACGAATATGTATATAGAAATAATATGTGATTCTCAGGGCGAAAATTTTGGGATCTGCCCGGAAATTAAAAGTCAGGAAGCCTCAAGAAAACTGCTATTAGCTCTCCATGTATGTACACATGACACAGCAACCCAACTCATGATCAGTTCATCTCTTGGGCGCACGCACACGGACCACCCAATCTCCCTGTATGCATGGCCTGGCTGCACTACAACCTCTCACAGACTGATGAATCTGTTCTGTTCTATTATTGCCACCGATGTGCAAGCAAAGCCGCGACGCTATCTCTACACTCTCATCCGACGATCTTCCGCAAATTAAACGCAGCCTTACACGCATTTCCGGCTGTAGCCTTCGGACTTGTTGTCTTCGTCTGCTGCTGCTGCTGTCGCCGCCGCCGACGGTGGCCGTAGAGATGGCCACGCCTGATCCGGAGAACTGAAGCGGACCCTGGGGAGACCCGGAGCTGCTTTGCTCCTGAGGAGCCCAGAGGCCACCCACAAGCATGATCGGCTGGCTCACCGGAGCCGCACCGGGGGATCTTCTGTTGTGCAGCCGGTACTTCTGAATACGAACATGACACGATCGAATCAGTTTCCAAACAAGATAATATATCGCCAGAAATAGGCACTACTAAGAAGAAATAATGCCTGGACAAAGCGGATCATTGCTCACCTGGAGATGGCTTTTCACTTCATCATTTGTAAGCCCGTCCACCTGCATCACCTCCCTGATCTGCTTCGGAGTAGCAACTGCAATTACGATGAAATTTGTTAACACTTTCCCTAGCAGCTAGCAGAGAACCTTTTCTTTTCACAAATGATAAAAGACGATCGGTCTTGTATATATGTACCTTGAGGGCCGCCGAGTTGATGCAAAGCGGCGACGAACTGCTGGTGAAGCTCCGGCGACCAGCACCGCCTCGCCTTCCTGCTGGCCTGCTGCTGAGCCTGAGAGTGCAAGTTGACCCCAGAGCCAGGCGGTGGCATGGTGGCACAGAATCTGCCGCTGGCGTTGTCGCTGGCAGCCACGGGAGAAATAGGCGCCTTAGATGCCGGCGATACCAACGACAGACCAGTGCCGGCAGAGCTGTCTTCTCTCCTGAAGAACGGCGGCGGCAGGGGTGGCCCCGCCGCAACGGCCCTTATCGGCATGGGCGCGCCACCGAGCAACTTGGGCTCCGGCGAGGTGATTTCACTCCGTTGCTCTTTGTCAGACTGTAAGCACAAATAACAAGTCTTATTCAGTAAGTCTGAAAAAAATATTGATCGTGAGGACAGTAAAGCTCGAAATCATCACGGATAAATAAAAACTAAAACTACGACAGAAATCTGATGAAAATAACAAGCATGGCGTAGCAGAGTTGCATGCTCTACCTCGTCCGATTTGGCGTCGCTGTCCACCCACAACTGAGCGGTGCTCATCCATTTCCGCTTGTCGCCGTCGTCCGCCTTCGCCTCCGCGTCTCCGCCTCTCTTGGCGGCCTCCTGCTTCAACTCGTCGATCACTGCAGGCCAGGGCGCACGAACCACCGCGTCAGCGAACCGGGGCGGAGAGAAGAAACAGACCAAGAGACCACGACGCGTAAACTGTACACAGAGAGGAGGAGAGCGAGAGAGGCCTCTAGTTCTCACCGTCGGCGAGGAGGCGCGCGCAGAGCGGGAGCTCGCGCCTGAAAACCTCGATCTTCTTGCGCTCCTCCTCGAGGCTCCTGATACAGGACTCGATCCCTGCCGCCGGCGCCCCCTTGGCCGCGGCCGCCGCCATCCCGCCGGCGCTCCGCGCGGCGAACAGCCTGAGGTCCAGCCCCAGATCCAGGCCCATCCCGATCTCGCCGACGTCCAGCCCCATGCAGCACGCGAACGAGACGAGAAACAACTGACGAGGGCGAGCACCACCACGAGGAATCTTTCTGCGCAGAAGAATCGGCGACCGGAAGCCGAGACGAAGAAACAACAAGAGAGCAAAAGAGGCGGAGGCGGTGGGTGACTGCGTGCGAGGGGATCTGGATTCCGGAGGTGCGCCCGCCCTGGCATATATAGACGGGCGGCGGCGAATGGAATCTGCGAGCTGGACCGCAGGATGGGCGAGAGAGAGAGACACCGCGCCCCACAACCAGCAACCACGCGGCGCGTGGGGTGGGTGGGCGCGGGCGCGCTGCGTTGCCGATTCCTCACGTCGCGTCCAGCGCGAGAAGCTCGCGGCCGGACGTCTCTCACAACACTCCTCGGTGAATCAGGGATCCCTCGATCGGTGCGGCGCGGCCTCGAGTTACCGCTTCTCACGCGCGCTCCCGACACGGCCCCCGCGCTTCCCCGATTTCGCACCCTAGCCCGTCTGCGTGTGCGTGTTTTTGCGCCTACACCCCTCGCGTCCCTCCGAGGATTACGGCGGGGTCCCTTCCGTTTTTGCTTTAGCTTACGTTCCGTGCAAGTAACATGCGTGTTGAAGCGTATCGGGGCGCCTTGACAGCTTGCGTGCGTGCCCTGGTGAGATCCTGTCTGGCTGGCCTGGATGACGATGCCTTTTTTTAGACGTGAATCGTCCGTGATGATTCTTCTCGTCTCCTTGTCCCCCCCCGGTCTCACGGTCACGGCACGGGCGGGCCAAGGAGGCCCATCGGTTTCGGGCGCCGCCGTGGCGGATTGGAGTTTCGGAACGTCTGGAGGGCGTGGGGCGAGATGGATGGGATCCCTTTGGTTTTGTTGTTGGCAGCACGAGCAACGCTACAAAGTACGGTGGTCCTGCCGTTTGTTTTCTCTGGTTGTCCTCGCGCACGATGGAAGTCCAAGTCGGCGATACACAAGGCCGTACGTTCAGGATGGTTCCTTCCATGGCTCTATGTGGAGATCTTTTCCCCTGGGAATCTGGGAAAAAGGTTAAACTTCAGTTGTTTAATTTGGCAAGACTCGAGTAGCAAAGTGGCGTGTCATTTTTTTTTCAAGAAACACGGTGCATATCTCACTCTAGCTAGGGCCTAGGGGGAAAAGTATCATTAAGCGTTTAATATATTTTTATAATAAATTTATTTGAAGATACAAATGCTGCTAATATTTTCTACAAACGTTAAATTTAAGAAATCGTAAATTTATGGGACTAGGAGAGGAATGATGTGTTTTCGCCATTCGGCCAGTTAAAGAGGTGCTTGCGCTATTAGAGAAGCGTTATCACCGAGGTAATCGTGTCGCCGTACCAACAAGAATAATCCACGATACGACAACAAATGAGAACTAATATGGAGGCCCATAGTCTACTTTCAAAAAATTATTTAATAGATTTTTTATAGATATATATAGCTCCTTGAGATCATCTAAAGTTGGTGCACCAATGGCTAAGGCACAACACTCTGCTAGTGTCATAGTCGTCGGACCGCCAACCGCCAACGCTGCCCTCATCTCAAATCAAAGTTATCTCCACACTCGTCAAATATCGGGAATTCCCATTGCTAAAACTACTTCATCAATGTACACTTATTTTTGCAAACATAAAGGACTAGTACGCAAGAGTGCCACATCTCATGCATTTGGCCCGTCTAGATCCTTGATTAAAATCCATTTCAATAATCATAATTAAGGCACAAATCAATTAAGTTAACATGACAATCTGCATAATCTATTTATATATTTTTGTTGGCAGCATGAGGAAGATATTTATATACCGCACTGCTGCTACACGCGAGCGAGTCAAAGAGCATGGTATAGGTTGTATAGAGCATGAAGATAGATGGAATCAATTTATATATCTCACCTCATAAATTTAAGACATGCTTATATCTAAATTTTGGAAAGCTATGGAATGCCAAAATTCAAGCCAAATAGTATAGTGCATAAAGTGGATTCTAATTTCTTTAGAATAAAAAGATCTAAACAGGCCCAGTTAAAACACATATCTAAGAAAAAAGATCATCAAGGATGATGTCTACAGGACCAACTTACCTCTCTCATTGTCACTTCCCGATAAATCAAACATTTTTAATTTTGCCCAATATATATATAAGAAAATATTAATATGTATGATACATAATTAGTATCACTAGATAGATCGTTCAATATATTTTTATAATAAACTTATTTGAAGATACAAATGCTGCTAATATTTTCTACAAACATAGTTAAATTTAAGAAAGTTTGACCTGTACAAATCCTATAGCATAGTGTCATCTTTTATGGGACGGAGGGAGCACGCATGATGTCTTTCCTTAGACGTGACTTGCCGCCATTCGGCCGAGGATAAGAAGTTATTGAGGAGGTGCTTGTGCTTGGCTAGAGAAACGTTATCCCCAAAGGTAATTGGGATCGAAATTGAACGAGCAACATCTGCATCTGCTCGATCACGGATTGGCTTACAAGCCAAGCGTCGCACTTTTTTTAATTTAACAAATAGTATTTTTTCTCACAACAAATCAAATCAAAAGCCCATGTATATATATTTTATATATAGTATACTACTACTATGGGAGAGGGCCACCAAAATTAGAACAAGGCAAATAAGGGTCAACTAATGACAAATAAGGATCAACTAACAGCTATAAAAAAAAGAGTCAATTATTATAGACAAATAACAAAAATACTTCTAGGTGCGAGAGTGTGTCTAAAACTTTAAATAGGTTGTTTTTTAGGGAGGAACATGTCGTCTACTCAGGTTTAAATTCTAGATTTATCACGGATACTTGTATTTTGTTCAATTTCGAGTATAAGCATATCGGTGATCTTATCAGTCTCAGAGATTTTTTTTTTTCTGTAGATGAAACTTGCACTATGTGAGTATTACTCCCTGCTAAGTCCCTTGTATGTTATAAACGATGTAAACCAATTATCGATAGCAGCAGCAGTACACGGTAAAAATTAACGCCCCGCCCAGCAGAAATGGTCCACGTACCCATGCCATGACCGGCAGACGTGCGCAACCGGCCAACCGACGCGACACGGCACGGCCGCCGTGATTTCCCTTTCTCGTCAATGAGAGGGTCGCGCCTCGCGAGTGGACGCATCTGGAGTGGATATGGATTGGGCAGGGAGATACGAGTACTCCTCTGGCCGTCTGGGCAGCGGAACAACGGGGACCGTGGCCCGGCCCGCGCCCACGGTCGGGGCGCTCGGACGTGCGCGGTGACGCGGCTCACACTCACACGCGCGCGGGATCGGCCCGCCGCATCTGATAGATAGCGTACGGTCTCCGCCCGCCCGCCGAGTCGCCGCGCGACACGTTACGTACGCACACCGCCGCAGCCGCACCTTATCTCTCTCCGCCCGTTTCTTCTTTGGATTTGGAAAAATTGTATCCCTCCGTTTCGGTCTCACTCGCATGCGGCGAGAAGACGGAATCTACACTGATGATGCCTGATGGTTCACGTACGGTTGGCTCGTTTCTGCGTCGATCTTTTTGGGAGAGGGATGGGCTAATTTGCGCCCTGTGTTTAATGGATGCCTTGCTTTTCCACTGCCACGTATCTTCCACCTCAGGACAGGACGGACGGAACTCTTTCACTAGGACTCTTAAGAGTACTCCCTAGCTAGCTAAACTCTTTTTTGGTCCACTGGGCTTCACTGTTTGAGACAGGGAATCTCAACCCAACCCGGCCATTACTTCAGGGACGTATATATTCCACTGAACGCAAAGACGAACCTCCTCCGTTAGAAATCCTGAAGAATATTCAGAGGAGAACGACAACATTTCTATAGCTACGTGGAATTACGAGCTAGGCAATCGGGGTGTGTTTGCTTCACGGTCTCTCGGGCGAGCTCCCGGCCAGGCAGTGATCCTGCCCAGGCGCCCGAAATCAGATGCCTAGGAGCCATGCTCGCGCTGGGCAACTTTGTCGGGTGCAAAAAAAAAAAAAAAAAAAAAAAAAAACCCTCTTAGGCTCTACTATGACTCTACTATCGTTTATTAGGACATGTTTGTTTGGTGATCTAGCTAACTTGTCTGGGTTAGGTGGCTACTAAAAATGGGTTTTACTGTGGTAGTCCTAAATACTAACTGTGAGTTGTTTGTTTGTTTCGATCGTAATAGATAAAATATATATATTTATTTTTTTGTTTTTATAAAATAAGATAAAGAAGTAAAGTTTTAGTATCTTTCTATATTTGACTATCCCCAGCAAATGCTTGAAGATCGATACAATTCAAATTTCGTAAAATTGACTCTTATTTATTCGATTAGTATAAAATTGTTAACTTCAACTATCAAACTATCATGTGCTGAAAGGTTAAGCACTGACGTTTCTTAGAATGAGTGAGATCAGAAAACCTGAAATCATTGGTTACTGGGTCATCTCTAAAATTTGAAGCTGAACGTTTAGCCGTGATGTACTGTTGATACCTCACAGACTCACTGTGCCATACATCTCTGCCGGGTCAAATCGAGCCGGTTCCTCTGGGACCATACAAGTACGAATCTTCTACAAGAAGGCCGGCGTCTTCACCAAGGTGCTTGAAGCACTCTGCAACTACAACGTGCAGGTCACCAGCCTGAAAACGATAACATACTATGGCTACGCCGAGAGCGTCTTCACCATTGAGGTAAACTGTTTGCAAAACACTTGCCTGCACATAAATAAGTAAAGTTTTAATATAAAAATCTTTCTCCTAGGAGATTCAGCAAGATTTGTTTTTTCTTTTCCTACATTAATAAAGTATTTAATAAATTTAAAAATATAAAAAAATGAAGGGCTCATATATATTTGAGGTATTACCTCTTAGCAAGTAAAGAGAGTACCATAACATTGCTCATTAATAGACTCCTGATTGCTACCTAGGCCAGACAGGTCAGACAGCTATCACAGGATCTAATCCAAACGGACCTATGCCACTTCCTACTTGTCCCACTGTGTGGTACACCCACGACCGGAGAGAGCTATGATTCATGTTAGACTTGGAGAGTTAGGGTGAGAATTTGTTGTTATCCCCACCATTAGTTTAAGCAAATAGAAATAAAGCATGTGAACCGGTCCTTGGTTAGGTCTACTGTTCACCTAAACTGTTAAAAACAATGTTTAAATGGTAAACGAGGGTTGTCTGTGTCGTTTAGTTCCTAATAGTTGGACCGTTTAAATCCGTTTAAACCGGTAAAAATAATCTAAATGGTCCGAACAGAATGGAGTTAAACATGATTAAATAGGTTAAACAATCTTTTAATTCACCATTTAATCAACAAGAGAATTACAACCACCACATTGGCACCTATATAATTAACATCGTAAATATATGAAGTGGAATGAGATTTAGTTTTCTTCCCCAGAATGTTATTTGCTAGAATACTTATTTTTTACATGCATAAATATGTAGTACTTTCTAGCATAATTTTTTGTAATATAGATTGACGTAGTAGATTCATCATAAAATAATAATTGAATAATACTTTTTTTTTTTTGCAAAGTTTCACCTTATAAACCGTTTGATGTCCCAAACGGCCAAACGACTTATATCTGTGACTGAAGGAGGAAATGCTAATCTTACATACTTTTTCACTAAGAGGCACTAATCAAAGCCATTTAGAGACCTTTAGTACCGAAAATGCCATATATCCACAACACAGAAAGTATATATGGTTGGGCAACTGATAATCGCATCTCGATCCACTCCACTGTGCAGCTAATCTTCTAGCACTTTACCAATGCAAGAAGACAGAATCATGGGCTGGCAAAGGATAGAAAAGTCGATGTCACTCTTTGAGACCTCGAGAGAAGATGGAAACAGACACAAGAATCCATTGTACCTGCCCTCTCTTATCCAAACCGTAGAATGTGGACAGTGGATTGGTTGTTATCTCCAACCCGGTTGAAAGGTATGGTGTGTCTCGTCTGAGTTGTGTGGCCACTTGAAAGCATTCGTGAACGTTAGCGTGTAAAGTTTCCTAGCCTTGTGTCAATCATTGATTTTGTAGTTACAGTCCTTGTAAAACCACACCCAAAAACTGCTGAACTTCTGGTGTTTATTGTGAGCTTGCAAGAAACTCTGCATGAATGAAAATTGTGGGGATCCTGCTTGGGACATGAAAGTTTCACATGATGAAACAATACAGTTTTTACAGAAATATATGTATTTTCTTCCTGCACCGTGGATGGGGTTTAGCTACTACCTTCTTTTTTTGGTGTGCCATAGACAGGCAACTCAACAGCTGCAAATTTTCAATTAAGGATTGTTTTTAGATACCACACGACGACAGTTTCATGCTAGTATAAAACTTGATCCAGAAGCTGATCACCAAAGAGAGAGAGATGCCCCCCACTGAAAACAACTTTTCGTCAAGAACTGATTTCCAGTGCCCGCCTCCAACCATACGAAACGAGAATCCACGAGAACCTATCTGCCCTCATCTTGACAACGCTGGGCAGGGTTCTGAAGCAAAACAAAAGGCGCGCACTTTGGACGAGCAGGCTGAGGAATCTCTCTCTTTTGAGCCACCATGCACTGGTGATGCATCTAAAAGGAGGAAAACCCGATGATACGACAAGGGGATGCCTCCCAGAAATGCAGAATGTGGACTGCTCTGGACTCTGGCCAAATTAAAGAATAGCATTATCATCAGTGCTGAATTGGATTCCTTGATTGGTTAAAATGACTCTCCAATTGCATGAGAATGGCATTGTTTCATGCCTTTTCTGTGATTGCAACCAGGTTAGTGGCTAGGCTACCCTCGTCCTTTCTCTGCTGATTGCGCAGAGGCTTTTTATCCCTACTAGTAGAAGGTCAAATTTTTCGGTCTCTCCGCTTTCAGGCACTTTTTCCCTACTACAAATTGGCTTTTTATCCGTGTATGTTTGAAAACTAGTGCTAACTGCCAACGTTAACAAGTATTAGTAGAGACCTACCGATCTACTAGATCCCTGCGGTTCCCTGTGCCGACCTGAGATGACAGGTGAGCAAGGGGCTAGGTCAGAGACCAAAAAAAAAAAAACTGCTCAGACATTTCATAACCTTCTAATTTACTCCCTGACTCCCTGTAATAGGCAGCAAAATTCTTGTGAGACCATAGGTGAAACGAATTGGTTATTATCCGATTCTTACTAGAGAGCCAATAATTTGAACTTAACAATTTTAGTACAAGTACACAGCTAATGAGCTACAATGCAAAGATATGTACACACTACATAATAATAAAGACATCATAAGTTTCAGAAATATCTAGGTGCATAAATAGAAAACGGGAGGGGGACAAAGAAACATCCCCATCGGAGATGAGGGTGTGTTTAGTTGGGGAGGTGAAAATTTTTGGGTGTCACATCGGATGTGTCGGAAGGATGTCGGGAGGGGTTTTTGATACTAATAAAAAAACAAATTACAGAACCCATAAGGAAACTGCGAGACGAATCTAATGATACTAATTAATCGGTCATTAGCACATGTGGCTTACTGTAGCACTTAAGGCTTTTCATGGACTAATTAGGCTTCAAAGATTCGTCTCGTGATTTTGTCGAGAACTGTGCAATTAGTTTTTTTCCGTCTATATTTAGTACTTCATGCATGTGTCCAAACATGCTCTTTTACCGTAGGAGGCAAAAAAAAAAAAAATTTGGAAACTAAACACGCCCTGAGTTTTCCAAATCTCTGTTGGGAAAAAATTGCCCTCGTTTCTCTAATAGGGAAGTTGTCTCGGAGAATCGGAAATCGGGACCATTGATATCTCTATTCCTTTTACTAGTCCAATGCAAGTTTAGAAAAAATGACACTAGCTATACCGTGTCAACGAGGCTGGAGAGGCTGGAGTAACATGGATCCATACGCCGTGTGGAAATTTGTCACCCCAATTCAGATAGGGTCCAGCTACCAGAAGTCAAGAACTGATGATGGAGAGGTTGCAAAGGACAAGTCGCATTCTTGGCCGTACCTGAACGGCTAACCTAAAAACGGCCCATGGCTGCCTCGAGGGGCCAAAGGAATTAGAGATACGAGGGCGCGCCGTTAGTGGCCTCTCAGGCTGTTTAACATTCCATTTAGTTAGTGCGTTAGATAAAAATTCTACGATTTTGATGAAATGCCTCACAACCGACATCCATCCATGCATTCAACCACGACCATAGATAGGTGAAGCAAGTGGATGCATTCAATGAAGCACAAAAATCGAACAAGCATGCATGCACTTGCTGAGTGCGATCATTCATGTCACTCATTGGTAGTAAATCAAAAGTAGGTGGACGCATTCAATGCATCTGTCCATTGACTATAAGATTTTGGACCTGCTGCTGCTGATTTGTAGGGCTGATTTATTATAAGAGAAAAATAATATTCTCATGGCTAAAAAGTAGAGCTGATTCTAGATAATCTCAAGTGAACAGGGCCTTTACCATCAACCGACGAAAAACAAGTGGGCACTTCTTACCACAAATAAAAACAAATGGGCATTTCTTACCAGTTACCACGGACGAAAAACAAACAAGTGCGCACTTCGAGGACCATCCATCTGGTGTCAATGGGCATCTGTACTTCCATATTCATAAATGAGGTTGTTGCACCTAACAATAGCTAGTACGCTCACTACTCCTTCAGCTTCGCATGCGTATATAAATGTGTGTCATCCCTTGCTCAATCGCACACACTCCTCCCAACATTTGCATATGTCCTCAGCGTAGTTCATACATGAGGAATCCGCACTCCTCCCAACATTTCCCAACATTTGCATATGTCCTAGGTGTAGTTCATACCTGAGAAAGCCATAGGAACACCTGCATAGGTCCAGTAAATTTTATCAAGCACAACTAATGGCCTAAGAACATGTTGCATGCCAAGAACCACAGGATAGATCTGTGTTGTGGTCTCGCACGATGACTTAATTAGCATGTGATTATGGTTGTAACGATATGTAAGTAGCACATGACTTTGATCCTGACAAGCGCCATCTCCGCACGTGTGTTGGTGTGACTGCTGGTGTCCATTTACCATGTTTGCTTTTTATTCTGCTGACTTTGGGATCGGATGGCTATGGCTCTGATCTGGAGAGCCTAAACTAACGAGGCAACTCCACCTCAAGACAATCAAGATTCACGGCCGCAACCATGTTGGATCAGCGTAGTTCACATAACATCATTTTGTCTAATGTTCAGTGCATGTTCACCACGTTAGATGAGTTTAAAATGGTTCCTTGTAATTGTACAATGTTAGCGCATAATACAGCAGCAGAGGCACTAGGAACATGATGTTAGCTATAGGCGAATGGGCCTTGGCAAAACTGCCCTTAACCCAATTGTGCATGTCTCAGGGTTCAAACTTACGGCGAAATTTCAGCCAGAATTCACAAAATATGGTGTTTTTGAGGTGATCAAAATTATAGATTTTGGTTTAAAAATACCGTGTTCACATGTTAAATAGGATTTGTGTCAACAAAAATAAATAAGTCAGTATCTAGGCTAGAGGAAAGTTTCCACCTCCACTTTTCAAAAAGTGAAAGGATCAAACCTCATATCATCCCCCTACCCTATGAAATCTAAGGACTATAAAATCAATTTATTAAATTAAATTTGGCCGTAATTTCGGCCGTGACCAACACTGAAAAATTGAAACCATGACATACAAATATTGAATAAGCAGCTGCATAATAACAACAATTAACAAGTACCTACACATATGAGAGATGTAAAAAATAATTGGGGAAAAGAATCGGAAAAGCAACAACGAGGGGTGGCAAGCGCTGATGAGGGCGATGAGCGCGAGCTTCACCTTGAAGCCTCCGTGCGCACCAGCCATCGATCGTTGCCTCCATGCATCACGCCGCCGCCAATCCTCGCCTCTGTGCGCAGCCACAACAGCCAGTTCTCGCCGCCGTGCGGAACCACCGCTGCTAGTCGTCGCGACCTCGCCTTCGGGGTAGGTAGGTAGGGAACCAGCACGCCGCCGCGCTGATGTGCCGCTGTTCCGTTGCAGACCAGGCACCGGGGGCCTACGAGCGGCCGGCCGAGGCTGGGGGCCTGGGCGCTGCCCGCGTTGGGCGAGTGGGCGTCAACACCTAGGCGGACGGCGGAAGGTGGGCCAACTCCGCCGGGGCGCCGGGCCCGAGTGGCACTAGGGTTCTCGGCACACGGCCGCAGCAGCGCTTCGTCGTACAGCGGTGTCGGGGACGTGAGCTTGAGGATGGGATTACAGGCGCTAATCTTCCCAGTCCCAGGTATTGATTTTATTATTAAGTGGGCTTTTCTTTTGTGGGCCTTATTTATTCTTCCAGCTTGCAAACTTCGCTCAGACTGCTATTCGACTTGAGCAAACTATACGAGAAAAGAAGTAGTACGGGCCCTGCGGCTAGGGTGCGTCCGTGTCCAAGAATGTTTTTCCCTTTCCATTTTTATTTCCTTTCTCTATTTCTTTTTCTATTTCCATTCCTTTTATCTGTTCCTTTTTTATATTTTATTTACTCTATTGATATATATTCTCCTTCATTCGTAGGTTACGTGTACTATTTTCCTTCCTTGTTTTGTTTTTTCGTTCCTCTATGTCTGCTTTCATTTCGTACTTTTGCAATATTTCATAGACGTTCCCCCGATATGATTTTATAATATTATGGTACTATTTGATCGAAACTTTTCTGACTTATTTATTGCTCGATAGCCCTCGAAGGGCCTGAATTACGGGAAGCTAACCCAACTACGACGTTCATATCTGACCACTTGCTTTCCCTAGATAAGCAGTATGGCAGGCAGGCCACTGATTTGAGGAAGTGCATTTGAAGAGCAGAGGACGCTGAGAAGCAGACAGAAGCCTTGAAGTGCAACTTGCGGAGGCTAAGGCATAAGCAACTAGAGTGGAGAGTCATGAGGCTGTAGCAATTGAAGCCTTCAAGCAAGCCGAAGGCCAGCACACTCAATAGTTAAAGGATTTCTACCTTGTCACTAGGGCTAGGAGAAGGACCCTCACTTTGGAAGAGAGGGAGTGCCCCATGCCAGGTGGAATTTCAATTGCAACTATGGAGAAAAATCCAAGCGGCGATTGTGGACCTGCACCCCACGCCTCCCCATGTAATTTCTATGACAGGGTCAGCTGATGGAGAAGAAATCCTCCCACTCACATAGCCACCGCCAGGGGATGGTGTCTGCTGTCATGCCATCCTCCCAAAGGATTCCTCAAGCTCTGAAGCATGATCTAAGTGGACACATCGTCCCCCCGTGGAATGAAGCTAATACGGTCCGAAGCTAAACCCTTAAAAGTTGTTCCGCGCAGGAGGATATGTACCCATATTGTAGTGCTTACTCTTTCTGTCTATAATATAATCCCACACACTGTAATGCTTTGGCCTAAGGAAAGTGAATCATAATTCACTCTTTTGTAGACCCTCGCATCAAGAGATGTACATGCGTTGTAGTTCTTACTCTTTTCATCTATAATGTAATCCCACCCAATGTTATGCTTTGAATCTAAGTGTGTTAGTTGCTTGAGCCCAACTCCATTAAATACTTCTTTACACTAACGTGGCATTGATTTGCTGGCCTAGAATAGGCATCATATAATGACAACCAACTTCTATGTTCCTTTACAACACTATAATGAAAAAAGACATGTTACCTTTCCTTCCTATATTTTTCTAACATTTAATGTACCAAATAGACCTGACTTTTCGTAGTAACGTGATATGAAAACATATTAGACATATGATCTTCCATTGCTATATTTCCTAAGATTTTCTATACAAGCACATCACCTGCAGCGAAGCACTGACATCTGTGGCTAGCCTAGTGGCTAGTCTACTAGAACAACATGCCAACATGGCTCTTCCTAATCCTCCTCCCTTCCTCTACGTGTCCGAGAGAGAGCTGCATGGACGCATTTCTCAAACCCATGTTTTAGTACCACTAGTGGCTAGTCGCTCTGCGTTTGGTCGGGCCTGCGTGATTGGCTCGGCGGATGCAGAAAGTGTCTGACGTGGAGCAGCTAAGTTTCCAACGTGCCGTTCCTAGCAACTGGCGTTTATATTATCACAGGCACTCAGAATCTTGTGCACATATCCGCAAGATTCGCCAGCTAATAACAATGGAGGGTAGCAAGACCTGATAACATATAGAAAGTCTGGCCCTTTGACGCAGTAGGAGCGGTGTGTCTACACATTGTTCCTGATCTTTGTTCATGTCATTATACAACACAAGGAAATAAGGAATAGGAGCGTAGTACTTGAAATCTCATGGCTATGAAAAGGCATACGTAGGTGTTGCTATTACAACAACAAAAATGCATTTTTTCTTTCTTTCGGAAATGCTTATGGCCGGGGTCCGGAAGACGGACGCTGATGTTGCCGTAGGCCTTGATGGTGGTCTGAACGGCCCACAAGTGCATTCCATTATACACGTATTTTTTACTGGGAAATCGTTCGGTCCTTGTTCACTTTTCAGAACGGAAACCCCACCCTCCACTCGTCGAGGTCCCAAACTCCCAGCACCACCGCCGCGTGCCGCGACTGCTCTGCCGCGGTGGCCGCCCGCCTGCCACCATCCTTCCTCTCCACCGAGTGGTGCTCGCGCGCCGCAGCTGGCGCTAATGCTGGTAGTGCTCGCTCCGCCTGCCAGGCGCACCACTCGCTCCCTCCCGTCGCGCGTGCTGCTCGCCTGGTCGAGCCAAGCCTAGTGCTGGTGGCGCTGGTGGTGGTGGTGCTCGCGCGCTACCGCTTATCGCCAACTCTGACCCCAACGGCCAGATTCGATCGACCCTGGCCTCCCCCATGTTGCAAAACACATGTTTCAAATGTTTCAGATGTTTCATAGGTATGTTGCAAGTGTTTTATATGGATATTACAAAAGTAGAACGGGATGTTGTATATGTTGCAATGGTTGTACATGTATGTTGCAACCTTTTGTTCCCAATGTTTCATCTATTTTTCAGACATATGTTCCAAGTGTGCTTATCTGGATGTTGCATATATTTCACGCATATGTGTTATGTGTTTTATCTGAATGTTGCGTATGTTTACAATGGTTTCAAGTGTTTTTGGTATTCTTGCAAGTGTTTTAGACGCATCTTTCAAGTGTTTCATCAGTCTTAAGACATATGTTGCAAGTGTTGCATCTATATGTTTCAAAAGTAGATCGGGTGTTGTATCTTTCTCCTCGCCTTTTGTTGCCTCGCCTCAGTATCTCCTCTGCCTACAGTGCCGCCAGCAAGGTCCGACAGAGCGTCTAGGTCCCTCTCCTTCCAGGTGCTCAAGTTGAGCATAGGGCAGCGGTAGAGGAGCAGGGCCAGTGTTGGCCTGCGAATGGGCTAGCGAGGCACGAGGCTTTTTTTAGGGAAAGAGGCACAAGGCTGCGAATGAACACAACGCGGGCTCTGGAGCAGCGTCCAGACGCGTCCAGCGGCCGGATGTCCGGACGTTAGCCCTTTCGGGTTTTTTTTTTGACCCAACCTAGTTCTACAGCGACTAGCTTCTGAATGTCACATCTATTGTTACACCGTTTCCCAATCGCTTAGTGAGCATAAAAGAAAAGGCTGACCTCGATATTTCTTCACATGGAGAACAGAGGAAGGAAGCAAGTACAAAGTATAGGTCCTGTAGACTTGCGATCTATAGTTGGATGAGCTACTTCTCAGCCATAGAACAGTGTTTTTCTCTCACAACGTTTCAGCATAAGCATCAGCATAAGTCAAATTTCAGCATAAGCGAACAGGTTGATAAAGGGCTGCTTGGCCAGTTGCCAATTTCCAGCCATTTAACTCATTTCTTACTATTTTTTCCAAAATAAAAAGTGTTTGACTTTTGCCATCGAAGCAAGAGGGCCGGGGGAACGCCATCAAGTCTCCACGGCGCGCACCAGCACCAGCACATCGACCTGCGCTTTATCCTTATCTTTCTGCCTAAAGGTGTTGGCTAGCTTTAGCTTTTTTTTTTTTTTTTTTTTACAACAGGCTAGCTTTAGCTTTGACCTCTCCTCCTTCCTGCCTGGTCCCCCGATATTTTTGAACCCTCTCTTTTGCCCTATACTAGTTGGTGCAGAGTCACCTTGTGAAGACTGAAAAAAGCCATGTAAACCCACTGGCTGGCGCTTGTGTCACTCGAAGACTCACAATTGCGCGTCACCATATATAAATTCTTCTTTGGAACCCTCTAATTTCACGACGTCGAAAGACCAGGCGATCGAACAGTACTTGACACTTTCTGAAATCATGGGTTTTGCAAACATGTGCTACAGAGTATTTCAGCTTTGTAGCATTTTCAGAATCCGAGTAATAACCGAACAGACAATTTTGAGACTACGTACTCTGGTATCTTCGTCTTGGAGAGCAGACAGCAGAGGAGGCTCTTGAGAATCTGAAACATTTGAGGCCGTCGTCGAGTGAATTCTTACCGGAAGCAGACGATGGGGCGAATCCGGAGGCCATCTGGGCGACAGGGACGGGAGCACGGGCCACACGGCACTCGGAACCAATCCCTTCGGCGATCTCTCGCCAGATCTTTCTTTCTTTCTTTTTCCCTGCAAATATGATTCACGCCCTGACGCCCAGCTCGGTTGGTTGGAATCTTGCCCGATCTTTAGCGGTGGACACCGACGCGACGCGACGCGCGCTAGAATCCCGTGCAGCTCGACGGGGACGTCGCTCTGCTGTGCTGTGCTGTGCTGTGCTGCCTCTATTCCTCGCGTCTCTCAGTCTCAGGGGCCATCGGCTTTCACATAAGAACCAGAAAATTGGGTCATCGGCTTCACTCAAATCGCCAGCAGACATGAGAAACCTGTGCCGTTAATGTTAGCATCACATGGAGACTTTTGGCAGTTTATGTCAGCTTCGCAGCAATTTATGAAGAAATCCGACCACGACAATAAATAAAATATAAATGAATCACGAAGAATTGGAGATTCGATTGCACAAGGGCGTGAGGAGGACGCTTGAGTTCGGTCCAGAGTCTATCCAAGAGTCCAGTGACCCCACCTCGAATGGACGGATCCCGGCAACCGCCACCTGACTATGACCGGAGACCACGCCGCACAACCAAACAGCTAAAACAGAACAGACTCCGACCTTACCAGATTCACATTCTGCCAGTGCAGTGTGTACCCCTCGGAACCGAAAATTCCCAGAATCCGACCACAACCAAACGAAGAAACTGATCCAGCCCGTACATGGTGTCAGTAGGTGAAAACAGTGCAAATCGCGTTACAGAAACCTTGCGACATTGACCCACTTTGCCAAGACATCCACATGACAAAAACAGCTGACCCATACAATAACCTGTGTCCTCTTAAACAAATGGGGGGGGGCAAAGAAACCAGTACCAAGTCTGTAGGAAGAAACAGAAAAAAGTGGTTGCACTACTGCTACAAACTTCATCCATATCAGAAGCTAAAAGGATGAAAGATTCACTGAAAAGTGGAAAACCCTGAAATCCTAAGAGACAAGTGCTAGTGCTCTCCTTTGCCTTTACGGTTCCATGACCACTAGGGTCATTTGAGGAGACCAAACAATACCATCCCCAACCCTGAGCAACAAAATGGTGGCCCATAAACTCAGAAAGAACGCACTAGAAGCCACACAGATAATTTTGTCCCTACATTTTCGGAGAGCACGGAACGGTTAGTAAACAGTTGATAACTTCATTAGACATTGAGGAACCTACTTTACTGGTAATGTTTGAAAAGTGCCATCGACTCCACAAGTAAAAAACTTCACACCACTCACATAGCTCCTAACTGTTCCATGATTACACATTCTCCAAAACAAAATCACCCAGCTTTTGGGTTTTAGAAGATCTGGATGGCAGGTTGCTACTTCGTCTTGGTAAAATGAGGGGCAAGCAGCTTCGAAACAGTAAAGCCGGTGAACGTTTCAACTCCTAATAGGTCCTTCAGTTTCTCATCACAGATTATTTTCCTCCGATCAGAAGGATCCTACCACCAAAGAAAGGAAGGAGGAAAGCAATTAAAAACAGAATTGATATTATTTAAAGGAATACGCACAAGCCATAGGAATTAGTTCAGTCTTCCTTACTACTATTCCCACAGGATCAATCTCAATGACTATAAACTCCAAATAATTCTGGGGCACGTGCAAATACATGAACAAATGGTGAGCTAAAAAAACAGAGAAACAGGAAAATTCCAGGGCCAGATTTGTTCAACTCAATCAGTGCCTTGATTTTCCAGCCCACATTTGTTTGATTTGAAATGTTTAGTAATAGACTTTTTTCCAGGGTTTTGTTAATTGGAATGCAAAGAAGAATCAAGCTCAGCAGAATCAGTGCATCACTGAGATTGAAATTTAGGATAACAACATTGAAAATCGGTTGGACTGGAAAGTAGCATCCAAAAGACAGGAAAACACAAATAATATAATATATTCGCCATCGAGACCACCTTTTTCTTTTTAATGGATCAACTAGTTAACAGTTTAACACAAGAATAGACATGACAAAATTGTCTGTGGTACACTGCAAACAGAAATTTTCATCTTGAATTAGGCGTCTGAATAGTTGGAAGGTGAATGGACATGGAGCTCATCACTTCATCAGGAGATGCAAGTGTTGGTATTATAATCCTTTATCATGATCGACAGATAGCTCTTTCAACCTGGCTAGTTAGTGAGTGTGCTTGTGCTGAGGAAGTAGAATTTATAGCTTCTTTAAGAAACATTGCAGCTTGCTGTGTTGTGGGTGCAGAAACTGACTAAACTTCAGTTGGATTGTGCAAGTGTGGTATCGACATATCGTTTGACATCGATGGAGAGTCAGATCACTGTGGTGTGGCATTTTCAACCCACACCTTCCAGAGAGAGTGCAATAGAGTAGCTCATGAATTAGTTCAATTAGCTAGATGTACGATGCATCGTGCAGTGTGGCAGCCACAAGCACCAGTCTGTATTACAAAGTTACTCAGAGGGAATGTAGTTTTCCTGAACAGTAAATAAAGTAGTCCCTTTCCCACACACACACAAAAAGAATAGTTACAAGATAAAACAAAAATGGAGAAGTGCATATCCTACCAGCCTATATATAGCTTAAAGAGACAAGGGACGCAATCCTACCTTGCGGCTGACACCCTAATGACAATGCATCTGCAGAAACCCCCTCATATTATTTACGAGAACATCACCGATTGCAACATTACTTCCTAAGATTTGGTCTTTGTGTTGCTACTGAGCTGATGTTCCTTGACTGTAGCAATATACTCCCTAAGTCCCTTGATAAATCAACTTCTAGAGTACTAACATCTATGACAGCAAAAGAAGTATAGTATGAAAATATACTTCATGTCATATCTAACTATACTGATTTTGTGTCATAAATATTAGTTTTTTTCTATAAATTCAGTCAAACATAAAAAAGTTTGACTTAGGACAACTCCAGAAGTTGATTTATCCAAGGACGGAGGGAGTATATGACAACAAACTTAAAATAATGCCACACAAGGGTACTTGGGTTTGGCTATTCAGTGACTATTTGAGAAGACAAGCTCACAGCATATCTAAAAAGGGTGAATTCCTCTACCTAGACCAATCATACATCAGTCTTCTGAGTTATTGCACCACTTATTTGGATGTCTAATAAGTGACACTAGGCATGAGGCTGCAGAAGAACCATAGAATGGTTAATGGTATACTAACACTTGCAAATACAATTTGGTTGGGCTGTGGCCCATGAAAGCTCAAACCTACAAGGCTATAATGCCAGTACTGTAACAAGGGTTTTGAAAATCTGTTTTCAATAATTTCCAGACCTATGCTGGGAGCCAGGAGACATCTCAGTGCACTCTGTTCTCTTATTTTCTTTCACAACAGTTTTCAAGAAGTCCAACATAACTTGTCAAAAGTGCCCTAGAATTTTCCATTCCCGCTACCCACAGGGGGTTTTCCAGTTACTGACAGTAATTGGCTGGTTGCTGCTGCAATTTAGAACTCTGGCTATTGGCCATAGTGGATAGGCATACAGCCTATATCTGGAAGGCGACTGAAATAAAAAAGGGCCTGAAAGAAAATAGAACTCGAGTATTAGCTACTCTAGAGCATCTGCTGAGGTGGCTTCTATACATTACCTAGTGAATAAGAATATAGTAGATTATACGGTACTTGCAGATGATCTACACCAGGGTAATAAACTAGATACTAGGAAGTTGTTAGCCTTGGCAGGGCAATATCATTCACTGTGTAACAATTTCATGAGTTCATATGCTCCATACTATTTCATGATAACAATAGATCCAAAAGTTCTAGTTTTCTGTCCTCATATAGCTCGAATTCTAAATACAACCCCACATATAATAATTACATAATGCAAGAGTACAAAAAAAAAACAGCATATCATATTGTATGCATATTCAATCATGAAAAGAAGCCTTAAGGTTCACAAAAAAGAGTCTCCAGCTTGAACGACTGAACCACTATCAGTATGCATTGAAAAGGCAAAGCATTTCACATTGATAGTAAAAACAGCAACGCGGTATCCACGGAAAGGAATTTACCTGCAGGTTGTTCTCTTTTATGTAGTCCCACATTTTCTTCACGACATCAGATCGTGATAACATGCTCTCACCAGTGCCGATAAATTTCACTAAATCATCCGAAAGTTGAAGGGGCACAAGAAGACCAGATCCAGCTCCAGAAGAGCCACCCTTTTGCTTCTTTCCTGCAAAGGATATTTCATCAACAGGCTAGTGAGAACAGAAACTCATGATTGGGTGAAGACGCTTATATATTTCTAACCTTCATTCCTGTCTCTCTTTTGTGGCTTCTCTTTGGGTGTTGATCTGTCAGGAGAGACAGGACCTAGCAAATCATAGTCAAATAAGTACTTTGGAGCTAGAAGTGGTGAGTGTTAATAAAATAGAGATAGGTTAGCCAAAAAGTTGATAAAATAATCTAACCATGGGGCATGGAACCTGGAGCTCATTATTTTACTCTTGTGCAAACATGTTAAATGGCACTATGCTTAACTAAACCAATAAACAAAGCTGGGAAACAAACTAGGAAGAATTTAAGCTCACATGAAATGTTTTTTATGTGCCACATAAAGAGTTTTTTAATGGCTCAATCAAGTTCAGATTTGCATTTTTCTTCCTAGATGCGAGAACATCTTTGTCGATAACACTGACTTCCTTTTCACTATTTTCCTTCTGGGACTTTTTCTATGTTCATTTCCTTTTAACATTCCACAGCAACTCTACATGGAGACTGGTACACACAGAATTATTGTACAATGGATCAGTACCCTCAGAATTCAATGGCCAGATATGCTTGGTCAAAGCTTTATTCATTTGGAACATATCAATCGAATTGACATTGAAGATCTTCCTCAATCTCTCATCGGGCAAAATCTTCCTCCTATTGTTTTGGTCTTGCAGATTATTTTCCCGAATATATGCCCAAAGCTTCTTGACAACCTTAAAGCAAACAAGCACAGCAAGAAAGAAGTCAGTGATATTATCCTCTTCATGATTAATTGGTATCACTCATCCAATGCAAGTTAGACATAGGACAGTAATCAGGTAACAGTGTTTACCTCTGTCCTGGCTAACTCAGAGGCACCGACAAACTCTTGAAGTGCCGGGGAAAGACTGCATAATTTTGTAAAGCCACCACCCCTTTTCTTGCCATCATTACCCCTATTTAACACAATGTGATATACAGAAAGAACCAGAATTACCAATAAGAAAAGTTGTGCACGTGCATAACAGAGCTGGTAAACCTGTTTAACAGTTTAAACTGTCAAGAAATATGACACAAATACGGTTGGTTTCTAATCTTATAAGCCATGTAAGACTAAAGTTCCAAAGTAACTATAAGCACAGGAATAATGGTAAACAAAGATTCAGGTGGGCAAAACCTGAGAACAAATATCTATAATAAACCCAACGCCAACAGTATTAGAACTACAAATGTCTGATACCCACATATTTAAGAAATACTCCATTGTGATCCTGAATCCTGAGTTATCGAAGAATATAGCAAACAAAAGGAATGGAAAATGAGAATCGAATTAAAACTAACTAGTATGAATGAGAGTCACTGATAGGCTATCCTGTTAATGAACTTTAAAGATACTAGTACGATATTCCATCCTAATCATAACCGAAATAACGGTTCGTTGAGTTTGTGGAATTAACAAACACCAGTGCAACCTTTCAATGGACCATAGTAAAAAGGAACAGACGTGAATACAACATTCCATAACTCATATCATCTTTGAAGATATCCAAGCAAATCCAAATAGCTAAGTTTTCACACTCCATGTCATGTGTTGGGATTTATTTGTGGATGAGATAGCAAGGGATAGTTGTGGCAATATTCTGGGCATCTCCCTGAACCTTGTCAGCGCTGCTGAGGTGCTGGGATCAACTACTGCACCGCCTAGGCAGTGCTGAGGAGGAGACTGAGATGATGAATTGAAGCTTGGCTGGCTTGCATAATGCCATTTAGGGATAAATTTCCAATCCGACTTCAGCTCCATATACAGAAATAACTTTCTAACACACCAGTGATAAGATATGGTTACCAATCTCAATCTAACTTAACTCTGGACTGGTTTTGCGAAGATGCAGCAACTTTGGCAGACCTACTGTGTCTAGCAGAGGTTATGTACCCCACATTACATCTCCAGCACTTATAAGGGAGAATATCCAGCGCACACAGAGTGCAGTGAGTCCCTTTAGGATGTAAATGAAACTACTCAGGATGCAAAAAGCAGGAGTGAAATAGTCACATCATGTCCACTTTAGGGCATGTTTGGCTGCACACCAATCCAACATAATCCACATGGGTTGGGAGATATTAGGGTGCAAAAATAGTTAATTTTTCACCCTAATGCCTCCCAACCCATGTAGATTGGGGTGGATTGATGTGCAGCCAAACAATCCCTTATGAGGATATTATGCTATCATGAAGAAATTAGCAACATTTTTTTTGGAGGAGTTTAGCACAACAAACATTTGTATTCTGGCCTGTGTGAAACATAAAAATCTACGGAAGCCGGAAGGTGGTAGGTGCGAGTAACAAGACAGAAGAACACAAATTCACCAATCTCGCACAAGAACAATCATTTCTAGACCATCCTAATTAGGCTATGCAAGCCATAAACCACAAAATATGCAAGGACTGATGCTTCTTTTGGCATTCGCATGACAAATCTGGAAGTAGGAAAAAATGAGTCACATAAAGCAGAAAACATCATAAATCAGTTGCTAGATTGCACAAACGTCGCAAAAAATAAACTAACCAGCTTAATGCGGTAAACAAGCAATACCAAAGCCACGCGACATCTTACAATATCCGGGCCAAAATCACACCACCAACGCTAACCAAACAACCATTTCCTACTGTGCAATCCAGAATCCTCCAGGAAGGAATGCCGAGCTGAACCCTCGAATCCCCATCACTATTCGCATCGGCAATCTCACCACAAACGCACGGTGCCATTCCCTCACGATTCGCCCAAACAACGCATCACAGAATCCTAAACGAAGCAGCAAATGCAAAGGGAGAGAAACGGAGAGCAAAAGCCCCTCACCGCTGCTTTTTCCGGGAGCCGCTGCTATCCCCATCCTCGTCTTCCTCCTCCTCCTCCTCCTCCACTTCCTCCTCCTCCTCCACCCCCTCGCCCTCCTCCGCCTCCGCCTCCGGCTCCTCCTCCTTAGGCACCGGCGCCTCCTCGGGCTCCTCCTCCTTGGGCTCCTCCGGCTCGTCCTTGGCGGCGACCTCGGCGAGGAAGAGGTCGACCTGCTCCCGGATGAAGGCCTTCTTGTGGGAGAGGTCGGCGCCGAAGTCCTCCTCGAGGCGGCGGCGCAGGGCAGCGGTGGTCGTGGTGTTGAGGTCCGACGACCGCAGCACCTCCTGCAGCCGCTCCACCAGCTCCGAGTCCGACACCATCGCCGCCCGGTCGGTTTGGGAGTCTCTGGCTGGCTGGCGTACGGGTGCCGGGGTTTCGCCTGGTTTGGTTTGCGTGGGCTGAAATGTGGCGGCTTGCGGGCGTTGGGCCGCCCAAATACACCGTCACTCACGTGCCCCGAATGAGAGAGGGGTCTACTGCCTTCTCTCTCTCAATGTGTCGTAAATGCTGCGATTGTTTCTGTCTAGTAGCACGTTAATTAATTAGTGAAAAGAGTAAATCATTACCTTTCTGACTGGCAAGTGACCTATGGCTACTGTTACTTTTTCCGCACCAAATTGTAAGACGTTCTGTCATTTCTAGATTCATAGCTTCTACTATGTATCTAGATATAATATAGGTGCGTAACAAAAGCTATGAATTTAGAAAAGCCAAAACATCTTATAATTAGGAATAGAGGAAGTACGTTTCATGAATAATTCACTTGATAGCAATACATTTACTTAGAATTTCAATATTGACCAGAGTGGCCCTGTTCGCTTCTCTTATAATCCGTACTTTTCAGCTTGTTTTTTCAATCGAAACAGTAATTTTCTCTCACAACAAATCAGCCGGAACAGTATTTCGGCTTGTTTTTTCAGCGAAGCGAACGGAGCAGTATATGTAGATTAGATAGGAAGTGCTTTGATTTAGACATGTTAGGGTAACCTATATGGAATTGTTTCCATTCTGTAACAATTCATTGGCTTTGTCCCTTCTAGTGAATTAGCTACTATCCCTTCATTTCAAATTACAAGTTATCATATTTTTCTAGATATATGGAACAACTTATAATTTAGAATGGATGGAGCAGTTGTTACTGTACTGCTAAAAGTCATTTTGCATGACAAGACTCCGATACAATGAAAATTTTGTGACAAGGCTATTGATAGGAACCCTAGTCCTACCGGGAACTGATCTCAGGTTGTATGAGTAGGAGGGGAAAGGTCGAGGCTTGAGCGAGCGAGGAAGACGGCGTGGAGGCGCCGTGACTGCGTAGGCGTGAGAAGGCAGAGGATGGAGGCGCTACAGTACCATCGCTACAGTGCCGCGGAACTGTTCACGGAAGAAAGAAGGAAGAACGGCTAGGGTTTCTCCCGGCTCCATGAGGAAGCCGGAAACAATAATTGTTTCTGCTTAATTAATCCCAAAGGGTGTTTACAATATATATAAGTCTCTCTCTAAATAATAGAAAATTATCTCTAAAATACTATAAAAATAGAATAACTATGGGCTTTTAGCCCCCCTCTGACCGGCAGACTCCCTAGCCACTGTTGGGCCTGCGCCTATAGGGAATTCCGGTCATAACATCTCTCCTCGCCTGGACAAACAGCTCGTCCTTGAGCTGGAACTCCGGGTAGGCCATCTTGAACTCAGCGACCGACTCCCAAGTGGCGTCTTCAACAGGCAGGCCACGCCACTGAATCAAAACCTTCCAGACATCGCATGGGCGGCTTGCGCGCAACGACGCGTTTCCGGAAAGGTGAAGGATGCGGGCATCTGAATCGGCGGAAGAGCACCGGCGCCGCAGCGGGTGGTCGCCATGCAGTCTTCGCTTTCAAAGAAGTCGACGTGGAAGACATCATGGAGACGCGCACCATCCGGAAGTTGTAGGCGATACGCCATACGCCCGATACGTTCCAGGACGCGGAAGGGGCCAGCCCACCGTGGCCCCAGCTTGTGCTTGGCGCGAGGGTCGAGGGATCGCGCATGATGTGAAAGAAGGCGCAGCTGCCACTCCAAGCACCGACGTCGAACTCCACCTCTCGTGATGAGCGTCGTAGTAGCGCTTGGCGAGCTATTGAGCTTGGACAAAGACGCCGGACTTCGCCAACATCTCATCGCGCCACGGAGAAGAGCATCGGCCGCGCTCAGACGGGCGGCCCCGGTCGGTAAGGCGTAAGAATCGGGTGACGGGAACGCCTGCAGACACCACCTCAAAGGGCGTCGCGAAGAGCCGTATGGAACGAAGTATTATAGCAATACTCCGCCCATGATGGCCCGATCCACCCATGCGCAAGGCCTATCACCTGTCACACAGCGTAGGTACATAGCAATCACCTTGTTGACCACCTCCGACTGGCCATCCGTCTGAGGATGGAATGCTGTGCTCATACGAAGAGTCACGCCCGCCATTTTGAAGAGATCACGCCAGACGTGACCGGTAAACACGGGTCCCGATCGGCGATAATGGATGTCGGGAACCGTGTAAGGCGTGACGACGCCGTCGAAGAAGGCGCGGGCGACGGTAGCAGCCGTGTAGGGATGCCCGAGCGCAATAAAATGTGCATACTTGGAGAAGCGGTCCACGACGGTGAGGATGACGGACTTGTTACCGACCTTGGCGAGCCCTCGATAAAGTCCATGGAGATGTCCGCCCATACTTGGGACGGCACCTCCAGGGACTGCAGCAGCCCCGCTGGGCGCATGGCATTGGTCTTGTTGCGCTGGCACACCTAGTCTTGGACAAGTACGCCATCGCCGGGGATATAGAAATCCGAGCGAAGGCGGTGCAAGGTCTTCTGAATGCCCTCATGGCCGGCCCCATGGGCAAGCTGGACAGCCTGATGGCGAAGGTCGCTGGCGTCGGGGATGAAGATGCGGCGGCCGTGCAGCAGGAGACCAGCGTCCACACGCCAAGGAGCAAACAGCTCTCCCGCTGCCAAGCGTTCCTGTAATAAAACAGCGTCTGGGGCAGCAGCAGTGGCGCGGCGGATGTTGTCGAGGAAGGCAAACGAAGGCCCCAACGTGCGTACCGCCTTGGTCATTTGAAGCGTCATGCGCGCCGTGGTCGGGTCGGCGTCATGGCGGGACGGTAGCGTCCGCCATCGTGTTCGGCAGCGCCTACCGATACTCCACGGCAAAGTCGAAGCCAAATAGCTTGCTGACCCACTGGTGCTGAGGCACGGTCGACAAGCGCTGATCCAGAAGGTACTTGAGGCTGTAGTGATCCGTCCGCACAACGAAGTGGCGACCCCAAAAATACGGCCGCCAATGCCGCATCGCCTGCATGAGCCCAATAAGCTCACGCTTATAGGCAGCTAGCTTGAGATGACGCGCCGCAAACGGCCGGCTGAAGAATGCGAGGGGACCGGCGCCCTGGTGAAGGACGGCGCCGAACCCCGCTCCCGAAGCATCGGTGTCGACCACGAACACCTTGTTGAAGTCGGGCATCTGCAAAACCGGCCCGGTGGAGAGGGCGCTCTTGAGCGCCGAGAAGGCTGCCTAGGCCTCATCGTCCCAGGAGAACGCGTCACGGCGCAAGAGGTGCGTCAGTGGCGCCACGACGACGCCGAAGTCCCGGATGAACTTCTGGTAGTAGCCGGCGAGGCCGAGGAAGCCACGCAAGGCACGGGCGGACTGCGGGGTAGGCCAGGAAGCGATCGCCGCAATCTTTTCCGCATCCATGGCGACCCCCTCGGCGGAGATGACGTGGTCGAGGTACGCCACCGACGTCGCCCCAAATGAGCACTTAGAGCGCTTTAGGTGAAGTCGATGGGCGCGGAGAGCGTTGAGGACGACGCCGACGTGCTGTAGGTGCTCCGCCCAGGACGAGCTGTAAATCAAGATGTCATCGAAAAACACCAGCACGAACCTTCGAAGGTACGGGCGAAGAACATCGTTCATCAGGGCCTGGAATGTTGTCGGGGCGTTGGAGAGCCCAAATGGCATGACCAGGAACTCGTAGTGACCCTAATGGGTATGGAAGGCTGTCTTGCTGATGTCATCAGGGTGCATCCGCACCTGGTGATAGCCGGACCGCAGATCCAGCTTGGTGAAGAAGCGCCATGCAGCTCGTCTAGGAGCTCGTCCACCACTGGTATAGGAAACTTGTCCTTGGAGGTCTTCACGTTAAGGGCGCGGTAGTCGATGCAGAACCTCCAGGAGTTGTCCGCCTTATGAACAAGGAGAACCGGGGTAGAGAACAGCGAGGTGCTGGGCCGAATAATGCCCTGGGCCAGCATCTCGGCACACTGACGCTCGAGCTCATCCTTCTGCAATTGCGGGTAGCGGTAGGGGCGCACCGCCATCGGCGCAGTCCCGGGAAGCAGGTGGATGTGGTGGTCGTACGGGCGCTGCGGAGGGAGCCCCGTGGGCTTGGCGAAGATGTCGTCGTACTGCAGGAGGAGACGGTCCAACAGCGGCAGTCGCGGGTCAGCCGCGACCACGGCCATAACCTGCTGGGGGTGGGTGCCCTCGGCCCGGGCACCCCCTGCCACGTGACGCTGCGTTCGTTCCACCAGAACGACAGCGTGAGAGCGTCGCAATCCCACAGCACGGGCCCCAGTGTCCGGATGAAGTCGAAGCCGAGGATGAAGTCGAAGGCCCCCAAGCTGAGGCCAACGCAGGTGATGGCGAGGTCCTCGTCGCCGATGCGGATGGGCACGTCACGTGTGATCCCTTCGCACGCCAGGCGATCACCATTGGCCACGGTGACACGTAGATGCTCGCCACCAGTGGGAGAGAGACCGAGGCGGTGCATCGCAGCCCCTTGGACGAAGTTGTGCGTCGAGCCGGTGTCGAGGAGGGCGAGGAAGTGCGCGCCCTTGACGGCGACCGGTAGCAGCATGGCGTTCGATGGCTGGATACCAGCAACGGCGTGGAGGGACAGCACAAGGGCGTTAGCCGTGCCCGAGGTGGCGTGGTCAGCCGCCAGCTCCTCCGGATGGGCGACTGTAGGGCCATCCGCAGCCGCTGCGTCGGCCGACTCGTCGTCGATGTAGTCGGTCATCTCGAGGAAGAAGAGACGTTTGCACATGTGGCCATGCACAAACGGCTCGTCGCAATTGAAGCACAGTCCCTGGCAACGACGTTCCGCCTGTTCGACCGGTGAGAGACGACGGATCATGCGCGGCTGGCCGGGAACAGCAGGGGTAGCCGGCTGGGCAATGGCAGTCGGCTGGGCTGGGGCCAGGGAAGCCGGCGTCATCCACGCGGGGCATGGGCCGCGGCCCCCCCGCTGCTGCAACTGCTGGAGGGCAGGGAGGAACGCCGCCGTGCGACGCTCGAAAGCCCGCGCATAGTACATCGCCGTTTGCAGGTCTTGCGTGTGGTGCATCTCCACATCGCACTTGATGTGCCCGGGAAGGCCCCCCACATACAACTGGGCCTTCTGGCGGGCGTTGAGCTCAGGTTCATGACAAAGGACGGCGTTGTAGCGTTCGGAGTAGTCCGCCACCGTAGAAGTGAAGGGCAGCCGGGCAAGCTCTGCCAAACGGGTGCCCTGCGTTGGAGGACCGAAACGGAGCTGGCATAGCTCGCGAAACCGCTCCCAGGCTGGCATGCCTTCATCCTGTTCGAGGGCGTAGTACCAGGTTTGTGCCGCCCCACGGAGATGGTACGACACCAGCCACGTGCGATCCGAGGCGAGAGTGCGCTGGCCGCGAAAAAATTGCTCACACTGGTTGAGCCAGTTGAGCGGATCGACGCCCCCATTGTAGGTGGCGAACTCCAGTTTGTAGAACCGCGGTGGAGTGTGGGCGTCGGGGTGGCCGCTGCCCCCAGCGACAGACGAGGCAGGAGCGCTGTCGTAGAGCAGGGACCCGTCGGGGCCCCCGTAGAACGTCTCGGACGTCGTGGCCGAAGGCACGACGGTGGTGGACACGGCTGACGGTGTCATGGTGGTAGCCGACGTGTAGACTGGCGGCGTCGTGCCCATCAGTGCCCACGACGGGATGGGCGACGGCAAGGCTGGCCACCGCAGCTGACGCAGGGGAACCCCCTGGCTGCACTGCGGCATGCCGAGGGAGAAACTCGTGGGAAGGGATGTCATCGGCGCAGGCGGTGGCGGGGGCGGCTGCGACGCGGGCGGTGGAGGGGGCGGCGGAAGGAGGCCCGCCACAGATTGCTGCAGGGTGGAGACATTGAGGTTGAGGGCATCCACCGTACGGCCGATCTGATCCATGTTGTGGGCAAATTGTTCCATCACACCGGCTAAACCCTCGAGGGTGAGAGCAGTGCCAGAGGTCTCCGAGAGTTCGGAGGACGCAGTCGGCATCAAAACGGACGACACCGGCGTCGGCAGGACGCCGGAGGAGTGCGGAGCTGTGGACATCGTCCTAGAAATCTCTGATACCAAGGTGATAGGAACCCTAGTCCTACCGGGAACTGATCTCAGGTTGTATGAGTGGGAGGGGAAAGGTCGAGGCTTGAGCGAGCGAGGAAGACGGCGTGGAGGCGCCGTGACTGCATAGGCGTGGGAAGGCAGAGGATGGAGGCGCTACAGTACCGTCGCTACAGTGCCGCGGAACTGTTCACGGAAGAAAGAAGGAAGAACGGCTAGGGTTTCTCCCGGCTCCATGAGGAAGCCGGAAACAATAATTGTTTCTGCTTAATTAATCCCAAAGGGTGTTTACAATATATATATGTCTCTCTCTAAATAATAGGAAATTATCTCTAAAATACTATAAAAATATAATAACTATGGGCTTTTAGCCCTCCTCTGACCGGCAGACTCCCTAGCTACTGTTGGGCCTACGCCTATAGGGAATTCCGGTCATAACAGCTATGCTCCGAGGAAAATTTGTTCCATCATTTCTTACTAGGCCTTTCTCAACTAGTTGAGGAGAGAGAGTGTTAGGTAGTCATCCCCAAGCGATGGATCTAGATGTCATGACACCAACTAAAGTTGTATATCCATTATCCTGTTATTGATGCAGCTATACTTCCAGTCTTATGTAGTGATGCGGCTATCGGTGCAGTCCTATGTGACGTTTTGCAACTAGGATCTAGCAGGAATGATTAAATATTAAATATATCTATTGCATACTTGTACAACATTAAATGGTATCCCCTTGAATCAAGTATGCTTGACTAGTGAAAGGGTAAGCAGATGGGTCAAAATGTGCATTGCTTCAGACAACATGATTAACCTAGGATATATTAATTTATACCAATTGATAACTTCCCCTTTATCAAGAATTAGCTACCTGTTATTACTGCCAAAAATTAATTTGCATTACAAGACTATGGTCAAAGCAAAATTTATGTCATCCTTTCTTTTGAGGGAAGAGAGCATCAGGTGGTCAATTGAAGGAAGGACCTAGAGGTCATGCACCAATTTAATAAAGCGGTGTATCCTTTATACTATCTTAACGATGTGGCTACCAGTATAGACCTTTGTGATGTTTTGCAGCTAGGATTTGACATGTATTCATAATCCATCAAAGGGGCATTGTTTTGTCTTGATTGCTACGAATTACTTTACTAAGTGGACTTAGACGGTTCCTTCGAAAAATATGACACATAAGAAGATAATTAAGTTTATTACTGATCATATCATACATAGATTCGGCATCCCTCAAACATTAACTACAAACCAAGGGACATCATTTGTATCAAAGGAGGTAAGAGATTTTGACGAATTATATAAAATCAAGTTGTTCAATTCATCTCCATGCTATGCTCAAGGTAATGGCCAAGCTGAGTCTAGTAATAAGACTTTGATCAAGCTCATCAAAAAAAAGACTAAGGACAATCCAAGGAGGTGGCATGAGATTTTGTCTGAAGCTCTATGGGCACATCGCATATCTAGACATGGTGCTACAAAGGTCACTCCTTTTGAGTTGGTATATGGACAAGAGGTTGTGTTACCTGTCAAGGTGAATTTGGATGCATATAGACTTGCTAAACAAAATGATTTATGCTATTATGTACCACGATCTAATTAATGATGGATGATATCGATGAGGTGATCGATAAGAGAATCAAAGCTCTCAAGAATATGGAGAAAGACAAAGCTCGAGTTGCCCCAGCCTATAATAAGAAAGTTAAAAGCAAATCATTCAAGTTAGGGATTTAGTGTGGAAGACCATACTACCACTTGGGATGAAGAGCAACAACTTTGGCAAGTGGTCACCAAGTTGGGAAGGTCCTTACAGAGTGATCAAAGTGATTTGGGAATTCATATCTGCTAGAGACATTGCAAGGTGAAATCTCCCAAGAGCGATCAACGAAAGGTATTCAGAAAAAAATTCCAAGTGTTTGGCAAGAAGCCTAGATTTCTCTCCAAACAATGGCCGGCGCATGTATCGCCCTTAGAACAAATATGGTCGATGTATACACATTGCCCTTAGATGAGATAGCCGATGTGTTGGGCACCATTGTTATTTAGTGTTTTTATGTTTTCAGGTTCATACTTCATTCACCTAAAAATAGAGGGCATATGTTGACACACAAAAATGTGCTAATATGGAATATGGGATAGACCATCAAGTTTTCGACATCAAGAACGTTGAAAGGTCCTAATGGCTAGAGGAGAGGTGAATAGCCTAATAAAAACTTCTACAAATCACTAGAGCAAGTGATAGTAAATAATTAAGCGAAGCTTTTTGCACTAGATCTAGTCAAGGGTTGCAAGCCACCTATTCCAACAATTCTAGTATATTATGATCTCTATGTCAAGCAATGTCTATGTTACTACTCTCTAAACTAGTGAGCTAGTGAGAACTAATTCTACACTACACAAGAGAGCTACTGATAGCAACTACAACTATCACTACACAAATATATATGGAAGTAATGCAAGTTATAGAGATAGTTACCAATGCCGGCAAGAGACAACCGATCACAATATGAATACCAGGAGAAGTCCAACACACAATTGACACAGATTTTTCTCCCGAAGTTCACGTGCTTGCCGGCACGCTAGTCCCCGTTGTGTCGACCACACACTTGGTGCTTCAGCGGCTAATAGGTGTTTCACAAACCTAGCCCAACAAATGGGCACCACAAGAACTAACCCACAAGTGAGGGTAACTCAATGACACGAGCAATTTACTAGAGTACCTTTTGGCTCTTCACCGGAAGAAGGTCAAGAACCGGCACAAATCCTCGGGAGATGGCAACGAACAATCACCAACTTGTGCCAAAGCTCCTTTGCTGCTCCAAGGCGTCTAGGTGGTCGCAACCACCAAGAGTAATAAGAAAATTGCAGCTCAAACGATCCTCAAGTGCCACTAGATGCAATCACTCAAGCAAATACACTAAGAATCACTCTTAATCTCACTTTGATGATGAATCAATGGAGAAGATGAGTGGGAGGTATTTGGTTTAGCTCACAATGATGTATCACTAATGAAAATGTGCAAGAGAGTGAGCCCAAGCCATCCCTCTTCTATTTATAGAGCCACACAAGCTCCACTAGCCGTTATGCACTCAGTACCTCTGGACCCTCGCTTCAGACCCTGGGTCCGAATCATCTACAGGGAGGGTCCGGTTCACGGATGTGCGCCACCTGTCCCTGCGTTCAACCAAAGACATTGGATCTGAACGGTAACTTGATCGGCGCCAACAAAACTCAGTCAGAGGGTCCAGACCAGACTCATTTCACAGAGTCTGGACCCTGTGCGTCCTCAGCACCTCGCGCACGCACTCAGCCAAAGACGCCGGACTGGACTCACTCAATGCGACCGGACCCACGTGCCCTCAGGGTCTGGAGTGATCCGATAAGCATCCAGAGAGCATTTTAGCCTCCGGACCGAGTTTGGCCAAGGCGTTCGGACTGCAACAGTGTGGGTCCGGAGCTCCTCAGTGTGCCACGTTGCCTCCTCACATAGCTCGTCCACCGACCGGACTCATGCACCCATGTGAGGTCATTTCACTCGCTTGGGTCCGGAGCCAGGCTCCACGCTGCGCTGCCCTTCTACCACTCAACTAGAATCTAGGAACAGAGTTCGATCATGCTCAATGCTAGGTCTAGAGCCGCCAAGGCCGCCCGCTAGCTAGGGTTACAGTCCAGACCAGACTAACTCCTGGGTTCGAACCGCCTACACCAGTAAGGTCCGGTCCCCTGCCTTCTCCTCCTTTTCTTTTTCTATCTCTTCAACCACTTCACCCTTGCTTCCAAGTTGCTAACTACAATTTGTATAACTTATGTGCACATGTGTTAGCATTTTTCCAAGCATTTTTCAAGGGTTAATATGTTAGCATACTAGGTCCTAATGCATATGCAATTATGACTTCACCTAGTGACACTTGATAATCGCTTAGCCATGATTTTTCCCTCTTTATAGTACGGTTATCTATCCTAAACACACTCACACCCTCTATGGTTTCTTGAGTACCAAAACAAAAACCTATTTGATACCTTTGCCTTGATCTCCTTGGTTTTTTGTTTTTCTCTTTCTTCTTTTCCAAGGTCGAGCACTTGATTATCTCTTTTGGTCACTTCCATCAACATGACCATCATCTAGCTTCACCACTTGGTGTGTACCACCCTAGCTCAATCACAACACCTAATAACAAAGGTTAGTACACTAGGTTTCATCAATTAGCCAAAACCAAACTAGGACTTTCAAACATGTCGAATATTTGGGACGACATAATTCAAAGCACCAAGTGAAAAAGAAGAAAAAAAGAAGAAGAAGAAGAAGATGGAAATCCCCTGTTGAACTGGCCTAGCCGGTTGCCCTGATGCAGAACTGGCCAGGCCAGTTCGCCTGCCTTTCCCTTGGATCTATTTTTGGCATGGGAAACTTAGAGAATGCGTTTTGGACTTGTTTCCACCACCCCCTCTATATATATGAGAGGATCACGGTCGATTGAGGATCCCAATTTCTAATCGTAAAAAACACAACACATATCCTCTTTTGCCATACTTTCTCTCTACCTTGATGTTTGTCACGTCTCCCGGTGAGATTTGGTGTTCTCGGTGGCCTTGCCGACCCTAGGACACCCTCCATGTGCTCCTCACCGATGGGTCTTCTTAGGAGGTGTTTGGGAGTCTACCACACGAAGAATAGGCTCAACATCGGCCAATCGGTCTTTAGACCGATTTCATTGATCCGTTACATTCTTGTTGCGATCATGGTCTTTTGTCGACCATGGGTGTGCTAGCCCTTGCTAGTGTGTGATCTGGATCCTATTCGACGTCAACAATAAGATTCTTAGGAATTTGATTTGTTAGCGTACCTATAGATTTGTTTTTTTTATTGAATAGTTTCGCTAAATGGTAAAAAACAACAACTCTTATACAGTCAGGACATGAGCGTAGATTGATGTTACATGAGATTGGTATGATTAGTGCTACAACACCAGTGTACCATTGGGTGATTAGTCGTTTGCATAATCGTCTCAGTGGTATTGTTGGAGCTGACTTGCACAAGGAAATCTTTTCTGCGACACTCAGAGGCAAGAAAGAGTTCGAATGGATAGTTCAAAAAGACTCTATCGACGAAATATGGTCGACAATCTACCTAGGGGTATACCCAAGGTAGTAGATTGTTGGCAGACAGATGCGCAAGCCACAAACAAGACGGTGACGCAAGACAGACACAAGGTTTTATCCAGGTTCGGCCGCCAAGAAGGCGTAATACCTATGTCCTACGTCTGATTTGTATTGCTGTATATCAATGAGAGATGTTTTTAGAGGGGTCCCCTACCCGCCTTATATAGTTTGGGGGGCAGGGTTACAGATCTGGAAACTAATCCTAGCCAGTTACAATTGCCATATGTGGCCGGATAAGGATTCCTATTCTAACCGACCAGGATCTTGATTGATCGCCAAATCCGCCTTGACTCCTTGCGCGGGACTCCGATCAGGTTTGCTGGGCCGCACGTCGTCTTTTGGTGGACCGGACCCACCGATCCGGGCCGGCCCAAGCTTAGCCGTAGGGTATAGGGGTTAATACCCCCACAGCTAGTCCCCGAGCACCATGTATTATGCTGCGACACGCCATTTTAGCCTTCTCCGACAAGTAAGGATTGAGTCCTTGACGTCTCTGACCACCGTTGTCGCCAGAGAAGTAGGTTGTCCGAAGAATATATGGTGCTCTTAAGAAAAAAGAAAAAGATTTCTGTCCTGGGAAGTGTGCCCACTTGTATTTCTGAACAGAAATGTAAGTGCGTCTTGGAGCGTAGCGTCCTTGATCATCAGAGGCGTAGGGGTCGAGAAACAAACACATTCACCGCAAGGTGAAATGTGACCACTTAGTCCCTGAGCCTGGTAGTAGGTGACGTAGGCACGTGGTGCCAGGGTCTGAAAAGAATTCCCAATTAAGTTGAGAACCCAATTGTCGTACCAGCAATACGAGATGCACCGGCAGGTGCATCGTACCTTTGTAGTCCCCGAGCTTACTGGAAGGCAAAGTATGAGCCTTATAGCAAGGTCTAAATAAATGTCGCTCAACTGTATGTGAGTACAAATCACATGTAGCCAAGGAGAACGATCTCCGAGCAGTGGTCGGGACAGTCCCCGAGCACGATAGTAATCCTTACAATCAGCCAAAGTATAAGGGTCGATTAAACAAACACATTCATCGCAAGGTGAAGTGTGCCCACTTAGTCCCCGAGCCTGGTAGTAGGTGGCATAACGTGGTGCCAGGGTCTAAAAAAGAATTTCTATTAAAGTTAAGAATCCAATCGTTGTGCAGGCAATACGAGATGCACCGGCAGGTGCATCGTACCGATGGAGTCCCCGAGCTTGCTGGAAGGCGAAGTGTGAGCCTTATAGCAAGGTCTAAATAAATGTCTCTCAACTGTATGTGAGTACAAATCACATGTAGCCGAGGAGAACGATCTCCGAGCAGTGGTCGGGACAATCCCCGAGCACATCAGTAGCCGGAGCAGTCCCCGAGCGTGGTAGTGGTCGGAGCAGTCCCCGAGCACGGCAGTGGTCTGGGCAGTGCCCAAGCACGGTAGTGGTCTGGGCAGTCCCCGAGCACGGTAGTGGTCTGGTCCATCATTGAGCTCAAGATATGCAGCGAAAAAAAGAACACCGATTGTATTATTATTTGGTGTATTTATTTATCTCCTTACTCTGTCAAGTCCAATCTACCACGTCTGGTCAAAAAAAGCAGACGGATATAACATATCACTCTGCCTTCTTACTCTTTCTGGCAAATAGTTGCTTGGCGCCTGTATGGAGGTGCGTCAGTGTGGGTCCTCTCACATTATCAACGAAGAGGCGCGTACACTGAAAACGAAGAGGCGCGTTTGTTGGCGTAGATCTCGAGGTTGTGAAAACAACCATCTGCGGCGCGTGCGCACGTCTCCCAAGAATCTCTCAAGGATTTAAAACGACGGAGCCCTTGGTTATTTATGATATAGAGTGGTAAGTTACTTTTTACCGATCCCCATTGTCATTCACCGCCAGTAACCTTCTTCTTCCTCTCGCCGAACCCTACTCCTCCGAAAATCACCACAATCCCTCCTCCACCGCATCCACCCTTTTAACAAGGGCAGATTAATGGCGAAAAAGAAATGCCCGGTAAGAAAGGCGGAGTCATGGCGAAGGAGTGGTGGAAGTCAAGGAGCAACGAAAGCGCACCATCGAAGACCTCGTCGCCATGGGAATGCTCCACAACAAGGCACTTTCAGCGGGATGGCATGCGCTTGAAGGAGAAAGCTTCCCGATCCACAACCGGTGAGATTGTGGTTTTCGAGGATTTCTTCAAGCGAGGTTTTGGGGTTCAGTGCACCCTTTCCTTCGGGGCTCTCGCTTGTATTACGAGATTGGGATTTGCAATCGCATCCCAACTCGATTCTTCTTGTCTCCACCTTCATCCATCTTTATGAAGCTTATGGTGGCTTTCCATTTTATTTTGACCTCTTTCGCCATCTGCTCTGCTCTGCGGAAGAAAGGGAGCAGAGGCTCAAAGATAGCCGAGGCGATACCTCAATCTACATGGCGGTATGAAGGCCCGAAGACTGTGACCGCCTCGAACACCTCCTCAATTGGGACGAATGGTACAAGAAATGGTTCTACATCCGCGAAGAGCCAAACACGATCACCCTGTGTGACGTGGGGTTGATTCCGGAGAAGAAGAACAGCTGGTCGGAGAAGCCCGAGCACTTGGAGCAGATCGCAGAACTGCCCGGGTTGATCCCATGGGGAAAGCTGGATGGTCCAAGCATGGTCAAGAACTTCATCAGCCGAAGGATCCAGCCCTGCCAAAAGAGGGTACATCCTGGCTTCGAGTACCAGGGTAGCGCAGATCCGACGAGGACTAGAAAAGAGGCGCTCGACAAGATAGAAATCAAGGCCAGAATTGGGGAGCTATTCAATCTAGATGACCCCAATTATGTCAGGTTAAACGACATCGAGCACGCCTTCAAGCTGGCCTGACCTCCCCCAAAGGTAAATGATGCCTCCTTATACCTGTAGATTTATGTTGCAACAAAAAATTGACTGTTGTCTCCTTTATGTTTCCTAGAGTAATGGTCATGACCAGGCAGCAGTGTTTGTGTCTCCGCCCCTAGCGTGGATTGGCCGCAAATTGCTGGCTCAACCGCCTAGACCAGTGCCAGTACCGAAGATGTCGACCTGGCGGTACTCGGGGTTGGGGAGGATGCAACGGCCAGGGCTGCTGGCAAGCGGCCGGTTGCCAACAAACGTCGCCAGGCCATCTTCCCCCTTTCAGACGATGAAACAGAGGATGCGGACATCTTCTGACTCATCCCTCAAAAGAGGAGGAGACAAATGGGGTCAACAGAGCAGGGTGGCTCCTCTGTGCCAACAGTGATCGCATCACCGACCACCGCAACACAGAAGACAAGCGGGGGAAGTGTCGAGCATCAAACCCCGACACCAGTACCGATGGTGGAAAAAGACCCGGTGGAACCCGCCGAGCACGTGGGGCAGGCGCGGTCGAAGAGACGTCCCTTCGCCACGTCATTTCGTGCTTCCAAGCTATAAGTATCTGTAACTTTGATGTAATCTTATAATTTGTATTGAATACTATTGTCTTCTGAACTTTCTCTGGTATATTAGGTCGGCGTTCACCGAAAATCCTGACCAGCTAGCCGGGAGTGGCACAACTTCGCCAGTACTGGTGGAAAGAACTGCTCGGTAGCCGACTGCGGAGGAACCTATAGAAGAGATTCCGTCGGAACCTCAGCAGACGAGCGGCCCGACGTTAGTCCCCGAGCAGCTGATCGAGAAGACAGCCAAGCAAAGTACAAATGCTCCGAGCACTAACCCTGCTGAGGCGGATACCTTGGCGCCAAGGGAACCAGACCGAGCCGAGGAGCAGCAACCGGAGTTGGCACAGAACACGCTTGCCGATGCTACAGCTCGTGGGAAAGCCATAGTGGTCGCGGAGACTACTATCTTCGGCCCAGCACCGCCCCCTGAACAAGAGGCCTAAGTGGACGAAGTCAAAGAGATCCTAGGCCGTCCCAAAGACAAATGACAACATGTATATGTGTCACGCTGGCGGAATGACGAGTGGGTTATGCATGAAAAAATCCCAGAGGTCGAAGAGACCCTAAAAGTTGAACGAGCAGCAAAGCGTTTGGTGACAGAAGTCCAGGTATGTTTGGCTTGACCACTTGACCCTGTTATGTAGTCGAACTGTCTGACTTAGCTTATTTATATGCAGGACTTGATGAAGACCGCAAAGTACCGAAAGAGGTGCTTCGACCAGATTGAGGGAATCACGGTGAACAATAGAGAACTGGTGGCCGAGGTGGAACGCTTGCGCCGCCAACTTGAAGCCGCCGACCAGGAGAGGACAGAGCAAGAAGCATAGAACCAGAACCTGGTCGGCCAGCTCAATGACAAAGAGCGTCAAAAAACAAGTAAGTTGTCATTTTATCACATCAAGTGTATGACACGTGTTGTTGCGTTGTTGGTAAAGACAACTGTAATGAAGGCTTAGAAGCTGAGGTAACCTGCCTCCAAGAGGAGAATAGCCCCGTGACCACAGAGTGTGGTCGCCTGAAGGAGGACAACGAGAACTGGCGTGCAGCCAGTCTCAACTCCAGGACCACACCACCAAAATGAAGGAGGAACTGAACAGTAAGTATTCCAGACCACCATTCTCATTTTGTTGCCCGCCTTGACTTGTCGTGCCTTTACATTTGATGTCTTGTACGGTGTGCAGTTTTAAAAGTCAATGCCAAGAGGCATCTAGAAGCCGTGATGAAAGAGCGTGATGGCTGGAAAGCACGATGCCTCGAGGCCACCGAGGATCGAGACACATGGAAGAACCGGTGCCAGGAAGTGGCAACTGGCATTTTGCCCATCCTCGACCTTGTCGACCCGGCGCTCACAGAGGAAGAGCCAAGGACGCCCTAGCTCGGACTGGTCGAGAGATGCAGACAAGCATGGGGATGGTTCCAGGAGTTTGTGAAGGAGGCGGGTGAGTACACGGGCGCCCATGTGCTAAGCATGGTGCGTGCCCACTACCCCCTGATCGATCTTAAGGGCCTAGAGGCTGGATACCCGAAGGAGGTAGACCCAGACAAGACGGAGGAGCTTCGGATGGCCTAGCTAGACTTGTCGTCAAAGATAATTGGCGACATTAACCTGTGTGGAGGTGGGACAGCACCTGTACAGGGTACGCCATCGACAAGTCAGCTGGAAACGTCATCTGTTGCTAGCCAACTGACGAAGCCTATGGCCTCGACCAGCCAGGCATCGGCGGGGCCATCCCCTTTAGCTCGACTAGCACAAGAGTCCCCGAGACTCGAGTAGGATATTGGAAGCAGCGAGCAGTAGGTGTCGCGCACCCCGACCAGCCAATGTAATAGGCTTAGAGCTATAGAAGGAGGACATAGTTGTGTTATTGTAAACTTAGGCCTCTTCAGGCAAACTTGTAATAACGTAACTGTATATCATTATAAGCTTGTTTGCGTTGTATAAAACGTATTTAAGCTTGAAACTTATGTTGGTGGAACTAAGTGAGAACATAATAACGTTTTGTTTAGTTGTACCATTTTGCTCGACACATCATCCTGAAAAGTTTTGTGCGGCCCTAGTTTGCCATGTGGTCGGAGTGTGAGGTGCGTGACCTGTGCACACGCAGACGTGGACAAGTCAAACCAAGGGGGACCTACCGATCACCCGCAACGTAGAGAGCGGATCCCATGCACGTGTTTGGAGGAACCGGAGACAGGTCCTGCTCCGAAAACCGGAGAAGGAGTAGTGGTCAGCTTTTACTGGCTAAGTTAGAATAACCATAAAAGTCAAAGTGACACATTAGAGTGGTCGGAGAAATAATAATAGCTTTATTGAAGTAAATCAAAAATACAAGAGGGGTACATATCTCAGTAGTTAAGCATAGAAGCATCTAAGCTTGTCAATGTGCCACGAGTTTGGTACGTCCGTACCGTCCAGGTGAGCTAACCTGTAAGACGTTGGTCGTGTGACCTCCTTGATCATGAAGGGCCCCTCCCATGGGGTTGCGAGTTTATGGACACCAGCCTGGTTCGTCTTCCACTTTAGGACCAGGTCCCCGACCACAAAAAACCACTCTTTAACGTTCTTGTTGTAGTACCTGCGCAAAACAGCAAGGTATTTGGCCGTACGTACACAAGAATCGAGCCGCTTCTCTTCTGCGCTATTCACTTCTAGCTCCCGTACTTCATTGGCCTTGCCTTCATCGAAGTTCTCTACCCGTGCTGATCTGAAAGCTATATCTGCAGGGAGGACCGCCTCAGCGCCGTAAACCATAAAGTATAGCGAGACGCCGGTGTTACGGCTGGGCTGAGTTCTGAGTCCCCAGACCACGGCTGGTAACTCTTTGAGCCATCTTCCGGGAGCCTTGTCATTTTCTCTATACACCCTCTTCTTCAACGCGTCCAAGATCATGCCATTTGCCCGCTCGACCTGTCCATTAGCTCTAGGGTGCGCCACCGAGACGTATTTTACTACTATGCTCCTTTCATCGCAGAAGTCCCAAAAAGCGTTCCCGGTGAACTGAGTACATAGATCGATGATGATGCTGTTCGGTATGCCAAAACGATGGATGACCTGGTCGAGGAACGTGATAGCCTTTTCTGAGGATGCCTGTACCAAAGGCATGTATTCTATCCACTTAGAAAATTTGTCGATCAGCACAAAGACGCATGTAAATTTCCCTAGAGCCGGTTTGAAGGGCCCGATCATATCCAGTCCCCAGCATGCAAAGGGCCAGGATGCTGGTATTGTCTGGATCTCATGTGCTGGTACGTGGATTCTCTTGGCGAAGAACTGACAACCCTCACAGTGGCGGACTAGCTTCTCTGCGTCGGATACTGCTGACGGCCAATAGAACCCTGCTCGGAAAACCTTGCCGACCAGCGTTCTTGAGGCCGCGTGGTTGCCGCAGGAGCCAGAGTGGTTTTGGTCCAGGAGATGTTCGCCATCCTCCTGGGTTATACACTTCATCAAGATTTCCTCTTTTGCGTTCTTGCACCATAGCTTGCCATCAACGAGCAGGTACTGCTTACTGCAACGCATCAGGCGCTCGTTCTCTGTTCGATCAGTGTAACCACTGCCATCTGTTAGGTACTTGATGAAAGGTATTCTCCAGTTAGGCTCATGAGTGGTCGGAGGGGGCTCGGCGTTGCTTGACGCCGGAACCGTAGCCACCAATTGTTGGTCTGGAGGCTTGTCTGCCGTGGAATCTTTCTCTTTGATGGAAGGCGTGAGCAGGTCTTGGACGAATACACCATATGGGATTTTTGCTCGGGATGATCCTAACTTTGACAGTGCATCCGCTGCTTGATTCTTGTCCCGGACCACGTATATGTACTCGATGCCATAGAACCTGCCTTCCAGCTTTCTGATCAAATTGCAATATGCATCCATCTTTTCGCTGGTTGTGTCCCAGTCCTTATTGAGTTGGTTGATGACCAGAGCAGAGTCTCTATAGACGTAGAGACGTTTAACGCCAAGCTCAACCGCAATGCGCAAACCATGTAGGCATGCTTCGTACTCGGCGGCATTATTAGATGCTGGGAAATAAATCCTGAGGACGTAGCGGAGCTGCTCCTTGGATGGTGACATGAAAAGGACTCCTGCTCCCGCACCATCAATGTTGAGAGAGCCGTCGAAGTACATCGTCCAATATTCGTCTGATCTGGGAGAGGCAGACGTGCTTAAGTCTGTCCACTCGACGATGAAATAGACAAGTGTCTGAGACTTGATTGTAGTGCGGCTTGCAAATTCCAAGGAAAAGGGGCATAGCTCCATTGCCCATTTGATGATGCGCCCGTTCGCATCCTTGTTGCTAATGATGTCTCGCAGAGGGTACTCAGTCATGACCACCACACGATATCCATCGAAGTAGTGTTTCAACTTTCGGGATGTTATCAGTATGGCGTAGATCAACTTCTGAACCTGTGGGTACCTGGTCTTGCACTCATTGAGTACCTCACTAATGAAATAGATTGGCCGCTGTACCTTGTAGACGTGGCCGGGCTCGTCTCGCTCGACCACCATGGCCGTGGAGACCACTCGATTAGTAGCCCCAATGTATAGCAGGAGTATTTCGTCTTCTCTTGGAGCAGTGAGTACCGGAGGTGATGTAAGGTATTGTTTCAGCTGTGTGAAGGCAAATTCTGCTTCCTCCGACCACTCAAACTTTTCGGACGCTTTGAGTAGTTTAAAGAACGGTAACCCTTTTTCGCCTAATCTTGATATGAAACGGCTAAGGGCGGCCATGCATCCGGTAAGCTTCTGAACATCCTTCACCTTTTTGGGCGGCTTCATGTCCAAGACAGCTTTGACTTTTTCTAGGTTAGGGCGTATGCCGTCATGACTGACGACGTTGTCGAGGAGTATGCCAGAAGGAACACCGAAGATGCACTTCTTTGGGTTTAACTTCCACTGGAATGTATTAAGGGCTGCAAAAGTGCATCCCAGGTTGTCAACAAGGGTATGAGCTTCCTTGGTTTTGACAACTATATCATCAACATAAGCCTCGATGAGGTCATCTTTTATCTCGTCTTTGAGGCAAGCTTGTATAGCGCGTTGGTAGGTAGCCCCGGCGTTCTTGAGCCCGAACGACATGGTCGTGTAGCAGTAGGCGCCGAAGGGCGTGATAAAAGATGTCTTGATCTGGTCATCCTTTTTGAGAGCGATCTGGTGATAACCAGAGTAGCAATCGAGAAAGGAAAGGAGCTCGCAACCGGTGGTTGAATCGATGACCTCGTCTATGCAAGGTAAGCAGAAGGGGTCTTTAGGGCAGTGTTTGTTGAGATCAGTGTAATCAACGCACATTATCCATTCATTATTCTTTTTGCGTACAAGAACCGGGTTGGCTAACCACTCCGGATGATACACTTCTTTGATAAATCCAGCTGCCAAAAGTCGTGTAACTTCTACCCTAATCGCCTCCTTTTTGTCACGAGCGAACCGTCGTAGCTTCTGCTTGATAGGTTTGGCCTTGCCGTTGACATTCAAGGAGTGCTCAATCAAGTTCTGAGGTACACCAGGTATGTCAGCAGGTTTCCATGCGAACACATCCACGTTGCTCCTCAAGAACATGATGAGCGTGTCTTCCTATTTGGGATCCAGGTTGGCCCCGATAAGGGTCGTCTTGCTGGGATCACCGTCGACCAGCTGGATCACCTTGTGCTCCTTGGACTTGATGTTCTTGCATGGAGCCTCGAGCTTTGGGATCTCCTGGTGGTCGATCGAGGTCTTCTTGGCGTCGAGCACGGCCTTGGCCATGCGAATAGAGAGGTTGTGAGCCTCTGCTATTTTGAAACTATCATCTTCGCAGGTATAAGCTACGTACACATTGCCTCGGAGGGTTAGAACTCCTTTCTCGATAGGCATCTTGAGCACTCCTTAATGAGGTATGGCATCTTGAGCACCGGTCGACCAAGAATAGCATGTAATGTGGTCGAATCGGTGACCATGAAGTTGAAGTCGGTGCGGAAGTGATCCGGGCGCTTTGGTAGCGTGATCTCGCAGAGAGGTGTAGAGCCGTGCAGGGAGAATAGCAGCGTGCCTCAGATGGCTTGAGGTCCGCTGAGCTATATCTTCAAGTCGGTGACAAGGTATATCAATGGAGCACCCTAAACTTCTCCAAACAAGGCGTTTAACTCATTCTAGTGGTTTTGGCTTCGGTTTTACCGACGTTGCGATCAAGGTGGCTCATATTCACATGTTTGATCAACGTGTCATAGAAAGGGGAGCGATGCGGATGCTGCTGGCGTTCTGGTGGAAGCGTGATCTCTTTGCTCACCTGGGCCGTGTGCCCACCGTCGTGTCCTCCTCGGCAGGAGTAGTAAATAGACAATCTTATAATTTTCCTTTCCATCTTCAACCTTCCTTATCCAACAATTTGCACTAGTGGCAACTTTTTCTTTTTATAATTTGATGTGGTTTGAGATAATATTGTGATAGCTCTAAGGTCCGATCTTGATCAGGTTTGTCCAACTTTTCTAGAATTGTTGATTTAATGAAGACCCAAATAATGTTTATTCTTTTTGAATAAAGACACCAAAAGAATAGTTCATAGAGCGATGATAATATGGTTAATATAAATGATAGACAACTCGACACAAAACAATCTCTACAAAACAAGAGTACATCTATATGGACCAATGGGTCTTCTTCTTCCATCAAATGTCTCGCGACACATAGGGCATGAAAATCGATTGAAAAGGTAGCTTTCAGGGAAAGGACCGCAAACACTCTCACTATACATGTCTTTAAAGACCACAAAACCAGGGGAGCTTTGTTGGGAGATGACATCTAGTACCTGCCGGTGATTATATCAAGACTGTCGTCGAACTTTGTTGATACAAGGATTGAGGACTGGGAAAATGCCCAAGCTCGGTATTGCGCCCATTGGTCCTTTCTCTGAAGGAGGTTTCACGGTGAGACACTTTGCCTCGGATCGGTGAGGAGATTGTCGGTGTGGTGTACGCGTTCAAGCAATCGGTTGCATTCTCGTTTGGTCTCGATGGACACTTTGCCTCCGATGATGGTGTGCACGCGATCGGTTGGCTTGATGTACTTGTGACGAGGGTCTGCATCGTCGTCGTCGTTATCCTCGTTGCGCTGTTCCCCTACATCGTTAGGCTTGTCGGACGTATCCGGAGCTTGTTGACGCGTGTAGATAGACTTGAGGACGCGATAATTCTCTATGGTATGGTTCAACTTAGGATGGAGCTGGCAGGGCCCCTTCAATGCTTTGGCATAGTCATCTTCATAGTTACGACGTCCGCCACCCTTTTTAATGGTGTTGACCTCGCCGTCGTCTTCCCGAGCATGCTTGCTCCTGTAATCGTCACGGCGGTTACGCCGCTGATTACGTTGGTCACGGTGGTCGGGAGTCGTTGCGCTGGTTGTGGTGGTCAAAATTGTCATTCCGACCACGGTTGCCGCGGTAGTCGTCGTGGTGTGGGGGTGGCCGGAGCGCGGAACCCTTGCTGCTTCTTCAATAATTATTTTTTAGCGTCGTCGGCGTCCGCGTATTTCTTAGCGGTGGCCAGGAGCGCCGTGACCGAATCAGGTCTCTTGCGGAGGAGCTTGTCCCTTAGGGCATCGTGGAAGTGGAGGCCAGTGATGAAAGCCTCGATTGCCTCGTTGTCGGAGATTGATGGGACCTTGATGCGCATCTCCGAGAAACGCCGGACGTACTCGCGTAGTGGCTCATCTTTTCGATCTCGAATACGTTGCAGATCGTATTTGTTGCCTGGTTGTTCACAAGTAGCAATGAAGTTGTCGATGAAGGCTTGCTTGAGCTCCCGCCAAGAGTCGAAATAGTTCGCCAAGCAAGTCGACCACCATTGGTGACCCGCATGGCCAACAAATGATCGGGAAATAGTTAGATATGATGTGCTCGCTACCATGGCTGATCTGCCGCACTTGATCTCGTAAAGCATGACCCATAATTCGGGTTTTCCTTGCCGTCGTGCATTTCGAAGTTTCTCGAGCTTGAAATTCTTGGGCCATATGACTTGGCGAAGGTGTGGAGTAAACTGCTTCAAACCCAGTGGGCCGTGGGCAGTGTCATATTCCATACGACGATAACTTTCATGGGACGCTCGATCATCGGCTCTCTGGTTGATGCGAGCGCGCAGATCGCGTCCACCGAGGTAATGGTGGAGATCGTTATTGCCATCGCGGCGATCTCGATTGCCATCTGGATTAGCCCTGCGACCGTGGTTATCGCGGCGATTGTCGTGGTTGTCCCAGCGATGGTTGTCATCCTAGCCACCATCATGGCCACCGTTTCCTCCTTGACGGTTGTCTGATGGGTCATTGTTGCGTGAGCCACGTTGGTTGGGCGGTGTGGCGACTTGGTATTTGGCGGCCGTGGCTTGACTTCGACCGAGACGGATGGAGCCCGAGCTTGGTTTACAATCTCCATGATGCAGGCCATAGCGCCCGCCCGCCGATAGGCTTGTATTTCATCGCGTCATCGCTTGGGTTTCGGGGTGTTGGGTAGCCGTTGCATTGTTGCCATGGCGATGGCTACGTTGGCACTGGAGTTCGAAGACCTGTTTGTCCCCACCCGCCGAAAGCATCGTTGAGGTCACGCCATTTGGACCCTTATGCGTCGTGCCTCCTGGTCTACTTCGGCTTCGATTTGTCGGCGATTAAACCGGTCAATATTGCGTGCTTCGCGTGCAGTCCTTTCTTGTTCTGTTTCACCAACTGCCGGCGGTTCGTCATTGCTGACAACATGGATCAAATCCCCTCGTCTTGGCGGGAAAGACGGGAATTGTGAGAACCCCGGGGCATGGTCTGGGATATCCAGATCATACTTGACGCCTTCATCTTCATGATGTTGAAGCTCGGTGTGGACAGATGCATTAGATGCGGTGCCAGATGAGGAGCTGGAGTCACCCTCTTGGACTGTGTGAACGGATCCTTCTTGATAATCTTCAATATGGATCATGTTGACAAAGTTGCGTGGCTTCGGCTGAGGTCGGTGCATAAAACACAGATCCAAGCGGCGTTGTAGGTTGTAGGCGTAGCTGGAGGCAGTGTTTCGCAGGCCGTAGGGCTAGACCTGGTAGTTCTCCATCGAGGCTTCATACTCGGAGAGCCAGAGACCCATCACGAAGGCTGGCAGGCGACGAGGAGAGCGCCCTTGAGGAGTAGATGTGACCACGAGATCTGTACCAAGTCATGCAGGACGACTGGTCCGAGCTGGTCGGGTAGATCTGTTATGGGGAGCGGTTACCTACTTATTAGGCTGACTTTGAATCATACTTACCAGAGCTACGGTTTCAGCGAGCTTGGTGCCGACCTGATCGATGGAGTCGAGCAGGTCGGTGTTGTCGATCTGCTTCCCTTTGTAGCGGGGAAGCGGATGACAAGTTGTCGGCGTGGCTGAAGGTGATGCAGGCATGGTCGGAGCCAGATGTACCGTGGTCGGAGCCAGATCCATCGTGGTCGGAGCCGCATCCATCGTGGTCAGAGCCATATCCATCATGGTCGGAGCCGTATCCACCATGGTAAGAGCCGTATCCACCATGGTCAGAGCCGTAGCCGATGTAGGTGAAGCAGTGGTCGATGCAGACTGAATCCACGCCTCCTCCGGGGTCATGGCGATGAAGTTGTCGGAGCCGGTGGTCTAGGTGATCTGGCCAATGGTGAACGTGAGGCCGTTCGGCGTAGCCATGGAGCCAGAGATGATGACCATCTTGTTTGCTTGGAAAGCAGTACGCACACCCCCTACCTGGCACGCCACTGTCGATGAAATATGGTCGGCAGTCTACCTAGGGGTATACCCAAGGTAGTAGATTGTCGGCAAACAGATGCGCAAGCCATAAACAAGACGGTGACGCAAGACAGACACAAGGTTTTATCCAGGTTCGGCCGCCAAGAAGGCGTAATACCTACGTCCTACGTCTGATTTTGTATTGATGTATGTCAATGAGAGATGTTTTTTAGAGGGGTACCCTGCCTGCCTTATATAGTTCGGGGGGCAGGGTTACAGATCTGGAAACTAATCCTAGCCAGTTACAATTGCCATATGTGGTCGGATAAGGATTCTTATTCTAACCGACCAGGATCTTGATTGATCGCCAAATCTGCCTTGACTCCTTGCGCGGGACTCCGATCAGGTTTGCCGGGCCGCACGTCTTCTTTTGGTGGACCGGACCCACCGATCCGGGCTGGCCCAAGCTTAGCCGTAAGGGTATAGGGGTTAATACCCCCACAGACTCAAAATTATTGTCGACATCACGACGCTGATGGTATGTGTTGGGTTCATAAACCCAGTGTCCCTAATGGGACCGCTTCCCAGCAAAAGCTCGACCCAGCAGACAGCATTACAAAAGACGCAACCCTGGGCCGGCCTAGATACCTAACGACAGGCCAGAAGAGCGATCCAGTCTCCGTCCGGAAGTCCTAGCCAAGGAGGGGATGACGCTCGCTTCTGGCTCCGACCCACTTCTCCAATCGGAAGGCCTGGACAAGGAGGGGACGATGCTCGCTTTCGACTCCGACCCGCTTCTCTGACCGGAAGGCCTGGCCAAGGAGGGAACGACGCTCGCTTCCGACTCTGACCCGCTTCTCTGACCAGAAATACACCAAACCTCTGCTTACAGCTCTTCTCCGACCGGCGTGGTCGGAGCCGACTAGGACCGACCGACCGGGGACGTCCACTCGATGAGAACCCAAGAATCAGGTGGAGCAGATAAGGCAAGGCGCTCAAGTCAACCGCAATACCGAGGGACCATACCCTGCACACCTGTAGGACAATACCGCCAGGCCATACCAAAGGGGTACTTTGCGACCTTTCAGACATGTCAGAACACGAACAGTGTTGTGGGTGCTGATATTTGTCCTATAGTATGGTAGGCGCCGACATTTGCCATACTAGAAGAACACGATGGAGTCTACCACATGCATCTGGGCATCAACAGTATTGTGGGCACCGACAAACTGTCTTATACCCGACGTCGTGGGCAACAAGACTAGGAAACGCACACGCTCTCTCTCTCTCCTAAACTTGTAAGGTCGTCCCCTTCACCTATAAAAGGGGATACGCTCTCTCCTAAAAAGAGAACGATCATTCCGACTCTCTCTCTACTAGCTTTAGACATTCTCGGCCCTTCAGTCTAGAGTCCGACCGGACCTCTAACACCCCCATCTTATTCCCACTCGTTTGTAACCCCATAGCAAACTTTGAGCACCTGGGCTCAGGAATAAAGTCACCGACCGACTCAAACTGGACGTGGGGCACGTTGCCTGAACCAGTATAAACCCTGTGTCATTGAGTGCTAGGCCACATCCAATCACAACGTACGGCAAAACTACAAATATTCACTTACTGGTCACTTTTCGCACCAACAGTATGCATTACTCTGTAAACTCCATAACATATAAATTGTTAGATGAATGCAGTATCTTTACTTATAAACTAAATGCTGAGATTTAATTTTCCATTATGCACAACGAGACTTGGCAACCTATAGTGAGAGATCACCCTGTGTATGACATGTGTCCTTTGTTCTTCAACAAAGTACAAAACAAATCTATAACCTATTGTACATCCAAGTTATGAATTGATTTTTAATCTATTTTTACTTTTTAGCTAGCCGGGTCTGTGGCTGAATTCTCTACCAACATAGCTCTTGCATGCTTTAGGAGGTAGCCTCTCTATATGAACAAACGTTAATTTTTGTAGTGTTTGCAACAAAATTAGTTGCTTACATGCAGTCCATTCCCACCTATCATATGGAGGATGGTGGAGAACCATGCTTTGTCAGTCGTGCACTTGTATGAGATTCTCTTGGACTTGTACGAGGTTATGTTTGGCAAGCAAGCCATCGATCCTAAGAAAAACAGGGAGCTGCTGATGCGCTATGGTATTCTTTTTGTGTAGGATATCGACCCTCAAGTTCACGCACAACATATATAGTATTACTATACTACAATATTTTCTAGCTAATTTACTAAGTGAGGTAATAAGTAATGTGTGTATGTGTGCAGGATTACATTTCTGGGGCAGGTGATGCTAATGCTGATGACTTGTTGCTTCTGCTGAACACCCAGAATCTCGAGGTTCAAGCCTTCCGCGATAGATCCGAGCTTTCCGTGATAAGTTAGAGCCTTCCACGATAAATGGATGTAGGGCGCGAGTAGTAGTGTTGGTAGTTCTTTTGGCATGCATGTTACTAGTAGTTATTATTTACCATGACTTTCTATAGTTATCCAGATATGTTTGATCACTGAATATCTGCAGTGTATTAACAAGGCATATGGAAGTGAGTTCTTGGCATAGTACAAGTTATCTTGATCGTGGAAGTAAGTTTGTTGTGGCATATTATAATGGATGTGTTGGTTTAGCCAACAAAATAATAAGAGAGTGAAAGAGAGAAGGGAGAGAGCCAAACGAGTGATTGGCCAAGAGTTCCTCTCCACCTCCCCATCTCCTCTTTTTATAGGAAAGGTGAGATGGTCTCTATTGTCTACCTCTCCTCTCCTCTTCGATAGGTTAGGTATGGCAATCTTTGAGAGGTGTGAATCTTGCTTGGCATACAAAGGGAAGAGAAGTGGTTGTTTGGTTTGGTTGGAAGCACTACCAGTCTACAAGAACACGATCCATAATGACATAGATGGTCTCTATTCTTCGCCTCTCCTCTCATCTCTGGTAGGTTAGGTTTGGTAATCTTTGAGAGGTGTGAATCTTCATTGGCGTACAAAGGGAAGATAAGTGGCTGTTTGGTTTGGTTAGAAGCACTGGCAGTCTACATGCACAAATATGGCACCAAACATATGGAGAAATTTCCTTATTTAGTATTGAAAAATGATGCAATTCCTCATTTAGCACCGAAAGATAAAAGTTCTCCAATATAGCACCGGTGCACCGCTTAGGTGTGGGCTGTTCCTGAGGATCTTCATCTTGTCGAGGGTGTAGGCGTAGACGATGTTGAGTCTATTGTCACCATCCATGAGGACCTTGGTAAGGCGCACTTTGCCAATGATTGGGCTCACGACGAGCGGGAATCAACGAGGGCAGGGCATGTGGTCAGGATGATTGCCCCAATCGAAGGTGATGGCCACCTCGGACCACCACGAACGTGTTAGCACTGCCACCGCTTCAACAGCATTCACCTCTTTCTCGTTTACCCTTTGCTATCATGGAGACACATAGACGTGAGGTCCACCGAAGATCATGAGACACTCAAGATTGGGGAAGTATGTGTCGTCATCCTTTACCTTGTCCCCCCTCGCATCCGCCTTCTAGGGTGGCTTATGGGCCTTCTCTTGTTGAGGTCAAGGGTGCCCTTGACGTAGCTTCTCGGCATACCGTAGTCTTTGAGTAGGTTTTTGGACTAGCCACCATGAAACTGGCACATCTCCTCAAGTGCCTTCTCGAAGTGCTCAGGGCGCTGGCCCTTCCCTTTGATTGGGGCTGTGTGGCTCGCTCGACCGCTACAACAATCTCCTCACCACGATGCTTCTTCTTCTTGTTGTTCTTCTTGTCCTGGCACTGAGACGATGTGTTGTCATTGGTGTTGCCATCTTCCCCAAGCTGGGGCATGGTGAACTTGTCAGTGGCGGAACCAACAATTTTGATTAAGGGAGTTGTGCAAATATGATGACATTGTGTAATAAATATATACATAAGTGTATGTCTCAATAACTTTGGACCTTGCCCTTGCCATTGTAGTTGGACAAAACGGCCTCCTCCCCTATGGGTTATTTGGTGGCAATGTCCAGTAGCTCCCACATCATCCGTGGGGCCTCAGGTAACAAGTGGTGCCATAGGTGAAGGCGTTGATGACATTGGGAAGCTCGTTGCACTTTCAAGAGAACCGTTGGATGTACTCTCGGAGGGTCTCGCCCTGCTTTCTGCCTGTAGTTGCGAAGATCCCATGAGTTTCTAAGGCGAGGGTACATACCTTTGAAGTGCCCCACGAAGGTCATGTGAAGGTTAGCCCAATTATGGTTGCAGCCTTTGTCAAAGTATTCAAGCCACGCCCTCACTGAGCTTAACAAGAGTATTGGGAGGTATTGGACTGCTGAAAGGTCCTAATGGCTAGAGAGGGGTGAATAGCCTAATAAAATTTTCTACAAAGCACTAGAGCAATGTGTTAGTAAATAAAAAGTGTAGCTTTTTGCTCTAGCTCTACAAGGGTTGTAAGCCACCTATTCCAACAATTCTAGTCAATTAAGATCACTAGGGCACACACAAGTCTATGTCACTACACCTACACTAGTTGAGCTAGCTAAAACAAGAAGCAACTAAATAAACTACTAGCTAACTACACAACTAGCTAAAAAAGAGCTACTACTACACAAGGTATATGTAAATGAAATACAAGTGAGTAGTAGAGATGTTATACCGCCGTGGCAAGTGACAATCAATCAAGAATACCAAGTGAAGACCAATGAATCAATTGACACACAATCTATCATGAGGTTCACTTGCTTGCCGGCAAGCTAGTCTTCGTTGTGTCGACCGTTCACTTGGTGGTTCATGAGCTAATAGGCACCACGCCTAGCCCAACACTTGGGTGCCACAAGAACCTACACAAATAAGGGTACTCAATGACACAAGCAAACCACTAGAGTATATTTTGGCTCTGCGCCGAGGACAAGGTCAAGAAACCCTCACAAGATCACCGGGAGATGGCCACGAACAATCACCAACTCGTGCCAAAGCTCCTCCGCTGTTCCATCTAGGTGGCAGCAACCACCAAGAGTAACAAGCAATCCCGTAGCTCACACGATCACTAGTGCCACTAGATGCTCAAACTCTAAGCAAATGCACTAGAATAACTCCCAATCTCATAAAGATGATGAATCAATGATGGAGATGAGTGGGAGGTGTTTGGCTTAGCTCACAAGGATGTATCAATGATCAAAATGTTCAAGAGTATGAGCTAGAGCCAACCAACACCTATTTATAGAGCCCCAATACTCAACATACTCATTGGCCACTTCACCCAATCTCTGCGCACTGGCTGGACACGCCGCAGAGTGCACCGGACGTGTCTGGTCAACTACAGCATGCCACATGTACTAGCTGTTTGAAAATGACCGTTGCCGCCCAATGACTCCTCGTGCGCGCTCACTGTCTATGACCGGACTGGCCAGCCCCCTCACCGAACCCTTAGCATGGCAATGTTTGATCATGATCCAGAGAGCTCTAGAACATGAAACTCTCCATCGGACGCGTTCGGTCAAGGGTGATCGGGCTCATTGCTGCGTTCGGTCCACCTTCGTCTACTATGCCGTCCCATGAATAGTATCAGGGGCGTATCCAGTCATGCCCCACGCTAAGGCCCTGTCGCACTAGCCACCCTTGCCGAGCCTAGGGTCACTGACTGGACGCGTCCGGTCATCCCAGAGCCAGCGTCCGGTCACACCTAGTGTCGGGTTCATAAACCCAGGGTCCCTAATGGGCCCACTTCCCAGCAAAAGCTCGGCCCAGCAGACAACATTACAAATAAAGCGCAACTCCTAGGCCGCCCTAGATACCTAATGACAGGCCAGAAGAGCGGTCTGGTCTCCACCCGGAAGACCTGGCCAGGGAGGGGCAACGCTCGCTTCCGACTCTGGTTTGCTTCTCCGACCAGAAGGCCTGGCCATGGAGGGGTGACGCTCGCTTCTGACTCTAACCCGCTTCTCCAACCGGAAGGCCTAGCCAAGGAGGGGCGACACTCGCTTCTGACCCTGACCCGCTTCTCCGACCGGAAGGACTGGCTAAGGAGGGGCGACGCTCGCTTCCAACTCTGACCCACTTCTCCGACCGAGAATACACCGAACATCTGCTTGCGGCTCTTCTCCGACCAGCGCGGTCAGAGCCGACTAGGAACAACCGACCGAGGGACACATGCTCGGTGAGGACCCAAGAAATCAGGCGGAGCAGATACGGTAAGGCACTCAAGTCAACCACAATACCGAGGACCGTACCCTACACACCTCCAGGACAGTACTGTCGGGTCATATCAGAAGGGTACTTTATAACCTTCCAGACATGTTAGAACACGAACATTGTTGTGGGAGCCGACATTAGTCCTATAGTATGGTAGGCATTGACATTTGCCATACCAGAAGAATACGATGGAGCCTGCCATATGCATATGGGCGTCAACAGTATTGTGGGCGCCGACAAACCATCTTGTACCTGATGGTGTGGGCAACAAGACTAGATAGCACATACACACTCTCTCTCACTTGTAAGGCCACCCCCTTCATCTATAAAAGGGGATGCGTCCTCTCCCAACATAGAGAGACAAAAAACAAACAGACGATAGACGGTTCATCCCAACTCCCTCTGCTAAGCTTTAGACATTCTGAGCACTCGAACAGCTTCACAGCTCTAGAACTCTAAAGCTACACAGAGCATATGTTCGAATACTTAGCGCATGTAGGAGCTCCCATCACTCTTGTCCCTTCGTTCTAGAGTCTGACCAGACCTCTAACACCCCCATCTTATTCCCACTCGTTTGTAACCCCACAGCAAACTTCGAGCACCTGGGCTCAGGAATAAAGTCATTGACTGACTCAAACTAGGCATAGGGCACGTTGCCTGAACATGTATAAACCCTGTGTCATTGAGTGCTAGGCCACATCCGATCACAACGTACAGCAAAACGATAAATATTTACTTGTTGGTCACTTTTCGCACCGACAGTTGGCGCCGTCCATGGGGAGGACGTCGTACGTTCACGCTTTTGGTCATCGGATGGCCCACCTTTCCACCATCTTCGGCAAGGCAGGCTCAAGCGATATGACTCGCTTTGGCTCGCTAGAGTTTCCCACACTCCCACCTATTGGGATGTGGGTTCCTCCCATCTTCGAGCCGTCCCAGACCTTCGTCTTCGGAAGCCTAGACTTCGTCGCCAACCAGCTCGGTGTGCTTCGCCTTTGTGAGATGGCACTTGTCCCGGCGCCCATCGGAGGAGGAGCACCCTCCATCGGCTTCGGGCCAATTGGTGACCTCAATGATGAGACGCCTGTGCTTCGCTCTGAGCCCAAGCTAGGCTCAAACCCCATTGTGAGTAACGTACATATTGTTCTTTACTCGCTATTTAATATCTTCCGCTGACTCCCCGGAGGGACCCCGTTGTCCCCACCGCAATCGCCATGCAACTGGTTCCCCTACGGCCTCATGTCCCCCGCGGACGCATACGCATGGGGGGCTTCGAAAGATGCTGATGCCGCCCCAACTCACATCCAAATTTGTGGGGATGGCGGGCTATGCTCCTGCCTCTTTCCACGACCTCGTGGATGACGAGGTTGAAAGCGATGGCTCCATCATCGGCGTCGTGGCAATTAGCCATGCTTTGTCTTGGGAGTGCACTATGGCGGACGCTTCGGGATAGCCACCGGTGGTGGCATAGTCTCTACAGACTCACACCCCTCCAGACCCTTGTGCGGAGGCCCTCGCGTGTGCGTAGGAGCACAGTGAGGAGATACGATAGAGGCAGCAGAACCAGCCACCACCTGCGCCGGTGTGCTCGGTGCAGCTCGCGCGTAACCCGATGAGCGACACCCGGGGTCACGCCTGCCAGGTCCAGCACAACATCAGAGATGGGGGGAACAATCCCCCACAGTTCGCTTGGGCTAGCTAGAACATCGTCGTTGCGGCGATGCTTCTACGTGGCCTTCTAGAGCCTGTTGACCCCCAAGAGCAGGCGGTCCACCGGAACCTCTAGGCGCTGGTGGAAACCGCCATCGTTCAATAGGCGGAGAGCTCCAGCATCATGACACTGACTTGCGACCTCTTTCCCTACTCGGGGAATAGGGGCGCATCAGTCGAATCGCTCCATCCGCTCACCACTATAGTTCGCTGGGCGCGGAACAGGAGGCTGCAGCTGCACCATAGCCTGACCCGGCGCCCGCTCCACTCCAACCACCTATGCGCAAACGCCTCGGGCCAAACCGAGATGCTCACAGCGTCATCAACAATCGGCGTCAAGCCCTGTGCGATGATGACGTCCACCATGTAGCGGTGAGAGCGGGCGGCACAGGCCCCAGCCGGACCATTGAGGGGAGCGGGGAAACACACCCTAGCCATGGTCACCGACTGAACGATCGGAGCACCAGCCCAGATGGCCTAGGACCATGGGCCTTTGCCCGTCGCATCTAGAGAGCATCATTCCCACACCGCTTCCGACCGCCTACCAACGTCGCCAAATATACCGGGGAGACAAATCCCGATATATGGCTCGAAAACTTTCGGCTCGCTTGCTGAGCCGAAGGAGTGGATCATGACCACTTCTTCATTCAATCCCTCCCCATCTGTGTGGGGGTGCATGTTCGAGCATGGCTCGAATTTCTCCCACCTAACAGCATCCGCGACTAGGCGGATCTCAAGAGGATCTTCATCGCGAATTTCCAGGGGACGTACGTCCGCCCTGGGAATTCCTGGGACCTCAAGAGCTACCAACAGGAGCCCAATGAGTCCCTGCGGGATTACATCTGTAGGTTCTCAAAATAATGTAACTCCCTTCCTAATGTCGTTGACGCGGATGTCATCAGCACATTCCTCTCTAGGACAACCTATGAGTCCCTGATCCACAGGCTTGGCTGTCTAAAGCCCCATACCACCCATGACCTGCTCGACATCGCCACGAACCATGCCTCCGATGAGGAGGCAGTCAGAGTGATCTTTAGTGGAGGTTGGGATAATGGCAAGGCCAAGTGCGAGGACCAAGACAAGGGCTCTCCACGCAAAGGGGCAAAAAGAACAAGAAGGATCGACGCCAACCGACCAACTCCACTTTGGTCACCGTGGCCGATCGCGCGGGCAAGCAGCCCTAGCAGGGCCAGCCCGACCACTTCAATAAGCTCATGGAGAGCCCATGCACCAACCACGCCTACCCCGTCAAGCAACTCTACAAGGACTGTGAACTCCTCAAGCACTTTCTGCAATAGGCCAGTGGACCAAAAGAAGGAAAGGGCAAGGAGGCAGCGGCCAAGAAAGGAGGCATGGCGGGCAATGATGGGGACGGCTTTCCTGATCCCAAGGAATGCCTCATGATCTTCGAGGGATCTGATGCAACCTACTCCAAGCACCAGCACAAAGTGCGCTATAGAGAGGCATGCGTCGCCGAGACGACCGTCCCCTCCTTCCTTAGCTTGTCAGAATCTCCGATCACTTTTGATCAGAGGGACCATCCTTCCCACGTCGCCAGACTAGGTCACTACCCACTCATTGTCCACAAGAAGCACCTCACCAAGGTGCTGATGGATGGAGGCAATGGCCTCAACATCCTCTATGTCGACACCCTCGATGCCATGTGCATCCCCCGGTCAGAGCTCCACCCAGTGAGCTCTCCCTTCCACAGTGTGATCTCAGGAACGCAGGCATACCCGCTCGGGCAGATTGACCTGTCTATCACGTTTGGCGACTGAGCCAACTTCCGCTCGGAGGTCCTCACCTTTGAGGTGGTGGACTTCCCAGGGTCCTACCATGCCATCTTAGGGTAGCCATGCTATGCCAAGTTCATGGCAATCCCTAACTACACCTACCTCAAGTTGAAGATGCTAGGAGTGAACGGTGTCATCACTGTGGGTAGCACCTTTTTGCACGCCTACACATGCGACCGTGAGCATTACAAGCTCACCACTGCTATCATCAACTCAGCCGAGCTCCGTCGGCTCGGAGAATCGTCGACGCCAGTAGTCCTGGACTACAACAAGCCAACATCCTCAACTACCTTCCGCCCACTCGAGGAAACTAAGGCGGTGGGGATCGACCCCACTGACCCAACCAAGATGGTGCGGATCTGGACCCAGCTCTCAGCCAAATAGGAATGCGAGGTCGCTGACTATCTATGCCCTAATCATGATGTCTTCGCATGAAAACCTTCTGACATGCCAGGCATACCACGGGAGGTCACCGAGCATGCATTATGCCTTGTCCCAGGAGCAAAGCCCACCAAGCAACGCCTGCATCGCTTTGACGATGAGAGGCGCAGGGCCATAGATGAGGAGGTCGCCAAAATCCTAGTAGCTGGATTCATCAAAGAGGTATACCACTCCGACTGGCTAGCCAATCCTGTTCTTGTCAAAAAGAAGACCGAGAAATAGAGAATGTGTGTTGATTATACTGGCCTCAACAAAGTATGTCTGAAGGACCATTTTCCTTTACCATGCATAGATCAGATAGTCGACTCCACCTCATGATGCAAAATCCTCTCCTTTCTGGATGCCTACTTAGGCTATCACTAGATTGCGATGAAAGATTCTGACCAGCTCGTAACATCATTCATCACCCTGTATGGTTCGTACTGCTATATAACCAGGCCTTTTGGTCTAAAGAACGCTGGCGCCACCTATCAACAGTGCATGCAGCAATGTTTCGTCGACCAAATCGACCCGCTCGACCAGCCTAACCAAATCGAGCGGCCAAAACCAACAATCACCATGTATGTTGATGACATAGTGGTCAAAATGGCTCAAGCTTGTGACCTGATCAGGAACTTGGCTGCAACGTTCATGAACCTCCGAAGGTTCAACATCAAATTGACTCCCGAAAAATATGTTTTCGGGGTTCTGAAGGGGAAGCTGCTTGGATACATTGTGTCTGAACGTGGTATTGAGGCCAACCCTGAAAAAATCATAGCCATCTCCAACATGGGCCCTATACGCAACGTCAAGGGCGTACAAAGGCTCACTGGCTGTTTGGCCGCCCTGAGCCGGTTCATCTCCTGACTAGGCGAGCGGGGGATGCCTCTCTACAAGCTTCTAAAAAAGATGGACACATTCGCCTAGGCTGAGGAAGCACATTAGGCTTTGAAGAGCCTCAAAGCGTCACTGACATCGGCCCCAATCCTCGTCGCTCCCGAACGGGGAGAACCCCTCCTCTATGTCACGACAAGTAACCACATGGTAAGCGCCGCCCTAGTCATCGAGAGGGAGGAGCCAGGACACCACCTTAAGGTCCAATGACCCATATATTTCATCGGGGAGGTACTCATCGATGCCAACATTCGGTACCCCTAGGTGCAGAAACTTCTATACGTCGTGCTGATGGTGACCCGGAATCTCCTACACTACTTCACCGACCACAAAGTCTCGGTCATCACTTTATACCTGCTAGGAGACATCATCCACAACCGGAACACCACAGTACGGATCTCCAAGTGGGCAATCGAACTAATGGGCCACAACATCAGGTATATCCCCTACATCACTATTAAGTCTCAGGCTCTCGTGGATTTTGTCGCCGAATGGTCGGAGGTCTAGCTCCTGACCCTAGACGTCACCCACGAGTACTGGACGGGGTACTTCGATGAGTCCGTAATGGCGCCCGGCTCGGGGGCTAGAGTGATTCTGATCTCCCTGGACGGGAGCAGGCTCCGCTACGTGATCCGCCTCCACTTTTCGGCCTCAAGCAACACCACAGAATATGAGGCCCTCATCAACGAACTGCGCATCACCATCAAGCTTGGCGCTACGCGACTCTACGTCCGTGGCGACTCAGAGTTGGTCGTTGACCAAGTCATGAAGGAGTCCTCTTGCAAAAGCCCCTCATGGTAGCATACTACCAGGAGGTGCGTAAGCTCGAGGACAAATTCTAGGGGATCGAACTACATCATGTCCCCCAAAAGGACAACGATGTCGCTGATTTTCTCACAAAATTGGCTGCCATGCGGGTTCTGTCTCTAGATGGGATCTTCATCAACGACCTTCATGAGCCGTCCACTCGCATCCTAGAAGGTCTGATCCAGACACACCCCGATGCCAACTTGGCGCTCGGGGGCTCCAACCTCTGTGCCTTCATGATGATGTCGCCCGCCGACATCGTCGTGGTAGCACTCGATCAAGCCGACTAGCGAGCGCCGCTACTCGCCTACCTCCTCGAGGAGGTTCTCCCACCCGAAAGGACTAAAGCACGATGGATCGCTCAACATGCCAAGATGTTCGTCACATTCGGTAACAAACTTTACAACCAAAGTCCATCAGGAATACTCATGAAGTGCATCCCTACCGACCAAGGGAAACAGCTCCTCCTCGAGGTCCATGCTAGAATCTACTGACATCACGCGGCCCCAAGGTCGCTGGTCGAAAAAGCCTTTCGATAAGGTTTTTACTGGCCCACTACGCTACAAGAGGCAGAGGAGGTCGTCCGTAGGTGTGAGGGATGCCTGTTCTATGCTCAGCAAACTCATTTGCCAGCACAGGAGCTCCAAACCATCCCCATCACCTGGCCATTCGTGGTCTAGGGCCTCGACATGGTAGGACCCTTCAAAAAGGCCTAGGCGGCTTCACTCACCTACTCATAGCGGTGAACAAATTCACCAAGTGGATAGAGGCGAAGCCCATCACCAACATTCGCTCAGAAGAGGTGGTCAAGTTCTTCCTCGACATCATCTACCGTTTCGGCATTCCTAATTGTATCATCACTAACCACATAACTAACTTCACCGGGAAGAAGTTCTTGGACTTCTGTGATGGATACGGCATCAGGATCGACTGGGCCTCGGTTGAACATCCACGTACTAATGGTCAGGTCAAGCGGGCCAATGGCATGGTCCTCCAAGGACTCAAGCCACGCATCTTCGATCGACTCAATAAGTACGCTGGGCGATGGGTTGCAAAGGTCCCAGTGATCCTCTGGAGCCTGAGAATGACCCCAAACCGATCCATAGGGTTCACACCATTCTTCTTGGCCTACAGAGCTGAAGCAGTGTTGCCCTATGACCTCGATCATGGCGCCCCAAGAGTTAAGGCCTTCGACCGAGACCGAGCAGCGGAGGCTTAGCAGGACACGGTCGACCTGCTCGAGGAGGTTCATGAGACGACTGCCATCCACTCCGCTCGCTACCAGCAAACTCTCCGCAAGTACCATGAAAGAAAAATCAGAGAAAGGACCCTCGAGGTCGGTGATCTCATGCTCCAGAGAACCCAATCAACGTGCACCTACTGACTGAAGGACGACAACGGCAATGTTCTCACCAACACTTAGAACATCGAACAGTTACATCGTTTCTTCCTGTTTACACCAAAATTTGGAAGAAGAGTCGTAGGGACTCAAAAAGCTCCCAAGATCATGTCATCAAGGAATCAATTACGTGCAGATCGGAACCAGCTGATTCGGATGCAAAAATTGGAATCGGCTTTCTTCAGATAGCGCCAGCGGATAACGACGAAGGCTACGTTCAGCGCCAGGACAAAACATGTTGGACTCTACAACAAGGGAAAGATTAGAGTCTAAGTTATCTTAAATTAGGAATGTTTTCTTTAGAGTCAAAATTTGTGATGAGTCGTGCTTAGACAGGAGTCAGGCGCAGGTCCCAGGTATAAAAATCAAACCCCGGCTATTGTAAAAAAACAACAATCAATCCAATATACAAGTTATTTACTTTTTTCGGCTCCGATCACCCCTTAGGAGTAGGAGTATAGTAGATCTCGGTGAGTTCTTCATTAAGTATGGATGCATCGATCCGGTCGACCTCCACTGCTTGTTGTAAGTACCGTCATGGCTTATACCTCTGTTCGTACGGCTGCATCGATCCGGTCGACCTCCACTGCGACTCTGGTATAAGTTAGTTATTGATTCTTGCCTAGTTCAAGTATGGCTGCATCGATTCGGTCGACCCCCACTGCATGAACTAGATCAAGGTCAAGTTATCGGCTTTACCTTAGAATGGCAGTCTTTGATAGATTCATTAAGTTACCGATATTGTTTATTGCTTTTATTATTTATCTAATTACAGCAATATCACTCTGCCCGATTGGGATTGATCTAGATTGGCCTTATATCTTGTTTAACCCATCATTTGCTAATATAAATTGATCTAATCTACACCTTAAACGATGAGTTATGTTTTATCGGCTGTTTTATGTCAATCCTAATCGTGCATAGCGTGCGGTTAAGGCATGTTACGTCTTGAGTAGATTTATTGGCTAGCGAAAACTGTTCCATGGCCCGTTATCATGGCCTGTATGATTCTGCCTCACACCCCACTGTTAGCACCATGGAGTGGGGACCGTTATTTGATAGATCTATTCCTGATAAGGCATGACTTTAGCTGTGTGCTATGCCTGAATCGGCTATTTTAGCCGATATCGAGTGCTTTCATGAACAATTCGCATCATGAGACCGTTGAAGTAAAGATAGATTGAAAGATATGTTAGCCCCATGATCTTATTATTGTATTACGGCCTGCATGATTCTGCCTCATGCCCCACTGATATTAGTAATGAGTTAGGGTCGTCGAATCTATTGTTGTTTCTACGGCCTGCATGATTCTACTCGTGCCCCACTGGTTATGGCGATAGACGAGATATAATACATTCATTAGATTTATCTTTATTAAATGGTTAAATGGTGTTGAATTGTTTCTTTATACAGAAAGGGGTTCGGTTACTTGTAATCATTGGCTCAGTATAAACCGATCGTTGTCAGCATCTTATTGCCATTGATTCATATTTGCTCAAATAATGACATCTATCTTGTATGATAACCGATTCCTCTTATACAACCCAATGAGCTTTAATCGATTTATTCTTATAAATATGCTGGAATTGACTATTTAGTCGATCTCCTCTCATATCGGCTCTCATAGCCGCACATTCGGGACTGTCTGGCAACACCGGTAAGTTTCACCCTTAATTACTGATGAACTTTCTCTCCTTGTCAATTACAGGATCAAATTGACTGGCATGTCTCGGGAGGATTACGTAGGATCGACCATCCCTGCGCTGAAGCTAGGCGGATTTGCTCCATCGAGCGGACCCTTCCGGCTTGCTGCGTGTGTCCCCGGCATGGGACAAAAATTCTGTGTCGACACTTCCCTAAAAAATTGGTCTTACCGCTTTCTTTCATTCAACGTTTGCTCCTACAAGCACCCCAGCCTGAGCACTCTCAGTTGGGGTCACTCAGGGGTCCACGAGGGTGTGATACGACCTCTGTTTTTTACTATCATATAGTAAATACTCTTTACCCGAATGAAAGGGTAGTCCGTTCCTTTAATTACCCTACGTAACTTTGTTTTAAACTCTCGACCGATCACACCCTGCCATGACCTACGGTTACAAGCAGCTGAGCCGCACGGGCCACGCCTGGGTTCTTAAGGTTGTAGCCTATGGGTCAAACGGGTAGGTGCAAAAAAGAAAGGATAAAAAACAAAGCTATGCTAGGATAAAAACAAAGAATGGATGGGACATGCTTCCCCTTATAAATGATTCCATCACAAAACAAAACTAATGTATTCATGAAATACAATCAATTGTTCACACGGGGGCTCCCCCACGAACTTATCCTTTACATTTGCTGAATGTTTCTGCCCTAAATTCTATTATGGCCGCCCGGTGGCATCGGCTAACGGCGCGACCGATGAAGATAAGGGTTGCTCCCTCTCCGATGGGGCGACGTGCGGTTTGGTCAGAGGTAGGATGACGCTCGCTTTCGACCCAGGCTCCACTCCATCCGTAGGCTGGATGACATCTTCTTAACGCACGCCTTCAGCCATGCTCGCACGGCGAGCCTCCGTCACCCACTGCGCGGAGACTTGCTCGGCAACCATCTATGCGCATGGCACCAAGCTCTCCCCGAGCGTATGGATGGCGTTCGCGCTCCCACCATCGGCGTACCCTCTATAGATGGCGATGAAGTCCAGGTCCGAGTGGTGCATCACCACTGAGGTCAACAAACTCGATGTCCCATAGAACATCTCATCAGAGATGAGCGCCCAAACCTCGTTTGGGACCTCTGCCAGCTGGATGGCGGGCGTGCTGTTGCTTGGTGCTGACCCAAACACCTCGGAGATGACTACCTAGGCGATGTTGTGGATCTGGTCAAGCTCCCCCTCGAGAGCACGTCACTCTTCAAGGGACTTGTCTAGCACCTCCGCACTCCGACTGATCACCGCCTTGGCTGTCTCCAGCTCCTGCTCTAGAGAACCAAGTTTTCCGCCCAGTTCTAGAAAAAGGATGACAAGTTCAGAAGCAAAGGAAAGGAAAAACTAGGGCATCAACCACAGGCAGAATAGGTACATACCAAGGTGGGTGTTCTCGAGGATGGAGAGTCCTTCCTCCTACCAGGTCACCTTCTCGAGCAGCCAAGCGTTCGACTCCTCAGTTCCAAGCACCCACCCCAGAGCACGAGCACTTCTCAGTCGGGCCTTCCGCTCCATCTCTAGAGCCTCTAAGGACTTATGTAGTGCCACCTCGGTCTCTGCAAGGTGGACCTTCACCGCATTGAGTCCCCGCTCGGCGGCAGTCGCTCATTCCGCCGTGAGCAGCTCCACCGCCCGCGCTCCCGTCGCCTCGATCGCCCGATCTTGGGACTCGCGGTGGGCGGACTCTAGCTAGTGCTCAAGGTTGTCGACCCACCATGACATCGCAGCCTCCCACTCCATCCGACCATGTTCCTCCCGGAGGAAACGGGAGTTGCGGATCAATATCGCCTCCAACTCCTGTAAAGCGAGGAGGCATGTTGAAACAAGCAATGGAAGACCAAGGAGTCAAGGACAAATGCTAAAAACATAGAAAGCTTACCTCGGCAATGCGCAGTAGGTCGACTGAGACTGCCTGATGAATGAGCTCTACCCGCTCCAATGCCTCCTTAAGCTTTGCCTTGGTTTGGGCGATGTCAGACTCCATCAACAGTCCTCTCTCCTCCAGGAAATGCCAAAGTGCCACCTCCCTATCACGTAGGACGAACCGAGACTTCCTTGAGTCGCTAGGGTAGGGCCACACCAGCTCACGGGTCACCCCCAACCCACTGGAAGATCTAGCCACCGCAACATCATGCGACGACCGAACCACCGCCAGCTCCTGCGACGGTGGGATGGACGACGGCTCCACCCTAGCACCTGCCTCGCTGGAGCAAGGGGTCTCCACTACCTTGACCCCGTGGCCCACCAGCGGATGTTCTGCCTTTGGCCTGGCTACGTCACCTCCCAACACCTCCAGCTCTGACCAGGAGGGTGACCCATGTGTCCCTCCGCCGAGCGAGGTAGGGAGCCCAGTCTCCCTCCTCTCTTTCACCGCAGCTGGTGTGGGAGGGATCGCAAGGGTCACCTCTGACCCAACCTCCGCCATCACCACCACTGTCGCTGCTGTCGTGCTCGCGATCGGTCGGAATGGCGCAACCCCCTAAAGGGAAGGTCGTACCGCCGCCAGAATGCTTTCCCCGCTGCTCGTCGCAACTCGCTATAGGCTAGGTCTCCACTCCTCCTACACAGAAGGCGGGGCGATGCTCAATCCTGTAAATCCCTAGCCACTGTAAAAAAAGTACAGGTTAGTCGTGCTCAAAGAACTCAACTGTGAGATCAAAAGAAACATAGGTACATACCTAGACGAAAGGGGCAGGGCCCTGAAGCCCTGACCCGCTGGCAATGAGCCCGCCGGACAAGGACCGCTCATGGGTCGCGACCCATGCCCCCTCACATCGACCGAGGGAGGACCCGACCCAGCCAATTCCCAATTGGCCCACGAGTCACCGCCACCGTCGGCTCGTGGGGCACTCACCGGGGCGACTGACAGGGCATCTCCCCATTGTGGGTCGTGCGCACGCACCGACCCCGAAGATGTGGGGGTGCGAGCACGCTCCTCCAACTGGCCGACATGCCCCGCCATGCTTGGAGCAGTGGGGGGCGAAGCCAATGACGCCTCCGAAGGGCACAGCGACCACGCCCGCTTCACCTCTCGCTCGACAGCAACGTCCGAGCTCGCGGCGTGCTTCCTTGACATGGGAATGTCGTCGCGCCTCTCCACATCCCGCCCACCACTAGCGGACATGGCCATAGGAGCACGATGCCCCACCGAGGTCGCAATGATGCCCCAGTATCCGTCGTCCTTGGAGGTGCTCACCTCGCCACCCATCTTCGTGGGCTCCTCCGACTCGAGCTCCGCGTCCACGTCGCTCCGGTTTTCGCCGGCCCACACCCGTTGGGTGATCTCCTTCTCCTTCTCACGCCTCCTCTGAGCCTTCTCAGCTCTTTTCTTCTTCTTGGCGTCTACCACCTCCTTTAGGGTAGCTTGCCGAGTTGCGCCCTCCGCCCCCTCGAAAGATGCGGCTGAGACTTGTAACAAGCGAGTCCCTACGAAACAAACGACTCGAAGTCAAGATACAGGAGATCAGAAGGGAAAAAGACACGGAATAAGCAGAGGGGAGCGTACAAGAGTAGACAGCTTCGTGGCATGAAGGGGTCCGGGCTTTCCTTTGAGGAACACTTGGGCCCTTAGTTGCAGCACCCGATCGAGCCAACTCTAGACCTCGTCCTTCGTCAACTCCTCCGGTGACGTGCGGTCGGGATCTATTAGGCCCAAGTAGTTCCACATCGGCCGCCTCCTCTTCGCTAGCGGGGCGACTCAACGGCAGAAGAAGGTGTGGAACACCCACAGCCCATCGAGGCCATACTGCACCAGCATCTGGAGCTCCGCCTCGATGACCTCCAGCTTGTTCTACCGACTGGAGGGCCCCCACGACCAGCTCTCCCGCCTCTCCGGCCTCCTTCCCATGAACGGCGAGAACGGCGCCTCCGCTGGGTTCCTAATATAGAACCACTACCCATGCCACCCCCGATTAGAGTCGTAGGGGGAGTACGCGGGGTAGGAGCCCGGTGGCCTCGGTTTCTTCTACAATGTGAAGCCCCCAACCGGCATGGTCCTAGGCGGCTTCCCCTCCGATAAGGGTCGCCCGGTGAAATTCTGCCCGAAGAAGTCCACGTGTGGCTCCATCCCGAGGAAGGCCTCACAGATGGTGACGAAATCAGTGATGTGCAGCACCCCGGTTGGATTGAGGTGCTGCAGCTCTAGGCCCTACTCATTGAGGAGCCGCGCAAGAACCAATGCTCGGGATATCCTAACCCATGCTCGTGGAAGGCAAGGAAGGAGACAACCTCATCGGCCTGAGGTCACGGAACAGCCTCCCCCGGCGCAGGAGCCCTCCAGTGCGCCACCTCCTTCGGCAGAAGTAGCCCCTTCTCAGCGAATATGGCCAGCACTGCCTCATCTACGTTGGATGGCCTCCAGTTCGACATTACACTTTGGATTCATGAACAGATCTGTGAGTTCTCCTCTCCCTCGCTTTACCCTTTTTCTCCTAGGAACCACCGTGGCACACGAATGCGCTTGGTGAGAGGGAAGGAGGAGAGGCAGCAGTTGGAGAATAGGCAAAGGAATGGGACGAAGATTCTCTCCCTTCCCCTATTTAAGGAGGAAAGGCAGTAGTTGGAGAAAGGTGAAGGATTTTGGCAAAAAACCCTCTCCCTTCCCCTATTCAATGCGGATAGGCATGCGGTGGGACGTGTCCTGACTGATGGGATGCGCCTTGCCCAACGAAACAATGCCTAGTTAAATGAGATGTGGCCTAGGCATGGCCCACCACTACCACACGCCGGGCATAGGAAACAAGGCACAACCGCACGCAAACGGCCCTCTGCCTTCCTAGATAGGGCTTAGAAGGGCCCACCGATGGGATCTCCATCGAGGAAAGACCAACGGGCTTCCTGAGTCGATCGGATGGCTCAGGTGACTACTGAGAGACAGGTAAGGAGCAGTGGGACGCCCCATTTGGGCCATGCAATCTCCGTCATGAACGACGAACACGGATCCCATTCGGACATATCTGATAAGAACTCCTCAAACCTGTCACTCGAGTCATCAAGGTAACTTTACCAAACCCTCTTACTTTATTTTCTGATGCATGATCATTCTTTCATCCATTGTCATACACGCATTCACACATTTATTCATACAATCATTCATTCATCCCATACATCCAAAGCATCGCATATGCAATTAATGCATCACAACGCTTCATGTTGCGTCACGAAGCGGTAGTTGCCTCATTCAACATGAGCAATGACCGATTGGGGTTTGAAGGCCGGCCTACGGAGGGCTCGAGGCCGCCTCGCGTCAAATATAGCCAGGGGAGAAAACACAGATGTGCCTCAGCGGCCCTCGCCCTGTATGCTCAGAAGCAGACAGGTTCATCTCGACCTTCTCGTTCGATCCTAACCTCGAGCCGTGCCCATAGAATCCCCATCGAGGGGAGGCCAGCAGGCCACCTGAGTCAGTCTTCGGAATGACCCGGGCATCTACCGGGAGGCGGGTTAAGGAGTAGTGGAATTCCACATCATGGCTATGCCGACCCTGTTACGAACGACGGACCCGAATTTCGCTCGAACATGCCCGTTAGTGAGCCCACCGAGTGCGTCACTCGAGCCATTGAGGCAAGCAATGTTAGCTCAGCCCCTCCGATTGCAGAAACCGCGGATGGGGTAATGCACGGAACTAGACCAACCCCTACTAAACCCAACGGGGCTCAGGGGCTTAGGTCACCCGATACCGACTCAGGAAATCAACCGACTGCGCAGGTCGCGGGCGGGACAAACATGGGCGAACACCCTGAACAGCAAAACACAGGAGTCTACGGCCCTAGGAAAGAGTACCGAGATGCTCAGCCTCCAACCGACTCACCAGTCAAATGCAGGCTCAGGGGCAACACCCACCGAGTGCGCCTGTGCGCACCCGCTGGCAAGTCAAAAAAATCCCTGAGACGATTCTACCCGAATCGCCCGGAGGCTCGGGGGCTCCTGTCGGGTTCATAAACCCGGTGTCCCTAATGGGCCCACTTCTCAGCAAAAAGCTCGGCCTAGCAGACAACATTACAAACAACGCGCAACTCCTGGATCGGCCCAGATACCTAACGACAGGCCGGAAGAGCGATCCAGTCTCCGACCGAAAGACCTGGCCAGGGAGGGGCGACGCTCACTTCCGACTCCGACCTACTTCTTTGACCGGAAGGCCTAGCCATGGAGGGGCGACGCTCGCTTCCGACCCCGACCCGCTTCTCCGACCGAAAGGCCTGGCCAAGGAGGGGCGACGCTCGCTTTCGACTCCGACCCGCTTCTCCGACCGGGAATACTCCGAACATCTGCATGTGGCTCTTCTTCGACCAGTGTCGTCGGAGCCAATTGGGAACGAATGGCCGGGGACACCCACTCGGTGAGGACCCGAGAAATCAGGCAAAGCAGATAAGGTAAGGCGCTCAAGTCAACCGCAATACCAAGGACCGTACCCTGCACACCTGTAGGACAGTACTGTCGGGTCTTGTTAGAAGGGTACTTTATAATCTTCCAGACATGTCAGAACACGAACTGTGTTGTGGGCGCCGACATTAGTCCTACAGTATGGTAGGCACTGACATTTGTCATACCAGAAGAACAAGATGGAGCCTGCCATATGCATCTAGGTGTCAACTGTATTATGGGCGCCGACAAACCGTCTTGTACCCGACGGCGTGGACAACAAAACTAGGTAGCATACACACTCTCTCTCTCACTTGTAAGACCATCCCTTTCATCTATAAAAGGGGATGCGCCCTCCCCAACAAAGAGAGACGAAAAAAACAAATGGACGATAGACGGTTCATTCCGACTCCCTCTGCTAAGCTTTAGACATTCTGGGCACTCGAACAGCTTCACAGCTCTAGAACTCTAGAGCTACACAGAGCATACGTTCGAATACTTAGCGCACGTAGGAGCTCCCGTCTCTCTTGGCCCTTCGGTCCAGAGTCCGACCAGACCTCTAACACCCCTATCTTATTCTCACTCGTTTGTAACCCCACAGCAAACTTCGAGCACCTGGGCTCAGGAATAAAGTCACCAACCGAATCAAACTGGACGTAGGGCATGTTGCCTGAACTAGTTTAAACTCTGTGTCATTGAGTGTTAGGCCACATCCGATCACAACGTATGGCAAAACGACCAATATTTACTTGTTGGTCACTTTTCGCACTGACACCCAGTGATCCCCAATTCTTCTCATTTTCATCCCTTGTGCAAATGTCTTAACTCCAACAAGTTTCCATCACTTGTGTATGTGAGTTAGCATTTCACAAACAAGTTTTCTAAGGGATGTTAGCAGTGTTGGAGCTACAGGGTATGCCGGATACCCTGCGTGCCCAGCATATACAGTACATGTATACAAGTATATTTGTAACAGGAATAAAAAAATTACTTGGAAAATGTGTAACAGAGAACACAGATGATGTGCCAGCGGCCTTGTAGCGCATTTCCTTTGCATTTAGAGTTTCAGACCCACGGCCCACGTAACGAAAGTCCTAGGCTGGCCTGCTGGTCGGACCACAGGATCAGGGACTACAGGTCTTGAGGTCTGCTGGGTGCAGGCTTGCAGGAACAGTGAATTTCGACCAGACGACGTCACGACGGGGACTGTCTCAAGAGGCCAGAGGGATGACCCTACGCGCACGGGTGACACTTTGACGGCCAAACGATGGGATTCAGAGTCGATCAATCGGATGACCGTGAGATTCAATCTCTCTCTCTCTCTCTCTCTGTTTGTATAAAAAAATCTTGTCTACTTTAATTGCTAATATTAATGAGTCATCCCTATTCCTTCGTGCAGCGAGATCATAGATTCACCCAACATCACAAACGATCAAGATTGATGAACAAGTCAGTATATATCATGTGAGTGTTTGTGTAATCACATGTGAGGGCTGACAATTCAATCCGTGCAAGTGCAAGTTAAAAAGAGAAGAGAAGACATTACATCTCTTTGAAGTGGACGAGGTGGATATAATCGAGTCGCTTAGAAAGCGTGGGCTAAAAAAGTTAGATAAGTGGTATGGTAAGTCTCTTGCTCTCTTTTATACTTATATTTTAAACTATAATATTGCATTTGATCTACTTATATTGTAATTTTGTACATGTTTTAACTTAATCTTTTAATTTAAGAATTATTGTGTTATTTAGCGTATGTTCAAATTTACAACTGTTACTGAATTATCAAATGTTTTTATCGAATTGTATATAATTTTTTTGGCCGGCATACCCTAAGTTAAAATCCTGGATCCGCCACTAGATGTTAGCACTCACTAGATCCTAATGCAAATGCATGGAGTCAATTCACCTAGTGGCACTTAGATAACCATATTTGCTTTGAGATCACCCCTCCCTCTATGGTGTTTTGAATGGCAAAACAAAATGTCCCTATTAAATATACCTTTGCCTTGAACCCATTTTATTTTTCTCTTTCTTCTTTTCCAAGCTAGAGCACTTGATCTTCACTTAGGCCACATTCATCACCATGACCATAATTTTGCTCCACACTTGGTGTGTACCAACCTAGCTCATATACATCATTTAATGACAAATGTTAGTACACTACGTTTCATCAATTAACCAAAACTAAACTAGGGCTTTCAACTGCGAAGTCTTTATCTGCCCCTCCGACCCTCATCGCGAGCCGGTAGTCTTTGAGCCAGTGGTTGGGGCTAGTCTCGCCATCGTACCTGCCAACGTGGCTCGTTGGTCGGAAGCGCTTGGGGTAGTAAGACGCTAATATCCTAGGCCCGAACGCCTGTGGACCAAAGTGGTCTTGGCTCGGGCTTCCTTTTGTTTGGTCAGGGTGAGGGAGCAGTGATTCGGCTTGGGCACGTTGCCTTGCCTCGATGGTGTCCCGCACGTATCGGTTCTCTCCGATCCGATTGCACATGGGCGATCGTTATTGGTCGGGGTCGCCTCACCGCTCACGCCAAGGCTTGGCGCCTCTTGCCCTTAGTCAGTCGGAGTTGCTGGTGGAGCTAGTGCAGCTGCTGTCGCTGTTGAGACGACCTTGAGTTGGCGGTGCTTGTAACACCCCGGTGTTACGATCTCATTTAGCACTACGATTTAGGCCTAAGAAAAATTTTCGAAACAAGTTTATCAGGTTTTTAGTTTAAATCGTATTTGAGACGATAAGCGAGTCCGGTGTGCTTTAGTTTTGTGGACTCAGATAAACGCTTAACTTAAATCACGCCGTGTCCTCGCTCTGCCGTGCAGTGCCGAGTAACCACTGCCTCCGTTGTCCCGTCTAACTGCTAACCTTGTCGCGCTGCCTCTATCGTCTCTGATTGTGCTTGCCTGCCCCGCGTGTCTTTTCTCTGATTGGCATTGCTGTTGTACTGGACGCGTAGTAAGCCACGTGTGCCTGTTTTCGTACGACCTTGTTCAGAGCGCTTTAATGGGATTTGCCGATTCATTGGCCGCTCTGTTTCCTTGCTTCTATGGCCTGCTTTGCTTGTATCTGCCCGCTCCGTCGCTTCATTCAGTGTCTCTATCTGCCTTTGATTGTCCTTGACGTCTGCGCCTGCACGTGGTCATTGTCGTTCAGTTGCCGTGCCTAGACAAGGCCAGGACGGGTCACAGCGACAAGGGTCGCCTCCGTGTCGCTGCTACTGCTCTCGCTCTGCATCGGCGCCATCCTTTTCCTCCTTGCGAGCACGCCCGAGCCCTGGAGTATCGCCGTTGTGGCCGCGCAGTCTGTCGTTTCCCTTTTCCATTTGCGTGTGCGCGCACGGCTCTGCCTCGCTTTCTCTTCTCTATGCACAGCGGTGCCCCTCCTTCCTTTCCCGCTCTTCACCTTCCTCAAGGCCGAAGCTTCCTCCCTCCTCGGTTCCAGCCGCGTCCCGGTCCCGCGCTGGACCCGCGGTTCCCCCGGCGTCCATGCCGTAGTGCTCGACCGTCACCACGACGCCACTTCCCAGCTCACCCATTCGAGCAACCGGCCATGGTCGCGCATCGCCGGCTAATTTGTCGTGCCTCCTCCGTCGGCGCTGTGTCCCGTGGAGCGGGCCATCGTGCGCCACCTCCGGTGCAGCGAGGCCGCTGCCGTTGCCGCCTCGAGCTCCCGCCACCATAGTCGCAGCGCCTCGCCGGCGTCTGTGCCCCTACCCGCGTGACCGCGCGCGAGTGCCGCTGCACCAGGTCACCCCATCGACATCCACACGCGGCTCCACATCGTCCTCGCCATGCCGTCCTAGAGCACCGTCCCGCGCCGAGCCCTGTGCGCCCATGCCGAACATGGCCGTGTCCTCGCTGCTCGTGCCCGAGCTGCGAAGCACCTCCCCGTTCCTCGGCCGCCCGCGCTCGGCCATGCCGCAGCGTCCCCCCATGGCTACCCACCGGTTCCTGCTCTCTCCCATGCGCGCGAGTTCCTTGCCACTCGCTGAGCCGCCGCGGCACCTGCTGCCCCGCCGGGACCCGCACCGTCGCGACCACAGCGTCTCCATTGCCGGTCGGAGCTCCTCAGCTCCTCGGCTCCGAGCGCCTCCGCTCCTCGAAAAGATGAAGCATGGTGAGCAGGGGTATAAATCCAAGAAGATTTTTGTATGGGGGTTCTCGGTGCAAAATACTACACTCGTTTAAATAGTACATTAGTATCGCGGAGTGATTTAGAGAAAGTTCGGGGGCTTTTACGCAATTTGCCATCGCGCTGGGCTCAACCGCGCACAGGCCGACCGTTTCTAGTCGCTGGGTCGGCCTGCTCGATGCCAGTCTGGGCCGTGCGGTGCTCTGGGCCGCGTGTCCGGCTAGTTGGGCCGCTAGCCGCTCGCGTCGCCTGGGCCTCAGGCCTACTCGCGCTGCTGGGCCGCTAGTGCCTGCGCGCCTGGCTGGCTTATGTCCGCGCCCACCTGGGCTGGACTGCCACCACGTGGGCCGCACGCCACTGGACCACGTGCACCGTTCAGGCCTGGGCCGAGTTTGTTTGACGTCGGCCCGTTTCAAATTGTAGAGCAATTTCTAAGTTAGTTAAAAGGTAAACTTGCAAAATCAATATAAAAATGTATAGGAATCCAAAAATGGTGAAACCAGTTTTGTTAGTCTTCTAAAATCATGCTCTATCTGTTAGTATATTTTGTTCACATAGTTTGATAATATTTTTGGGAGCTATATAATTAATCTAAGATACTTAATATTATAAAATGTAAACTTGTAGGAACTCCCGTGATAAGTTGGTAATATTGTTGAATCTGAAAATTTTATAGTAGACTCCTAGCAGTATTAGTTACCCACCGTAATTTTTGTAGCTCCGGAATAACTAGTTGCTAATTAGATAATAATATTTTATTTCGAATAATGATTAAATCGATAGAATAAAATAAAAAACATCTTGGTTTATATAACTAAAATTATTGTTGGGAAATAACGCTTTATCCGACAACGTGTATATATAGCCCAAGTACGGTCGTCGTTAGAACTAGCCCGTTAACTCGAGTGGCGTACGTCGTATTTTATGAGTCACGATTGCAGTTGATTAATTACATCTTTGCATTGCATCGCATGCATATCATATAGGTACGATGATGGATCAACGGATCGATTGAAGGATGATTGGGAACCCGAAGATGGTGTAAGGGTATTCTCTCTAGTTGATGGTGGATGATCTAAAGATGCAGATACTAACTTTTTAATATATCTTACCTAGGCAAGCCCCGGTGCATAACTCCTACTTTTCTGCAGTTTAAATTATATTTGTGCATTAAGTTTTAAGGAGTTGAATGAAACCCACTTGCATATATATCTTTATCCTATGAGTCTTACTAGTATGACATGATCGTGTAGATTGCTATGCTACAGGACTCCGGTAGAAGTCGAGTGATTGCCTGTCACTCGCGAGATATAGGAAATATATTATAGGATTATCATCACTTGGAAAATATAAATGGTGGAAAGGAAAATGGTGACCGGGCAGGGATATGGTTTGGGTATTGGTGGGTGTAAGAGGCTGTGTCGCCGTGGACACGGGGCATAGCTTGGTTACACTGCTTTCCCTGTCTAGTCGGTTAAGGACCGATCGTTGTATATGACTCTAGGCAGGTCACAGACTTATTATCCCGAGCACATACTTGTGTATGGGCGCTTGGAAGACTTGTTGCTCTCTTGTCGCGGATCCGGCTCTTTCCGGACCAACTATCAGGGTTTTATTTTGGTGGAGGAGGTCCTTGCACTGCACTGAGTCCGGGACTCAGGGGCGGGGACTTGGAGTCCCAGTTTGGACGGGGACCTGGACACCCGGGACAGGAGAGTGATGGGTTGGTCCTGCTTGTGCCGGGGTACAAGCGGGGCATGTGTTTTCGGGGTACCCAGCTGGGGGCATTGATTCACGAATCACCGGGTGATCCGGTACCGCTTGTCTACGGTTTAGCATCGTAGTAAGAACTGAAGATGAAAGATGGAAGATGGAAAATGAAATCTGCTTGCTTACCACCTGCTTGAAAGTAGCACAGGTGCTTACATTGAATGGTTAGTTAATGAACCAATGCGGCTATTAATAAAAATCAAATATAAGGACGCACGTTTAGTAATGCTTCCTACAAATGCAACCCATAAGCCAGATAGTCTTACCTATTCTTGGAGTCTTTTCTTTTCTCCTATCGAGTAAGTCTTGCTAAATACAATTGAGTACTCAGGGTTTTATTCCCCCTGTTGTAGGTGATAGGTGGATGATAAAGTTGACCCTTGTGTGTGGATTCCTCCTAGTGGGCTCAGCGAGGATTCCTTTACGCTGCGATCGTAGTCTTTATTTACAACTCTCACCAAATGTTTTTATAATCTGTTGTCGTAGTTGTTATATATCAATACTTTATCATGTCATTAATAGATGTTTATTTTCGTTGTAACTCTGTTCACATGTTTATATTCCGTTGTTCAATTAAATTATTCATAACTCTGATAATATAATTACATTCCGCTATTATAATGATAAATGCTATACTCTGATGTTGTACTAAAAGTGATGTAAGAAAAGGGTTAAGAATATTGTAAGCTTTATTTTCTCATTTGTGATCCTGATGGCAAAAATATGGATTTTCGGGTTCTCCCCTAAGGTATGCCCGACGAAATCGAGTAATTTAATGTTCTCCCTTGAGTGCTTAGTGTCTAATGGAAGGCAAGCACTCATGTGAGGCATTAGATTAGGCGGTTCTACCACAGGTGGTATCAGAGCGCAAATGAGGAAATAAGGCTTCGAAAGCCTTTTCTAAACTAAAATTTGACAACAAAATCTTTTCAAAAAGTTAGGGCGTCTTTATGCGAAGTTATATAAGTAGCCCTATTACTATGGTTATGTATCCAGGATAGATGGCACTCTGCTGACTTAGATTGGATTAATCAAGTTTTTGCAGGTACACTGACTCGAGCATAGTCCGATAGTATCGACTAGTTATAGGGAGAGAACGATGTGCCAAAAATATGAGAATAGTTGCCCTATATGCTAGCAACAGTGAAAGGACGTATAGGACGTGCATTCATGCATATCCTGTTTTGTGCATTGTAGCGCTCGTATTGCTAGCGGATACGCTATCCATAGGTGTCACGCGTGTCGTATTGTGCACGACTGACTCGTTCCTTTTTCAGAGTTAGGTCTGCACTATGGCTTCGTGCTCCACGTTCGCCCGTGGTTCACGCCGGTCGTGACCCACGTCTCCCTATACCCCTTTTTTGCGCTCTTGTCGGACCCTTGCCCTGTAGTCGTACTAGTCAGTAATGGCCTCGAACGTCGCTCGCCTAGGACGCGCGTAATTTGGTCGATCCATCGTAGTGATCTCGCGTGGGAACCCTGGTGAACCGCGCCAGGACCACTGAATGCTCCGCCTTTATAAGCAAAGCCTGACTTAGCTATTGGTATCACCACTCAGCGCACTTTAGCTCACTTAGCTTTTCCTTTGAGCCAGCTTTTCGCTCAGCCTTCCCTGCAACCACCAGAGATGGCCGGAGCCTGGGTTAATACCTACTGCCTGAACGTTGAGGGTTTTCCCAAAATCCTGCATGCCACCCTGCAAAAGCTCGGAGTCAAAGATCGTCCCGAGTATGAGCGCCGTGAGTATGAGGAGCATGGCACCGAGCGATGTGAGGTTACCATCTACATCGGGAAGAGTGAAGAGTTCCCCGACATCACTGAAGCCTAGAGTGTGACCGCAACTGGGTTTTGCTTCGTCGACACCTACCAGGTTGTGGCCTGCAAAGCCTTGCGGTACCTCTGCCAGATCTATGAGCAACCCATTGCCCGTACCCCCATGCGGTTCTTTCCACCGTTGGATAAGAATCGGCGGGCATGGAAGGCTCGCATGGAGGCTCTGCAAGGGCAGGATGCGCAAGAGGACAGTCCCACCGTGGTGCACTTAACCACGTATCTGCTCGCTCTGGATGAGCAGTACGACCGTCAAGCCTTGGAATTGGGGGCGTGCCTTCGGCGTGCCAGGGAAACCGAGATCTTCAACCAGATGCACCAGGTGCAGCTCGTCGAAGCGCATGCCAGCGCTGCAGCTGCTGAGGGCCGAGAGGCTGCCATGGAGGAAACTCTAAAGGAGGCTGAAGATCGGCATGTCCATCAGCTACGGGTGGCCTATCTTGTCACCAGGGCCGAATGGAGGACGTTGGCTGCTGAAAGGCAGGATGCCCCGATCTTGGAAGGGATCCCTATCCACTCGCCAGAAAGAAGAAGAACTGGTGATGCAGCACCGCCAACACCTCCACCCTCGGAAGTGTCGTAGTTGTTATATATCAATACTTTATCATGTCATTAATAGATGTTTATTTCCGCTGTAACTCTGTTCACATGTTTATATTCCGCTGTTCAATTAAATTATTCATAAGTCTGATAATATGATTACATTCCGCTATTATAATGATAAATGCTATACTCTGATGTTGTACTAAAAGTGATGTAAGAAAAGAGTTAAGAATGTTGTAAGCTTTATTCTCTCATTTGTGATCCTGATGGCAAAAATGTGGATTTTTGGGTTCTCCCCTGGGGTGTGCCCGACGAAATCGAGTAATTTATTATTCTCCCTTGAGTGCTTAGTGTCTAATGGAAGGCAAGCACTCCTGTGAGGTATTAGATTAGGCGGTTCTACCACAGTGCTGCAGCGTCGAGGTAGCGAACTCTCTGCCTGCTACTCGAGGGCGATGTCAATGAGACGCCTTGCCTCCCACAGCTTCTAGTTGGTGGTTAGGTCCGGCATATCCAAGATGTCGTCCAGGCGGCACGCGATGACTGCCATATTGTGCGTTGCACGAGGGAAACAGGGCACACAAGGAGCCCCCGCGTCATTGTTGATGTCACATTGGGCGCTGCATGTGTAGATGCGCGAGCTACTCGCTTACTGGCGCTCCATCTCCTCCTGCTTCAGCTCAAGCTCGATGCACTTGGCCTGCTTGTCCTTGAGTCGCTCTGCCTTCTCACGGAGGTAGGTGGCATACTAGGTTAGAGTTAGGTCCAAGGATGTGACCTTAATGTCCTCGACAGGAGGAGGTTCCCCATGGAGGAAGAAACATTCATGCTCCAGTGAAAACTTTCTCTCATCGGAGGCGTACCCTGAGTCATGTAACACCCTCGGTGTTACGCCATAAATCACTTACTAAAATATGTCATAAGCATCATGTTTAAATGTTATTGCATGTGATAATATGAACAAGTGAAGCAGTGTAGTTTAAACGAATCGTAAAAGCTTAAAACGAAAGGTTGTTCGCGACTTGAAGTTATCAAGTTAGGATGTTCGTGAATTTTTATTGAACGAAAGCACTAGAGAACATGCATGAGAGGCCTAAATAAAGTTGGAAGTCTAAGGATTGTAGTTGACAGTGAAATACTTGGTGTAGAGAAATAATTAGGTTAAGTACAAGTTTCAATAGCTTGAAAATACTAGGAATAGAAATCCAATTAAAACTTAGAAAATTTCTTGAACCTTGGAAAGGGTAGACATTGCTTTGTTCATCAATTTTTGTAGAAAAAATTAGTTAAGAAGTAGAGTAGTATCATGGCCTATTTTAGTAGCCTAATGTACCCTCTTAAATATGGTGTAGATGGTTTGGGTGTTTGACCAACCGATTAGTTGTTTTGGACGCTTTAAAAAGCATGCAAGGCACGTCCTTGGTCGGTTTCCTTGCGTAGGCACAGTCACCGCGTCCCTAAGCCATGTCATCGACGCGTCGTCCACCCACCCCCGCGCATGCCTAGCCATGCTCAGCTAGCCTCTGTGGCTGACAGCCCTGGTGCACAGCTACCCCACCTCAATGCCACGCTACTACCCCATCGCTAGCTCCCAGCCATGCGCCATCACGCCGTCATTGCCTAGTCCCAGCTCGTTGCACCGCGCTGTTGCCCGCCGCGCCATAGCACGCTGCCGTCACATCCGCCCGTGCCTCTACGCCGCTGCCCGTTCTGTCTTCGTGCACGTGGGCTTGCCGAGGCTACCCGCATGTCGTTTCGCCATTAACGGCGCTATGGCCGCCCTGCCGCGCTGCCACCGCCTGCGCGCGTGCATGTTTCCCTCCTGGCTGTGTTGGCTCACAGCGCCTGCACGCATGCGGCCAGCCGTGTCCCGCCAAAGCTCGGGCAGGCCATCTGAACCCATCCCCTTTTCCCCTCCCTCCTCTGCTACCCGGGCCAGCCGAGACACGCCATCAATCCAGCATGGAGGGGTCACGTCCATTCAATTTTATGTGCTCCCGACTCCGCCTTTGAGCCTACTAGCTGACCGACCCCGCACCGCGTCCAACCACGTCGTGACAAGCTCCAATTTAGAGCCTTGCTCCCGCCGCCACGCCATTAAAGGCTAAGTCCGCCGTTGCCATGGGCAAAAACCCCACCTTGCCATCCCGAGCCGATTTGGCTGCACCCCCAGCCCCGCCTTGCAATCCTTCTCGACATGCGTACCTGAGCCACGCCCTATCTATTTCCCTCACGACGTTGATGCGGCCGTGCCACCATGGCCCACCATCACCCTTGCCACGCGCACGTGGCCGGCTCGACTGGGGTGGTCTCCGGACGCACAACCACTTCGGTTAGGATCACGGTGAGACCCTAATGCTCATCTGCTGTCCATATTTCCTCTCCGATGGCGGAGCTCGCCAGAATAGGTTGCCACCGTCGCAGGTTGGCTGTCGCCGTAGAGGGAGCTCCTGGACGTACCCCATCTCATCCTTTCATCGCCCATCGATTCGCGTCTGCACCTAGGTGAGCATCGGTCCCTTAGTTAAGGTAGTGGAGCTCTCAGGTGGCTGGCGTGATCGCCAGTGCCATCGGCCGCCTCACCGGCGTGTGTGTCTAGGGCGAGGACCTCTCCGTTGCGAAGGAGAGAAGGAGCGAGGGTTTTGTTGCAAAGTCGTAGTCTGTTCAAATAGTGCACGTAGTGTTAGTAGTATTATCGGAGAACACGAGGGCGTTTTTGCAAGTTGGTCGGGGCACGCGGGCTCCCTTGTCGCGGGACGTTTGCGCGCGTGGGCCGCACCTTGTGTGGGCCGAGTTGGGCCACGCGGGAGAGAATCGTTTTCCTTTTTTAAGGATTAGAAATAGCTTATTATTTTATGTTGTAAGTAGAACTTTAGAAAAAACATATCAATTCGAGCAGGTGTCCAGAAATTGTGAAACCAATTTTATTAGGTTCCAAAAATTGTGCTCTATCTGTTAGTGTATTTAGTTCATATATATATATATATATTTGTTGATACCAGCGGCTATTAAATCATTTGCGAGTGTTTAGTATTGTTTAGATCAGTATTTGTAGGAATTTTTGTGGCAAATTGATAATAACTTTGACCATGATTTCTTATAGTAGATTCATTGTATTATTATGTGTTCACTATAATTTTTGTAGCCTTAGAATAGGTTAAAAAATATGGTAGCTAAGTACTCCTTGTTGTAGTATATAGGAAATTATTAATAAGAGTAAGAATATATTTTAGTTGCTAAGTAGCACTTGTAGGTGAAACCATGCTGGTTTGATGGAAATGATGATTAGCTCGGTATCTTAGTCATTAGAGCTAGCTTAGTGGCTTAGTAGATGTATTCTTATTTTAAGAATTGTTGTTGCCTTAATATTGAGTGTTATATCGTCATTGCATGCATGTAGAGAACGAGTTGGTGGAGTTTGTGACCGCGGACGAGCAGGAGTACGAGGAGGTGATTGAAGAGTGCGGAGAGGAGATCCTCGTGCAGGAGGATCCGGAGCCACCACTGATTGACTGAGCTAACACCGCGCCTGTCCAAGGCAAGCCCCGGTGCATAACCCTTATTTTGAATAATCACTGGATATATGATGTGCAATTACGTTACATGATATTGGAACTACATACATAGATATACCTACCTATGAATCCTACTAGCTTAGATCAAGTAGCTGCTATGCTTAGGTTTTTTGATAGCGTGAGTAACCTATCGTTACTCACAATAGGTGATTATTATCATCACTCATAATAAAATAGTGAAAGGAAATAGAGACCGAACAGGGATATTGTATGGGTATTGGTGGGTGTAAGAGGTTGTGTCCCGCGGTCAACGGGACATAGCTTGGTTACGCTGTTTTCTCTATCCGTGTCAGTTAAGGATCGGCCGTTGCATTGGATTCTAATAAGGTCATAAGCTTATTATCCTGAGCACATACTTGTTTATGGGAGCAGGGAAGACTCATTGCTCTCTTGTCGTGGGTTCCGGCTCTTTCCGGACCGACTGAGTGGATGCGGGGATGGTGGAGGTCTAAGCACCACACTGAGTCCAGGACTCATGTGTGGGGGCTTAGAGTCCAAGTTTGGACGGGGATCTGGACCCCTTGACAGGAGAGTGATGGGTTGGTCCTGCTTGTGCCTGGGGTACAAGCGGGGCGTGTGTTTTGGGGTACCCAACTGGGCACATTGATTCACGAATCGTCGGGTAATCCGGTACGACTTGTCTATGTTCTAGCATTGTAGTAAGAACTGGAAGATGAAAGGTGGTGAAATAGATCTGATTGCTCAACTCTTGCTTGAAAGTAGAACATGTACTTACATATAATGGTTAGCTAATGAACTAATCATGACGGCTAATAAAACACATACATAAGGATTCACTACTAGTATTGCTTTTTGCAAAAAAAACCCAGCAAACTATAAAACTTATCATATCCTTTGGAGTCGAAAAATTATTCCCACTAGTCGGGTAAGTCTTGCGAGTACCTTGTGTACTCAGGATTTATTTACCCTTGTTGCAGGTGCAGCTTGGAGGAGTAGCTGTTGTGTGGAGGATTCTTCTGGTGATACAGACGGATCCTTATATCTTATCGTTAGAAGTTTATTTCAATTCCGCTGTTTAAATTCCGCACTCTGAACTTGATATTGTAATAATGTATTTTTGAGAACTCTTGATGTATGAAATGGACTAAGTATTGTAATCTCATTTTCATTATTGGATCCTGCAGAAAAAACATGGATTGTTCGAGTTTTTTCTTGGGGTGTGCTCGACGGAATTATCCGATGTAGCTTGTTTTCGGGGTGCTTAGTATCTGGTGAAAGACGGACGCCTCCAGAAACGTGCTATTTCGGACGATTTTGCCACAAATCACCTCTCGAGAGTATCTCGAAGAAGGTATGCAGTGGCTTCGAGTAGGATGATGCCACATGACGCCTCCCTACTCTTGAGTTCACTGACTTCGTGGCAGAAAAAGCTCGAGCAGGTGCTATACCAAATGAGCCTTTTGTATATAAATAAACTAGACTAGATACATTTTACTTATACTTAAGAAAGCAATATAAAAGTTCCCTTTATAAAAAGCTGCACAGAGAAAAGGAAACAGGAAGGAAGCCGTGTACAGTGCACAATACGTGTGCTGCCTTCGGCTGGCTGGCTGCTTTCGGCGGGACTCGTCAGCGCATTCAGTGCAGCACTGTTCACGTTAACCGTGTTTCAAGACAGAATATTATTTTTTTCTCTTCCAATAATCAGCCGAACAGTCCCGTGATGTCTGTGCATCGAGGGGCATTGACTCGCTGGACTTCTTTCCCCCGAAGCCGCGTGGCCGCCGAGAGCCACCAGACGGAGCTGCTCTCCCAGAAAAACAACCAACCAACCCCGACTCCCGAGAGCCCAGTGAGAAACTAAAAAAGCCCAGATGGCGGGGGGAGGTCGTCGTCTCCCCTCCCAGCGATCCCCTCCCTCCGCGACGCCATCTCTGCCGCTTCATGATCACTAGGGTTTCGCTCTTCTACCCATAAGCCCTCGTCCCGATGCGCTGGTGGAAGCGCTCCTCCTCCCGTTCCCGCTCCGCCTCCTCATCCTCAGCATCCACGCCCGCTTCCCCCGCCCGCGCCGCCACCCCCCGTCTCATCGGCGGTTGGGGCAGCGGCGCTAGCTCCCGCCGCGATGGCAGCGGGGGCAGCAGCGAACCGCAGCCGCGGCTGATCAGAGCGCGGCGGATGCGCTACGTCGTCGATGACCTCGAGGTCGGGGTCTCCGCGCTCGGCGTGGACTCTCCGGCGAGGAGGGACGCGGCGGCGGGGTTTGCGCTTGCGACCGTGAGCTCCACGCCGATCTCGAGGTCTCCGAGTAACATGGAGGTGGCGCCGGCGAGATCCTCGTCGACCCCCGTGCTGCTGCCGCGTCCGCCCCTTCCAGGCGAGGGGGAATCGCCGTGCCGCGGGCCCTGGAGGCCGCTACCGTCACCGGCGCCAAAGATGCTCGACGGGGAGTGGAACGGGCCTGCAGCGGACGCTCCCGGGGTTTTAGAGACTGGGAGCGAAAGGATGACGCCGTTGCTCGCACGGAGGTGATTAATTCGTACTGTACTTGTTAATGTTATGTTTTATTGCCGTTATTATTCAAGTAGATTGTATTGTCTGCAAGGACGTCACCCTCACAGCTTGAGGATTCCAGAGTCAGGTTATGATTACTATTTACTAGCAATATTCGCATTTCAAAAAGGATAACACCGTTCACTTAAATTGTGTCATCATTGAGGTGTTAAACACTTAGGAGGGTAGAGTATCTTGCAGAGAATGGCAACAGTTTGTGGTGCCTATGGTTCAGGGATGTGTCCTTTGCGCAGAGTATGTTGATTTTGCAGCAGAGTATGGTGATTTTGAAGATATGGATACCATGGTTCAGGGATTGGAGCTTTCAGATATACATATACACGAGTTGAATTGTGATTTAGTAACTTGAGTTAGTTGTAGGGTGTTACTAGCTAAGGGTTTTATTGGTAGATCACGACATCAGGTCATATTAGGATGGCACGTCATAAAATTTTATTTGTTATGTATATTGAGTTGTCATGATTTTTGCACGTGATGCTTTCATTATTGATTTGTACATATAATATTCCTTAAAATTTGCACATGATGATTTTTAACTCTTAGTGAATTGATTAGATATTTACATGATGAAAATAAGTTAGCTAGGGTGTGGTGTTTTAATAAATAAGTGGCCTAGTTTGTTTCAATGCTGTACTGTAATTTCACTTGGTTGAATTGGACTCCTATGAAGCTTCTAAGCTGAACCAAAAAGACCCAACATTTTTAAGCTTCTGTTGAAATAATCTAGTTCAGCATTGCTGTTAAAAACTGTACAAGAAACAGTGAAGATATCTATCACTTAATTTTTTTTTGAATGTATGAGCTCTGCATTACTCATTGCTTAGACTATTTTCATTTTTGGAATATGTTTTGTGTTCCTTGAAGCACATCAATTCTGATTGGTGATCATGATGTTCATTTGTGATATGCCTATTATACCAGAGTGGTGGCCCAAACTCTACCTAAGGCTCATGAGCACAACGACTTTCGGTTAAATGGGACTTCCTGTTGTCAGCGGAGAAAGGCTTTTAAAGAGAAGTTTCAGGATAAGAACTGTGCTGAAACTTTGAACTTCAGATTGAACATTCCTGCTAAAAGTGCTCCAAGCAGTGGGTTTTCAAGCCCTGTACAAAGTCCTCGAAAACTGAGTAACGTAGACTTCTCATCTGCTGCAATCTCTATCCAAGATACCAGTGTATGGTCAGCACGGTCTCTCTGGTCTTCTGATGCAATGGGATCTTCACCTCCTTGTGATTCACCTGACAAGTTTGCGGGTGGTCAGGAGCGTTCTCCTCTGTCTAGTCCACTGAGAAGTCCGGTTTTAAGATCAAGAAACCCAAGTGCACCTCCATCACCAATGCATCCGAGGTTGTTCCCGGAGAACCACGTTTCTCGCCCTGATGGCAATGGAAGTGCCAGTTTTCACCCATTACCGCTCCCTCCTTCTGTAAGCCCAAAGCAGACAAATGTTAGCCACCAGTTAGTTCCAAAAGCTGAGATGCCTTCAGTGGCTGGTCAATGGCAGAAAGGAAAACTCTTAGGTAGTGGCACATTTGGATGCGTGTATGAGGCCACCAATAGGTACATCAACACATCTTTTTAGCATCATGATTATTGCTTCATTTTAGATTCTGAATTTATTCTCATTCACATACATAAAGGCACACTGGAGCTCTTTGTGCCATGAAAGAGGTCAATATAATTCCAGACGATGTTAAATCAGCCGAGTCTCTGAAGCAATTGGAACAGGTTTGGTTTTATTTCATTGCTGTTTATTCTGCACTAATGGTATCACTACAATTGATCTATATGATTGTTCCCCACCAAAATTTGCTTTCAGATCTTCATGGTTTAGTAACATTTTTCGTATGCTGTTTTTGATTTGCATTCTTCTTGCATACTATATGCTTCTCAAGTGCAGACCAACTTCAGAACTGATTGAACAATGTTAAATTAATTGTGGCTCAGTACTATCTTCTTCTGCATAAAGATTATGCAAGTGTGCACCTACTTTTGTTGATTCGTTCTCACATTTCTTTCAGGAAATTAAGTTTCTTAGTCAATTTAAGCATGAAAATATTGTGCAGTACTATGGCAGTGAAACTGTAAGTTCTCCTTTGTCACATTAATTACCTTTAGTATTTACGTGCCAGTTTCCAGTGCTTTGTAATGATTTTTTATTCAACTCTTGCAGATCGAAGATAGATTCTACATATACCTGGAGTATGTTCATCCTGGTTCAATCCATAAGTATGTTCATCAACATTGTGGATCACTGACAGAATCAGTCATCCGTAACTTCACACGTCATATTCTCAAGGGTCTTGCTTTCTTACATAGCCAAAAGATTATGCATAGGTAACTATTTCCTTGTTTTGAAAATTCTAAACCAATAATATCTTAACTTACCTCTTATTTAAATTTAAATTTTGAACTAAAAAATTAATAGCTTCATACAATTTTTTTTAGTTCCATGTAAGTAGTACATCATCCTGTCTTCTTTCGGACTATGCTTTTGCTGATCCCCCATTTTCCAAGTTCTTGCATTATGCTGAAAATGTACAGATGTATGTAAATATAATTCTGCTCTTGCAGGGATATCAAAGGGGCAAATTTGTTAGTTGATATTCATGGTGTAGTGAAATTGGCTGACTTCGGAATGGCAAAGCATGTGAGTCCAAAATTTGCCTATAGTTTTCTGCTATTCGATATCACACACAATTAACCAGTAGTCAGTACCCCTGGATTTGGCTTGTCAACCACAGGCCATTAAGCTTATCACTACTGTATTCAAGATAACAATAGTACTCCCTCCGTCCCAAAAAGAATGTAAATCTCGCTTCACGAGGAGTCAAAGAATCTTAAGTTTGACCAAGTCTATAGAAGATATTATCTACATTTAGATCTCCAATTAGATGTATAATACTTATTACGCATCATAAACATCAATACTTTTTTTATATATTTGGTCAAAATTAAGAATCTGACTCCTTGGGAAGCGAGATTTACATTCTTTTTGTGACGGAGGGAGTATGTACCATATGCTGTTGAGCATGAATATTTGATGTATGATTAGGTGCTTAGGTTTGGGGTCATGTTTCTCGAATCAAATTCGATATGTTTGAACATGATCAAACTATAGTGATCAATTTGTTGAATTTGAAATCCTACCTGATTCCACCAAAGATACTTTATACAAAAAGTCTACCATGTATTTATACATTTGTACATAGATGCTTCTACATTAAAAACTGTGATCTATAGTATGAAACTATGAATGGTCTATAGTTCTGAAAGCGAATAGGTCTCGAGAATTGATTGATAGATTAGCAGCAGTACAGGGTACAATATATAGGCAATGATCAATAGGGTTTATAGAAACACACAATCAACGGTGATCCTTGCCTTATCAATGTAATCTAATTATCTTAACCCCTAAGGCAGCCAGCCTAACGAGTTAGGCGCCTGAGCCCAAACCACCCATTAGGCGCTATTCTATTCTAACACGCCTCATGATCGAATCGTCACCACTCACGCGCGTTTAGATCGGACCTAAACTCCGTGAAAACTGAAGTAGGCAGCCCTTTGGTGAAAATATTTGCATATTGCGAAGAGGTGGGAACATGCAGAACACGAAGATCACCAACGGCGACTCGCTCCCGGACGAAGTGAAGATCGATCTCAATGTGCTTGGTGCGCTGATGCTGAACCGGGTTGGAGGTCATGTAGACGGCACTGATGTTGTCACAATACACCAGTGTGGCGCGTCGTAGAGGGGCATGCAGCTCCAGAAGTAGCTGGCGGAGCCAAGTAGCCTCTGCAACTCCGTTGGCCACCGCGCGATACTCGGCTTCAGCACTGGATCTTGACACTGTGTTCTGGCGCTTCGAGGACCAGGAAACAAGGTTGTCGCCAAGGAACACCGCATAGCCTGAGGTGGACTTGCGAGTGTCCGGACAACCAGCCCAGTCAGCGTCGGTGTAGACGACAAGATCAGTCGAAGTAGACGGTCGCAACAGGAGACCAAGGTGAAGAGTGCCTCGAACATAGCGAAGAATCCTCTTCAGGCAGCAAGGTGAGGCTCACGAGGATCATGCATGTGGAGGCGACGCGTCTTTGAATCGCATATGCAATGTCGGGCGGGTGAACGTCAGTCTTGGAGAGCTCCAAAGAAGGTCTGCGAAGTCAGTAGCATCGGACACGGGGCCCCATTAGTCGCAAAGAACCTTCGGATTGGTGTCAACCGGAGTGGAGCACGGCTTGCACTCTGTCATTCTCGCTGACGTTCGTAATGTCCAAAGATATATCGTCGCATGTGTGAGAGGAGGCCATCACCACTTCATTTGAACCTCGCATACCAAAGAAGTGATGCAATGCACCGAGGTCTTTCATGGCGAATTCTGCTGGTTACCGAGATAATCCGCCGAAGGAGACCGGGTGAGGAAGCTGTGAGGACAATGTCATTCACATAGAGCAACAGGTAGGCTGTATCTGATTCACGCCGGTAAATAAAAAGTGAGGTGTCTGACTTGGCTTCAACAAACCCAATAGACAGCAGGAATGAGGCCATCCGTTTGCATTACGCGCGCGAGAGCTCGCTTGAGCCGTAGGTCAGAAGGGATTTCTTCAGAAGGCGCATAAAATCCGGGTGATTTGGATCTTGAACCCGGACGGTCATTGTCAATACTGTAACCTCAGACAGATTGCCATGAAGGAAGGCGTTCTTCACATCTAGCTGGTGGATGGGCCAGGTGCGAGAGAGCGCCAAGGAGAGCACCGTGCGGATAGTAGCGGGCTTCACCACAGGACTGAACGTCTCATCGAAGTCAACACCAAAGCCCATTTGGGTAAAGCCACGAAGAACCCAACAGTGTTTTGTACCGCTCAAGGGAGCCATCGGATTGAAACTTGTGCTTGAAAATCCACTTGCCGCCGGTGACGACGTTGGCCCGAGGAGGTCGAGGCACGAGGTCCCAAGTGTGATTTCGCAAGAGAAACCTTGTGTTCTTCCATAGACGCCGCTAATTGGGGTCGGTGAGCGCCACTGAAAGGTCTTGGGCACTGCAGAGAGGGGGGCGGCATGGTAGGAGGTAGGCATCTGATAGCCTCTCTTCGACCGCGTGCTCATAGCGTGCTGGTTCGTCACTGGAATGACAGCAACGGCGCCCTTGGGTAGCGGGGCGGCCGGTGCAGGAGCAGCCAGAGCAGGTGGTGTCGGGGCGGCTAGTACAGGAGGAGCCTGCGGTCGGGGTCGACGCGTGTAGTGGTACGTGAAGGCCCGATCCGATCGGAGAGGTGGGAACCCAGGCGGGGGTCCTGCGCCTGCACGCAGGGTAGGCGGGATGTAGAGCGGGGAGGCCTCTCCAGGCGTGTTGGGCAACGCCGTGGCCACGCGTGGCGCGGGAGAGCTGGTCCTGGTGGCCGCGCGTGGCGTGGTAGGTGCCCCCGACGCCCGCAGCGCTGGTGGAATGTAGAGCGCGTGCACCGGTGGATCATCAGCATCATCAGCAGGCAGGGGCGCCCCAGGCACAGTAGCGGTAGGACCGGCAGGGGCGCTGGAGACATCAGCGGTGCTGGGTGGTGTTCCTGCAGACAAAAACTTGTGCATCGGTCCAATAGGAGGGAGCACAGGGTCAGTAGTATCGTCATCGAGGAACTGTAGGTCTGCTGGAGCACTAGGACCATGGCGCTCAGCAAAGGGAAAGGCCGTTTCATCGAAGATGACTTGCCGGGAGACGATGACTCTATTGGAGGAGAGGTCAAGGCAGCGGTACCCTTTGTGATGAGCGGAATAGCCTAGGAAGACACACAGGACAGACCTAGGGGCGAGTTTGTGGGTTGCAGTAGCCGACATGTTTGGGTAACATTTGCAACCGAAGACTCGTAGGTGATCATATGCTGGTGGCTTGCCGAACAGGGCAAGGTGCGGCGTGGAAGCTGTCAGAGAGTCTTGGTAGGCGATATGTTGAGCGTAGCGATGGGCAGAGAGAGGACCTCTACCCAGTAGGACGGAGGCATGGATGCCTGAAAGAGCAGTGAGCGAACAACATTATTGATGGAGCGAATAATGCGTTCAGCTTTACCGTTTTGAGACGATGTGTAGGGACAGGACATGCGAAGGTGGATGCCCTGAGCAAGGAAAAACTGACGGGAGCTAGAGTTGTCAAACTCTTTCCCGTTGTCGCACTGAACAGCCTTGACCCGGGCGCCAAACTGGGTGGAGGCGTGAGCGATGAAGTGAGCAAGCGTGCTGAAAGTGTTAGATTTAAGCCGCAAAGGAAACGTCCACAAATAATGAGTGCAATCATCAAGTATGACCAAGTAGTATTTATAACCAGAAATGCTGACAACTGGAGAGGTCCATAAATCACAATGTATAAGATCAAACTTGGTAGACGCACGGGAGGTGGACTCATGAAAGGGCAAATGAACATGACGCCCTAACTGACAAGCATGACATAACTCTGAGCAATCCTGAATATGACAGGAGACACTAGATGCGAGCTTCGACAACGCCTCATGACCGGGGTGGCCAAGACGTCGATGCCACAGTGGGAGGAAGCCTGGGCGACAAGGGAGTGTGCTGGGGGTAGGCGCAGAGGGTATAGCGGCCCAGAGCTATTGCGGTAGTAAATTCACAGAACAACCAGCGGGGTCAAATTCAACAGAACAATTATTGTCGGTAGTAAATTGGCGAACAGAGATAAGATTCTTAATAATTTGTGGCGACACAAGGACATTATTAAGACGTAAATTACGAGACAACTCTGTAGAGCCAGTGGCAGTGACAGGAAAAAGAGAGCCATTACCGACAACAATGGATGAAGGAGTAGGGTACCGCGGGAGAAGAACATGTGAAAGAGAGGAGGACTGAGATGTCATATGTGAAGTAGCACCTAAGTCGAAGTACCACTCGTTGGATGTAGGAGGGGTCAGCGACGTTGTGCTGAAGGCGGAGGCGAGGGCCGTCGGGTCCCAAGAGGAGAGGCCGGCCACCGGGTTGTAATACCCGGGGGCGACCCACTTTCCAGTGCCATCAGGAGCAGGGAGGGCAGCGGCCTGCTGGTGGACAGCAAGGGCGTGCTGCTGCTGTTGGGCGAGGAAGGCCTGCTGCTGCGCGTGATGTTGTGCCTGCTGTTGTGCCTGCTGCTGCGCCTGCAGGTGAGGAGGCACTGGGATGGGTGCCAGCGGTGGACGAGGTCCCCCTGGCCACATCTGAATGGTTCCGGTCCAGGGGTTGTAGATGCTGGGCCATGGCCGCCCGCCGTCCTGCTGCTGCTGCTACTGTTGTGCGCCACCAGTGGGGCGTGACCCCTGTCCAGGAGGGCCACCGCCGCTGTTGCCTTTGCCGCCACCGCCGCGCTTGCTGCGACGGTTGTTAGGCGGCTTGGAGTGCCCACCAGCGCCCGTGCCGGAGGACGCAGGGGCAGGGCTGTGAGTGGTGGAGGCGGCGAGCGCAGTGGCAGGTGCATCCTTGCGGGTCTCCATGGTGAGTTCCTCGAGGATGAGGTCGTCACGAGCCTCCAGGAAGGTGGGGAACGGTCGAGCTCGACGAAGGAGCGTCCCAACATGGCTGAAGCGCTCGTTGAGGCCGCAGATCACGTTGAGGACGAGCGTGCGGTTGGTGACGACCTCGCCAAGGTCCGTGAGATCATCGGCCATCTTTTTCAGCTTGCGGCAGTAGTCGGTGACAGAGAGGTCGCCCTGGACGAAGTTGCGAAACCGTGTCTCGAGGTGGATGGAGCGAGCCTCACGGTTGCCAAGGAACTGCGACTCGACGGCGAGCCAGGCATGCCGAGCGGTGGAGCCCTGGGCGGAGATGATCTCGCCAAGGTCGTCGGTGAGCATGGCGACGATCCAGGACTTGATGACGCAGTCCATCCGGGCCCAATCAGGAGGAATTGGGGCTGGAGGTTCCTCTCGAACGTGATCCTGGAGGGAGAACTTGCCGAGGATGAGAAGGAACTGACCACGCCAGCAGTTGAAGTTACCGGAATCGACGTCGAGGATGGTGGTGACGTGGTTCTGGATGTTGCTGACTGCAACAGCCTAAGCATGGAGCTGCAGAAGGGCAACGGCCTCGTGATGCAGCATGGCAGCCCGAAGATCGGGTGGCGGCGCTAAAGTGCCTCCAGGTGCGGCGCCAGAGGGTTCCGGAGCAACGGCGGCAGCAGCGGTCGCCCGCTCCTTGGCAGCGCGCGCCAGTGCCTCGCTAGCGCGCTGGGCGGCGGTGTCGTGATCCTTAGCCGCGGCTGTGGCCTCCTCCTTGGCTTGTAGGGCTCGTGCTTGGGCAGCATCACGCGCAGCCTGACGCTCGCGCTCGAGACGCTGAGCAGCGGCGGCAGCCTCGTTGGCCTTCTCCGCGGCGAGGCGTTGGGCGACGGCGTCTTCCTGGATGGTGGCAGAGGAGGCGGCCAGATCGTCCCCAGCCCTGGGGGTTGCTGGAGGGGTGGAGGGCATGGTGGCGCAGCACGGTGGGTACTGGCGCGCGGAGGGGCGCAGCGCGGCGAGGGGCCGGCGCGCGCGGAGTGGGCAGCGGAAGAGGAGACCTAAACCTAGGCGGCTGGTACCATGAAAGCGAATAGGTCTCGGGAATTGATTGATAGATTAGCAGCAGTACAGGGTACAATATATAGGCAAGGATCAATAGGGTTTATAGAAACACCCAATCAACGGTGATCCTTGCCTTATCAATGTAATCTATCTATCTTAACCCCTAAGGCAGCCAGCCTAACAGGCTAGGCGCCAGGCCCAAGGCCAGCCCATTAGGGCGCCTATTCTAACAAGTTCAACCCAACAATTCTACCTAATTCATACAATTGTACGTGGATGCCTCTATTTTAAAAACTGTAACCGAATGCTGCAGATCAATATAGCATTCATTTTTGTCTTGTAGACATATATTGTTGGTAATCCTCTTCGTTTCCTTTGTAGTTGATCTTTATTGCACATTTTCTTCCATTTTCAGTTGAGTACTGCAGCTCCTAATCTTTCATTGAAGGGCACACCATACTGGATGGCTCCTGAGGTGCGAACTGGCTATTCTTCATGTTAATTTCATCATTTTCTTCTCTTATGATTGTGATGAGGCTGATTATCCCAATGTGATGTAAATGCCTAATCACTTTTGTATGCATTATTCAGAATATGAAGTGTTGCCCAAAAAAGGACATGTTAATCTAGCAGTGGACAAGGACCTTTTTTTAGAGACTCCAATGCCTTGTTGCCCCAAAAAAGAACTTGTTGATCTTGTAGTGGACAAGGACCTCCTTTTAGAGAGTCCAATGCCTTTTCCTCAATCAACGCAGGGGCTGCACTCATTTCATTAAAAACAAATAGTAACAACTAACAAAATGTACAAAAACATGCAGACGCTACACAACTGAAACCAACCCATCATCTAGAACATTGGGTACAAAGATGACATGCTAAAATAAAGGAGACGACCATAAGGCATGGAGACAGGCCCTAGAAAAGGCCCCCGAGGCCATGAGCCCCAGCTGTGCATCATAGAGCTGCATCCCCTTCTACTGTCTGCTGTGAATTGGAATAAAGAAAATCCAAAGGCATATTGTGCCTTCTTTTGTTATATGCTTTAAGTTCAATGCATTGTGGCTCCAGATGAGGGAAACAAAATTATTCAAAACTTACTCTTAGCATTTCTAGAATTCAGTTCATCCATATATCAGTGAAAGACTGAAATGCAGTTTTGGGCCATGCTCCTGCTCCTCCATCTTGCAAGGTTGGGGCCAGGATAAACCTTCATGCTTCAGATTCTTCTGAGCTAGTTCGAGCTGGAGCCGTTCACCCTCCTTTTTCTCGAATCATGTAGGGGAGCTGCGTGTCATTTCATTAAGATAGAGAAAAAAGGCACAATAGGCTGACAAGAACAGAGGTCCAACCCAAGTACAAAAACCCACTCACACCCCCAAAACTCCCTAGACCAGATAGCGATTCACCCTCCTGGTAGTTAAGTTTCAGATGTAATTGGTATTAGTACTATCATGAATTGTAAGCAGTTAGTTGTAGCTGCCATCCTAATGCTCTTGCAGCTCCAAGTTTATGGCTTGATTATCTCATTTTCTACTGGAGTTTCATGGCTCTAATTTTTCTTTGTAGATAGAAACTGGACCAGGAAGTTGGCCCACTTAGGGCTTGTTCGGTTACCCTGGAAAGGAATCATTCCAGCTTCATCAAACTTATACAAAATTAGCTAATCATTCCAACTGGAATCTTTCCAGGGAAAGGTTTCTGTAGAACTGAACGAGCCCTTAAAGACCTAAGTTGCTCGTACGAATGAGAACCTTAGCCCCCCCCACCCCCTTTTTTTTTTGTATGCACTCTTGATTACATGGGGGGCACAGCAGCTCTGACTTTGACATACCAGCCAGCAGAAGCGCTCAAATGCACTGCTTCTGGCCCTACAGATGTTACAATCATTTTTTTTTGACTCTTTAGTCATCTGCATAATTAATGTGATTACACAGATGTTCTTGATGCTTAAATGAGATGGTTGTATTTAATGAAACTTGTATCTTAGTGCTATTAATTTTCTTTGAGCCAAAGAATCAATTTCCTCTCCAAATCACCATTCATTGTCGCCATGGTAGGATATATTTATGTGATGATATGCGGAGCTTGACATCTGTTTTCCTGGGTTCCACATTAGATACTGTGATGCCTTCTTGTAATATTAGTGGTCTTAGCATGGCACAGTCACACTAGCACATTTTTATGTTGCAGGTTGTTCGGGCTACACTTGATAAAAGTGCAGGTTATGATCTTGCTGTTGATATTTGGAGCCTTGGTTGCACAATCATTGAGATGTTTACAGGAAAGCCACCTTGGAGTGGTCTTGAAGGGGTAAGTTGTTTGTGGAGGCTTCCCTGTGATTTGGGTTAGATTTATGTAATCAGAGTTGCACATCTTTCTTTACCTTAGGTTCATTTGACAAATGATGATAACATGTCTTACATAGCACCTTGGCCTAATCAAGTTGTGAATAAGAAACAAATAATGCATCTTGATTTGTGCATACGCGATCACCTGTCTGATATAGTCATATGAGATAAGTAATGTTTCCATTTGTGGAGTGCGGTATGTGATCAGTGGAGTGAAAAAAAATGTTGTCTTTGGATCCTTATTTTTTTCAGCTGAGGGGATGTGTGTTGGTGTGGGGATTTGTGCATATGCAGCTGTCCTACATTTTATTTCTTGGATTCTAACCATGAACTATATTTTGTGGTGCTACAGCCTGCTGCTATGTTTAAGGTGTTGCGCACGGACCCACCAATTCCAGATAATCTGTCCCCTGAAGGGAAGGATTTTCTGAGATGCTGCTTCAAGAGAAACCCTACTGAGCGACCAACAGCAAGCAAGTTGCTTGAACACCCATTTATCCAGACTTCAAACCACTACAGCCCGCATAGTGCTCCACATTCATTTTCAGGAATTAAATCTCCAGTAAGCTTTCTCCCTTTCTCCTTCTCACATGGCATGCGATATCCAAAGTTTCAACTTAAAGCTTTATGCATGTGTATAATTAGCTTGTTGGTGTCAGGATACAGTGCATAGCGGTGCAAGAGATAAAGTACCCTGGAAAAGTGATTCATGTATGAGAGGGAAACATGCAAATAGGTGAGTACATCTGTTGCCTTGCTCTGTTTAAGTTCTTTTTTGTTGCTGATCTGTAAATCTGGTGATGAAAGGTTCACGTTATTTGAGACTTTTAAGTATTATTATAACCCCTGCTATTCTTTATTCTGATAGTGAAACAAACAGTGCTCGGTCGTCAGGGTCATCGGCTTATCGGCTGATGACACCCCTACCCAACTTGGGAACCAATAGCTTGTCACCTCCACCTTTGAGTTCGGCCTCCAGTTCTGGCTCTGCAGCACATGCACCGAACAGTATGCATTTTTCAGTCGCATACCATCAGCCTAGTCCTTTGCCAAAGCCTAATGGGAAGGAAGCAATAAATTTGATTTCACATTGAGTAACAGCATGCCACCCTGTTCGCTGGTTGGTGTTGGTGCTGGTTTTTGGCTGCTGGTGGCTTTTTTTGAGAGAAAAACATTGTTGGCTGGTTGAATAAGCCTGGCTGAAACCAACAAGCGAACAAGGTTGGCACTCCAGTCATAGCTGCCAGTCAGCTGACAATTTTCTGGGTCTTGTAAAAATATTTTCCATGTAAAGAGATCACCACGGTATGATCACAGGGAAATGCTGCTAAATGAGGGAGCCTTGTGAAGTCTGTTGTACTGTTTGATTTCTGCGGAAATGATTGCATTTCCCATGTACATATTTATTAGGGTGTAGCTGTAGGTAAAACTAATGGTCCTGATTGTGCCGACAAATAGGACATTAGGGTTGTAGTTGTAGCGTGTTGTTGTTGATGTTGTGTAATGATCATACTTGATGTAATCATTATTGATTTTTTTGGGGCCAAGTAATAATGCACGTCAATTGGCAACAGTGGATTGAGATCGCAGATCCATGTATGATTCAAACTTCCTCGTGGGTCGTGGCAGACTAACCGTTGCATTGTCATTCGTGTGTGTTTTCATTTTTTGTAGGGGAGTTTATTTTTTAGACGGTTGGTGAAAGAATTTGTTTTATGCACATAGTTCCCGGGGAAGGTCACCTCGGATGTAATATTGAATTCTTTACCATCCTCTGTTGTCTGCACCACGTGTCCACGTAACAGACGTTGAAACATTTTTGTTCATCGAACATAACAGCTCAGCGTGCTGGCACCATTCATTTTTTTTATCATCTATATATCTTATATAAAAACAAATCCCACTCAATTCCAATATGGAGTCATCTACGATTCTACTCAATCCTCTACTAAATGCAACACGATTCTCAATATGCAAGTTATTCATGGCATTCTCAATATGCAAGTTATTCATGCCATTTTCCACTAAACGCCATATTCTATTTCGCTCACTTTCAATCTCTTCAAATGCAATAACTTTATTTAAAAAAAGTCCCGCTACAGCTTCAACGTGTGGAGTATCCTAGTTTCTTTGAAAGGTATAGGCTAATTGGTTACGCATGTTTTATTTCAACTGGGATTGGATGATTAATGGGAAGAAGTGGCAAGCATCCATGAATCATGACGAAATCTGTAGTTCTGGTCCAGAGGCTGATAGAGATTTTTTTTTAGGAAGTCGGGAGGGGAGGCCCCTACCTAATTGATAGAGATGGCTCTAATCATTACTTATGAAAAGTAACAAAAATACCATGCTTTGCTGCAATGCAAAGTAATATGTTTCAGCAACTAAGGGCATGTTTAGATTAATTAGCCGTAAGAATAAGATGTTATGGATCCAAATATGCCTAGTTAACTAAGCAGACGACAAAGTAACCTGGAAACTAACAGTGTCTGGACGTTTTACTTCGAAATCTCTACACCAGCTCCAAAAACGAGGTGGGGGTGATGACCCAAGAATGTGTGATATCTGGAAAACCAAAATTCCGCTAAAAATACAGATTTCCTTGTGGATGTCGTGGGTGGCATGCCCGGGTGGCCGGGTCCAAACGACGGAACAGCTGAGAAGAAGAAGCTGGGATGGATCAATTCTGTGCAAACTGTCAGTGGTGGAGCCACCGCCGGGCCACCCCGGGCGGCCGGCCGGGCTCCTACACAAGATGCTAACGAATTTTTCCATTGTATTAAATAGAAACTCTGTTTTTTTTCTAGATAATTACTCTTGCATAACGAGAATCGCCTGGGCTATTAAAAGTTCCTGACTCCGCCACTGCAAACTGTGTGAGAAAACAGAAACCAGAGATTATATATTCTTTCGGTGTCCTATTGCAGTGTTGATGTGGAGCTGGATTCGGGATAGTCTTGGCTGGAACAAATCTCCAAGCTCCTTGGATTCTTTAGTTGAACAACATTTAAACACAGCGGGGCTCCATCAGAGTTGTGTTAGCTAATCGACTGCCACCTTGTATGAACACAGCAGAGGAAGGCGGCGCCGACTTAGCCGCCTGCTGTGTGTGAACACAGCAAGGGAAGACGGCGCCGACTTTACCCCCCTTTGTGATCTGATGTCAGCTGCAGGTGCAGGCGTCGACGGCTCACCTGCAAAGCCTTTCAGAGGGAACAGCAAAGTGGTGCGCAGAGTCAGCCTCTGTCAGTTATCTAGTTATTGTACCAAAGCATGGGTATTTGCACATGGACTAGATAGTTAGAGTTGTATAAATAGACATGTATGGCAACTCAGTAAAGAGAGCTCAGATTTGCCATCACACAGACAGGGCCTCGGCCAACGCTGTTGTCTTGTATTGTGCGTGCTTGCTCTGTTCTCCCTTCTCCTAACTCCGTCCGTAGTGTGTGGGTACGGACAACGCCGGTACGTGGTCTGCACGGCTAGTGGGTGCTCGGCAACACTAGCGCGTGCTCGGCGAGACCGTCAAGTGCTTCACTCGCCTGAGCCGGTGCTCGACATTATCGGCTAGAGTGGTTCACTGTCGTGAGCCGGTGATCCTGTGAGACCAACGGAGTGGTCTGGAGGCTATCTGTAGTGATCTGGAGGCTTTCGAGAGTGGTCTGAAGGCCATCTCGGTGGTCTGGAGGCTATCTGTAGTGGTCTGGAGGCTATCTATAGTGGTCGGGAGGCTAACTGTGGGCCAACAAGTGGTATCAGAGCCGTACAAGCGCCGTCGTCATTCTAACCGATGGCGATGACAGGCGGTTCAGAGTTGGGCGACGGCAGCGGCACTGTCGTGGCTGCCCAGCCACTACCGGATGTAGTTGTTCGCACGGTGCGGGAGGTCAGCGACACCACTTGGCCGACGCTGACTCGCACTAACTATGGAGAGTGGTCGGTGACCATGAAGGTCAAGCTCAGAGCCCGACGGCTATGGAATGCTGTTGACAAGGGCACCGACGTGGAAGAAGACGACATGTCGCCACTGGAGGCTATCTCTCTTTCTTTATCTTGTGAGTCTGAGGAACCGTTGGGGACGAAAAGCTCAGTTAAGGAGGCGTGGGAGGCCATTGCGGCGATGCGCGTCGGTTCCGACCGCGCAAAGAAGGCGACGGCCCAGCTTCTGAAGCAAGAGTATGCAAACCTCAAGTTCAAGGATGGTGAAATAATGGAGGATTTTTCCCTCCGCCTGCAGACGCTCATCAGCAAGCAGAAGAGCCACGGCGTCACCATCGACGAAGAGGAAACGGTCTCCAAGTTCCTCCACTCCGTGCCGGCAAAGTACATCCAGATCGGTCTCTCCATAGAGACGATGCTGGACTTGTCCACCCTCACCATTGAGGATGTGGCAGGCCGTCTGCGGGCGGTGGACGAGCGCCTGGGGCAGGCGACATCAACGAAGGACAGCGGGAAACTCCTACTGACGGAAGAGGAGTGGGCTGCTCGGTGAAACTCTAGGAAGGCAGCCTCCTCCAGTCGCGGTGACAACGGCAAACATCGCGACAGGGCTTCTTCGGAGAAGAAGCACATCGACTCCAACGCCTGTCAGTGTTGCGGGAAGATGGGCCATTGGGCACGGGAGTGCCTAAATCGCAAGAAGGCGAAGAAGGCTCAGGCTCACCTAGCGAAAGCCGATGATGTGAATGAGGCCACTATCCTTATGGCGACGTTCTGTGCACTGCACGATGTCGAGGCCATGGAGAGGGAAAAGGCGACTACGGTAGAAGGACCTGGGAAGGCCCTGAAGATCGTCAACCTCGACGAACCACGCGCCCAAGTTCACCTCGGGCATGTGGGCGTCGACCAGGAGCAGCGGTGGTATCTGGACTCTGGTGCCAGTAACCACATGACGGGCTCCAAGGACTCCTCCGAGCTCGACGGCGATGTTACCGGTACGGTGAAGTTTGGTGACGGCTCAAGGGTGGCTATCCAAGGGCGCGACACCATCATCTTCAGATGTCAGAACGGGGAGCACCGCGCGCTAACGGATGTATACTACATCCCGCAGCTGCGTTCCAGCATCATCAGCATTGGTCAGCTGGATGAGCGCGGTAGCGAGGTTCTAATCAAGGACGGCGTTCTGAGGATCAGAGACCGGGAGCAGTGACTTCTCGCCAAGGTGAAGAGGTCCCTGAACCGGTTGTACCTGCTCGACCTGAAGGTAGAGCAGCCGGTTTGCCTGGCGGCAAGGCACTTCGAGGAACCGTGGATGTGGCATGCCCGGTTCGAACATCTCAGCTTCGACGCGCTTGGTCGGCTAGGGAAGATGATTCGAGGGCTACCCCACATCAAGCACGGAGGCGAGCTGTGTGACAGCTGCCTGGCCGAGAAGCAGAGGAGGCTACCTTTCCCAAAGGCAGCCAAGTATCGCGCGAAGGAAGCTCTCGAGCTAGTTCACGGCGACCTCTGCGGGCCGATCACGCCTGCTACATGCGGTGGTCGGCGGTACTTCCTCCTACTCATGGACGATTACAGTCGCTACATGTGGCTGCAACTCCTGACGAGCAAGGACGAAGCGGCGGTGGCGATCAAGAAGTTCAAGACGCGCGCGGAGGCCGAGAGCGGCAAGAAGCTCCGCGTACTGAGGACTGATCGGGGTGGTGAATTCACTTCAGTGGAGTTTGCTACGTACTGCGCGGATCAGGGTGTGGGACAACATCACACCGCGCCGTACTCGCCACAACAGAATGGCGTGGTGGAGCGACGGAACCAGACAGTGGTCGGCATGGCCCGATCCATGATGAAGGCCAAAGGGATGTCGGCAAAGTTCTGGGGAGAGGCGGTGACCACGGTGGTGTTCATCCTCAACCGCGCTCCAACCAAGGCCCTAATGGGCAAGACGCCGTTCGAAGCTTGGTACGGGAGCAAGCCGAACGTGTCATTCCTCCGGACATTCGGTTGCATCGGCCACGTCAGGAAGACGAAGCCGAACCTCACCAAGCTGGAGGATAGGAGCACACCCATGGTGTTCCTAGGCTACGCGGAGGGTACCAAGGCGTACCGGCTCTATGACCCACACGGAGATAAGGTGACTGTCTCGCGCGACGTTGTGTTCAACGAGGAGGCGGCTTGGGACTGGAACAGTCCGAGCATGGGGGAAGCAGGAGGCTTCCCCAACACCTTTGTCATCGAGCACTTCGTCATCCACGGTGGTGGAGACGCTGCGAAATAGGTGCCACGCACTCCAGGAGGAGCGCCGAGCACTCCGGCGGTAGAGTCGAGCACTTCTGGGGCAGTGCCGAGCACTTCAGGAGGGATGCCGAGCACTCCGGGAGGAGTGTCGAGCACTTTTGGAGGGATGCCGAGCACACCAGGAGTGGAGCCAGGAGGTTCTGCAGTGATGGCAACCACTTCAGGACGGGTGCCGAGCACTCCGTGGCGGAGCCAAGACGTCTTACTGTGGTCCCGACCACTCCAAGACTGAGGCTAGGCACTCCTATAGTGTGGCCGAACATTGTAGGAGTTATGACGAGCAGTCCAGAAGCAGTGCCGAGCACTTCGGGTGCTATGCAGGGCACTCCAGCGGAAGAAGGAACTCCATCACCCCCGATCGAGTTCGCCTCACCTCCAAGTGACATTACTGAGTTCGTGGATGCCTACCACGAAGGTGAGGAGTTGAGGTTCCGCAGGCTGGACGACATCGTCGGCTGCACAGGTCCCTCAGGTATGGCGGGTAGGTCGCTCAACGACGAGAGCGCGCTACTCGTCGATGTAGAGGAACCACCCACGTCGCGCGCTAGCCGGTAGCGATGGAAAGCTGGCGACGGGCGATGCTGGAGGAGATGAAGGCGATCGAGGAAAACGAGACTTGGCAGCTCGTCGATCCACCTCTAGGATGCCGTTCGATCACCCTGAAGTGGGTGTACAAAGTCAAAAGGGATGAGCTCGGCGCCATTGTCAAGTACAAGGCGCGCCTCGTCGCCCGAGGCTTTGTCCAGCGCGAGGGCATCGACTTCGAGGAGGTCTTTGTGCCAGTAGCGCGCATGGAGTCGGTCCGTTTGCTACTTGCTTTGGCGGCAGCAAAGGACTGACTTGTCCATCACTTGGATGTTAAATCGGCCTTCCTCAACGGCGAGCTGGCAGAAACGGTCTTCGTCAGGCAACCTCCAGGGTTCGTTGTCAAGGGAGAGGAGCACAGGTGCTCCGATTGCGCAGAAAGCTCTCACGGGCCGCGGCAAGCCCTCGAGCATGGAACGCCAAGCTTGACGCCACGCTGGGCGAGCTTGGGTTTCAAAGGTGCGCAACCGAGCACGCGCTCTACACGCGACGACGGGGGAAGGAAGAGCTCGTGGTCGGCATGTATGTGGATGACTTAATCGTCACCAGCGCGCGCACAGAGGATATCAACAGCTTCAAGCGAGAGATGGAAGCTCGTTTCCGAATGAGCGATCTCGGCGCTCTCTCCTACTACCTTGGCATCGAGGTGAGATAGGGGAAGGAGGAACTCACGCTCGGGCAAAGCGCGTATGCCTCCAAGCTATTAGAGAGGAGCGGCATGGTGGAGTGCAAGCCATGCGTGACTCCGATGGAGGAGCGGCTGAAGCTGACGAAGGACAGCACCGCGGCGAAAGTGGATGCAACACTCTACCGAAGCATCGTCGACGGTCTGCGCTATCTAGTCCACACGAGGCTGGACATTGCGTTCGCCGTGGGCTACGTCAGTCGCTTCATGGAGGATCCCAAAGAGGATCACTGGGCTGCGGTGAAGCGGCTACTACGCTACGTCAATGGGACGGTGAATCATGGAATCATCTTCCCAAAGACCGGCGAGAGTAGGCTGCAACTCACGAGATTCGGCCGATGCGAGACATGGCGGGGACATCGACGGACGACGGAGCACCTCCGGCGCGTTTCGTCTTCCTCGGGTCAGCCCCAATTTCATGGTCGTCGCTAAAAATAGAAGATGGTGGCGCTATTCACGTGCGAGGCGAGTACGAGCGCGCGGCCATAGCGGCGTGCAAGTTGTTGTGTGGCTACGCTGGCCATCGGGCGAAAGCGGTGACGGCGTGGAAGCTCACCCACCAAAGACCGATGGTGGACAACCAACCCGCCATCGCCCTCGCGAAGAATCCGGTTACGCACGACCGGAGTAAACACATCGACGTAAAGTTTCACTTCCTCGGGACGTGTGTTGATGGAGGGCAAATCGTCATCGAGTTAAATTAAACTCGCTTTCGGCAGCTCGCAGACGTCCTCACCAAGCCGCTTTCGGACGACTTCGACTCACATGGAGCTGAAGGAGATGATCGGCATGGAGGGGGTACAAGGGTTAGCAGTAGGATTAAGGGAAGATTGTTAGCTAATCTACTGCCACCTTGTATGAACACAGAGAGAGGAAGGCGGCGGCGCCGACTTAGCCGCTTCTTGTGTGTGAACACAACAAGGAAAGACGGTGCCGACTTTGCCCCTCGCCGTGATACAAAAGAGCAGCTGCAGTGTGAGCGCGCCTGACGGCTCACTGCGGCAAAGATCAGAGGAACAGGCGGTGGCGGCGCAGCAGAGTCGCACTGTCAAAGTTATCTAGTTACTGTGCCAGCATGGACGCTGCACATGGACTAGATAGTTAGAGTTATATAAATAGACATGCATGGCAACTCAGTAAAGAGAGCTCAGATTTGTCATCACACAGACAGGGCCTCGGCCAACGCTGTTGTCTTGTATTATGCGTGCTTGCTCTGTTCTTCCTTCTTCTCCCAACTTCGTCCGTAGTGTGTGGGTACGGACAACGCCGGTACGTGGTCTGCACGGCTAGTGGGTGCTCGGCAACATTAGCGCGTGCTCGGCGAGACCGTCAAGTGCTCCACTTGCCTGAGCCGGTGCTCGGCAAGATCGGCTAGAGTGGTTCACTGTCGTGAGCCGGTGATCCTGTGAGACCAACGGAGTGGTCTAGAGGCTATATGTAGTGGTCTGGAGGCTTTCGAGAGTGGTCTGGAGATCATCTCGGTGGTCTAGAGGCTATCTGTAGTGGTCTGGAGACTATCTGTAGTGGTCGGGAGGCTAATTGTGGGCCAATAAATAGGTGGTCTATTTACCTGTTAGCTCGAACCCAAAACAAGCAGCTTATAAAATTCTTGGTTTTCTTCAGCACTGGAAAATCTTAGCGAAGACGGAGGATGGAGCTCAGCTGGAGAAGGCGTTGCAACATCTTAAAGAAGGGGAAGGATGGTGAAGATAACTAGAGTTTTCTTCCTTTCTAGTTTCTTTTGCTGTTCTTAGCTTCCTGTTTCTTTCAGTCTATCTAGACAGTGGAGTGGGTTTCTGGAGGAGAGTTGTAGCCTCTTCTGATGTATGGGAGGCCTGGAGCCCTGAACTTTGTATGGGTGTTGGTATCCCAGCCTAACATTTGCTTTCAATAGAAGCTGGACCAAACGGTTTTTTGTCTAGGAAAGCTGGCCAAACTTATAAGTTATGAACTCTTAGTCAGCTAACTATTACTCTTCCGTCTCTGAATAAATTAACTTCTAAAGACGTCTTAAATTCAAATTTTAATGTTTAACTGAATTATATTTATAACACCAAACTAGTATCATTAAATGCACAATAAAACACATTTCCATATTGTGCTTGTTTAATGTCATAAATATTGATGCTCTTTTTACATAAGTTCGGTTAAACTTAAAAATGTTATTTAGGGACAGAGGTAATATTAAGCTTTGGAAAAATCTGATAGCACAAAGTTAGTGCGCATGGTCGCAGAAAACTCTTTTGAATTTGATTTGTATTACAATTCTCATAGACGTGTGTTGGTACTATTCCTCTCATTATTAAACTTATTACAACACCAATCTTGTGAAAAGAAATCTGTGTCAAATTTGCATCGATAATATACCAGATAACATATATCAGTACAAAAATGGGGATACACTTTACATGCCTTCTCCTGTACAGCTAGAGCTCTTACAGACGACCCTCTTTGGCAAGACTTTTATTGGATCACTGACTTAATCAAAGGTCGTACCAAATAAGCACAAATCAAAATGGCTTCTAAAACTAAAACTAAGATAAAAAGAGTAAAGCCGAAGCCGTTTTGGAACTAGAAGTCGAACCCACTAAAATATGGCTTCGCCTTGCTTCTCACTTTTCGGAGAAGTTCAGGCCCTTTAAAGAGGACCCTACGCGAAGCGTGAAAAGATGATCCGGTAAAGAGCAGGTGTCTCCGGCAAGAAAATGACGTAAAAAGTTGCTTCTCACGGACGATGGTGAGTTGGTGACCCCACTGCGAGACAGCGGCAAGCCCTAGTAGTAGGTAAAAATAGACTGTAATTTCATCAGAGGATAAGATTATCTGCTCTCAATATTTCGCGCAGCTTCTGAATCTTCAGACACGGTAAGCAAGCTACTCAAGTCGATCGCTGAGGAGAAATCTTCAAGTCGATTCCTAGGCTCATGCCATTGTAGGCGATGGGTGCGTACATCCACATCTCATCAGAACTCAGCATCTGCTCAGGACAGAGTTATCTGTTAAGACACAGATTTCAAGCACAAAGCACCTGGATAGATAAAAGCGTGTCTGTTTATAACTACCTTGATCTGCTGCTGCAGGAACCTGACGTAGTGAACTGCCTCCTCCAGCATGGTGCTGATGTCGACCTGCAACAATGTGTTTCAGGACAGTTAGCAAATAGCCAAATACTACCTGCAACACTAATAGCAATCAGTCTTTCAAAAGGAATGCTAGTGTAGTGTCTTTCCAAAAAAAAAAAAAAAAAAAAAAAAAGAAAGAAAGAAAGAAAAGAACACTAATAGCAGCGATGTACATAGCACAGATCAGAAGATGGCCAATTACTTTGGTTCCATTCGGCACCAGTTTCTGCAGAATCTTGAGACTCTCATTGATCCTTTCCCTTCTTCTCTTCTGCAATCCAAAGAACAGAACGCTGAATCAATAATTGTGAGTCGACTAGAACGATAGTGTTCAATGACCAATCTGCACGGTATGTTGCACTCAGCTCACCCTTGCGTAGAGGCTCTGGGGATCGGTCGCCGACCCTTTGGCTGCCCGGGCCTTAGCATTGCCGCCGCCGCCGTGAGCCCCCAAGCGGCGGTTCACGTCGGTGCAATTGGACTCGTCGCCCGAACAGCTGCCTCTGCTTTGTTGCGAACTCTCCTGACTACACTTCTGCGACGTTTTGGGTGCAGCTTTCTTTTCATGCTTCTACGTTCACAGCCACAGGGGCCAAATTTAGCATCGCCACATCACAACAAAACCAAAGATCGTAGACAGAAACATTGTTTACGTACATTAGCCGAAGCGCGACTCTTCTTCTTGTGCCGTCCAAGATCTTCTCCGTCCCGGCCGGCCTGGACCTTCCGCTTCGGCTGCGGCGAAGGGTCGGGTGGGATCGGGTTGTCGACGCACGCGCTCCTCTCCCCCCCGTCCCCGAGAAGGTTGAGGTCAATGGAGGGCGAGCATGGCAGCGTCGCGAGCGTGTTGATCCCGATAGACACGTCCGGCTCGGCGAGGTCGTAGTAGCAGCAGCAGCCGCTGCTATCGAAGAAGTACGCCCCGGTGCCGGCGCCGCTGGCGCTGCTGTTGCTGTTGCTGGTGTCGGCGGCGCCGGGTCCAGTGACCGTGACGTGGCACGGCTCTGGCCAGTACGTGGCGCTGGTGGTGGCACTGACCACGCCCAGCTCGTCGTTCTGGTACGGGTACGGGTACGGGTACGGCGCCGCCAGGAACTGCGCCACGATCTCCGACTCCTCGTCCCGCGCCGGCGCCGGCGCCGCCTGGTACTGCGAGCACCAGTGCGCGTCTCGGGACTCTAGCCAGGCGGCCAGCTCGGCTTGCGACATTGTGCGAGGACGGACCGACCGATCGAGGTGCAAGCAACTGTGTGTGTAAGTACAGTAAGCACTAAGGAGAGCAGGAGTGACTGATCGAGAGTTGGTCTTGGTTGAATGCACGTATGTGGATGGCTGGATGGCATCAGGCCAATGGGTATTTGAATGGCGATGGTGACAAAAACCTAAGAGTTTCTAATACAGCTCAGGTAGCTGGCTAGGTGTGATTCGAGGAGAGTGTTTGCTTAGAAAAATCTGAACAAGTTTCAGACATAAAAAAAAACACGCTGGTGGTGCTTCACCGAGGATGGGGACAATAGTGGTCAAGATACGCGGAATGCCGGAATGGTTCTGATTCGGGAATAATTGGCTTGTTTAGAGGACCTGAAAAATGATCGGTTTGACCCCCCAAAAAAAGAGCCAAGCAAACTGGCAGTTTGTATTGCAGAAATGCCGGAAAAATTAGGGCGAACAGATCGTGGCGGCAAGTAATCTGAAAAAGGAAATGGAGACAGCTGCATGGTGAATTGGTGATCGTGATGCCTCATTTACATCCGCATAAATTAAACTGCACATATTAACTGGCCACTCTCTATTTCCTTGATCTGAGAAAAAACAACATTTGTCTAACAGCTGTGAGCAGGCACTGAATTCTTCGAAAGTCATGTTTTGTGCTCGACATGATCTCCATAGATGTCTCTCCATTTGTTTTCCGAACATCAATCTACGAATGCCAAATCCATACCCATACCCATACCATTAGTTCACGCACGCAAAATCAGAACCTGGATTGGCCAGAGCCGTCCAGGCTTGAACTTGGTTTGGCAAGAATTCTAACAAAACCTACATTTATATTTTTTCTACGATAATAAAAGCTTTTATTGAGTTTTGAAGAGCATTACATCAAGGTAGTACAAGTTTTTGAAAAGGGCGTGGCTAGCGCCCGTACGTCCGGACACTCACGCCGCTGCCCCCTGTCTCGCGTCCCGCGTCTACCCGCCCACGTCTCGCCTGCTGCGCCCGCCCGCAAGCACGTGGGACCCGCCAGCACCAGTGGGACCCGCCTCCGCCTTCCCGCGCCTAACACTGAGGCGAGACCACAGAGAGACGAGGAGGGAGATGCAACACCCGATCTAGTTTTGAAATATCCTGATGCAACAATTGCAACATCGTCGGAAAACAAATGTAACATTTGAAACATGCGTCTGAAACACTTGCAAAAATACCTGAAAACACTTGAAACCATTGTAAACATACGCAATATCCAGATAAAACACTTCATCGTATGTGTGAAAACATATGCAACATCCAGATAAACACACTTGCAACATACGTCGAGAAAAAATAAATGAAACATTGAGACTCCGAGGAGTATCCCACGAAGGTAGATTGATCGGCAGAGATGCGTGTAATCGAGAACAAGAAGGCAACAGAGACACACGAGTTAGACAGGTTCGAGCCGTCAGCGCGACGTAATACCCTACTCCTGTATTCTGTCGGATTGTATTTGCTATCGTATGATATTGCGTGTGTTTGGAGAGGGTTCCTGCACGCCTTATATAGTCCGGAGGATAGGGTTACAAGTCGGTTAGATCTAGAAGATAACCAAAAAGTAATAACAGATTACAGAAATCATGGGATCATACGTATCCTAACAGATCTCGTAGTATTTTCAGGATATCTTCCCGGTGTCTTGCGGGACGCGCCGAGTAGCGCCATGCTCCGCAAGGCTTCGTCTTGTGGACTGGGCCGTCCCTGGGGGCGCAACCCATGTGGTCTGCCATGGGTATCCGGGGTCGTACCCCCACAGCTAATCCCCGAGCGCCTTGTATCCGTTGTGCAACGCCGTCTTGAGCTTGTCCGAGCAGATGCGAACAAAGCCGAGCAGTCAAACTCATGGTTCGACCACCGTGATGAGTTGCTGAGCAGTTGTGAATCGTCGCCGAGCAACGTGAACCGTCGCCGAGTAGCGTATCCCAAGTTAGGCTTGCCATAAGGATGTAAGGAGCTTAAGTTCAAAATTGAAAATTTCCTCGCAGTGGACCAAGTGTGCTCACTTAGAGTCCGACCACGAGATATGGAGATAGTCTTCTTCAGCTTCGGGAGGTGTGGAGTCTTCCAGATTAAAGCAAACACACTCACCGCGAGGTGATGTGTGCCCACTTAGTCCCCGAGCCTGACAGTAGGTGACGTAGTCACGTGGTGCCAGGGTCCAAAATAGAAGAATAGCATAAGACCAGCCAAGCAGGCAGCCAGTCCCCGGGCGTAGCCCAAAAATGAGAAAAATACATTCACCGCAAGGTGAAGTGTGCCCACCTGGTCCCCGAGCCTGATAGTAGGTGACGTGGTCACGTGGTGCTAGGGTCAGAAACAGTAAACAGAAGAAAGTCCCCAGTGCGGTGAGGAACCAAGTCATATTGATGACGCAGTCCCCGAGCCACAACTGGAAACCTTGGAGAAAACAAATCGCGGAGAAAACACCGGAGTAACGGCTATATAGTAGTAATTACTGAGCTGTAACGGATGGCGGAGAAGTCGGCGAATATTCAGTGAGCAGTAACAAATTACGGTGATAAATGGGCGATATGGGTTGCAGTTGCGCGAAAGCCTAGGTAACGGCCCACCACGCTGTTGCGGAGAATTCGGAGGGGCGCAAATCGTGGAGCGGTTTCCCAAAAACCCTCGAATGCGAAAGGTGGGGGAGTGCTTTATAACTGAGCTGCCACACCCCGTGCTCTCACCTTTGCCACTTTGCCATTTCATTTTCCTCCTCAGCCCTCGTACTTCTAGATTCACACGTGCTTCCGCCGCCAATCCCAAACCAGATCTGTGAGATGGCGCCGAAGAGGGGAGCTGGAAACCCGAAGAAGGCGACTGCCGAAGCCAGCCATGATACTGAGTGGGTGCCGTCAAACATGGGAGAGGCGGAGATCAATAGGACGGTGGAGGCGGGCATCCTTTCTGACCGTGTCACCGCTGGATGGTGGCTAGCCAGCGGTGAGCCCATCCCGATGCCGCATACTGACGAAGTAGTAATTTTTGAAGATTATTTCTGGCGCGGGTTAGGGTTTCGCGTTCATCCTTTCCTGAGGGACCTGTTGGAGTTCTAGAGAGTGAGTCTGTGCAATCTCCATCCAAACACTATCTTGCTAATCTCCATTTTCATCCACTTCTGTGAGGCGTTTCTCAGAGTTTTTCCCCACTTCAACCTCTTCCGTCATCTGTTCTGGCTGAAGAAGAAAGGTGGCGGCGGATCCAAGGTGGTCGGCGGCATTTATCTTTAGCTCCGCAATGGAATGGCGGGCGAGTACATCACTGTACCGCTGAACACCTCGCTGAAGGGGTGGAACGCCAGATGGTTCTACATGAAGCAGAGCCACCCCGCCATCCGCTGCGATGTCGAAGAAGCCGAGCAGTGCTGACATGGAGCAGGTGAGGGAGCTCCTGGGCCTAATAAAGGGCGTGAGGATGAACGCCGGATTGGTGGCGGCGAGCTTCATAGTGCGCCACGTCCAGCCCTGCAAGGAGAGGGCCCACGCGGGTTTTGACTTCAAGGGGGACACCGACGGCACCCGGGAGAGGACGGAAAGGCTGACAAAGGATGATGTGCTAGAGCGGGCCGAAGGGCTATTCGCTCCAAATGCCTCGTTCAGCGTGTTAGGGAAGACGAGAGCCTTTAACTGCACGAATCCGCCTCCTCAAGTAAACATCTCAATTATTTGTTCCTGATGCTATTTATCCTTTAACGTTTCTGAGCAGTGACCTGATTCACTTATGGAAAGATCCATTTGTAGGAAAGAGTGGCGTACTTCTCGGACGTGCCGAGGGCAGTGGACGCCCAGCCAACAACGTAGCCTGAGGAAGGAGCCGTCAGCGCCTCGTTGAAGTCCGAAGGCGCAGATGCTGGCCGAACGGAGAGTGCCCCCCCAGTGTCGGAGAAGGTCCAGGGGAAGAGGGTAGCGGCAGATGAGCCGGCCCGGAAGAAGAGGAAGACAGCGGGTGCCGCTCCTCACAAGCCGGGCGGCATCTCGCTTGGCGGTGACCAGACCACTCAGACGTAGAGTACGGCGGTGTCCGAGTGGTCGGATGACGATGGGGCTCCAGTAGCTCCTCCTCCGAGCACTAAAGCGCCTCTACGCAACACGCACATGGAGGAGCAATCGAAGGGAGGGGAGGGAGTCCCCGAGCGACCTGCGAAGGGAGTCCTGGAGCGACAGGCGGAGGAGAGGCCGATGGCGAAGACCGCGACACCTCCTCCCCAAGGCATGCGAGTCGACCCCAGGGCCACGCCTGGGGGCTCGGGTAGGCAGTGCCGGTTTAGGAAACTATACCGAGAGGCTGACACGTAAGTATCCTAGCCTTGGACTTATTTTGATGTCGTATCTTTATCTCTTTTGGCGATTGATGAACTAATCTGATGTAGAGCGAGGCGTATGGAGGATTTGAATACATTTGTCTAGACCGGCGAGCGGCTGGGGGCTGGTCCCAGCGTAGAAGCAGCGCCAGCAGACCCTGTCTCAGAGTCCCCGGGTGCTCGGTGGCCAGCGGATGAGTCAGTCGCAGCTGCTGATGAACTTTGTGGCAGAGAACGGTTGGCGTCGACGGCGAACGAACCAGCAGTGGTGCCTGGGGCAATGGTAGGAGCCGCCGTGTCCTTGGGAGCGAAGGCTGGAGTTGCCAACGAAGTGTCGGAGTTCAGAGCGGAGAGGCCTGCGGTGCTAGAGGAGCAGACGGCGCTCCCTGAGGCGTCGGAGGGTGTGGTCAGACACGCTGTGCGGCCACCAAGCCCCTGGTGGTGCTGCCAACTACGGAGGAGGAGGACGAGGTGGAAGAGATCGAACATGAGGAATCGCGACCCCAAGCTGTCCGAATCCTCCGCAAGTGGGGCGATGAAGTGGTGGTTGTTTAGGAGGAGGACACCACCAGGGAGCTCAAGAGGCTGGAGTCCACCCTTTCGACGGTGATGAAGCAGATCAAGGTTAGCATTGCATCATCAATGTTCATCTTTGACGTTGGAGATTGGAGTTCTTCATAGTCTTGGTGCTTTTGTAGGGGATAGCTTGGATTGCCGAACAACGACGCCAGCTGATCAAGAGGATGGAGCCCCTCGCCGAGGAGAACGCAAAACTAAAGGAGGTGATGAAGCTCATGGAGAAAAACATCCAGAGGGCCCAGCGCAAGCGGGATCTTGCCGAGGCTAACACGTGGGATCTAGAATACCAAAAGGGGGCTCTATCCGAGTAGTTGGCGACTATGTCTGAGCAGTTGTGGGGCAGGTCCGAGCAGCTGGACACCATCTCTGAGTAGCTACGAGTGTTTCCAAGCCGCTAGAGCGGAAATCCGAGCAACTCAGAAACATCTCCGAGCAGAGAAAAGGTATGGCGTATTGGCGATTTTGCTTTGCATTGTTGAACAGTCATATTGTTGCTTACGACTATTATGCTTGTAGAGCAAGATGCGAAGCTCGGCCAGTTGTGCCAAACCATCGGGCAACTCTAGGAGGAGGAGAAGAAAGTGACTAGGTGAGCGGAGAAGCTGGGCGAGGAGCTGAAAGGTGAGTACTTCATGGTCGGAGTTACTGCTGGAGTAATTTCTTTTGTTCGACGGATCCTTGTGATGTCTGCAGAGTATCGTCGGAGAACCAAGGCGTAGTTTGATATGCTGGAGTAGGAGGCCAGGACCTAGAGGAGCAAGCTTGATGTCGTAGTTGCTAGAGTCAAGCCGGTGCTCAACTGCGTCGACCTGGAGGTGGTTCCTCAGCCCGATGGCAGGCCGCTGCACCCGAACACCATCATCGACAAGTGCAAGGCAGCGTGGAAGAACTTCAAAAGCTTCAACCACGACGCCAACGTCACCATAGTTCCACTACCCTGTTATTGACCTTCAAGCGATAGGGGCCGGATTCGCTAGAGGGACGGGCACGACGGAGCATCAGCAGCTGGAAGATGAGGTGGAGGACACAACGAAGAAGCTGGCCGGCGACGTCGACCTATTCGGTGAGATGGACGGTGATGACCAAGCCAAATGACCTGCTCGGAGAGTGATCTGTAACAACTGGAGAGGGTAGTTAGGATGCGCAAGGGTGCAAACAGACATTTATGTATATGTATAAATGTTGTAAAGTGACATGTGCATGTTTATGCAATTTGCCAGTATTTCGGTGAAAAAATCATTGTAGTGTTAACCCTAACGCAATTATACATAGTATAAGTAGCGTTCGAGCAGTTAGCTCTTTACTAGGCTCTTGGCCTTGAATAGCCCATAGTCCATAACGTCGAGCGCGGAGCCCGTGCACGTGTAGGAGGAATAGGCGTGACCAAGTAACCACAGCCGACCACCCATAACTTAGAGCGCGGGGCCCGTAGCATGTGTAGGGAGACATCGGAGACTGGGTCTTCTCCAAAGAACACAAAGCAGAACGTGTGCTGCTCGGTGGTTGGCGAAATATCTTGGAGATATACGTAGTACAAGTAGCATCCGAGCAGTTAGTTCTTTTCTAGGCTCTTGGCCTTGGCTAGCCCATAGTCCATAACGTCGAGCGCGGAGCCCGTGCATATGTAGGAGGAACAGGCGTGACCAAGGAACCACAGCCGACCACCCATAATGTAGAGCGTGGAGCCCGTAGCACGTGTAGGGAGAGATCGGAGACTGGGTCTTCTCCATAGAGCACAGAACAGAACGTGTGTTGCTCGATGATTGGCGAAGTATCTTGGAGATATGGAGAAACGTGATGGAGCGTTTATGGAGATCATGTATTGGAGTTTGTTAAGGAGTAACTTAGAGCTGGCGACCGCAAATGGAGATTAAACTGTAATGGAGAAATAATGGAGACAAATTATGGCGACCAAAACTTCATTCATTATGGAGTGGAGAGTACATATCTGGAGAGTTTCAAGGATAGAAACGTATAAGGTGCTCGATGTGCCATGAGTTGGGGATATCGATTCCGTCCAAGTCGCATAGCCAGTAAGACCCTGGTCGGATAACCTCTTTGACCATGTAAGGCCCTTCCCAGGGGGAGGAGAGCTTGTGCATCCTTTTGGTTTTTTGCTTTCTACGGAGAACGAGGTCGCCGACAACAAATGAACGACCTTTGATGTTTTGGTTGTAGTATCTTCGTAAGCCTTCTAGGTATTTAGCTATGCGGATGCAGGTGATCAGGCGTTCTTCTTCGGCCCTATCGACGTGCTCTGTCTGAACAGCTACGGCTTGCTCTTTATCGTAATGTTCCACCCTAGGTGCTTAGAAGGCAATGTCCGTTGGAAGTATGGCCTCAGAGTCGTAGACCAAAAAGTACGGAGATACACCGATGCTGCAACTAGCTTGAGTGCGCAGTCCCCAGACCATAATTGGGAGCTCTTTGAGCCATCTGCCCGGATGCTTTCCTTATTTATGATATAGCCTCTTTTTGAGGGCATCAAGGATCATGCCGTTCGCCCGTTCGCCATGGCCGTTGGCTCTAGGATGGGCAACGAAGACGTATTTGATAGAGATGCATTAGTCTTCGTAGAAGTCCCAAAAATGATGACCAGTGAATGTAGTTCCGAGGTCGGTGATAATAATGTTCGGGAGACTAAATCTGTGGATGATATCTTTGAAGAGTTCGACTGCCTTCTTAGCTATAGCTGAAACAAGCGATTTGTATTCGATCCATTTGAAGAACTTGTCGATGGCGACATACACGTACCGGAAACCACCTGGCACTGACTTGAAGGGCCCAATCATGTTCAGTCCCTAGCATACAAAAGGCCAAGAAGCTGGGATGGTCTGCAGTTCCTGTGCCGGCACGTGTATTTGCTTGGCGAAAAATTGGCATCCTTCACAACGTCGGACGAGGTCTTCTACGTCGGTGATGGCCATGAGCCAGTAAAAACCGGCTTGGAAAGCTTTGCCGACCAGGTTTCTCGAGGCCGCATGGTTGCCGCAGGAACCAGAGTGAATTTCGAGAAGTAGTTTCATTCCCTCTTCTTGGGTGATGCATTTCTGTAGTATCCCTTCGTTGGCACTTTTTCTCATCAAGTTCCCGTCTACCAGCACGTAATGCTTGCTTCGACCGATTTGGCGTTCGCCGTCTACCAGGTACTTGATGAACTGTTCCCTCCAATCGGCGGGCGGCTGTCGCAGAACCGACCAATTTATAAGAGTACAAGTACAATGGTAGCCCGTAAGCGGTCGCACTGTCATACTTGAACCCATATAAACCCGGTAGTCCGTCGAGTACCACGACGGGTCTCGATAAACGATTTACAACAACCAAGATCGTACAGTATTCAACATACATGCCACATATTACATAAAGTTCACAGATACATTTCATCATCAGAGTACGAATAAAAGTTATTACAAACAGAGTTTGATAGATAAAAGCGGAAGCAAATTAAGTTTGAAAGTAACGTTTCCAACATAGTTTAGTACAGTGCCAGGATACGATCACGGTCCACAAAAGCATGTAGAGGGATTAATAAGAAGCCTGCCCAAGGCTTACTCCTCATCCACAGCGGGATAGAAGCAACTCTTGCAATAACCATGATACACAGTGCCATCTGCAACAATGGGAAAATAAACCCTGAGTATAAGAAGGTACTCAGCTAGACTTACCCGTCATGAACAAGAAATAAAATGACTCCAAGGATTATGCAAGGCTGTATAAGTGGACGTAACTTGACAACATTTTGCGTAAAAGGCAACTGATCCGTTGTACAATTATGATTCCTTTATCAAGTTAATTATAACTATCCATTTCTAGATTAGCAACTATCCTGTGCCAAACATGTGGTATATCATTTAGAAGCATACAATAGTAACCATAGCAGGTATTGTAATTCCATTTTCATCCGAACCATCATGTTCCATAACACAGTTACTACGATGTTGGAGCTAGTCAAGTTTCTCACTATCCGGGAGAGACGGCGATTCGAATCGATTTCAACCAGCTGGGAATTTATTCCTAACACAAACCCAGGTCTACCAGCCACGATAGCCTTAGGTCACCTTTGGTACAACTCCGGTACACATTTTGCGGGTCCGTGCTACGCCACACGATCTGGAACACCAGATGCCAGGATGCTCAGGCCAAGCCTGCCCTTGGGCTCAGTCTGATCGTTCCCCGGAAGGAGCGCACAACAGAACGATTCCCGGCCTGAGTTGAATTACTTGGCTTCGCGGTCGGAACGAGTTATCCGGCCAGCTAAGTGAGAGGCATGCGTTCAATCTTGTCAGAAGTTCCAACAACGGTACGGTCCTTGATCGACACAGACGGGGATAGATCCACACCCAAAACCTCCATGTCTTGTTGCTTCTCTATCGACCTCCTGTCCGGTCTTGATTTACTTTTACCTCATGGTTCTATTCCACGATGGCAGATATAGCCAACCGTGCTCCGGTATCCACCTATATCTCACAGGTGACAGGATATCACCCGACTTCTACTGGTCTAAGCATGGCTAAGCATTTATTCGATCCTGGACCTATACCGGTTAAAGGTATAATATTTGGACAAGGAATGTACATGCATCAAGTGGTTTCATTCAACTCTTATAACCTAATGCATCAATCATAAATACGTAAGTAAACATTTGTAAATTACTGGGAGACTTATAATGCTCCGGGGCTTGCCTCGCAGAAAGGAAGTAGGGCGGTGGTCAGGACACTCCGGAAGCTCTTCAGGGTTCTGCTCCACGCCTTCGGGAGCTGCGGCTTGCGGATCCTCCTGCTGGTTCCCTTCCTCTGCTTCTTCGAATTCCAGCAACGTGATCTCTTCCTCCGATCCTAGATGCATGAATATGGCATAAGTATTACGAATGCGTATATGTTAACAAGTGCGTCATGTTTATTGAGTAGGTGCATATCTCTTCTCGGTTATTTAATTATCTACTTCCATAATGCATCGATTATACCATAAAATAGCAGCTACTTGTTTCACTCATAACTGGAGTTCTACAAATCCAAATCCAGTGATCCTAGACTTTCTGGAAAGCTTATCAAATTCTCTACAACTTTGTTATTAACCATTTTTACGGTACACATCAGTTTCAACATGCAACTCATCAAACTCTAGAATCAGTCCGGAAACTATTTAATATGCAATATAAAGTAATAATACTTCTACTTCATGTAATCATTCAAAATTTGACAACATAGAATCTACCAACAGTTTAAGCATACCAAATACATTTAAGATAATATAGGGGTGACGCCCAAACTATTTATTTAATTGCCTTTATTATTTTATTTAGATATCTAGGTTAAATAATAAACATATATCAGATACACTTCATAATTTCTCAAAAATTTACAGTGCCTTACTAATGCTATCAAAGGACTACTATAAAAATTTCATGTCATTTTACTAAGTAGAACATTCTATACAAAAATGACAAGGGAGCAAGGCTTGAAATAGCATAAATGGAAAATCCTATTGAAAAGTGTCAAGCAACAGATTTCCTATTTTTCTTAACATCCATATGGTACTAGGATTACCTCCAACAAATTTCATGAATTTTGGACTCCTAAATAATTTATAAAAAATCATGCAAGGATTGACTATTCATAAAAGAAAAATCTATATCTATAAATCTACCCATGCACTGGTCCTCAAATTTTTACCAGAGTTCATATATGACAAGAATAGCTTACCACAAAAATTTTATAATTTTTGGAGCACAGGAACTCTAGATATAAAATAAACAAATTTGAATGCATTCAAAAGCACATTTCAAATCCCTATTTAAATCTCCAAAACTTTCTATTGTAAATGTTCAAAACATATTTTTCCTAAATACTACACTTCCTAAGGAACACTACAAAATTTATTTTACAAATTTAGGAGCTACCAAACTGAAGATACAAAAATCACAAATCACACTTGAATCTGGAATTTTTGAACTATCTTTATAACCTAAAGTCGCTGACAGCAGGGACCCATTGGTCAGCAGGGCCCGCCTGTCAGTGAAACCAAAACAGAGGACGGCGCATGCGACGGCGCGGGAGCGGCGCTAGCTCACCGGCGACCCCTTCCCGGCGAAACCGAGGACACCACCGTGCGCCTCACGACGAGCCGCACCTAATGAACTACCTAGCTCGGCCTATTGCTGGCTCTAAACACGGTGGCAGCGCGCATGGCGGATGGTGGAGGAAGTCCGATGACGCTCCGGTGAGGTCCGGCCATGTAGGGCACAACTAAGCTCGGTAGAAGCTTCCAATGCACACGGGGAAACTAGTGGATGGCACAATGGGGAGTGAGATGGCTTCGGTGGTGGTCGGCCACGACGAGCGCCAACTCCGACGAGGTCTGGACGGCGGCGGAAATAAAACACGGCCACTACCTTGGTTCGTCGGCTCAACGACGAGGTGGAAGAGCTAAAGGAGGCTACGGGGAAGCTCCTGGCTAGATGGAGGCGGTACTGACGCGGTGGCGAGCGAGCTGGGTGACGGCGAGGCGCTCGGCTACAATGGCGGAGAGCGGCGCTGCGGGTGCTGCGGACGACGAAGGAGGAGCGGGAAAGCAAAACTGAGGGCGTGGATGGGAGCGGGCGGGTGCTGGCGTGATAATGCCGCGCTCAGGCGCGTCGTGGCCGACGCGGTTAGGGCGCTGGCAACGCGCGGCCATGGCGACCTCCACGCGGCGCGCGGTGTCTAAAACCGGTCGGCCACTGTGCCGGTCGATTCAGTTAGTTCAGACGCGATAGGAGCAGCCTGACAGCGCATTTTCAAGTCGAGATTACTGCAAAACCGTGGCTCCTTCGTGCAAATGCCCTACATGAGTTTTGTAGTCCAAGGTACCTGCTACAACTCTTATTCAAAGATCGAGCTCTAATTCGCAACAGCTAGGGAGAAAATTCAGTCTAAAGTGGGGCCTGCCAACTGCCATTGTAAAAAGAACTTAGAAAAAAATTGTTAAGTGTTGAAGTTTGATTTTTCTGATTTTTGTGATCCAATTTCACACATGTTAGGAGCTGAAACAGTCAAAGACTAAAAAATCAAAGTTGTTCCTTATGTCAAACACTACAACATTGCTTTAGTGATCTCCTCCATGCAAGGTCTCTAGCACCTAGTTCCAAGTTGGTCAAACATGTCACATTTGAAAGATGAAACACATCAAAGCATGGCTTAATGACCAAACTAGCCCTAGCCCCAAATACCAAAGTTGTTCATGATGATACTCTAAACATGTTTAAGCAATTTGCAGGGTCATTTAAACATTTCATGTAGTAGTCACTCATAGAGCTATTTAAAGTAATCACATGAAATATGCCTTAAAGACTTGACCATGGAAAATGACATTCATGATCCATGTTCCATTTGTGAACCTAAGCATTGCCAAAATATTTTGGTGACTCAAATCTACCAAGTACATGTTTACATTCATGATCATTTGCATATGTACAAAGAAACATGCAATAACAAGCAACGTTGCATATGTTTCAATTCAATGTTCCAATTGTAAATGCTTGTTTATGGATGCATGATGATCATGCTCATGTTATGCAAGTCAAGTTATGCAAGGCTAACACCCGAGGTGTTATAGCCCCTCCCCCTTATAAAAATCTCGTCCCGAGATTTGCAAGACCTACCATTCTTGGAAAAAGGCGGGATAAACTTCTCGTAGATAATCTTCTCTTTCCCACGTAGCATCTTGTTCACTATGATTGTTCCACACCACCTTATAAAACTTAATAATCTTACTCCTTGTCACTCTCTCCATCTCTTCTACTACTCGAATTGGCTTTTCTTCATAGGTCAAATCCGATTGAAGCTGCACGTTGGTGGGTGCAATAGCTTCTTCCGGTACTCGAAGACATTTCTTTAGCTGAGAAACATGGAACACATCAAAGATTGCACTCATCTCTGGTGGAAGTTGTAACTTATACGCAACCTTCCCTTTTCGTTCCAAAATTTTGTATGGCCCTACATATCTTGGTGAAAGCTTCTTTTTCATCCCAAATCTTTTCACACCTTTCATAGGTGATTCTCTCAAGTATACATAGTCACCCACTTCAAAAGTTAGTGGTCTTCTTCTTCTATCGGCATAACTCTTCTGTCTTGATTGAGCTACCTTCATATGTTGTTGGATGATACGTACTTGCTCTTCGGCTTCATTGACAAAATCAATACCAAAGTACCTCCTTTCACCGGGCTCAATCCAATTCAATGGAGTTCTGCACTTTCTGCCATACAAGGCATCAAATGGAGCTATTTTGATACTCGCTTGATAACTGTTGTTATAGGAGAATTCAGCAAAAGGTAACCATTTCTCCCATGAACCTTTTGAAGATATAACACAAGCTCTAAGTAAATCTTCTAGGATTTGGTTCACTCGCTCTGTCTGTCCTAAAGTTTGCGGATGATAAGCTGAACTTCTGAATAGCTTGGTTCCCAAAGCCTGGTGTAAGTGCTCCCAGAAACGAGCTATGAACTGTGGTCCTCGATCTGAGATTATAGTCCTGGGTACTCCATGCAGTCTCACGATCTGGGAAACATATAACTCAGAGTATTTCCCCACGTGATATGTTATGTGAACTGGTACAAAATGTGCTGACTTGGTGAGACGATCAACAATAACCCATATTGAATCATGACCTTGTGGCGTCGTTGGAAGGCCTATGATAAAATCCATGCTGATTTCCTCCCATTTCCATCCTGAAATAGGCAATGGCTGAAGTAATCCAGTAGTTTTCATATGGACAACTTTTATTCTACTGCAGTTATCACACCTAGCAACATAGGCTGCGATCTCTTTCTTCATCTTAGTCCACCAAAAACGGGTTCTTAAATCTTGATACATTTTACTACTACCCGGATGGATAGACAATTTGGATGAGTGAGCTTCTTATAAAATTTGATTCCTTAGCTCATGGTCTTTTGGTACCACTAGTCGGTCCTCAAACCATAATACACCTCTTTCGTCCAATCTAAAATGTTTGGTTTCTTACTCTTGCATTTTTCTCTTGATGTGACTTATTCCTACATCTGTCTGCTGTAGCTCTATGATTTTGCTCTCAAGTGAACAACTGATTGTGATATTGTGTAGTACAGTAGGATGTAACAAGTTGAATCCATCTTCCAACAATGCTTCCACAGTGTTGCAATGGGACTTCCGACTAAGTGCATCGGCTACTACATTTGCTTTACCCGGATGGTAATGCCCTTCCAAATTGTAGTCCTTAATCAATTCTAACCATCTTCGTTGTCTCATGTTCAGCTCAGGCTGGGTAAAGATATACTTGAGACTTTTGTAGTCAGTGTAGATATGACATACATTGCCCAACAAATAATGTCTCCATATCTTTAATGCATGGACAACGGCTGCAAGTTCCAGATCATGTGTAGGGTAGTTGACTTCATGTTTTCTCAATTGCCGCGAAGCATATGCAATTACTCTCCCTTCTTGCATAAGCACACATCCCAAACCTATTCCTGATGCATCACAAAATCCATCAAACGGCTTTTCAATGTCTGGTTGTGCTAACACAGGTGCTGTAGTCAACAAGGTTCTGAGGGTGTGAAAAGCTGCTTCACATTCTGGTGTCCATTGGTACTTCTCATCTTTCTGAAGTAGTCTGGTCATAGGCTTAGCTATCTTTGAGAAATCTGGAATAAACCGATGATAGTATCCTGCTAACCCTAGAAAACTCCGAACTTCATGAACCGAAGTTGGGGCTTTCCAATCCATGACCTCTTGTACTTTGGATGGGTCTACTGAGATTCCATCTCTTGATAAAATGTGACCTAAGAAAGGTACTTTGCTCATCCAAAATTCACATTTGCTAAATTTGGCATATAGCTTATGCTCCCTCAGTCTGGATAGGACAATCCTCAGATGCTCCTCATGATCTGACTCATTTTCTAAATAAATCAATATGTCGTCGATAAACACGACCACGAACTTGTCGAGTTCGGGCATGAATACCGAGTTCATTAGGTACATGAAATAGGCTGGAGCATTTGTTAGTCCGAAAGACATAATCAAATACTCGTATAAGCCGTACACAGTAGAGAAAAAGGTTTTAGGTATATCCTCCGATTCGATCTTTTATCGATGGTAACCGGATCTCAAATCAATTTTGGAGAATACTTTTGCCTTTGCTAGCTGATCGAACAAGATGTCGATCGCGGGTAATGGATATTTGTTCTTGATGGTCACCGCATTGAGTGGTCGTAATCTACACACATTCTCGTTGACTTATCCTTCTTTTTCACAAACAAGGCTGGACATCCCCACGGAGATGAGCTGGGTTGGATAAGACCCTTGTCCAATAGATCTTGTAATTGAACCTTAAGTTCCGCTAACTCATTGAGTGGCATTCTATAGGGCCTTCTGGATATGGGTGCGGTACTTGGCACTAATTCAATCTTAAATTCCACGTCCCTATCCGGTGGTAGACCTGGTAATTCCTCTGGAAATACATCCGGAAACTCACAAACCACGGGGATATCACATATTGTGGTGGTTTGGATAGCACAGGCTAAATGTTGGGGTTCAAAATCGCGGGAGAGTGGGACTAGAAAAGCATTCCCTCCCGTGGGTTCTCTCAACATAATAGTGCGGGTGCTAGTATCAATAAGAGCACCATGATACTTCATCCAATTCATGCCTAAAATTACACTTATCGACAACCCCGGCAATACTATCAAATCTGTTGTGTACTCCCTCCCTTGTATCGAGATGAGTACATTTTTGACTATCTTTTTGGTAGCAACAGTTCCCCTCATTTGAACTTATGTTAAAACCCCCTTTGCTTACTTCTATTATTTCTTGATCATGTCTAGATGCAAATGCTTTACTCATAAATGAATGAGAAGCTCCTGAATCAAATAAAACAACAGCGGGATGCTTGTTGACGAGAAACATACCAGCCGTGACAACTTCTCCGGCGGGCACTTCCTCCACAGCGGTATAATGCACTTGTCCCTGACGTGCCCTAGCATTCGCCTGTCTCTGATTGTTATGATTCTGGTTGCTATTCCTCTTGGGGTGGGGGCATTCCTTGGACCAATGACCTAGTTGGTTGCGGTTGAAACATGGTTGATTACTTACGAATCCGGTGGAGTTGTCACGATTGCCATTTCCTTTTGGTAAGGTAATAGTGAACGCATTTACGGAATGGTTTCGTAACTGTTATTACGAGCTTTTCGGTGGTGGAGGCCTAAACTTGGGTGCAGTGTGGACGGAATTGTGGCCTAAACTGTGATAGGTGCTTTTGACTGGAAGGATCCGGATGCACTGGCCTCATATGTCCTCTTGCGACCCTTAGCAACTGCATGCATGGTGTTGTGGTTTTCTTGGGTCAAGGCATCACTAATAAACTCATTGTACGTGGCACACCTAGAATTTGCCATAGTCTTCATCAGTTTAGTACCCAAACCTCGCTTGAAACTCTCTATCTTTTTCTCCTCGGTATCCACAAAACCTGGAGCATATCTTGACAAGTTGTTGAATGCGTGCATATATTCTGTGAGTGACTTTGTTCCCTGAGTGAGCCTCATAAATTCGGCTGCTTTCATGCGCATCAGGCCCGGAGGAATATGGTGTCCCCTAAAAGCTAGCTTAAACTGTTCCCAGGTCACTCGCGCATTAGCGGGCAGAGACGACAGGAAGTGTGTCCACCAGATCCCTGCTGGTCCTTGCAATTGATGAGAAGCATACTCTGCTTTCAGATGCTCCATGACCCTCAACAGACAGAATTTCTGCTCAATGGTGTTGAGCCACTCGTCAGCCTGTAGTGGTTCCTCAGCCACCTTGAAGATAGGAGGCTTTGTGTCCCGAAACTCCTTAAATGTATTGTGCGTGATTTGGCTCGGCCCCTAGTTGTGTGGGTGGCCACGAGCGGTGTTTTCTGGCGATGAGGCGCAGAGCTTCTTCCATTGTCCTTTGGCTCCCCAAGAACCGAGCAAAGAACTCCCGAGCCAGACGGCGGCGGCGGTGGTGGTAAGTCATCACCATTGCCATCGTGGATCGCTACTACTCCAAAGACGGCAAAAGTGCGCATCATCTCTGAAGTTGCAACAATAAGCGATTATTGGTTGATGTCAAGAGATTGCAGATGAATCATAATCATGCCAAACTGAAATTACTGGAGAAATTCTCAAATTCACAATAAAAACAGAGGCATAACAATTCATTCTCGCAACATGGCATCCCCAATTTGACCACTTATCGCGCTCATAACACATGCAAATTTAAATCGTGATCACCAACAAGGAACGAAATTGCATTGATGTTCAACCAAAGGTGCACTTAATCAACATTACTTGATAGTCTGGTTACTAATGCTAACTTCGAACTACAGGTCCATTACATGAATAAAGGTGATACATTAGTCCTACCACTAAGTGCTAAGCGATCTAATCCTCATCATGATCACTATCGAGGTCAGACGCAAGATCATCTCCTTCCTCAGGTTCTACTTCTTCTTTAGGCTCCACTTCTTCTCCTTCCTCGTACCCTTCTAGATCCATTTCTGCGGCTCCAGGTGGGACATAAGGGTGGAGCTGATTGTTCAGTAGATGAACCTCTTCATGCAGATTATCGTTGTATTCTTCCGCATTGATTGGCCATTCTATTGTCCCAGCTCAAACTGTCGAGCTCTCATGACATCTTCCCTGGACCAAGCTGCATTTCGCTGGTGAGTTAACCGAGTCATCTCTTCAGTGAGCCTCTCAATCTCGGTGTCGTGCTCCCTCACGGGTCGACGCCGATCCTCGTGGGCATGACCAAGAGCACCGGACACACGCCCGAGGCTACCTTCAACTCCATCCAACACTCTCATCATTGCGAACATGGCGCTCCATAGCGGGGTTATCACCATTTCGCCCCTTCACGCACCAATCTCCAAAGATCTTCCTCTTGCTCGCCGCCATGAGTCGGTGGAGGGTTACCCCTCGAAAGACTCCGACCAAAGCGGCTGCAGCTCTCGAGGAAAACGATCCATGATGTCCCTCAGATCCCAAAGGCTGCCCTACCACCGCTTCTTCTTCATAGATTCGCCAGATTGACTCATAACACCAGCCTGTCCACTCAGAATCGTCACCTCGGGGACGAACAATGGCCTCCACAGTAACTAAGAGACCTTCCCCCAACTGCTCATTCACCCAGAAGTAGCGGGGCTCCATTCCATCAGGATATCCGACATAGCTGAGCACCCTCCATAATAGTGTAGGCAACCCAAACTCTCCAAGAAATGTGTGACGTCGACGGGTACGTGGAGCAAGCTGACGGTGGGGAGCTCTGCCTCCAGTGGACTTGCGAGCAGTCTGCTTGGTGCGTGCCATCTGCACCATTAACATGTACCCCTTGGTGAGACAATGCCATAATGGATAAGAGTTACATAACCGAGTAAGAATTTTATAAGGGGAGGAACAATGTAATTATGTGAATGGTAATTTAACATGATGCATGCTCGTGCCGTACGTCCTCACAAACTTAGGAAAATTTTGTTTCCAATGGTTGACACGGTGGCATACATACGTTCTCTCATAAATAGCGTAACTAGTCGAGCTACACGTTTCGTTGTTAGTGTACCTGCATAAAATTTCATTTCAGCCCTAAACCCATAATGAATATGCATAATGTAATTGTAAATACTTCCATATATGTATACCCATACATATACTTCCGTATCAATCTACCCGACAATAATTTAAACCCACAATTAAATACGTACCATATACACATGCAAGCATGCATACATAGCCGTACCAAACCTAACTCTTCCCGACCGCACTCTCACATCTTGCGGTCATACACTCATCATCTTACCTTGGTGTAGAGGCGTTTGATCCATACATTACCACTCAAATGAATGGCATCCATACAATAGCACGCCGTATGGACGACGAAGTAGAAACCCCCATGTTAGTACTTAAATAGCCACCTAATAGTCCTTAATTTGGGCATAAGGAAAGTGATCATTGGCACACTTTAGATTTCAAATACCTATTTATAACTAATAGTTGCTAGAGAAGGGTTTTTGGAAAACAAAAACTTTTGTTTTAAATACACTTGTGACAATTAACGTTGAATCTTGCTCTGATGCCAGCTGTCGTAGAACCGACCAATTTATAAGAGTACAAGTACAATGGTAGCCCGTAAGCGGTCGCACTGTCATACTTGAACCCATATAAACCCGGTAGTCCGTCGAGTACCACGACGGGTCTCGATAAACGATTTACAACAACCAAGATCGTACAGTATTCAACATACATGCCACATATTACATAAAGTTCACAGATACATTTCATCATCAGAGTACGAATAAAAGTTATTACAAACAGAGTTTGATAGATAAAAGCGGAAGCAAATTAAGTTTGAAAGTAACGTTTCCAACATAGTTTAGTACAGTGCCAGGATACGATCACGGTCCACAAAAGCATGTAGAGGGATTAATAAGAAGCCTGCCCAAGGCTTACTCCTCATCCACAGCGGGATAGAAGCAACTCTTGCAATAACCATGATACACAGTGCCATCTGCAACAATGGGAAAATAAACCCTGAGTATAAGAAGGTACTCAGCTAGACTTACCCGTCATGAACAAGAAATAAAATGACTCCAAGGATTATGCAAGGCTGTATAAGTGGACGTAACTTGACAACATTTTGCGTAAAAGGCAACTGATCTGTTGTACAATTATGATTCCTTTATCAAGTTAATTATAACTATCCATTTCTAGATTAGCAACTATCCTGTGCCAAACATGTGGTATATCATTTAGAAGCATACAATAGTAACCATAGCAGGTATTGTAATTCCATTTTCATCCGAACCATCATGTTCCATAACACAGTTACTACGATGTTGGAGCTAGTCAAGTTTCTCACTATCCGGGAGAGACGGCGATTCGAATCGATTTCAACCAGCTGGGAATTTATTCCTAACACAAACCCAGGTCTACCAGCCACGATAGCCTTAGGTCACCTTTGGTACAACTCCGGTACACATTTTGCGGGTCCATGCTACGCCACACGATCTGGAACACCAGATGCCAGGATGCTCGTGCCAAAGCACGCCTTGGGCTCACCGATCGTTCCCGGAAGGAGCGCATAATGAGAATGATTCCCTACCTGAGTTGAATTACTTGGCTTCGCGGTCGGAACGAGTTATCCGGCCAGCCAAGTGAGAGGCATGCGTTCAATCTTGTCAGAAGTTCCAACAACGGTACGGTCCTTGATCGACACAGACGGGGATAGATCCACACCCAAGACCTCCATGTCTTGTTGCTTCTCTATCGACCTCCTGTCCGGTCTTGATTTACTTTTACCTCATGGTTCTGTTCCACGATGGCGAGATATAGCCAACCGTGCTCTCAGATCCACCTATATCTCACGGTGATGAGGATATCACCCGACTTCTCTTGGTCTAAGCATGGCTAAGCATTTATTCGATCCTCGGACCTATACCGGTTAAAGGTATAATATTTGGACAAGGAATGTACATGCATCAAGTGGTTTCATTCAACTCTTATAACCTAATGCATCAATCATAAATACGTAAGTAAACATTTGTAAATTACTGGGAGACTTATAATGCTCCGGGGCTTGCCTCGCAGAAAGGAAGTAGGGCGGTGGTCAGGACACTCCGGAAGCTCTTCAGGGTTCTGCTCCACGCCTTCGGAGTCATGCTTTGCGGATCCTCCCCGCGGTTCCCTTCTCTCGCTTCTTCAATTCCAGCAACGTGATCTCTTCCTCCGATCCTAGATGCATGAATATGGCATAAGTATTACGAATGCGTATATGTTAACAAGTGCATCATGTTTATTGAGTAGGTGCATATCTCTTCTCGGTTATTTAATTATCTACTTCCATAATGCATCGATTATACCATAAAATAGCAGCTACTTGTTTCACTCATAACTGGAGTTCTACAAATCCAAATCCAGTGATCCTGGACTTTCTGGAAAGCTTATCAAATTCTCTACAACTTTGTTATTAACCATTTTTACGGTACACATCAGTTTCAACATGCAACTCATCAAACTCTAGAATCAGTCCGGAAACTATTTAATATGCAATATAAAGTAATAATACTTCTACTTCATGTAATCATTCAAAATTTGACAACATAGAATCTACCAACAGTTTAAGCATACCAAATACATTTAAGATAATATAGGGGTGAAGCCCAAACTATTTATTTAATTGCCTTTATTATTTTATTTAGATATCTAGGTTAAATAATAAACATATATCAGATACACTTCATAATTTCTCAAAAATTTACAGTGCCTTACTAATGCTATCAAAGGACTACTATAAAAATTTCATGTCATTTTACTAAGTAGAACATTCTATACAAAAATGACAAGGGAGCAAGGCTTGAAATAGCATAAATGGAAAATCCTATTGAAAAGTGTCAAGCAACAGATTTCCTATTTTTCTTAACATCCATATGGTACTAGGATTACCTCCAACAAATTTCATGAATTTTGGACTCCTAAATAATTTATAAAAAATCATGCAAGGATTGACTATTCATAAAAGAAAAATCTATATCTATAAATCTACCCATGCACTGGTCCTCAAATTTTTACCAGAGTTCATATATGACAAGAATAGCTTACCACAAAAATTTTATAATTTTTGGAGCACAGGAACTCTAGATATAAAATAAACAAATTTGAATGCATTCAAAAGCACATTTCAAATCCCTATTTAAATCTCCAAAACTTTCTATTGTAAATGTTCAAAACATATTTTTCCTAAATACTACACTTCCTAAGGAACACTACAAAATTTATTTTACAAATTTAGGAGCTACCAAACTGAAGATACAAAAATCACAAATCACACTTGAATCTGAAATTTTGAACTATCTTTATAACCTAAAGTCGTTGATGTTAGGGACCCATTGGTCGCCAGAGGCCGCTTTGTCAGTGAAACCAAAACAGAGGGACGGCGCATGCGACGGCTGCGGAGAGGGCGCTTAGCTCACCGGCGACCCCTTCCCGGGTGAAACCGAGGACACCACTGCGGCGCCTCACGACGAGCCGCACCTAATGAACTACCTAGCTCGGCCTATTGTGGCTCTAAACACGGTGGTGGCGGCACATGCATGGCGGATGGTGGAGGAAGTCCGATGACGCTCCGGTGAGGTCCGGCCATGTAGGGCACAACTAAGCTCGGTAGAAGCTTCCAATGCACACGGGGAAACTAGTGGATGGCACAATGGGGAGTGAGATGGCTTCGGTGGTGGTCGGCCACGACGAGCGCCAACTCCGACGAGGTCTGGACGGCGGCGGAAATAAAACACGGCCACTACCTTGGTTCGTCGGCTCAACGACGAGGTGGAAGAGCTAAAGGAGGCTACGGGGAAGCTCCTGGCTAGATGGAGGCGATACTGACGCGGTGGCGAGCGAGCTGGGTGACGGCGAGGCACTCGGCTACAATGGCGGAGAGCGGCGCTGCGGGTGCTGCGGACGGCGAAGGAGGAGCGGGAAAGCGAAACTGAGGACGTGGATGGGAGCGGGCGGGTGCTGGCGTGATAATGCCGCGCTCAGGCGCGTCGTGGCCGGCGCGGTTAGGGCGCTGGCAACGCGCGGCCATGGCGACCTCCACGCGGCGCGCGGTGTCTAAAACCGGTCGGCCACTGTGCCGGTCGATTTAGTTAGTTCAGACGCGATAGGAGCAGCCTGACAGCGCATTTTCAAGTCGAGATTACTGCAAAACCGTGGCTCCTTCGTGCAAATGCCCTACATGAGTTTTGTAGTCCAAGGTACCTGCTACAACTCTTATTCAAAGATCGAGCTCTAATTCGCAACAGCTAGGGAGAAAATTCAGTCTAAAGTGGGGCCTGCCAACTGCCATTGTAAAAAGAACTTAGAAAAAAGTTGTTAAGTGTTGAAGTTTGATTTTTCTGATTTTTGTGATCCAATTTCACACATGTTAGGAGCTGAAACAGTCAAAGACTCAAAAATCAAAGTTGTTCCTTATGTCAAACACTACAACATTGCTTTAGTGATCTCCTCCATGCAAGGTCTCTAGCACCTAGTTCCAAGTTGGTCAAACATGTCACATTTGAAAGATGAAACACATCAAAGCATGGCTTAATGACCAAACTAGCCCTAGCCCCAAATACCAAAGTTGTTCATGATGATACTCTAAACATGTTTAAGCAATTTGCAGGGTCATTTAAACATTTCATGTAGTAGTCACTCATAGAGCTATTTAAAGTAATCACATGAAATATGCCTTAAAGACTTGACCATGGAAAATGACATTCATGATCCATGTTCCATTTGTGAACCTAAGCATTGCCAAAATATTTTGGTGACTCAAATCTACCAAGTACATGTTTACATTCATGATCATTTGCATATGTACAAAGAAACATGCAATAACAAGCAACGTTGCATATGTTTCAATTCAATGTTCCAATTGTAAATGCTTGTTTATGGATGCATGATGATCATGCTCATGTTATGCAAGTCAAGTTATGCAAGGCTAACACCCGAGGTGTTACAACGGCGAAGGTACTGTAAGTACCAGCTGCTTGGGGGGATTTCTTTAACTTCCTTCTCTTCCTTAATAGACAACGTAAAGAGGTCTTGATGAAAACCCCAGGCGGGATCATGGCGCAAGAAGAGCCAATCTTAGATAGGTGGTCGGCGAGCTGATTTTGATCTCATACCACGTGGTGGTACTCGATACCGTAGAACTTCCCTTTGAGTTTCCTGATTTCGACGCAATATGCGTCCATCTTCTCACTGGAGCAGGGCCGGTCTTTGTTGAGCTGGTTGATGACCAGCACGGAGTCTCCGTATACCATGAGGCATTTGACGTCGAGCTCAATGGCTATACGGAGTCTGTGGAGACACACTTCATATTCGACGGCGTTGTTGGAGGCCGAAAAATATATCCGGAGAACGTATCAGAGCTTATCCTTGGTCGGCATAATGAACAGGATGCCAGCACCAGCACCGTTGATGTTGAGGGTGCCGTCGAGGTACATCACCCAGTGCTCTAGGCAAGTAGCGGGGATGGATCTTGGATCTCGGTCCACTCGGCAACAAAGTCAGCGAGCGCCTGTGACTTGATGGTAGGCCTACTTCTGAATTCAATGGAGTAATTGCCGAGCTCAATAGCCCACATGATGATGTGGCCATTGGCCTCTTTATTGCGGAGAATTTCCCCCGGAGGGAACTCGGTGACCACAATGATCTTGTAATACTCAAAGTAATGGTGAAGCTTGCGTGACGTGAACAGAATAGCGTACAGTAGTTTCTGAACTTGAGGATAACGAGTTTTGGGCTCATTAAAGACCTCGCAGATGAAGTAGACCGGACGTTGCACCTTATAGGCATGCCCAACCTCCTCGCGTTCGACGACGATAGCTGTGCTAACGACATGAGAAGTGATGGCGATGTAGATCAGTAGAGTTTCGTCTGGCCAAGGCGCCGTCATGATCAGAGGCTTTGTTAGAAACAACTTGAGCTGCTCGAAAGCTGTGTCTGCCTCATCCGACCAGGAGAAACGCTCGGAGGCCTTGAGGAGTTTGAAGAACGGTAGTCCCTTTTCGCTAAGGCGTGATATAAAGCGATTGAGAGCAGCCATGTAGCCTGTAAGCTTCTGTATGTCCTTTACGTAAGTTGGGCATTTTATGTTGGTGATGGCGGACACCTTGTCGGGGTTGGGTTCGATGCCATGGGCGCTGACAATGTAGCCTAGGAGTATACCGGATGGAACTCCAAAGATGCACTTTGAAGGGTTCAACTTCCATCCATACCTTTTCAGGTTGGCGAACGTTTCTTCGAGGTCGGTGATGAGATTATCGACGGTCTTGGACTTGATGACCACATCGTCGATGTAAGCTTCGATGTTGCGGCCTATCTGTTGATCGAGGCACATCTGGATGGCCCTTTGGTAGGTTGCCCGGTGTTCTTGAGTCCAAAGGACATGGTAGTATAGCAATACGCACCGAAAGGCGTGATAAACGACGTCTTGATCTAGTCGTCTTCCTTGAGGGATATCTGGTGATAGCCGGAGTAACAATCTAGAAAGGAGAGCAGTTCGTAGCCGGCGGTGGAGTCTATAACCTCGTCTATCCGAGGCAGACCAAAGAGGTCTTTAGGGCAGTGTTTGTTAAGATCAGTGTAATCAACGCACATTCTCCATTCTTTATTCTTTTTTGAATGAGAACATGGTTTGCTAACCACTCAGGATGATACACTTCTTTTATAAATCCGACATCTAGGAGCTATTTTATTTCTACCCTAATAGCCTCCTTCTTGTCTGGCGCGAATCATTAGAGTTTCTGCTTGATCAGTTTGGCGGTCGATGAGACATTCAAGGACTGCTTGATCTTCTTCCGTGGTACCCCCGGCATGTCTGTAGGTTTCCAAGCAAACACATCGGCGTTGGCACATAGGAAGGAGACGAGCGCGCTTTCCTATTTGGGGTCGAGGTGAGCCCCAATCTTCACGGTCTTGGAGGGGTCATCGAGGCCGAGGCTGACCTCCTTTGTTTCCTTGGACTTGGTAGAGACACGAGGAGGCTCCAGCGATGGGATCTCCAGGTCATTGGTGGGCACCGTCTTGGCGTCGATGACCACACTGGCCATCTGGATGGAGAGGTCGATGGCTTCGGCGAGGGTGAGACTCTCTGTCTCATAGGCGTAGGCGATGGAGAGGTTGGCCCATAGGGCTAGGACTCCTACAGGCGAAGGCATCTTCAGCACCAGATAGGTGTAGTGTGGTACGGCCATGAACTTGGCCAGAGTTGGCCGACCAAGTATGGCATGGTAGGCGGTGTTGAAGTCGGCGACGTAAAAGTTGATGTGCTCGATGCGGTAGTTGCTAGCCATGCCGAACTATACTGGTAGGGTGATCTCTCCAAGTAGTTTGGATGCCCTGCCAGGTACCACACCCCAGAAGGAGGAGTCAGAGGGTGTGAGATCTCCTATATCAAGCCCTAGCTCCTTTTGGTCTCTGGTGAAGAGGAGGTTCAGAGCGCTCCCACCGTCGACGAGCACTTTTCTGAAAAGTACTTTCTGGACGGTTGCATCAAGGATGAGGGGGAAATGCCCTATGTAAGGGATGTCCACCCACTGGTCGGCCCTGCTGAAGGTGACGGGGACCTCGGACCAGGGGCGATAGCTGGGGTTGGCGACGACGTCTTCCGCATTGACGGTGAGCACCCGGTGGGCGGTGAGTTTCTGATCTTTTCTGCTCTTGGCGGTGGTGAGGCCCCCGAAGATGGTGGCGACCACTTTGTCGTGATCCTAGAAGGCATTGTTGTTGCCTCCAGGTGGTCGGCGGCCTCTGGCTCCATCATTATTGTCATCGTCCGGATTTTTAGACTGGAACTCCTTAGCCAAGCCGAGGTAGTCCTTCATCTTATGCTTGGTGTTTTTATGGAGAGGGCATAGGCCTTCGAGGATCTTTTTGTACTGCTTGTCATAGTTGTGCTTGGCGCGAGGTTCGTCAACAGTGGCGACGATATGGTCTAGGCGGCGACGGCGATATTGACCAGATTTGGATCCTTCTGGCCAATCACGGCCACTGTCCCGATGGTGACTGCGGTCATCGTAGCGACGGTCGTTGTGGCACCTATCATCGGGTCGATCATCGCTGTGGTGAGTTGGGCGATGAGTGCCCGCATCCTCGTTGAAGCGCACTTCGGCCTCTTCGGCGTTGACGTACTCATCGGCAGTTGTAATCATCTCACCAATCCCCCTTAGGTGGCTTGCGATTGAACTTGGAGCGGAGGTTGCGGTGATGGAGTCCTCGGACAAAGGCAGTGATGACCTCTACTTCCATGATGTTGGGGATATAATTCCTCATCTCAGAAAAGCATCTGATGTAGCTACGAAGGAGCTCGGACGGCTTCTGGTAAATGCGGTTCAAATCGTGCTTGGTGCCCGACCGAGTACACATGGCCATGTAGTTGTCGGTGAAGACCTTCTTCAGCTCTTCCTAGAATCCAATGGAGTCTAGGGCGAGGCTTGTGAACCAGTTCATCGTAGTTGGCGTGAGCATGACGGGAAGGTAGTTCGCCATGACGCTGGTATCCCCCCCGGCGGCATGCATAGCAGTGGCATAAGCTTGTAGCCACTGTGTGGGGTTCATCCGTCCTTCATAGGGCTCGACCCCAATGATTTTGAAACCACAGGGCCACTGGAGTGTCCGAAGTGCCCTTGTGAATGCTTTGGGCCCTTCGGGATCATCGCCGTCGACGTTGTCGACGTTGAGCGGCTGGAGGGCAGAGTCTGAATTACCAAACTCTTGCCTGTACTCTTGACGGCGGCGTACTTCTTCTTCATGGCGAGAAAAATGGCGCTCGTCGATACATCATCGCGCATCTCGGAGATTGTTAAGGTGTGCTCGAATGTCCTGGTCGACTTCCTAGTCATGTTGGCAAGGGTGGTCGACACGGTTGCCCATGGCTCCCCCCTAGAGAGGTGGTCCATCATCGCGGTGCTGGTCGGTGAAACGACTTTGGCTCGGGCGGCGATTAGATCTTGGTGCGGCTGATCGACGAATCGAGCTCGTCGAGTAGGAAGGTCTCTGATCCTGGTGGATCTCGTTGACCTGGCAGTGCGCCGCTTTAAGCATGGCGGTGACCTTGGTGACCTTCGGTGTCTGCGGGAGCCAGGTGAGCTCATTGGCGGCCATGGCCAGGCTGGCGCTTGGTGTGTTGTAGACGTCGTGGCCGTCAACATGGACAAATTCGTCGTCGAGGTTGCATTGGAGTTGGCGTGGCCTTCCTTGCGAGTCAAGCTGATCGTTGCGAGCAGCTTCGGCTAGCACAAGGGTAGCTTCGTTTGATCGGCACTACGCATGGTGGATGTTCCTATTGACGCGGGCGGCGCGGTCCTCCTCAGTTTCCCCTTCCCACGGGGGGCTGTCGACGCTGACGTTGAAGATTACGTCTCCACATAAGGGAGGGAAAGGAGGTTGTTCGGCGGTGGCGATAGTCTCCATAGAACCCTTGGACTCAGAGTCTGGATTCTCCTCCAGGATGGTTTGGAGGGATGCTACGGGCGTTGGCCGACGTGTAACATGTTGACAGCCGGCGGGAGATGGTCGGCGATCTGGTCGGCGAGAGGATGGATATCTCCAACCTGGTCGGCGAATTTGCCCCTTAGGGCATCTTGATAGGCGGCGGGGACACTAGTGAGCCCAGAGGGTAGGGCCGTAACCCCTAGAGTTTCCCGATCCGCCTCCGATAGATCTAAATCGAAGGGTGGTCGGCGCTGAACCAGAGTGGTTAGAGCCGATTCTGTGATGGAGAGGCAATCGGAGAGCTTTTGGCCAACCTGATCGATGGATGCGATCAGATCGTCGTTGTTGATTTGCCTCCTTGGGTAGCGCGGGAGCGGGTGGCGAATTGTCGGCGAAAGCGACCTCGGAGGTGGTTCCGAGATCGGATCTGCAGTCGCAGGTGTTGGGGTGGTCGGCGCAGTATTGGTCTGCACCGGCTCCATGAGCTCTCCGACTTTGTCAGCGTTAATGATCCACAAGATCGATCTGACCGTGAAGATCTGGCCAGGCTGTGGGAGGGACGAAGAGCCTGCAAAACGTACCATCTTGTTCGACATGAAAACAGCACGCACACCCCTACCTGGCGCGCCAACTGTCGACAGAATATCATCGGCAGTCCTCCGAGGGGTATCCCATGAAGGTAGATTGATCGGCAGAGATGTGTGTAATAAAAAATAAGAAGGCAACAGAGACACACAAGTTAGACAGGTTCAGGCCGTCAGCGCGACGTAATACCCTACTCCTGTGTTCTGTTGGATTGTATTGGCTATCGTATGATATTGCGTGTGTTTGGAGGGGGTCCCTGCCCGCCTTATATAGTCTGGGGGGTAGGGTTACAAGTCGGTTAGATCTAGGAGATAATCGGAAAGTAATAACAGATTACAGGAATCATGGGATCATACGTATCCTAATATATCTCGTAGTATCTTCAAGATATCTTCCCGGTGTCTTGCGGGACGCGCTGAGCGACGCCATGCTCCACAAGGCTTCGTCTTGTGGGCTGGGCCGCCCCTGGGGGCACAGCCCATGTGGTCTGCCGTGGGTATCCGGGGTCGTACTCCCCATAAAGAGCTTGCAACATACATGTACAATGATTGCAACATGTGCAACATCCCGATCTACTTTTAAAACATCCGTATGAAATAATTGTAATACCTCTCAAACATTTGAAACACTTGAAACAGATGCTTGCAACATACAGTTTCAACGTAAACATCTCCTTGTTTCTTGGAGAATGGAGGCTCATCGGCATGTGGAGTTAGCCGGAGGCAGCGGCCTGGTGGTGCTTGTAGGCAGCGGCTTGGCGGTGAAGCGCGATAGGGCAGGGAGGTAGCGGCGTCGCGCCGCGCATGGCAGGGCCGACAGCCGAGCGCCATGACTCACAGGCGGTTGCACACCTCGCAAGGCCGGCAAGTGCGCCGCCGCGGCTCACAGGCATCCGCGCGCCGAAACCAAGAGAGGGCAGCCGCGCGCAGCATCTGGTAGGGCTGGTAGTCAAGCACCGCATGCGGGAGCGGAGCGAGGCGTGCGGAAGTTGATTTTGTTTTCTTGGGCGAGCGGCGCATGCGGCGGTGAGTGGAGCGAGATGTCCAGCCTTCCAAACGTCTTAATGGTAGCATTACTGTTTTGAAAACACTACCCGTCTCTCCCTAATATGTAGCAGGAAGGTATAGCCTTGCAAAAGTGAGTTAAACGGGCACGGTTCCAGTGACTACCAATCCATAGATTAGATTATCACCTATGTGTCTAGAAAAAAAACGTCTTGCCACATGTGCCAATTACTGAAAGCTGCCACAACTGTTTCGGCTTCTAGAGAATAACCCATGTGGAAACCCAGTGAATAATTATGTAGATGGCATGTGAAAGAGAAAAATGTTTTCTTTTCAACTAATTCCTACTGAACCAAAGCGAACAACAGGTTCGGTTCTAGTCACTCTTAATAAGACTAGTGATTTCGAATCTTTCCTAATTTAGCATAGCCAACTACAGCACTTCGAGGTAAAGAAAGACCTGAAGCCACTTGTATACACTCCAAATAGTTTGAGCAAAACAAAACATTCATAAAACAAATGCTTAATTATCTGATATTTGTTATGAAGCAACAAATCTTACTATCTTGCCAATTGTGCTTGACTGAATTGTCTTTCGTTGAAGCTACCCTCCGTGAGTACCACAAAACATCTCGATTTTCAGTGAGGCCTTCGATTTCCACAACCTTTTATTAAGATCAGGGACATCCAACAATCGACATTACATGACAATGACCGCACCTGGCAAATATGATCTAAGAATAAAAAATCTAAATCTTTTCAGGTTTCACTTCTTTCGAAGAACATGTCTATAACAATCAAACATGTACAATATTTCAAGCAATGATAGACGTGACATATATTTCAAGCCTTTTTTGGTGGAGAACCCCCGTAGTGGACTAACACCTTGATGACCGAGAGAATCTGGTGGCAAGTGGTAAGCCTAAGTGGCTTGTAACACTTGGCTTGGTTCATAGAAGTCCTTGTGGCGAGCCCAATACCGTGACCAGATGAGGAGACTTGGAGTAAAAAAGAGAGAAAACTTGAAACTTGAATCATATGAAACAGGATATTGATACGAATCATGAAGAACATTGCACATGAAACAATTGAACCAACTGAAAACTTAAACAATTGGTGATCATAGCATCATACCACGGGATACATCACCATGTATCGTAATCTTTCCTTCCTTGCTTGCTTTTTTACTTACCACTAACTTTCCTAGTATAGCTTAGGCTAGTTGGTAGCATTAGCTATTGGTTACAAAATTCTTTGTGGATTGGTAAGTAGAGACACTAGATAAAGTCTAGATGCATATCTTGCTAGCAGGTCCTTGTGACTAGCCTTTTGTATGCGTTTGTGTCCAAACAACCAACAACCGATTAAGAAGATCTATTAGACCGAGGGTGTCGTTGCTTCTCTAAATAGCTCATTCCTTTTCTTTGTTCTCTGAGTTCGTTATAAACCTTGGAACGTTCTTAGGACAAAGTGATATAGCATCATTGTGCACTTGTTGTATAGGTAGGTTGCATAACTGATACTGAGACCCTTATACTCGAGCATACCGATTAGGAGGTGCAACATTCATACTGATTAGGAGTCACAACACCTACACCCATTAACGTTGCAGTGGCCATATACTAATTAGAGGTCATAGTAGACATAGTGATTATGATACTCGCAAAAAAATACATATTGATTATGATTATGGGGTTTTCTATACTGTTTGTAGTTTAGGCTAGATATAAATATTGAAACCACTTTAGTTTAATCTACAAATTAGAACTTTCTGGAGCTATGCCAAATGGGCCCTTAGCTTAAAAAAACAAAGCTAAGGACAATTATTCGGAGATACTGCTCTATGATCAATTAAGTTGTCCGCAATCAAATTACCCTAAAAACAACCATAACACATCATTGGGTTAGATCATTGGTATAATATTTTTTTTGAGATAATGACTTAATGAGCCAAAAATTTGCTTAAGTGTTCATGTTCATACTGTGTTTTCTTTCTGAATTTAGAAGCAAATGTTGTCATGAACATTCTATTGGCTAAATCCTTTTAGACTCGATCAAGGACAATTCTATATATATGGAATGGTTCATATTCATACTGTGTTTTCTTTCTGAATTTAGAAGCAAAAAATTGCTTAAGTGTTCATGTTCATATGTAGCGTCCTGTTCACTTAAACTTATTAGTCATGGTACATTGTTTTTCTCTCACAACAAAACAGTATTAGCCGACTTATCAGCCGCAAAAACCATCAGCCGAATAACCCGAGATCAAGTCAATCTTGATCGAACTAATTTGATGGGCGATAGAGTTTTGTTTGTAATGCTTTGTAAAAAAGAAACGGTAGAAATGGGACAGGAGAGGCTTGAGTGGCTTGCTGCTCCGGCTTTAGATTAGAGTGAATGATGATAGTAAATGATCCAGGTTCGAATCCTCACGGGTACCCTCTCGTTAGAGTTGGTGGGCATGCAGCCTGGCCAAGAGGACCTTATTGATGCCAGGAATTTAAGAATATGCTCCACACATCTTCACTGATTGCTGTGTTTTGCATGAGTTTGAACCAGAGCCTAAGTTTGCATCGCTTCAGGTTTTTTAGCACTATTTGAATTTGACATCTCATATTGCAGGCAGTGATAGAGGTGATGCTTCTCTCTCTCTCTCTCTCTCTCTCTCTCTCTCTCTCTCTTATTTGAGCATCACTCAAGACACGCATTGTGAAGGGTTTTGGAGGTCCCTCGGTGTCTAGCATCCTATGACGCGGAGGCTAGTTTAGTCTTTGATCCCTGGAGCATGATACAAATAAAATTCCATATAAAATAAATCTTCAATTCAGTTGAACTCGAACAAGTATTGGAACTAGGACACCGACGCGCCCACAGCTTTTATCCGACTTGGTACCTGTTAATTATACATTTCTTTGTGAAGTTCATTTGCTCCCGTGCCTTGGTAGTCTGGTCCAGGCTTGTTGCATTGGGCCGAAGCCGAATAAAAGAAATACTTGGGCCAAGTTTGGGTTTGTCGGTTAGTTGCTTTCCAGATTTCCCCCATGCCAGAGAGATTCGAGAGAAAGAGAGAGCGTTCTCAATTGGTTCCAAAAAGAAGCAAAAAAAAAATCCCAAGAACAGAGAAAAAGAGCAAGGACAGACTGTGCTTTACGAGCAGCAGTAGCTGGGAGTACTCTTGAACCAACCCAACCCCTTTTGAGTTTTCCTGCTACCGATCCCGTTATAGCTAGGCAGCCAGGCCAGGTAGGCAGGCGCTTTCTCCATCAAAAACTGGATCACCAGCCACGAGCCAACCGCGCAACCACCACGAGATTCCCGTTCAGATTTCCCATCGGGGCCTCGTGGAGGCACCGAGCTCCAGCCACTCCAGCCAGCCAGAGCCCCCCCGGTGCCGCGACCTGTGAGAACCAGCGTCACGACACGTCGCTCCGCGCGCAACCACCGCAACCAGCCGGCGGAACGCGCGCTGCTGCTGCTGCCACTGGGCGCTGCCACTAGCGAGCATAGTGAGTAGTGACCAGCCAGCTCCCAACGATAAACAACCAAGCACGGCAGGCAGGCCACCGATGGTAATTAGGCCGCCGGCCGCTCTCTCGCACCGGTCTAATCACTCGGCTAGGTGCGTGTACTTGCGTAAGTACGTCCCTGAGTGGACGAGGCGGGCTCGCAGACGACGCAGCCCGGCCGACCGCTGGGACAGGGCAGGGACGGGGACGCCGGGGCGGGGTCATGGCGACGTGTCGCTTGCCCAGTTGCCCCACGGGCCGCGGATGCAGCGCGCTCGCCCACCCGCGACTTGCGCGGACGCTGAGCGACGCTGACGCCGGCGCCGCCGAGACGTGCACCGAACCGAACCGAACCGAAGCCTGCGAGCGGCTGCGCCCGGGACCCGGGGTGACCGACCGGCCTGCCCGCCTTAATAGAAAAAGGTCCAGGGGCGGACGGACCAATGGAGGACTACTCTGCTCGGCGCAGCCAATCAGGGTCCAGCGTCCCGGCCGCCGAACAGGTGCGTGCGTTCGGGTCTTCTTCCACTTCGATGCAATCGTTGTACGTGGCCGTTGCGTCTGCCGGGACGTAAGGGATAGTCTGTGGAGTGTGGAGCGAGGACTTGTTTTGTCTAACGCATGTGCCAACTTGTGGATCAGCTTGCTAATCCAAATCCGACTTTTATACGGGGCAAGCAAAACGTGACATAGCGAGTGACAGCAGAGGCTGCTAGCTAAGGACGACATGTGTGCAGTATTTGCCGACATTCAGGCTGTTATGCTTATCTATTAGTGGTGGTACATGGTAGTACGTCTTCTAATTGACCGCATGAGGTTTTGCAAGGATACAGTCATGTTGCCATTGTTAGCACGTCTTATATGCTCACGCTCGCTCCAAAAAGCATCGCTGGGAGTTCGTTAACAAAGAAGAAAGACATTGTTGGGAGAGGATAACTGAGCTCTGGACAAAAATCCTGTTTTAACCACAAACTACGGGTTCATCTTCATCATCGTCTTGTGTGATTCCAATTTCTTCACTCGCTTACGTGCGTGACGTACTGACGTGTGAGACTGAGATAGGGCTCGTGTCAACGGCGGCTGCCACTGCCATTAAGGCATTAACCCGTCTAGAAAAATCTCGGCAACCGCGTGGCTATCTATAGCTGATGCAGAAGATCCATGCAGCGGGAACGGGTGCCACTTCAGCCGAGGGAAGCTCATAGGCAATGGGTTATTTTAATTGACCCCTCGAGGTGACCAGTCTGTTGGAATCTTCCATGCACGCACCTGCGGTCCCATCGCGTGGTCTGTGTCTGACTTGCTACCGGGTCGGTTCGGTTTGTTTTGGACTTGGGGTTGGAACCGTCTGCCTGCCTGGCCAGAACAGGAGGCGAGGCGAAGACCACTTCAGGCTTTGCATGTTTACGCATGTGCTTAATTAAAATGCTCCGCAGACTGTCTCCCACTTCGACACTTCCGCCACTACTGCGTATCATATTACCGAACGCTCAACTCGCTTTCATTTTGCACTGTTGTTGACCTCGGCCTCGGGCAAAGTAAACTAGCAGCACACCATTTTTGAGGCTAGGAATGCAACGTGGTTCTGAGATAAGCATGACGTTTGTTCTAGACAAGGGTACTGTACCTTTTACCTACAAACAGTAAAAAATCACTACTTGGCGTACTAAGTAATATTCAAAGGAGGCAGGCAATAATTTACACCCTGTTCGGTTGGCTGGTTCGTAAAGAAGAAGTATTGCTGGCTGGTTTGTGTGAGAGAAAAATACTATTTCGGCTAGAAATTTACGATCGTTTACAACAAGTCACAGCCAAACGAACAGGCTGTTAGAGGCTGTCTGGGACTACTCTCTTCATGTTTTTCGGCTCCGTTTCAGGTTTTTTTAGTCAAACGGTTTCAGCTCCACGCATTATGTTCGAGGAAAAATGGTAGAGTTTTGAGAGTAGCTAAAGAGATGCTCCACAAACTCTATTTTTTTTAAGTTGCTCCACGGTAGAATTTATGGAGCAGTCCTCAAACACCCCCAATAAACATCAATGAAGCTTGTGATAGATTACTTCAGTTTTCAGTTGTCACTCTAGTTATACTATGCAAGCTTAATTTATTCGTTCGCAAAAAAAAATTTACTGCGATTAATTGTTTAGATTGCTTATTAATCCTATCCAGGTTCGTCAGCCCATTTGATCTGGCCACGTTCAGCGGCGAAATGAACGACCGGTGCCTTACCGGGGCGGATCAGGCCGGGTACGCGTGGATCCGTCGAGATACACGCATCCGCAACCAACGAGCGACGACCGCATCTCACATCCACAGCGACGCACTACCAGTCGTCGTTCTCGTTCCACCACCGGCTCAGCTCAGCGAAGGCAAGTTGCGGTCCCCGGCTTCCCCCTCGCATCCTCCGTTGCGTTCGTCCTCCCTCTCTCCCCGTGTCTTCGCCTCCACGTTGACCACGACTTTTTCGTTGCAGTTGCAGCCCTTGCCTGCCTCCACTCCACCACCCACCCGAGTGAGACTCAACCCAACCCGTCCCTAGCCGCCACTCCACCGGCTTCCCACCCACTGCCGACGCGCCCCCACCGGCCCCGGCGCCCCACCTGTCACTGTGCCGCGTGCGTGCCCACGCCGCGACCACCTCACTTCCCCCACCTACGACGCAACTTCCCACGCCCCATCACACCCGCCACCACTTTAAAACCTCCTCCTCACACCCTCACTCCCCTCACACACACCACACCACAGCGAGAGCAAGGCGCCCAAGCAACCACCACCGCTCCACAGCCAGCCAGCCAGGCACCGCCAGAACAAGTCGCAGCCAAGAACTCGTCTCCACGTCTCCCAGCGAAGCCTAAGCTTGAGCTTGCCGTGCCAAGTCTTCCATGGAGCTGCTCCACGCCGTCATCCCGGAGAAGCAGAGCGAGGAGGAGGCGGTCGCGCTGATGGCGCCCGCGGCGGCGACGACGACCACGAGCAGCAGCGCCACCGCCATGAGCGGCGACGAGGGCGCCCACGTGCCCCAGGGGTGGGCCAAGAAGAAGCGCTCGCGCCGCCAGCGCTCGGAGGAGGAGAACCTCGCGCTGTGCCTCCTCATGCTCTCCCGCGGTGGCAACCACCGCGTCCAGGCGCCGCCGCCAGTCCCGTCCGCGGCGCCGGCCGCCGCGGAGTTCAAGTGCTCCGTCTGCGGCAAGTCCTTCAGCTCCTACCAGGCGCTGGGGGGCCACAAGACCAGCCACCGGGTCAAGCTGCCGACCCCTCCTCCTGCTGCTGCTGTCGTCCCGGCAGCAGTGCCCCTCGTGGAGGTGGAGGCCCCCGCACCGCTCACCGTCATCCCGCCCCCGCCAGTCGAGGTCGTCGTCCGTGAGCCGGCCACGTCATCCACCGCCGCGTCCTCCGACGGGGCGGCGGCGTCGAGCAGAGTCCACAGGTGCTCCATCTGCCACAAGGAGTTCCCGACCGGCCAGGCGCTCGGCGGGCACAAGAGGAAGCACTACGACGGAGGCGTCGGCAGCAGCGCCGCGTCCACCGCCGCGGCGGCCGCTGAGACGTCCGAGGTGGGGAGCTCTGGGAACGGGAGCTCCGCCGCCCGCGCGTTCGACCTGAACCTCCCGGCCGTGCCGGAGTTCGTGTTCCGGTGCGGCAAGACCGGCAAGATGTGGGAGGAGGACGAGGAGGTGCAGAGCCCGCTCGCCTTCAAGAAGCCCCGCCTCCTCATGACCGCGTGAGCCGCTGCGCGGGTCTCATCCGATCCGTCCAAGATTTTGGTCTAGAGCTGCTGCCAAGTTCAGTGGTGGAACACTATTCGTTCGTTCATTCGTATGGTGCCAGTACTATTGTTTGATTTGTTGCTGCTCTTCTTGTACAGTATACAGAGAGAGCTAGTTGTGAGAGATGCATAGTCATCATACACATACTACACATAGGTCGATCTTCCTATTCCTGGAAGAGTATACTTGTATCCTTAGCTGTCAGTATACTGTAGTTCATACATACTTCATTCTCATTAAGAGATGATTTGATGATGTAGTGCTTTGTAACATATGCTTATTATAAAACAGAAATGCTGATTAATATGGAATCAGATGCCCTCTCGTACGCAGCACTTTGTGTTCATGCCTATGCCTCGGTAGTAGCTTGGTCGATAGATGCTCTTTCGCTTGCCAGCTCAAACCATCGCCTTTGCTCGCTTTCATGGGAAGAAACGGAGCAGTCTGCTTCGCCTCTCAGAAGCAACGTCCTCTTACCTTTTTTTCGCAGAGTTCTCGGTCGCTAGCTTGGCCACTCATCGTCCTCGCGTACTCAGTGACGTCCATCCCGGCTGGGCTGGCGATAACTTAATCCGGTTCCATCCACGAGCTTCCACCACTTGCTCTGCTGGTTGCGGAGCAGCGACGCCCTGCGCCTGCGGTGCGGCCGCCGCAAGTGGGAACAACAAACCTGGGGCCGTTGCGGCTTCGGGAACGCCGACGGACGGCGCCCACTAGCGGGTGGAACGGTCGCCGACAGCGACGTCGCCCCGCCCGTCCCGCCCGCCCGCCGGTGTTGATAAGTGCGTGCCGACTCGCGCCCAGATCGCTTTCGACGCAACAGTTCCCAGCGGCCGGCCGGGGGGGCGCCCGCCCGCATTTGGTGGAACGGAAGCGATGCGTAAAATCTAGGCGCGTCCGCCCCCCCCCCGCGTGCCGTGCGTACGTACGTGCCACCATGATGCTTCCCGCCCACTTCCACGCCGAACCGACCCGCTAGTCGTGAGTGACGCGCACGACGTGGTGGTGCCGACGTGCGCCGGTGCGTGCGCGTCCCCGCGGCTCGGTCGCGTATGGGCATGGGCGGGCGTTGAAGAAGCGTGCGTTCGGCAAGCTTCACGTGGCGTCCTCGCGTCCTGCGGACCGATTTCGCTGAACATGTCGTGGGCGACCCGCCACCGGTCCCGCGACGGTGGTGCTGCACACGTCTTTGGAAGAGTTGGGCAGCCAGCTCGGTACGTTTCTGGATGCAGGATATGTTCGCACCGGCAGTTTCGTCCCGGGCTTGCCTTGTGTCATCTTCCGTTCTTTTGTTTTGGGTCGACGCCAGACGCCACGGTGACGTACGCCATGTTTCATTGCAGATTAGGTAAGTTCGCTATGCGATGGGATGGGTTCATGCCATTTGGAGCACGAGTGGTGGTGCTGCCGCTCTTGTACTCCTATCTCTCTTCTCCTAATAAAGTCAGCAGAAGCCGGCCAAACATGGCAAGTCCAAAAACAGGAGAATTCCGATCCACCTTCCAACTGATGATGATCTCACGAGTCACGAGCTTTACGAGTCGTGTGGAATGGCTCAGCTGCATGTGCTGGGCTAAACAAGGCCCTACATTAGCTTGCGATCAGGTCAACAGGCCAGGAATAGCTGACGGGCCAGCTTGATTCCGATGCACAATTGTCGCTTCATCGGCCCGTCTTACTCCAAGGCCTTTCCCGCGCGCTGACGACCTGGGCTCCATTATCTCTTCTCACTGCTCCCGAGTCTCTTTCCTCTGTATGGGCTTTTTACCCTTTTCCAGTGAATTTCCCGGCTCGTCCGTCATACTCCAAGGCCTTTCCGGTGCGGTGACGACCTGGGCTCCATTATCTCTTCTCACTGCTCCCCTCTTTCCGTTGTATGGGCTTTTTGCCCTTTTCCAGTGAATTTCCTGGCTCTTGTGACCCATACGTTCCTTCTATCCCTTGGGCTCATATATTTATGGACTTTGTTTTGGGATTGCTAAAGACTAAGAAAGGGAGGGATATTATTTTTATGGTGGTTGATCATTTTTCTAAGATGGCACATTTTATTCCTTGACATAAAAGCGACGACAGTTCATATTGCTGACCTGTTCTTTTAAGAAATCTTTCGCTTGCATGGTATGCATTCTACCATTGTTTCAAATCGCGATGCAAAAATCTTGAATCACTTTGGGCACACTTTGTGGAATAAATTGGGGACAAAGTTGTTGTTTTCTACAACTTGTTATCAACTGAGATAGTGAATCGAATATTGTCCACCATGTTGAGAGCAATCTTGAAGCGTAATTTAAAGATGTGGGAAGAGTGTTTGCCCCATGTGGAGTTTTTATATAACAGGGCGGAAACTCCACCACCAAGGTAAGTCCCTTCCAGATAGTGTATGGATTTAACCTCCGTGCTCCTATTGATCTTTTGCCTTTATCTACTACTGAAAGAACACATCATAATGCTAAAGAGTGTGTTGAGTTTATTCTTTGCAGCGGGAATCTGAGAAGTATTTTTTTATGAATGTTAGATGAAAGAAGGCAAAAAAAATTATGGAATTCAATATAGCTAATGCTGGTAAATTTTATTTTGATGATATATATATACTCCTCCATTCCAAATTATAAGCTATTCTAATTTTCTTGGAGAGTCAAACCATTTCAAATTTGACCAAAATTATACTATAAAAATATAATTAATGAAAAATCTAACGATACTTATTTGGTATCACAAATGTTATTATTTTATTATAGAAATTTGGTCAAATTTAAGATGCTTTGACTCTCAAAAAGTTAGAATGACTTATAATTTGGGATAGAAGGGGTAAGAGCTAATGATTTACTGATCCATAGAAGGTCTTTATATTCGTTATTAAAAAAGCTTGCATGTGAACGTAACATCCGAATGGACCTAAAAGGCGTTACTGTTATCAGAAATGGATTCTTGTAGCGACTGAATAATGCCGTACAGGATCTGAGGCAGCATGTGATCTTTACGGGATCTTCTCGGACGTTGTTGAGACAGAAGATCTGAAGATGCCACATGTCCCTATGCTGCAAATACTGTTGCAGAAAGATGGTATGTTCAGTAGAGTGTTCCTTGGATCTATTGTGCTCTCCATGGTCCAAACTTGAAATCAGGACCCACAATATCGGTTGGCGGAAGAGGTTGCTACGTACAGACCGGTTGATAACAGCGGCGCACCGGAGTGAGGAGGCCGGAGGCAGGGAAGCGCACAGGGCACAGCGCCACTCGGGACCAGCGACTAGTGATTGGAACGAAGAACAGTGTCCAACCGCTCACAGCCACAGAAGCGGCGACCGCCGACCGGGACAAGTGGCGCCTATATGGGCGTGTGGCAGATGAAAGGAGGACGAAGAAAGCGCTCACATCGTCCTTGTCCTTGTTGCGACTGCCAGGGACGTTCTCGAAGTTGTACGAGGATGTGCTTGCTACGACTACGAGTCATCTCCAGTTTAGAGTGCCAAACCTCAATTTGCACATCTCGATTTTCTTTTCCAAAATCTAAAACGTGTTCTAGGCTTCTACTCGTATCAGTTTAGGTCATATTTGATGCAAAGTATTTTTGAAGTATTAGAGAAATGCTATAGTTTTATAAAATACTCAACCTGCGTTGATGGTGGAGTTAAGGCAACTAGTCTATTTAGTATCACTAGTATAATGATCGTGCTAACGCCATAGATTCATTTCAGGGATGTACATAAAAACAACCAAACAACGATTTTTTTTTATAGTTTTGGCTACCAGTAAACTTTCAACACGGAAGTAACAATATCAGAAGCAGCATGAAAGAACCAAGTTAATCAACTCGACAAAATCGGCATAGTAGGTAACCGGCCATTTGACCACATCGACAGTTTGATCGTTGAAAGAGCATCATAATTACTTTAACACTTACTTATGTTAATAAACAGCTCTACGATTCCTCTGATTCCGAATCTGACAGTGAAGTTGTCGCTGAGCGCCTTGCCACTGTCGATGAAACTTGATGAGAACCTTACGGTGAAGACTACCTCAAGTTGGTCAGCAGCAGAACAGCCTCCAGTTGATTCAGTATGAGTATAAAACAATGTATCTATGGTGCTGACCAAAATAATGTGGCCATGAAGACCAACAGCATACTTATTAGGTCTTCTAAAAAAATAGTTCAGAAATAGTTTGAAGGGTGGACCGTTGACGGTACAGAAATAGTTTTGACTAAAAAATATATTACCCGTGCTAATGCTACGGCATCTAGAAAATCAAATAACATATAAAAAGTAAAAACATCTTGAATTTTATTGCTCACATTCATGAGATCCATCGTCTCATCTTGCATGTTTGGTAGATAACAGAAGCAAGATAAATTCGAGGCAGCCAATTGTATATTAAATATTAGTATTCAAAAGAAATGCTAAATATCACTTGCATATGACACAATTCAGCTATGAAAAGATGTCGTTAGGGTAAAAAATAACACTAAAAAAATTCCAGCTTGTATGAATTGGTCTTCCATTTAGTTTCAGCCGCTTGCACACGTCCTATATCAATCCTACACCAAGAGAGTATTATATATTTGCTACTGATCAAGTATTCACAAATAGTGTAGTGGTATGTGTAAGCTCAAGGATTTGACTATTTACTTAGTTGGTAGTTGACCTAGGATTGAAATATGAAGGCAACGAAAATCATTTGCTTAAGCTAAAGGCCTTTACGGTTGCAAACTTGCAATGCATCACCAGGAAAACTAAAAGGGATGACTATTTCTTCAATTCAGAGATAATTGGATTATTGTTCATGTGCTCCGGAAATTCAATCTCTGTGTACTGAAAACAGAGGGTACCAACTGAAAACAGAAGACATTTTATTCATTGCTGAATATACACACTCCAGGCAAGATCAGACACTTGATATTAGCCTTTGTTAATAGAGCATGTCAGGTTCATAAATCCGGGTTCCCTCGTGGACCGGCCTCCCAACAAAGACTCGGCCCAAGCAGAGAACGCGCAACTCATGGGCCGGCCCAAGTATCTAAACAACAGGCCAGAAAGGAGATCCAATCATCGACTAGAAGGTCTGGCCAAGGAGGAGCGGCGCCCGTTTTCCGACTCCGGCCCACCTCTCCGACCGGAGCGCTCACTTCGGTCTCCAACCTGCCTCCGGACGGCCTCTCCGGCTGGAAGGCCTGGCCAAAGCACTAGTTCCGACTCCGACCCCACGTCTTCGACCGGGGTACGGCAAAACCCTGCTCACTGTTCTTCTCCGACTGGCGCAATCAGAGCCGACTGAAACCAACCGACCGGGGACGCCCGCTCGGTAAGGACCAGGAAACGGATGGAGAAAGTAAGGTAGGGCGCACAAGTTAAACCTCAATACCGGGGACCATACTCTGCACACATGCAGAAATAGTACTCTACAACCTCCCTGGCACAACAGAGCCCAAACAGTGTTGTAGGCGTCGACATTTTCCCTACAGTATTGTGGGCGCCATTAACTCCCATACGGTGAGGCCCCCTCACATGCCTCTGGGCATCGACAGTGTTGTAGGCGCCCGCTTTTACCATACCAGACGAACATGGTAAAACCCCTTGCATGCCTCCAGGTATCAACAGTGTGGCAGGCACCGACGTTTGCCATACCCGAAGAAGACAACACCATCTCCCACGTATATCTGACATTCAATAGTATTGTGGGCGCCTACCATCATCCTGTACCCGCCGGCGTAGGCAACAAGGCTCAATAGCATACGTACTCTCTCCCTCTCACTTGTAAGGCCATCCCCTTCATCTATAAAAGGGATGCGCTCTCCTCTCCAGATTGATTCAAGTCATTCCAGATTCATTGGATCGATCAAGCTCACTAGTTCATAACCACAGAACCGCCAGGTTCGAACCTTAAGCACGCGCTTGAACACTTAGCTCATAGCGGGGCTCCCGTCACTCTCGGCCCTTCCGACCGGAGTCCAACTAGACCTCTTATACCCCCATCTTTCTCCCTCTCGTTTGTAACCCCACTGCAAACTTCGAGCACCTAGGCTCAGGAATAAAGTCACCGACCGACTCAAACTGGACGTAGGGCATGTTGCCTGAACCAGTATAAACCCTGTGTCATTGAGTGCTAGGCCACCTACGATCACAACATACGATAAAACTACAAATATTTACTTGTTGGTCACTTTCTGCACCGACAGTTGGCGCCGTCCGTGGGGAAGACGTTGTACGTTCAACCCTTTTTGGTCATCAGATGGCCCACTTTTCCGTCACCATCGCCATGGCGGGCTCAGGCGATACGATTTGCTTTGGCTCACTGGAGTTTCCCGCACTCCAACCTGTTGGGATGTGGGTTCCAGCCGTCTTTGATCCATCCCAGGCCTTCCTCCTTGGAAGCCTAGACTTTGACGCCGACCGGCTCGACGTACTACACCTCCACGAGGAGGCACTCGTTCCGGCGCCCGTCGGAGGGGCGCCCTCCATCGGCTCCGGGACGCGCGACGACTTCAACAACAAGGCATCTGCGCTTCATTCCGAGCAAACTCTCTACTCAAACCCCACTGTGAGTAATGTACTTGTTGTTATTTAGTTGCTATTCTCTATCTTCCGTTGATTACCCGGAGGGACCCCATTGTCCCCGCCGCGACCGCCATATGACCGATTCCCCTACGGCCTCGCGTCTCCCGCGGACGCGTACGCTTAGGGGCTCCAAAGGATGTCGGCGCCGCCCCCCCTTATGTCCGAATTCATGGGGATGGCGAGCTATGCTCCCACCTATTTCCTCGACCTCATGGATGATGATGTTCAGAGTGACGGTTCAAGCATCAGCGATGTGGCGCCTAGCCACCGTCCGTCACGAGAGTGTGCTATGGCAGACGCTCCGGGACAGCCACCGGCGGTAACGGAGTCCTTGCAGACTCTCACCCCTCTAGAACCTCATGTGGAGACCCCCACGCTCTCACGGGAGCACGGCGAGGAACTACGACAATAGTGGCTGCACCAGGCACCGACTGCGCCAGCGTGCTCGGTGCACCACACTACGCCCCGTGCGCATAAACCGGCGAGCGGCGCCCGGGGTCGCACCTATCGGGTCCAGCGCGACACCATGGACAGGGGGAACGGCCCCCCACAGTTCGCTCGGGCCAATCAGAACATTGCCGCTGCGGTAATGTTTCTGCGTGGCCTTCCTAAGACGAATGACCCTCAAGAACAGGTGATCCACCAGAACCTCCGGGCACTAGTGGAGACCGTCACCATTCAACAGGCGGAGAGCTCCGTATCGTGACACCGACTCGCGGCCTTGCTCCCCACCAGGGGAATGGGGATGCAGCAGACAAGTCACTCCACCCGCTCACCGCTACAACCGCCAAGCATGGCACAAGAGGTCGATCTGCACCTCGTCTTGACTTGACGACCGCTCCGCACTGACCGCCTATACACGAGCGGTTCAGGCCAAACTGAGACGCTCGTAGCAGCGATTGGAGTCCCAGCCTGGATGGCCCGGAACCACGGGCCTTTGACCAACGCATCCAGCGAGCATCGCTCCCGCCGCGCTCCAACGAAGGCCGAGGCAAAGGCAAGGCCAAGTGCCAAGATCAGAACGAGGGCCCCTCCACGCAGAGGGGGAAAAAGAATAGAAAAGATCGCCGCCGATCGACCAACTCCAACGTTTGTCGCCACGACTGATCACACGGGCAAATAGCCCCAGCAGGACCTTCTGGGCCACTTCCACAAGCTCATGGAGAGCCTGTGCACTAACCACGCCTACCCCATCAAACACCTCTACAAGGAATGCGAGCTCCTCAAGCGCCTTCTACGACAGACCGACGGGCCAAAGGAAGAAGAAGGCGAAGAAGCAGCGGCCAAGAAAGGGGGCGTATCGGACAAGGATCCAAAACGACTGAAGGTTGAAATGATCCGACCGGACGCCTACCGACTGAAGGACGACAACGATGACATTCTCACCAAACGCTTGGAACAGCTATGTCATTTTTCTTCCCCTAAAATTCAGTCTTACCATTATTTACTTAGCGTTTGCTCCTATAAGAGCACCCCGACCCAAACACTTTTCGGCCCGGGTCGCTCGAGGGCTCCACGAGGGTGCACTACTACCTCTCTTTTTCGTTTACTATCATATGGTGAAACTCCTTCCTACCCAAACAAAAGGGTAGTTCATTCCTTTAATTTGCCTTACGTAGCTTTGCTTTAAAATATTCCGACTGATCGCACCTCGCCTCTACCTACGGTTACGAGCAGCTGAGCCTCACGGGCCATGCCCTAGGCTCCTAAGGTTGCAGCCTACGGGACGAACAGGCAAGTACGAGAAAGAAAGAATAAAAAATAAAATTATGCCAAGGGAAAAACTAAGGAACGGAAGGGGCAAGCTTCCCCGAATGGAGTGACTCCATCACAAAAAACGAAACCGATTGTAGTCATTGAATACACAAGAACGTTTACACGGGGGCTCTCCCACGAAATTAAACTTTTTACATCTACTAAACTACTTATACTTTACAAGCTATTGGGGTGGCTCAGTGGCATCTGCTGTCGGTACGACCGGCGAAGGCGTGGGCTGCTCACTCCTCGGTGGGACCACATTCGGCTCGGCTAAAGGCAGGACGACGTCCACTTACCACCCAGGCTCTGTGCCATCCGTAGGCTGGGCGATGTCCTCCCGAGGCACGCTTCCGGCCATGTCTTCACGGTGGACATCCATCACCCACTGCACAGAGACTTGCTCGGCCACCAACCTTGCGTGCGGCAGCAAGCTCTCCCCGAGCGATTGGATATCCTCCATGCTCAAGCCGTCGGCATACCCGCTGCAGATTGTGGCAAAGTCCAGGTTCGGGTGGTACGTCGCCACCGAAGTCAACACCCCCGACGCTCCGTATAATAGCCCACTTGTGGAAAGGGCCCGGACCTCATCCGGGACCTTCGCCAGCGGGACAACGGACGCGCTAGTACTTGGCGCCGACCCGAAGACCTCTGAGACGACAAGCTGGGCAACATTGCGGATCTGGTCAAGTTCCCCCTCGAGAGCACGTCGCTCTTCACGGGACTTGGCCAGCTCCTCTGCATTCCGGCCAAAAGTCGCCTTGACCGTCTCCAGGTCCCACTCCAATGACTTCACCTTTTCGCCCAGCTCTAAAAGAAGGGCAACAAGCTCAGAAACAGGCTGAAGGAAGAAACCAACACGACGAAAAATAGAAAAGGTACGTACTGATGCGGAAGTTCTCAAGGGTGGAGTATTCCTCCGCCTGTCGGGCCACCTTTTCGTGCAGCCGGACGCTCGCCTCCTCCGTCCCCATCAGCCGGCCCTGAAGCGCGAGCACTTCCTGGTCTGCCTCTGACCGGGCCTTTCGCTACGACTCCAGGGCCTTTCACGCCGACTCCAAGGCATTCCGCTCCGACACCAAGGCGCTCTGCTCCGACTCAAGGGTCTCCAGGGATTTTTGGAGCTCCGCCTCGGTGTCCGCCAGGGATTTCCGCAATCCTGCCTTGGTCTTCGCCTGGCGGGCCTTTGCTGCCTCAAGCCCCGCTCGGTAGTGGTCGCCCGCTCCGCTGCACGCTGCTCCTCCGACCGCACCGTGGTCACCTCGGCCGCTCGGTCCTAGGACTCACGGCGGGCGAACTCCAGCTAACGCTCCAGCTCAGCCACCCGGGCGTGCTCCATCCGAAGGAAGCGGGACTTGCGGGACGACATCTCCTTCAGACCCTACGAAAACAAAAAGCAAGCATGCTGAGGCAACCAACTAGAGACTCAGAGGTCAAGGACAAATATGGGAAACTCACCTCCACGGTGAGCTATAGGTCGACCTTGACTAACTACTGGGCGGACTTAACCCTCTCCTGGGCGCCTTCAAGCTTCTCCAACAGGTTGGCGAGTTTGGACTCCATGGCAAGTCCTTTCCCCCCAAGGATGTCCCAGAGCTGACACTCCTGGGAATCCCGAAGGACGAACCGCACCTTTGACGGGTTCTTAGGGTAGGGCCACTCCAGATCACCATCTGGTAGCCCACCGGAGGGCCCAGCCTCCGACCGAACCACCGCTAGCTCCCGCGACATCACTGGCAGCTCCATCGCATCATCCGCTTCGTCGTTGGATGGGATCTCCACCACCTTGGTTGCGCGGGGCACTGATGGGCGTTCCGACTCTGTCCTAGCCACGTCTCCCCCCAGCGCCTTTAGCTCCGACCGTGAGGGTGAGCCATGCGGCCCTTCACCCGGAGTGGCAGGGGTCTCGGTCTCCTTCTCCTCTTCCGCCATAGCTGGTGGAGGAGGGGCCGCGAGGGACACCACCGGCGAAGCATCCATCGTCACCATCGGGATTGCCGCCAGCACCATCGCCGCTGCTACCGCCGTGCTAGCAACCAACTTGGGGAGCACCACCCCCGGAAGGGAAGGGTTCGCCGCCACCATCCTGTTCCCCCCACCGCTCGCTGCGGGGCGCTGCAGGGTGGGCCTCCAAACCTCCTGCACGGGAGTTGGGGTGATACTCAACCCCATCATCGCTCGGCCGCTGACAAAAAGTACAGATCAGTCATACTCCAAAAAAGACTCAACATCAAGATCGAAAAGAAACAAAGAAAAACATACCGGGAGGTAAGCGGCACGACTCTGAAACCAAAACCCGACGTCGACGGGCCCGTAGGACGAGGACCGCTCCTAGACTACGACCCGTGCCCCCACACTTCAGTCGGGGGTGGAGTCATCCCGACCGGCTCCTGCCTGGACCGCGGGTCACCGTGACCTTTAGCTCGGGATGCCCCGACTGGAGCAAGCGGGGCATCCTCAGGCTATGAGTCGAGCGCTGGCACCGGTCCCGGCGACGCACGAGTGCTAGCCCGCTCCTCTGACTGCCTGGCCTGCTTAGCCACATCCACAGCAGGCGGGGACGAGACTAGCGACGCCACCGAGGGGCGCGATGACCGCTTCCGCTTCGCCGCCCGTTCGCTGACGACGTCCTCGCTCACAGCACGCTTCCTCGGCACGGGAACATCGGCGTGCCTCCTCGCCTCCTACTCATCATCAGCAGACATCACCGTAGGGTCGCGATGCTCTGCTGAGGTCATAATGACCTCCTAGTTTTTCTCCTCCTCAGAGAAAACCATGTCATCCACCTCCGTGGGATCCTCCAACTCGAGCTCCGACTCGACGTCGCTCCTATGTTCCCCGGCCTTCACACGCTGGGTGATCTCTTGCTCCTTCTCTTGCTTCCACCGAACCTCCTTGGTTCTCTTCTTCTTCTTCCTAGCATCCGCCACCTCCTTCTGGGCGGCCTGCCGAGCCACACCCTCCAGTCCCTTGGGAAGGTGCGGCCGGGAATTGTAAACTCCAAGTCCCTATGGAACAGGCGACTCGAAATTAAAAATATGAAAGCTGAGGAAGAAGCACGGACTAAAGAGGAGGGGGCATACCAGTCTGGACACGATCGTGGAGTTGAAGGGTGCGGGCTTCCCATCGACCTTCTCTTTGGGCTTCAGTTGCAGCACCCGATCAAGGCGACTCCAGACATCATCGTTCGGCGGCTCCTCCGACGACGCACGGTCTGGGTCTATCGGACCACTGTACCTCCACATTGGTTGCGTCCTCTCCGCCAATGGAGCAACCCGGCGGCGGTAGAGGGTGTGGAACACCTGCACCCCATCAAGGCCGCGCCGCACAAGCTTTCGGAGCTCCTCCTTGATGATCTCCACCTTCTTCTTCTCCCGACAGGAACATCCCCACGACCAACTATCTTGCTTCTCTGGCCTCCCGCCGGTGAATGCTGGAAACGACGCCTCTGTCGGATTCCTGATATAAAACCACTCCCCGTGCCACACCCGGTTGGAGTCGCAGGGGATGTATGTGGGATACGAACCTCCCGCGCTCGGTTTTCTCTATAGGGCGAAGCCCCCCACCGGCGCGACCTCGAGCGGATTCTCCACCGGCAAAGCTCGCCCAGAGAACAGCCATCGGAAGAAGTCCGCATGCGGCTCCATCTCGAGGAAGGCCTCACAGATGGTGATGAAGCCGGCGATATGTAGCACCCCCATCGAATTAAGGTGTTGCAGCTCCAGACCTCACTCATTGAGGAGCCCACGCAGGAACTAGTGCGCGGGGTATCGTAACCCGCGCTCGTGGAAGGCGAGAAAGGAAACCAGCTCGTTAGTCCGAGGTTGCGGGAACTCCTCTCTCCCAGGAGCCCTCTAGTGGGCCACCTCCTTCGGTGGTAGAAACTCCTTCGTGGCAAAGGCCTTCAGCACCGACTCCCTCACGGTGGATGACCTCCAGTCCAACATCTCGCTCTGGGTTCGCGAAAGGATTTGTGAGTTTTTTTCCCTCTCCCTCGCTCTCTCCCTTTTCTTTCCTAGGAACCGCCGCAGCTCTCAGGGACGCTCTTAGGAAGAAGGAAAATGAGAGGAGGCGACAGATGGGGAACAGGCGAAGGAACGAGGCGAAAAACCTTCTCCCTTCTCCTACTTAAGGAAAAGGGCACAACAATTGGGGAAGGCACGCCAATCGAGAAAGTCGAAATGGTGGAGCGCAAAAACCGTCTCACTTTCCCATTTAATGCAGATGGGAAACCAATGAGACGCGCCCTGCCTGACGGAACGGTGCCTGATCAGATGGGGCGTGGCCTAGGCATGGTCCACCACTACCGCACGCCAACCACTACCGCACGCTGGGCACAAGAACCAAAGCACCACCGCACACGGGTAGCTCTCCGCATCCCCAGGCGGGACTTGGAAAAACCCAAAACGGGATCTCCGCCAGGGGAGACCATTGGGCTTCCTAAGTCAATCGAACAACTTAGGAAAACACACCAAGGGATAGGTAAGGAGCAAAGGGACGCCCCATGTAGGCCATGCCGACTCCGTCACGAACGACGAGCACGGGTCCCGGTCGGACATTTACGACTGGAGCTCTTCAAACCCCATCAATCGAGTCATCAAGGTAACACTACCAACCCTCGCTATTTCTTTATATCATTTCATACATCCATACACGCATTCATTCCATACGCCCGTGCCCCCCCGGACGATTCGGGCCCTGAACCGCCTAGGGGCTCGAGAACTAAGCATCGCACATGCAGCGAGATGCATCACAACGCTCCGTGTTGCGTCATGAAGCGGCAGTTGCCTCATTCAACATGAGCAATGACCGACCGGGGTTCGAAGGCTAGCCCACAAAGGGCTCAAGGCCTCCCACGTCAAACAGAGCCAGGGGAGAAAACGTAGATGAGCCCCGTGCGGCCCTCGCCCAGTCTGCCCCAAAGCAGATAGGGTTATCTCAACCTTCTCGTTCGATCCTAAACCTCTGCCAAGCCTACAGAATCTCCATCGAGGGGAGGCCATCAGGACACCCGGGTCGGTCTCCGAAATGACCTAGGCATCTACCGAGTTGCAGGTAAAGGAGCAGTGGAATGTCACAAGAGGGCTATGTCGACCCTGTCATGAACGATGGACCCGGATTCCACTCGATCATACCCGTTAGCGAACTCACCGAGTGCGTCACTCGAGCCCAAGTGATCGGGACAAGCGACAAAACTCAGCCCCTTCGGTTGTGAGAAACCGAGGATAGGGTAACACACACAACTCAAATCGACCCCTACCTAAAGCCCAACGGGGCTCGGGGGCTCAAGGCACACCAAAAACCTAGGTCTGCGACCCCGAACTCATCCCATCCACTCGGCTATGCTTCGACTGCACACCAAAACGTCTGGGTCTATGACCCCGAACTCGCCCCATCCACTCGGCTATGCTTCGACTGCACACCAAACGCCTGGGTCTATGACCCCGAACTCACCTCATCAGGATCCACGAGCTCCGGCTCGCCCGATCTCTAAACTAACTAAACTTGCTACCTCTACTGCGCGGGCTGCACTGAGGCCAGAATCCACGACTCTGACTCACCCGATCCCACGTCGCGCATCGACGCCAGGAACCACGAGCTCCGTCTCAACCGATCCCTAAAACTAACTGTCTTGCCCGATCCCACGGCGTGCACCGACGCCAGGATCCATGAGCTCTACCTCGCCCGATCCCAAAACTAAAATGCCTCGACTGCACAACGACGCCTTGGTTAACGACTCTGTCTCGAATAAAAAATACGCACACACGCCCACTAACAAACACCCCCAGACGATTCTGCCCGAATCACCCGGGGGCTCGGGGGCTACACCCGCAGGTGCGCTCGCGCGCACCCGCTGATGAAACAAAACCTCCCCCGCTGGCAACACGAAAAGCCCCCAGACGGTTCTACCCGAACCGCCCGGGGGCTCAGGGGCTACACCCGCGGGTGCGCTCGCGCGCACCCGCCGTCATGACAAAAATCCCCTAGACGATTCTGCCCGAATCGCCCGGGGGCTCGAGGGCTCCTGTCAGGTTCATAAACCCGGGGTCCCTCGTGGACCGGCTTCCCAACAAAGGCTCGGCCCAAGCAGACAATGCGCAACTCATGGGCTGGCCCAAGTATCTAAACAACAGGCCAGAAGGAAAATCCAATCACCGACCGGAAGGTCTGACCGACGAGGAGCGACGCCCATTTTCTAACTCCGGCCCACCTCTCCGACTGGAGCGCTCACTTCGGTCTCCAACCCGCCTCCGGACAGCCTTTTCGACCAGAAGACCTGGCCAAAGCACTACTTCTGACTCTGACCCCACGTCTCCGAACGGGGTACGCCAAAACCCTGCTCGCTGTTCTTCTCCGACTAGCGCAATCAGAGTCGACTAGGACCAACCGACCAGAGATGCCCGCTCAGTAAGGACCACAAAATGGACGGAGAAAGTAAGGCAGGGTGCACAAGTCAAACCTCAATACCGAGGACCATACTCTGCACACCTGCAGAAACAGTACTCTGCAACCTCCCTGGCACAACAGAGCCCAAACAGTGTTGTAGGCGCCGACATTTTCCCTACAATATTGTGGGCGCCATTAACTCCCATATGGTGAGGCCCTCCACATGCCTCTGGGCATCGACAGTGTTGTGGGCACCGGCTTTTACCGTACCGGACGAATATGGTAAAACCCCTTGCATGCCTCCAGGTATCAACAATATGGCAGGCGCTGACGTCTGCCATACTCGAAGAAGACAACACCATCTCCCACGTATATCTGACATTCAACAGTATTGTGTGTGCCTACCATCATCCTGTACCCGCCGGCGTGGGCAACAAGGCTCAATAGCATACGTACTCTCTAACTCTCACTTGTAAGGCCATCCCCTTCATCTATAAAAGGGGATGCGCTCTCTCCAGATTGATTCAAGTCATTCCAGATTTATTAGATCGATCAAGCTCATTAGTTCACAACCATAGGACCGTAAGGTTCGAATCTCAAGCACGCGCTTGAACACTTAGCTCGTAGCGGGGCTCCCATCACTCACGGCCCTTTCGACCAAAGTCCGACTGGACCTCTTGTACCCCCATCTTTCTCCCTCTCGTTTGTAACCCCACTGCAAACTTCGAGCACCTGGGCTAAGGAATAAAGTCACCGACCAACTCAAACTGGACGTAGGGCACGTTGCCTGAACCAGTATAAATCATGTGTCATTGAGTGCTAGGCCACCTTCGATCACAACGTACGACAAGACTACAAATATTTACTTGTTGGTCACTTTCTGCACCGACAGAACAGGTCGCTAACTTACCCTCTCCTCCATGATCCACAGCATTGCCTATGGTATGAACATCTACATCTTCTAAAAGCAGCAAAAAAGTGTGGGCTGAAATCAATTTCCATGATTCACTATAGCCTTCTAAAAAAATAATCAGTCCTAAACACTAAAATTTAACAACATAAATCTGACCATAATTGAAACAGTCTTGTAAGTGTTCTTCATTCAATCGATCTGAACATGCTGGTACACTCACATGAACTCTCTAGATAGACAAAATCAAAGCCGGCTACAGGAAATTAAGCTACTAATCTCTGAAGTCCGACACCAATTTAAACTCCATACCGATCTATGAAATCCAACAACTGTAGATATTTGAAAACGTTCCGTTCTAAGAAATTGAAACTCTAAAAACCTCACTTACCCTGCATTCCGGTTGCAATAGTAGGGTCTCCATCTCCTCCTTAAAAAAATATATTGTACAATTTTCTATTCATGAGAAACAATGATAAACTTACAAAAGGCATCAATATCTAGTCATGAGAAACTCAGCAAAACATGGTTTTCTATTTTATGATTTTTCTGCGATTTAAAAAGGAGAGCAATGATAATTGACTATATCCATTGTATGAATGGTTAAAACGAACTATCGAGAAAATATTTATAGGCTATCACCAAGCGAAACTAAAAATTACTGATTTGTCATCCAGGCCATATATTCCTTTGAAAAAATTAGCGATCTTGAATGTCTCATATGAAAAAATATATATTTTAACAACTGATCCCACTATCATCACAGGAATACAAAAGTAATTAGAAAAAGTGAAGCTCAAAAGCATTCAGAAATTAAGCGGGAGATATTTTTATAAGAGTGAAAAAGTTGCAGCATTCAGCTCAAACTGAAAAACCTTTTGCATTGAGAACTTGCATGGGAGACTGGGAGCCAGAACGCTGAGCCAATTAGTTGGGAAGCAACCACAAGAATGCAAGATGAGCAGAGCCAGCGAAGAGAGACAGCCACACCACAGGTCCTAAAACTCCTTGCGGATGCTGTAGTCGGCCAGGGTGCGTTCGTCCTACGGCTGCTTCCCAGAGAAGATGAGCTTCTGCTTGTAAGTTGGTAAACAGAAACAGGAAATTCTAAAGGAATTAGATGATGGAACGAAATCAGAAACAATGGACCTTTTCCAATTGTGTTTAATGACGAAGAACAAAGAGCCGCCAAATCTAACAGAAGCCACTTGCCGGATGCAACCAAGATTGAGCTCGATACACAAGAAGAAAGACCACACAAAATCCTCTCCTCTTCTCCCCGGATCCAAAAAAAAGTTGTCACCCAGGTCGATCCCACGAAGCAAGAGCGGAGGGCCATCGCGGTCGGGGATGGTGATGGCCGCGGTGGAGGCGGGGAAGCAGCCAAGGGCACGGCCGCGCTCGAGCTGGCGGCTGTAGAGCGTGACCTGTTAGGGGCTGGCGGCCATGAGCACGACGGCGTCCATGCCTTCCGCAGCCGGCACCATGCCTTCCGCACATTGCCGCCTTCTCCTCCGCCGTGTGCGCCCTCCGTCGCCGCGGGCATGAGTCCATCACCTCCGGCGCCTTTGGTCGGCCGCTGGCCAACACCGGCGGGGCGGGGGTACTGTAGCCGTGGGATCCCCCCGCTCCTCGTACTCATCCTCGCTGCTGCCGCGCGCTCTGGATTCCGCGCGCTTCAAAGAGGAGCTGAGTCGCGCCTCGTGGCAGAAGGAGAGAGAGGAGGTTTTAGGGGAGGAGGAGGAGAAGGGGCGACGGCGATGCGCGTACGGCGGCGACGAACGGGAGGTGGAGATCCACGTCGAGGCAGAGAGAGAGACGCGAACAAACTGAAATCAACGCGAGCCTGACCTGCAGGCGCATGCGCGTGGGAGGTCCGCGGGAAGGCGATGGAGGGCAGACACACTAAACATGAGCCGTCGGTTTTGGATGAATAATGAGAAAGAATAACTAAGAGATAATCTGGTGCATCCGTTTTGATGGTGTTATATTTTCTGGGTGCATTCATGGGTGTGGATGTAGCATATGTCATGACTATGGAGCATGCATTTGTTGTGTGGTTGTAGATTTATTCTAACTGGTGTATTATATGGTAGGGTAGATTTTGTATTAATATAGAAATAGTGATTTTGCTAAAAAAGCTCCAACAGTTTCTTTAATTAAATCTCTATAAATGTTATCATTCTCTATTTATGATTTCTCGCTAGCCAAACATAGAGAGCAGAGTTGGCTCTCTGGATATAGAAAAGTTGTTGGCTTGTGAAAAAGTATAGAGAACAAATTTTTATTCAAGTGGCTCTCGAAATGAGAATTTGAAGGCTAAGTTTAATAAAGACCATTGAAGATGCTCTTATACTATATTAGGTTCTATCTAATGCACGGTTGCCACCAAATTCAATTGCCTTAGTTTCAAATAAATCATTTTAGTTTTTATAGATTCATATTTTTTACTATGTATGTTGAGTTCTTAACACACACACACACACATATATATATATATATATATATATATATATATATATATATATATATATATATATATATATATATATATATATATATATAGTTTTCTATACTCCTGGTAGCAGTTACTCCCACCGAGAGTACTAATACTAGCTCGTCAAAAAGTATGCACACATACTAGCGAGTATGTGTACATACCAGCGTCTGCAAATTATACGGTCCATAATATATATAATATACACGAACGTACCATCTTATCAAAACAGCATGTATTTGTCAAAATAATAGAATAGTATGTACACATACTCCCTTGTAGCGAAAAGTATATACATATACACTCCAAGTATGAATGCATGCGTCCTAAAAACTGTAATGTGCACATATATACATATACACTCCAGCGTATAGATTTGCTTTGTGCGTTAATAGTTATCCGGCCAGGTGCACCTCCGATGATTATTAAATAATATTCAGGTATATACTAGCCTCCAAAGAAGTCACCTATATACCAACAGTACCCGTACATACCACATACCAATTGGATCCTATCCAAACTCGTCAGGAGAGCAAACGGGCCGCACCCCACCCTCGATGCCTCCATTTCCTACGTTCCCCACCCCCGACGTCTCCGTTACGTTAGCACCTACGTCCGTGGTTCAGAGGAGGGAGTAACTACTCGGGTAGAATTTTTTTATATATATATATATATATACACACACGCGCGCGTGCGGCATTGTAAAAACTACGTTTTATAATTTGGAACAAAGTAAAAGCATCAGAAACAATAGAATGCGAGTAGTATGTTTTAACAAAGGAATTAAACAATATAAATCCAAAATGCATTGCTCTTTTGTATTCCATATAAGCTCTCAAGTTCAACGTGGAGTTAAATGGTTAATATAGTACTCCAATTAGGTGGTCAAAACTTACGTATATAAGTATTTAGCCAAAAAAGAAAACTCCATGTTAGTTCTCAAAGCCTAGAAAATAACATATTAATTAAAGAAAATAAATAAAACATCCTTATACATATTTCTCTATTACCTACTCATGATGTTGTTCAGAATTAACCACCACTTCTGTTAAAAACTGAGCCAAAAATATACTTATTTTTATTGCCCACGCTACACATGACATTTTTAAGAAATAACTGTCATTGGCTTTAGATAAAAAAATAATAAAAAAGCTTGCAAACCTATTTTTACGTTACCTACCAATGCCGTTGTTAAAGAAGACAACTATCTTTGTTCAAATTGTGTTTTGATGTTAAATATAATATAAAACATAGTTTAATATGAGACTTAGAAATAGAAAAAAGATATAATTTTTATTAAGATAATAAATAGACAACCTTCGATTGGCTTGGAAAATGCGCAAATGCAAGTTAGTTACACAGGTGCCGTGTTTCTCGAGGCTTGCGCTTCCCAAATGGTGCAAATGATACATTCGAATCCATTTGAAGGAGTCTAGATTTATCCATATTCAGAGCCTGGATTTAGTATTTGGATACTCAAATCACATGCTCTCTACGTTCCACGTTATAAGTCGTTTTGACTTTTTTATACATTTATTTTGCTATGTATCTAAATATAATACATGTCTAAATACATAGTAAAATTGATGCACCGAAAAATCAAATTGACTTATAATTTAAAATGGAGGGAGTATATATGACGTTGTTATTCATCCATATCTTATCTGATACAACTCGCACTAGGTATCTGACATACAAGTTATAGAAACAGGTTCTCTATTTAGGCCCCGTTTGGCAGGGCTTCTCCACCAGCTTCAGGAGCCGTTTGTAGCCGTTTTCTGTCAAACGGGGTAAAGTGAAATAGCTTCACTGGTGAAGCCCCTAAAAACATGCTCTCATAATGATCTGGGGTGGGATGGAGCAAAAAAAAAGTGGCTTCTTCCGGCTCCTCCTCTATGCCCCTAAAATCATGCTCTCACAGAAAAGCCATTTTGCCAAACGGTTTACCAAAACTGCTTCAGCCCTTGTTTAGTTGGGGGAATTTGGATTTTGGGGCTACTGTAGCACGTTCGTTTTTATTTGGCAAATAGTGTTCAAACATGGACTAATTATACTCAAAACGTTCGTCTCGCAATTTCCCACCAAACTGTGCAATTAGTTTTTATTTTCGTCTACCTTTAATGCTCCATGCATGGGCCGTAAACATTCGATGTGACAGGTACTGTAGTAATTTTTTGGACTTTGGGGTCCAACTAAACAAGGCGTCAGCTCCACCAGTGAAACTGTTCGTGGAGCTGAATAAAAAAATAGCTTCACTAATGAAATAAAGCCCTACTAAACGGGGTCTTATTCTTGTGTTGGGTAGCTCCTTTCTTTTCGGCTACTTCATCATCTCTTGCTGCTTTGGTTCTCCTCCGGCGCAGGGGGCGTCCGTGGCGAAGGAGACCATTACGGCGGAGATAACAAGAACAATGTCCTTGGCACTCCACTTGCGGTCCGTTGCGATGGCCGGCGGCGTTACCAGCACCTGAACGACATTGGTGATGTTGATGTTCACATCTGCAGGTGCCTCACGATGCATGGTGACCCACGGTCATCGTGGCTAAAAAAAACACGAAAACCCTCAAGCCGTGCATTTTTGTGGACGTGACTACTACTTCGCTTTGATCCGTGGATACGCTCGTTCTGTGAACAAGTGCATTACCTATTTATAGGCTAAGTAATCTGTGGCTTTGATGTGTGGCTACGTTCTGTGAAGTGACCTATTTATAGGCTATAAGCAATCTGGGGAATATTGGAAGCTGTGTACGTGGGCGGACTGCCCCCACCCCCCTACCTTGAAATTTTAGCCATAGGAGAAGTTTGAGGTTGAAGACGATGGCAGGAGAGGAGGTTTAGGCCTTAGTTTTGCCAAAACTATAGCTTTGTGTCTTTTGAACAGTTTAAACAGTTTAGGCCTTAGTTTTGCTAAAACCATAGCTTCGTGTATGTATGTATATGTCTGTATGTAAACCTTTGTATCTAAACCTTTTTTATGTGTGTGATGCTACTAGAGATATGCATTTTTTTTGTTCATGCAAATGCTTAACAGACCACTTTCGGTGGTGTGTAGTTTTTTATGTGGTGTGGGTTCTTAATTTCCGGGAAATCAAAAGAAACTTGATTATGCCATGTTGATGTGCCGGTAAAGGAGAGAACAATGAAGGTTGCTAAACATTAGGTCGCGGGCTTGATTCCTGGAAGTCACAATTTTTTTCAGTTTTACGGAGACCATTAATGAAGGTGGACGCCCCGCCCCACGCCAAAGCACAGGTCTAAGGCCAGCCCAGTCTCACGGGAGCTACGGTGCTGCTGTGTATGGGTGGGGTAGAGGTTCGGAGGTTTTCTCGACCTGCGTGAGAAGGTCTTCTTCTTAAGCACGGGGTTGTCTTACCCCCGCGGGACGAGTTTTTTTTAAGTCACCTGCCTCAAAAAATAGCACTAACGGAGGTGGGCACGCGTCCACCTCCAAAATGTCTAATTAACGGAGGTGTGTTATTAGAGGCGGATGTTGTACCCGCCTCCGCTAATAAAAAATGACCGCCTTCGGAAATGATTCTAGTAGTAGTGTATGACAAAAGATTAAGATTTTGGTGAAGCCGACCGTAAATTCTATGCACAACTCACTCACAACCCTACTTGACCCTGTAGGACCCTCTGGTTCTTGCCCTATACAATAATCTAGTGCAATAGAACTATTCAAACAAATCCTCTTGAGCGTTTCTAATTGCTCTTTACAAGCTTTGGATGAGACCCTTGTGTTAGACCGTTGGTTTGGTTGATGTCTATGGCCCCACACATGTAAGTAGGTATACATGGCAAACCGGGCTGCACGGCCCGGCACTGGCACGAGCATGGCCAGGCATGGCACTATGCGAAACAACAACTTAGCCGTGCTGTGCCTTATAGTGCCGTCGTGCCCAACCTTCGGCCCAGGCATGGCCCTACAGGGACTTAGCACCGCCACCATCGTGGACGAGCCCTAGCCGCGCGTCGCCACCTCCCGGACGCGCTCCCAGTCGCCGTCACAAACACGACCTAGCCGTGCGCCGCCGCGGGGTTGCGCCCCCAACCGCGTGGACACCCTACGCCGCCGCTAGCAATACGCGTGCGCTGAGGAAAGGAGAGGAAATAGAGTAGGAAATTAGGGTTTAGGAGTGAGGAGGAGGTATTTTTATACTTGTGCTTTGAATCCAACGGCTTTGATTTATCTGGTGATCATCCAACGGCGGAGAATAACAGTCCAATTTCGTGCCGGGCCAATAGTCGTGTTGTGCCCGTGCCGGCACTACGGGCCGGAGTTGCGGCCTAGGCATGGCACTACCACCAGTCCATGCCTGGCATGGGCACGATGGGCCTCGGGCCGGGCCAGGCCATGCTCGGGCCGTGCTTTTTAGTGCCGTGCTAGTGCCGGCCGAGCGGGCCTAGCACATTTGGCCAAGTATATAAATAGGAGTCCTGTTCTAGTATGGTTCTACACTCAAGTCCTATTAAAACTAAAAATCCTAATACCAAATCTTCTTGTTGAGTCCTAGGAAGTTGTAATATGATGGAGACTTGTAACCTATGCTAAAATGCGATCTCTACATGTCTTGTTTGATCTCTATATGTCTTATTGTGATGTTGGCAACGTTCTTTGTGGTATGTGTGTTGATCTTTTTTTTTTTTTGAGATTGTATGTGTGTTGATCTTAAGCATTGCCTTGGAGCACATACGACGACTGTTTTAGTTTAAATTGAAGGCATGTTCGGTCAATCGGTTGTAAGCTAACTAAGAAATGTGGTAACATATGGCCTGCCAGATGACAAACGGGGAGCATATACTAGCTCTCAGTTAAACCCAGGACAATTTCGATGGTTCCTCAGTAGCAGCCTGTGTCTAAAAAAATGATGGTCAAACTTAGAGATAATATACAAATTCTGCATGGATCTATCCACCCCACAATTAGAGATGATGTCCAATTAAGCCTGACCTACGAGGCTACGGACATGTCAGATCAGCCTCACATAGTAGTACTGTATACTAGGAGAACTCGCATCCACGGTTTTCATAAAAAGATTCATACCATTATAATTTTCGACGTTCGAAGAAACGTCATTATTATTCGTCTACTTTGAAACATGCCATTATAATTCTTCGTTTCTCACGAGAATGCCACATAATACGTATTGAGACGATTTGGGCCCAGCTGCAGGTGTATACGGATACTTATATCTCATTGCAGCCCCTTTCCTTATCACTGACGTGTGGGCCCCACATGTCATCTTCTTCTACCACCTCTCCTCATCTTCCCTTGCTGAGCGCGTCGATGGCGAGCAGCAGCAGCACGCAGGTGAGCGGAGAACGCGGTCGGCGTGTTGCTGCTGCTCGCCCGCATGACTGTGCTGCATGACGTCGGCGGCGGCTCGCTAGCTCGCCCGCTCCACGCCGTCCGCGTGCTCCATGCGTCGCCCAGTTCGCCCGCTCCGCGCCGGCCGCGTCCTCAGCGCGCCGCCCAGGCCGCGAGTTCCGTGCGCCGCCAATGCGCGCCAATAAGCGAAGCGCTAGGCGAGCGGCGGCACCGCGTTCGATGGCAAGCAGCAAGAAGAAGACGTCGCGAAGCTCACAAGACCGCGCACCAAAGCCGCGAGCCCCTGAGCATGACTCCCGGCTGCGTGCTCCGCATGCCGCCAAGGCTGCGAGCTCCGCGTGTTGCCCGGGCCATGTGCTCCACCGGCCACGTGCGCCCCACCGTCGGCTGCTCGCCCGTGTGCTGCTGCTGCGCGCCCGCGTGCTGCTGCTGCTCGCTATGGATACGCTGCTCAACAATGGAAGATGGCAAGAGGAGGAAGGAGATGACATGTGGGGCCCGCGCGTCAGTGATAGAGATAGGGGCTGCAATGAGATATACGTATTCGTATACGCCTGCAGCTGGGCTCAAATCGTCTCCATACGTATTCTGTGGCATTCTTGTGAGAAACGAAGAATTATAATGACATGTTTCAAAATAGACGAATAGTAATAGTATTTCTCTAAATATCAAAAATTATAATGCTACGAATACAAATAACCCTAGATAGATCGCGAGTCGAGAGACGATTTTTCCGGGGATCGCGTTTATTTGGGTCTGATCTGTATCCAAAGGAGCCCTTCATAAAACGGCACATGGTCAAGATTCTCTCTTAATTAGGGCCTTGTTTAGATTGCAAGTTTTTTCACTCTCTCTCCATCACATCAAATCTTTGGACACATGCATGGAGTATTAAATATAGATAAAAATAACTAATTACACAGTTTGATTGTAAATTACGAGACGAATCTTTTGAGCCTAGTTAGACCATGATTGGACAATAATTGTCAAATACAAACGAAAGTGGTACAGTGCCAAATACTGATTTCTAACCCCAATCTAAACCAGGCCTAGCTCTGCATGTGAGGTCATCACGGCTAAAGATGGCAACGGGTAAAATCCGCGCGGATACTAGCCCTAGATATCCATACCCGCGAGCAAAAATCCGTGCCCGCGCCCGCGCCCGTTAACCATCACGGGTAGAAAACCATGCCCGTGCCCGCTATCCGCGGATATCACATGCCCGCGGGCACACCCGTATACCCGCAAAAATGAAGCAACAAAGCACCCAACCATATCTTAATAGCAAGTAAGAAACAATATATCAAAAAATAAACGTATATATCTCAACATTAGATAAAGTATGACACATTGACCATACAAGAGTCATCAAAAGTCTACATTAGTGTATCTCAAGTCATCACAAATTAACACGAATAAAGACATACAACCGTATATAGACTTATAGGGTCATTGGCGCGGGTCTAGCGGGTTTGCAGGTGCGGATATCATTTTTCCATGCCCACGAGCAAATATCCATCGGGTTTAGAATCACACCCATACCCATGCCCGTGGGCACAAACTTAAACTCATATCCATGCCCATCGGTTTTTCTCTCCGCGGGCACGCAGATATTTTGTGCCCGTTGGCATCTTTAATCACGGCACATGAACTGGGCTGTGCAGCCCTAGCTTTACAGAGCTCCATTCAGAAGACCAGTCCTTGTTGACCTCGAACTGGGTCGCCATCTGTCAATGGAGGACAAACAAACAAAGGCCACGACCATAGTACTATAGGCGTAGGAGTGAGTAGGTCTCGGAGAGACCGAGAGACCGATCAACCATTTCCATTTCCGCAAACAGTTTCGTTTCAGACAGAGGCGCCATGCATGCATGATTGATCGAGTACTAGTGGTGATCTTATCTATCGCTAGGGGGTGCGATTATATTAGGTGAAAACGCGGGGCTTAATGAAACACGTACGGCGTCGTCGCGTCCGCATGATATGGCGCCGTGACGCCGGTGACCATTAATTTCAGGGACGGCCCTTGTCGGCACATCACGTCCGACGGCTACAGTGCCGTGACGGCCTTTAACATGCAGGGTGCACGTCGCGACCTGAAGACGCGCGGCGCCCTGTTTTGCTTTGTTTATAAACCGTATTAACGAACAATTTTTTTCTATCGCAACGATTCAGCCAAACGAACGGGGCAAGATCAGCCACAGCCAGCCCCACGATTCCGGAGAGATTCCGGAGAGAGGGAGCTCAGGAGACGCGCACCACTGTGTGTTGCCCGTTGCGTTTCCGCTCCGATCCATGCATCCCACTGGCGGACTGGGCTGCCTTTTCAGTTTCAGGCTCTCACCGCCGGTGTCCTTTCGCGTTGGAAAAAAAAACATGAATGACGGCGACGTGACTGTATCTGTACCTGTACTATATGACTGTATGTATGCGGCGCGCGCGCGGCAGGCCACGGCAGGCGGCAGCTCCACCTCCACTCCACACATCGACGGACGGCGGGTCGGTCACCAGATAAGCCCGGCATCGCTTTTCACGCTGCTGTCCTCAACAGTTTCTGCATTCAAGGTCTCCTTGTCAAGTCAACTCGTCGTACGTGTGACTGACTGAGTCCAGTACCGGAGTTGTTGTCTCTGGTGACCGGGAATCGTCTGTTGCTTGGACATGGACGACGTTGAAACTGATCACAACACAATAGTGCTTAAATGATGGATAAGATGCATAAGTTCACAACAGTGCTTTGATACGGGCGCTAATGACAAGCTAGTGGAGGCTACATCACGCATCAGTTTGCATCTGCAGAGATTAACTTCGTTGTACTAGTGCTTAATAATGTGATAGCATTCTCTCTTAAAGCACTCATAATCACGGATAAGCACCTTGTACATGATGATCTCTTCATGTTCATGTAGCCAATAATGGGTGTCACAATTTGGCAAACGAGCAAACAAAGCCACCACCATCATCGTAGGATTATAATTATGCCATGACTGACGACCATAAATCGATCTACTGTACATAGCTAAGTACCTCCATCTCCATGGTACATATCCAATCATTTCATAATAAGCACGCCAGCTTTATGATTAATTTCGTTGCGATGGCAATAATGTTTTTGCCAACCATAATATCCCAAATCCTCATAAAGAACAATACTATGAAACCCAGAAAAAAAAAAGCAGAAGTAGAATTAATGTTAGGATTATATTCTCATCTCCTGGTCAGATCGTTGTCTCAACGATCTCAGTTAAGCTTTGGTGGATCCGATTCCGGAGAAGCTACCTAGACAATATGCAACCAGCTGATGATATTCGCAAAGAATCCCAAGATCACAGGCAGCATCTCCTTGTGGGGAAGGGGATGCATATATCCTCCAAACAAAAGAAGCAAATCTAACAAACCTTTCTAATTCTCTGAAAAGGACACAAAAGGAGAAGGTACTAAAAGGCTGGCTGGTCTCCACCCTGGTCCAACGAGCAAGAACCAGTTCCAGCCAAGAAGAAAGAGCAGCTGTGTTTCACATCAGATAAGCAAAGGAGGAAAAAAAAAGTTAACTAGGTTCTCTAGCAGAAATTAAGCCTAAGTAAGCGTACGTGCCACATGTTTTGAAATGAAACGCAAAAGGGTGGGAAGCTAGCCCCCTCTCTCTAGCTAGCTAGGAGCAGTCGGATACGTACGGGATCGATCGGACGACGGCCCGAGAACGAAAAAAAAAACCTAAAGCGAGGCCTGCCAAGTGTGTTTATCATGAGCCTAAAACTCCCTCGGGTCGATGAATATGGAGTGCCTGGCCGGCGCCTTGGTCCAGTCGCCAGAGCGGGCCGGTGCTGTAGTCGTCGGCGAGGCGCTTGATGCACCAGAGGTCCTCGGCGCCGAGGCGCGCCCAGTGCGGCACCCCGGCGCGGACGGGCTCGCAGGCGCCGACCTCGGTGGCCACGACGCCGCACCCGCCGTCCCGCGCCATGTTGTGCGCTTTGCGGCAGAGCGCGCGGGCGAGCCTGGGGCCGTCAGGCCCCGCGCCGCCCAGGCCGTAGAGGAAGTAGAGCCCGAACGGCGCGAACAGGTTGGGGATGGAAGGGATCCCGAGCCACGGCGCGGCGCGGTCCACGAGCCGGGTGACGCCCGCCGCGGCGCGCATCAGGCGCGGCGCCCCGCGCACCTCGAGGCGGAACGCGTCCATGCAGTTCCACACGCTGAGCACGGCCCACGACGGCGGCGGCGCGGCCAGGAACGCCTCCACGCCCTCCCACCCCGGTCCCGTCCGCGACGAGGACCCCGACGGCAGGGCCAGGAACGTGCCCAGCGACAGGTCGTTGGACAGGACGGCGTCGGTGTCGGCGGGGAAGAACTCGACGTTGGCGAAGTGCCAGCGGTAGAGCAGCTCGGCCTCCCGCCGTTCGAGGCGCACGATGGCCGCGCGCCGCGAGGGCTTGAGGGCGTGGCGGAACACCGGGTGCACCAGCACGGACGGCGTGCGGAACTTGGCGTAGCCGCAGCGGCCGGTGAAGAGCCGCACCGACGGCTCGTTGTCCTGCTCCGTCGCCATGTACGAGTACTCGGCTCCCCTTTGACGGAACCACTCCTCCATCCGATCCACCAGCTTCTTCCCCACCCCCTTCCTCCTGCAGCCACGCACACGTCAACAGTGAACTAACAGTGAGCCATGCTCCGTTCGTGAAACTGTATGTAAAACAACGCTTTGTTGTGAAAAACATTATTTCGACTGAAAAAACAAAGCCAAACAAACCCAACTTTAAACAACTTTTAAGACATATATATTCGCGAGTCCGAGCACGTTTGTTGCTGGATTCGCACGTAGGAGTACGTACGTACCGGTGGCTGGGCGAGACGCGGAGGCCGAGGATGTAGCCAACCTTGGTGTAGATGGGGTCGTCGTCCTTAGCCTGCTGGGTGGTGCCAGTGCCTGCAGTGCCAGAGACGACGGTCTTGACGCAGCCGCGGACGAGTCCGGCGATCTCCGTGCTGTTGGGGCCGGTTGCGGTCTCCGCGACCTGCTTTTCCATATCGGCGCCGTTCAAACATGCGTTTCGGGCAGTCGTCCATTAATTTAGTTGATTGAGTTCCTCCATCCGGCCGGGACCCACGTACGTGTACGGGCGCCGGAACCGGAATGTGAGAAGAAACGAAACGAAACGAAACACGACGAGGCGAAAGGAGACGAGGGCGGGAGGCATGTGGGGACGGGCGGAGGACAGGTGGTAGGCTAGGTCGACTGGTCGAGCGAGCCCAGCAGGCAGCAGCTCACCACCTCACCTTGCTGCATCTGGCCGGCCGCTGGGCCTGTGGTGCTAGCTTACTGTGCTTAGCCGCAGCCGGCCCGCAGCACGCACAGGCAGCCACGACCACAACGTGGGTGTATAGCCGACAGAGCAGACAGAGGAAGAAGCGAGCAGCACGTACGTGGTCGTGTATACGTATTACGTACCAGCATGAGGGAGTCCGGCGAGTGGCGAATGCGGCAGAGCGGGTCGCCGAGGAGGTCCGTGAAGAGGCACATCTTGCCGCCGCCGCTCATGCACCCGACCTCGCACGCGCGCTCCACCTCCTCCACGCCGGCGCGGTCGCGCGCGTCGTCGTCGTCGTACGCCCGCACCACCACGACGGCCGGCGCCTCGACCATCTCCCGGGAAGACGAGAGGCCGGAGCTGGGTGTGTTTGGTGCTTGCTGATATAGCAGTTGCGAGGCCGCGACGCGAGAGGGGTGAGGTGATAAAGAAGGGAGTGAGGAGGCCGCAAGTATGAATCACGTGAACGCCGGCGCGGGCGGGAGGCGAGGGCGTCCTTTTGCGTGCCTGCCTCCTCCACAATTACTCCTCCCCACACACGCACGAAGGAGTAGCGGCGCAGCTATCCGCCGCCCACTTCCGCACTCCGCGGATATCCCCGGCCGGTGCAATAACTGGCGGCGTCCGTCTAGCTTGCTTAGGCAGGACGCGACTGCGTGCGCGGGACAGGCCCGAGCGCGCGGTTGGGATATGATGCAGCTCAGGCTCAGGCTCAGCTAGCTAGCAGGAGCAGCCGCGCTTTCTTTTCGAAGGAGAGGAGGAGGCGGCGGTGGTAAAGCTGCTGCAGGCGTGTAGGAGCTAGCTCTCGAGCGGAGCCGCAGGCTTTGCAGGGAGGAAGACCGGAATAGGATCGGAGAACAGGTTGCTATGACACTACAGCCTCCCTATAGCTAGCAGAGGCCGGGGATGCTGCTCAGTGCTCACTGTAGGCGCGGATGGATGTGGTGAGTAACTGAGTGGTGAGTGGTGACAGTGGTGGTGTAGCGATCCGCAACACACAGGGGAAGGCGGCAGCCCACTGCTGCTCATCAGGCTCAGCTGCGTTGATGGCGTGACCGCGTGAGAGCCGCTTGCGGCTGCTATTTATACCGGTTTTGTGTACCCTCGGACCTCCGAGTTGGCCCCACCAGGTGAAAAAGGTACACTCACTGGGTCCCGCTCTTTTCCATTTTCCCTTTGTTCAGTACTATATGTTGGTTTAATCTTCTTTTTAGGCATGTTTGGAACAATGGAAAAATTTTCTATTATTGTGTTTTTCGAACTGATTCCTGTGAAATTCCTGCGCGATTCCTGCGAAATTCCTGCGTTCCAAACAGGCTCTTACCATATCAACTCGAGCTTTAGCATGGTCCAAAATCTTGCGCTATATAGGAATTGAAAGTTTTCTACATAAATTTAGTACGTGCAACTAATTAAGCTTGTTTATGTTTCTTCTATATTCTTTCTTTAACATAATAAATACCCATCTAGATAGTCTATATTAATCTCTATCTGGTTGTGATAAATTTATCGGTTACAATATATGTATTTTATCCTTTAAGATTGTACCTTTGTGAGTTTTTAATACCTTGCTCTGCCCCAAAATAAATGCCATTTGCATAGGGACAGGGGACTATATATTTAGATAAAATCTTAGTTTAAATTATATTAGTTCTTGTTGCTTCCTTTTTGTGATATCATGAATTTATATTTTGGATTTCAACTTTTAAACTTATATTTAGTTGTTGAAATTTTTTTCATCCACTCTCAAATTTTCCTTTTATCTTTTCGATCTAGAAAATGATTCTTGGTCCGAAACTCCACCCGTAGTTAGTTTTGCGATGGTATACATAGTTGTTTTGGTGCGCACCATAACACTCAAGATGTCAAATTTCCTTTATCAAAAAACTATGTGTTGTAATCTAATCTAAACTAGCACAAAAATAAATTATTGTCGTAGAGTATTAGTATAACTTAAAGTGATTTGTTAGTGTCATTTGGTATGTGGTTCGATAAGACCTAGATGATCTAGTGGTAGCACCAAAGGGTTCAGCAATGGCTAGTTGCAACAATCGGCTAACACATTGTACGAGACTATACGCACTAGATGATATGTGTGGCAGAACCGTCCGAAATAACACGTTTTTGGAGGCGTTCGTCTTCCACTAGACACTAAGCACCCCGAAAGTTAGCAACATCGGACAGTTTCGTCGAGCACACCCCACAGGAGAACTCGAATCAATCCACGTTTTACCTCTATAATCCAATAATGAGTACGAGCTTATAATACTTAATCTATTTCATATAACAAGAGTTCTTGAAAATTATTTATTACAATACCATGGTTCAGAGTGTGATAATTAAACATCGGAATGAAAAAAAACATCTAGCCAAAACGATACAAGGATCTGTTTATGCTCATCAGAAGAATCATCCACACAAGAGCTACTCCTCAAGCTACACCTACAATAGGGTAAAATAAACCCTGGGTACATAATGTACTCGCAAGACTTACCCAATTAGTGGGAATAGTTTTCCGACTCCAAGGGTTATGATAGGCAATATGTGTTTGATGTTTTCTTTTTGTTTGTGAAAAGCATTACTAGATGTACGTTCTTAAGATCAAATTTAATTAGCAGTCATGATTACTTCATTAGCTAACCATTTTAGGTAAGCACCTATTCTACTTTCAAGCAATGGTTGAGCAATCAGAACCAATTTACCATCTTTCATATTTCAGTTCTTACTACGGTGCTAGACCATAGCCAAGTCGTACTGTCTCACGAAAATGACGATTCACGAACCAATGTATCCTAGCTAGGTACCCCCCCCGAAACACACGCTTCGCTTGTACCCCAGGCACAAACAAGACCAATCCATTCCACTCATATCACGGGGTCTAGGTCCCCGTCCAAACTTGGACTCCAAGCTCCAACACTTAGACCCGGTCTCAATATAGTGCTTAGACCTCCACATTTCTCCGCCTCCAATCAGTCAGTCCGGAAAGAGCCGGAACCCACGACAAGAGCGTAATGAGCCTTCTCGCTCCTATAAACAAGTATGTGCTCAGGATAATAAATCTATGACCTGACTACCATCCACAGCAACGGACGGTCCTCAATTGACACGGACAGGAAAAATAGTGTAACCAAGCTAAGCCCCGTGGCCACGGGACACAATTTGTTATGCCCACCAATACACACACCATATCCCTGTCTGGTCTCCATTTTCCTTTCATCATTTTTATCATAAGAGTAATTATAATAATCACCTATTGTGAGTAACGACATGTTACTCACGCTACCAAAAACCTAAGCATAGTAGCTACTCGAAAATGCACTAGTAAAGCTCATAGGACAGATATATATATGCATGTGGTTTTCATAAAATTCCTGTAACATAAATGCACATCACATATATACATATATTGATTATAAAAAATAAAGGTTATGCACCGAGGCTTGCCTTCGGTAGGCACGGTGTTAGTTGAGTTAGTTTTGTAGAACAGTTGGCAGGGAAATTTATTGAATAATTTTTAAAAAAAGGAATGGTAAGTTACCTCACTGTCAGAAGCGAAATCTTCATCTAGAGCTATGTAGCTATGATGGACTGACCCACATAAGAGATGGAAGTGCAATTCTTGCCACCAGGAGTCAAACAAGTTGGAAGAAAAGGTGACTCTTATCCAGTCATGCAAGCAAAAGGAAGGGAGATCTGATCCTAGTTGAAAGACTCTAGAGGCTTCCATTACTTCACTAATACCTTCTCTTGGCTTCAGTGTATTCTTAAAGAACAGTTGAGGAGGTAGTTGACCAAGGCCAAATTGATGGGCCATGAAACATGGATTGTAGAATTCGTAAGTTGGAAGGTTTTCTAGGAGAAAAGAATCGGTAGCCATTTTGCCACGGCCAAGGCGAAATTTAGCTGGCAATACACAGGGTTTGATGATGCAACTGAAAATTGCTGCAGCTGTTTCATCTGAACAGCATGATTCAAACCGAAATTTGACTAGCAGAACTAATTCATTGTCTTCATCTTCATCATAAGGCAGCCAAGTCAAGATGTTTGCATCAAATCCTCTGTAGAATTTCTTAAAGAGATGGCCTACATCGACATCATTTGTTATGGCTGATGCAACCTCACCATAATTCATACACTGTCGAGTTCTTCCTTCTTTTCCTTTGTAATCTTCAGCAAAGTTGGAAGAAGGAAAGCTTAGATTTCTAAGATCGGGTCTTACAATCTTGTGCATATACAGGTTCAGCCATAGTTGTATCAACCACTAAGGGCCACTAATGGTATGCACTCGTTCGTTCTTCAGCAATTGGACAGCTACCTGGTGCATCAGATGATAAGCAGATCCTAGCAGGTATTTTTTAAGATGAATTTCATTGCCAGATGCTAGACACTTTGCCAGGTATTTATGATTACAAGTTGGACCACAAGTTGATCCACAAAAGATGAATCTTTCTAGCCACATGTTCAAGAAAGCTACATGTTCTTTTTCGGCAATAATTGATTCGTCTCCAATGTGGTTCAGAATGTAGGTTGCCCATCCTGTGCAGTCTGATATTTTGGCTAATTTCTTGTAGCCAGCACTTAAGAAGTTATAAGGTTATATTGTTCCTATTATTCTAAGGCCGGTCAACATATAAACATCAGCCAAAGTGATGGTCATTGGGCTGTGACCAAAAATGAAACATTTAAGGTATTGGACCAGAAGTAAGATGCAGAAATCAGAAGTGAATCATTTCTCTCCATTCCAGATAGTGAGAGTGTCAAGCATTGATTCAAGTCATAAATCTCCCAATCTCCCGCCTTTTCCTCCGATACTCCATGAAACCAATCTCCATCCCTTAGTTATTTTGGGTCAGTTTCTAAAGGGAGTTTTGGTGTTTCAGGATGAACAGATCTACTATAGATTGTTTGAAGGGGATTCGGTTGGTTTCTTGACTAATAAAGTCAGATGGATCAGGATCACCCATAGGCCCAAGATAATTGACATTGGGAACAACAGTCGATGGAATCAAAATTTTGTTCCTCATTTCCTAGAAATCAGATATAATAAATTTGAGAATGGAAATACAGGGTAATGGCTAATACTTGGAAGATGGGAACTTGAAAGCATACCTCAGGGACGTGGTCGCTGGCCACCATCGTAGCCAAAATGGATTTGAGTCTAAGGAAGGTTACTTGAATAACAACTTGATAGAGCAGGGGTTTTGCTAGGGTTAAGGCATTGGTGATGGCGGCTTTGGTTGATGAGGCTTGCTTGAAAAAGAAGGGGAAAGTGAATAGGCCGAGTGAGTTGAAAATAATATTGTTGGGGTATTATATAAAATTCGAACATAGAAATCAGGAGTCGCACATATATTTTGGAATAAACGGTTACGACACGATGAGCAGGTAAATAGAAATTTTGGAAAAAAATTATTTTTATCCCAAAATTAGGGGGCATGTGTTTACACCAAAATCTGGAAAGAAGAAAGCGGGAACTCAAAGCTTCTAAGATTGTATCATCAAGGAATCAATCAGATGTGAATCGATATCGGCTGGTTTTGAGGCAGTGTTGGAATCGGCTATTTTATAGATGACGTCAGCAGATAACGTCGATGGACTACGTGCGGATGGCGTCGAGAAAAAATATGTTGGACTCTATAAAAAGGAAAAGATTAGGATCCAAGTTATTTTAGGAATATTTTCTTTTGTTCCAAGAATTGTAATGAGTCGTATTTGAGTAGGATTCATGTTTAGGTTACTTTTCTGGCTTCACGCCAACCCTTAGGACTAGAGGTATTGTAGATCTCGACGAGTTCTTCAACAAGTAGGGCTGCATTGACCGATCAACCTTTGGCTTGTCTGTGAGTACCGTTATGACTTGTATCATACTTGTAAAGTTGCATCAGCCGATTGATCTTTTACGAGTATAATATAAGTTAGTTATCAATCTATATCATTATTTGTAAGGCTGTATCAGCTGATTGATCTCTTATGAATCATAATATAGATCAAAGTTACCGATCTTGTGTTAAACAACTTGTTGTTTAATACGATATCACTAGTTATCGAATCTGCTAAGATTAGTAAGATTTTCCTTGTTGTTTTTGGCTGATTCACAAGTTATCGATCTTGTTATAATTAATGTTCCATTAATTATAACAAATCACCTGATTGAGATAGAGATAGATTGGCATCATATCATCACAATTGGTCATCTTCTAGTCTGGTCACACTTTGAATCTTATGATTGATGACTTGATTCTGCTAGATCGACTGTTTTATCTCTATTCCAATCAAACATAGTATGTATTTAAAGACATGTTTTAATCCTGAAGAAACTCACTAGTTAATGAGATCCAATCTAATGACACTACCATAGTTGCATCGATCCGGTCGAACCTCACTGGTAAGACTTTGGGTTAGAGATTATCGATTAGTGGTTTTGTTCATGGTCGAGATGTGTACTCTGTTTGTTTGCTATGCATGCACCGGCTATTTTAGCCAATTCGCCTGTGCTTTCACATATATGGCACGCTTTCATGAGCCTGTCAATATATAGATGGTTTTATGAATTCTTTAGCTTTAGTTTGTTATCATTATCATAGCTGTATCGATCCGGTCGAACCTCACTGTTGATGGTAACATATTAGATTCAGAGCGTTTGTAGATCTATTTGTACTAAACAGTCGATTTGTTTGCATGTTATATCCCTTCTCGTTAAACTTATCGGCTCAATGCTTTACACTAGTTATATCTATTTAGCTGATGATGTTTCTTTATATTACTTATATCTGAGTGTATTGTACTTGTTATTATAAATCAATAATTACCCACGAGCATCACAGACCCTAAACAGTCGATTTCTTCTCGTATCAGCTATTTAGTCGATTCCTCTATTTGGCCGCTCTCGAAGCAGCATACTTGGAACTGTCTGGGCACCACCAGCATGTTCCACCCTAAACTATTGATAAAACTTTCTCTCCTTGTCAATTGCAAGTCAAATTGACTGGCGTGCTTTCGGGATTTTCAGGATCGACTGGTCCTGCGTTGAAGCCAAGCAGATCTCCGGTTTGACTCCGCTCAGATCGTCCGGCTTGCAGTGTGTGAAGCGCATCGCCACATTTTTACGCCGATAGATAGGCAATATGGGTTTGCTGTTTTTTTGTTTGTGAAAAGCATTACTAATAGTTCATTCTTACCGTCAAGATTTATTAGCAGTCATGATTACTTCATTAGCTAACTATTCTAGGTAAGCACATGTTCTACTTTCAAGCAAGGGTTGAACAATCAGAACCATTTCACCATCTTTCATCTTCCGGATCTTACTATGGTGCTAGACCATAACCAAGTGGTACCGTCTCATGAAAACATCGATTCGTGAACCAATGTATCCCAGCTGGGTACCCCAAAACACATGCCCCGTTTATACCCCAGGAACAAACAAGACCAACCCATTCCACTCTTGTCACAGGGTCCAGGTCCCCTTCCAAACTTGGACTCCAAGCCCCCACACTTGATACCCGGTCTCAGTATGGTGCTTAGACCTCCACCTTTCCCCACCTCCAATCAGTCGGTTCGAGAAAGAGCCGGAACCCACGATAAGAGCGTAACGAGCCTTCCCGCTTCCATAAGCAAGTAAGTGCTCAGGATAATAAGTCTGTGACCTGACTACCATCCACAGCACCGGACGGTCCTTAATCACCACAAACAGGGAAAACACTATAACCAAGCTAAGCCCCGTTGGCCGCGGGACATAACCTGTTACACCCACCAATATACATACCATATCCCTGCCCTGTCTCCATTTTTTTTCTTTTCGTCATTTTATCATGAGATTAATTATAATAATCATCCATTGTGAGTAACGGCAGGTTACTCACGCTACCGAAAAACTAAGCATAGCAGATACTCGAACCTGTACTAGTAGAACTCATAGGACAGTTATATCTATGCATGTGATTTTCATAAAATTTCTATAACATAAATGCACACAACATATATAAACAGTGATTATCAAAAATAAGGGTTATGCACCAGGGCTTGCCTTGGGCAGGCGCGGTGTCAGATGAGTTAGTTAGTGGCGGCTCTAGGACCTCCTCCGCATGAGAATCTCGTACTCCTCGATGATCTTCTCGAACTCGAGGTCTCCGGTGTTCACGATCTCCGCCAACTCGTTCTCTACATGTATGCAATGATGATGCAACACTCAGCATTTTTGCAACAGCAACTCTTAAAATAAGAATACGAATGTGAAGCTACTAAGCTAGCTCTAATGACTAAGGTACTAAGCTAACTAACATCTTTACCAAGCAAAGTGTTGGGTTCAACTAACAAACACCTAGCTTTATAAATGAAGTATATATCTTTATTCCTACTAATGATTTAATGCATATTTGAAACAAAGAGCATTTAACTACCCTAATGATTAGTCTATTCTAAAGCTACAAAATTACAGTGAGCACATAATAATACAACGAAGCTACCATAAAATTTTCAGGAGTAAAGCTATCACCAATTTACCACAAAAATTCATATAATATTTAACCTAATAATATTAAGCACTCTCAAATGATTTAATAGCTCCTGGTATCAACATGTATATATATGAACTAAATACACTAACAAATAGAGCATAATTTTAGGAACCTAACAAAATTTGTTTCATAATTTTTAGACACCTATATGATTTTATATGATTTATCAAAGATCAGCTCAAAAATTAAATTAGAAAACTATTTCTAATTCCTTAGGAAAAGAAAAACGAAATCTCCCGTGCGGCCCACGCGAGGCCGGCCCATGCGGAGACGACCCGCGCCGGAAAAAGCCCGTGCGCGTCGAAGACTTTGCAAAAGAGACCTCAAAATTCTCCCAAATTACAAATAAGTCCTAACACTATTTCCCCCTCCCTCATAACTTCTCACTTAACCCCTGGCCTTTCCCTAATTCACCCGCGCGCACCCCCCGGTGACTCAGTGTAGGGCAACACGGTGAGCGGTGACACTAGGCGCTTACGCCAGCCACCTGGGACCTACGCAGGCCCACCTAATGGGTCGATCATCATCTCTGATCCGAGCGGCTACGCTAAGCGGCGATGCATGGTGACACGACTGGCTAGGGAAGGGTGCAGCGGCGTGCGGCCATCCGCGACGGTGGCGCCACTGTTCCGGTGGGCCAGGGAAGCTACAGGCCTAATTGGTTAGCTCGTGAGCATTTGGAGGCTACCATGGACCAGTCTGAGGTGACGGTTGGGGTGGAGGATGACGGAGGAAGGCTAGCCACCTACGGCCGAGCCGTGCGGTGGCGCACCGCGGCGGCACAGTCGCATCAGCGACGAAGGGAAGGCGGTAGTGGTTCGACTAAGGCACGCAGGGTGAAGAGGGAGTCAAGGCGATGTTGGTGGTGCAAGTGAATTGGCTCGGGAGAGACGGTAGGAGGGCTGCCCACATCCACGGCGGGACGTGGCCTTATCGACACGGCGGCGGGGAAGCTCCAAAATTGGAGCTTGGTCGTGCTCGCTTCAAAGCTGGGTGGGGTTAGGCAGCGAGAGGACGTGATGGTGAAGCTGTGGCTGCGCTGAATTGAATGGAGGTGATTGTTCGCTGGGTAAATTGGATGACGCTGCTCATGGCGACAGCAGTGGGAGAAAGAGAGAAAGAGATAGACGGGCGTGGCAGGTGGGCTCGGCTCGACCTCGCTCTGGGCGGGATGCGGTCAGCGAGATCATGGAGACCCATGCGCGCTAGCAGACAGGCACGCGCATTCATGACTGGCGTGGCCCGCGCGCCGTAGTGCCATTAATGACAAGGCGATGACGAGCCCGACCATAGCATGCGCGCGGCAAAGGCGGCAACGCATTGCGCCAACAACGACTCAGAGATGTAGAGGGAGGCACGGACAAGACGGCGAGGCGACGACACCGGCACCGGCTACGTCGCGGTTGGCAGTGCAGCATCAAAGCGGCGGGGCCGACGGTAGCACCGCCTAGCTGCGCAAGCAGCGGCGGCGGCTCCGCGCACCAGGAGTCAGCGGTGGCTATGCCCAAGCAGCCATGGCCGGCCACACGCGGCGCGCTCGTGCGCGCGGGACAGCCGGCGTGGCGACGCTAAACGCTCGAGCGTGGTGACCGTGCCTACGCGGCCAACTAGCCCGAAATAGTATCGTGCATTAATTTTAAAGCGCCTATAAAAACTAAACGGTTGCTTCTAGACCTAAACCATCTTCATCATGCTCAAGATGGCATATGAGACTACCAAATTGAGCTATAACACTACATCACCCCTTAACCAAATCTCTCAAAATAATTTGCTAAACATAGCAATGTCCAGCTGTTGACAAACTTGGAAATTTTCTAAGTTTTTGAGCTGAACTTGATTTCAATTTGCAATTTCTAGGCTAGTAGAAATATTAGCTAATAATATCATTTTTCTACAGTAAGTATTTCACTGTCATCTACAAAGTTTGTACTTCAAACTTTATTTAAGTATCACACACATGTTCTATAGCATTTTTGTTCACTAAAAATTAGTTTTAAACCCTACTTGATATACATGAAGTATTGAATCAACTTTTGTTTAACATTTTTATTGATCATTTTAAGTTACAAGAAAATTATCTCCACACTCTATCACATGCATTAACACATAAACATGATGCTCATGACATGTTTTAGTAAATGATTTAGGGTGTAACACCGAGGGTGTTACAAATTGCTTACTAGTGTTTACCTTTTCTTACTAGTATGTGTAGGAGTTCCCTTGTGCTAGCTTGTGCTCTAGTTGCTTAGTTGATTGATCTTGCCAACTAGACTTATTTATCTTTATCTCTCTTGAAACCTATGGAATAGCTTTTATTCCACCAACGAAACCCTAGTTGTCAACCCATGTTTAATCTCTTGTTAGGGTGCAGCCCTTTGGTTGTGGCTTTTTGCTTTTTTAGCCAAAAGCCAAAGCCAAAAGTGTAGTTGATTGATCTTGCCAACTAGACTTGTTTAGTTCAGCCCTCCTAGCATTTATATGTGTAATCTCTATATATGCTTGTGAACTTAGATGCGGTAAAGTTTAGAAAATCTAACTATTGGCTATATATCCTTCGCGATTAAAGTTTCAAAAATAACTATTCACCTCCCCTCTAGATGGCCATCTCGTTCCTACAGAAACCTAAACCCACAATGCCACCTCAGAAACTCAGTCTCTCTTTGTCTCTCAAACCTAGCTTGTCACCTCGGTCAAGTCAAGCAGTGGCCTAGCAGGCGGCATTTCCTTCTACCTAGTAAGCCATGAGCTAACACCCTAGTAGGTGAGAATGTCTAATTCCCATTCCCCATTTCTTTTTTTCGTGCACAAATAGCTACTTAGGTATGGTGATTTTTAGTTTCATCTAGATCCTAATAAGACTTTGAGAAATGGAGAAGAAATAAGCTAGAACAAACTATTTTCTCTAATTGGTGGTGATGTTTATAGTGTGAACAATTTGCATTCAAATCTATCTTGCCATCATATATATTGTGCATTTTTTTCTTTGATGTTGGAAATATTCAACTTGAAAATCATGGTTCCACCACTGTCAATATGGGAAGATATAAGCTTTTTTTAAACAAGGGCAATGCCTTGTGCTAGGCAGAGTTGCAGTGTCTTTCCTAACACCCAAGCATTTTGTTAGGTTTTTTGTGCATAAAGATGTTTTTGGCTTGATACATATGTGAAAATGAGTCAAACTATAGCGGGAAATATAAATCACAATCCACAAACTTAGTTTTTTTTATAATTGACTTGTGAGCACTTTTTTTGGCAAAAGAAGAGCAATGAAGAACAGAACTGTCGTTTTTGTCTAGCATGCCACTTCATGGCCCCCAGAGGATCATTTACCTTTGTGGATTGTTTTGTTTGTTTCGTAGTAGGGACCACGTTTGATTGTACCCAAGGGGTTTAATTTCAGTTATTGCGCGTGTTAGAACTTTGTAGAGAAGAAAAAATAGAGCTACTCCCTCCATTCAAAAATTATAGTTCATTTGGATTTTCCTAAGTCAAACATCAAATTTGTTTCATAAAATTCTCCATGAAATATATTATGGTAGAACACTTATTTAACTTGAAGATGTTCATATATTTTACCCGTAGTTAAAGTTAGAGAAGTTTGGTTTAGAACAAACCTGAAGTGAAGAAGTAAGAGAGTACTCCCTCCATTCCAAAAAGTGCAATTCTAGGTTTAGGGGGAGTCAAACTTTCTTAAGTTTGACCAAGTTCATAGTAAATAATATTAGCATTTATGTCTTCAAATAGATTTAGTATGAAAATATATTTTAAATCTAATCTAATGATAGTTATTTGGTATCATGAATGTTATAAAATTTTTATATAGATTTTGATTAAACTTGAAATTGTTTGTCTTCTCAGGAGTTGAGAATTGTATTTTTTGAGCACGAAGGGAGTAATATGGTGAGGGATATTTCAATTTTACGCCTATGTACGTCCATGCTTTGATGCAGATATTCTAATCACCATGGCACAATCCAGTGAACCATGTTCCAGGAATGCCTTTTTTTGTCGTTCATCCAGAAAGATCGTTTCTTATCTTGATGCTCACTATCACTCTCAGTAGATGCAAAGTGGGGAACAGAGGCTATTTCGACAATCAAACAAGGAGTTGGGTTGGGGGCAAAAGGAACTTTTGCTATCTGACATACCACATGTCGTTTTCAGCAAGTTTGTTATATACGGCCGGGGGCAGAACACTCTGCACGCCGGTGTTCAGCTCTGAGTTATCTGCAGAAAGAAAGTAACAAACCGAAAACCGTACTATATGGGAAAGTAGAGTAAGCTCAGCCTGTTCAGGAGTTGTGCGCTCGACGACGTCAACGTCGAGCATGCTATGAAGTACGAGTATGAAGTTGAGCATAATAGAGCTCAGAGTCCATCTGAAATCCTGAACTGAAACACATTAGCCCAACAAACTGTGTAAAACTAGGTGTACGATGCAGAGTTTTCGCCGGTTTATAAGTGGGCGTCGAGGATCAGACGGAGGAGAGCGTTATCATTGCCGGCAGTGCAGGTCCAAGTTGTCTCCCGGCAGATCCAAAGTTGTCTCCGGCACAGCACATCTGTGGAGCCCTTCGTAACCGGCCATGAACCAAGCTACTGCGCACCTGTGCAAAAAGCCAGCCACCAAAAGAAAAGCCCGTCCTTCTCGGCGAGGGCAGTGAGGCGATGGCGTGAGGCCGCGTGGCGCAATACGCGCGGCGCAGCCGGTTTTTGGAGTACAGTGGGGTAGATAGGGTGCGCGGCGCGGTGAACGGCCGGGGCGGCATGATGGCGCCGTCATTCTCATCGGCCGTATTCGTCTACAGCGCCGTCGCCGTTCAATTTAATGCGCGACACGGCGCCGTGACAATCGTCGCCAATCACCAGTCCGTTCTAACCACCTGTTAACTCTATGAAAGTGGCTGCTCTTATCAGTCACTGCATTTGCTACCGCACTCCCGGGCTCTTTCGATGTAGTATGCCAATTTATTTATTTACCTGCCATTATGTATACTGGTTGTTTACATCCTGGAACATAGAAATCTAGTTGCAGTACATTAATAAGTGCCCGTTTCCCTGCAAAATTCAGATCACACTTCGCATTTAAAGTCACGGACATATGTCGTGAAACAATGCTCTCTCGCGCGAGGCCATTAAAAGCATATCGTGAAACAGAGAGAGACTGGTACCAAACGGGCATTCAGAAAGTTTTTAGCAGCACCAGCGTCCAGCTACAGAGAAGGTTGCTACACATGCAGTTGATTAAATGGATCCTTTTCTTTTCCCTTTCCAGGTTTAGAGGGGCCGATGAGGGTTTAGGCAGAGTTGGTTAATTAGCTCGTCTGAGTATATCGATGGAGCGCAGGCGCAGCAGTCGATTTCGACATGCTCCTTTCTTGAGAGGGACACGAGAGCGATGGGTACTGGATAGCGGTATAAGCTCATAAATTCCCCTTTCGTCGGCACTAGCGTGATGTAAGCTCCGTATGAGATCGACCTGAGTGTAGTGCTTCGTGGCTCCATGGAGTGCTTCGTGGCTCCATGAGATGGACCTGAGTGCTCCATGGCGCATTTGGACTAGCAATAACCACTCTGGTCTCTGCGTCGCCTCTGCTGTGCATATGACGATGTTACCCCAAACTCATGGTAAAAATCTTCTCTAAACGTCCTTTCGTCGGGAGATTGCAGTAGATGATCTCTTGTTGGTACTCCACTACTCCCCAATGCTGCTTTCCCTTTCAAATAATGCTCGTACAGGCGCTCTGGCTGATGCGTGACCATCACTGCAATCTCTGTCGCTCACTCCAGCACGTAAGCATCTGTGATCTCTCAAAAAGGGCGGTCCAGATTCGATTTGAATCCAATTTTTGAGGAGGAAGAGAGAAGGGTCACTGGTAGTGAGATACTAAAAAAAACTTACATTGTCCTGTTTCAGCTTCTTCTCTCAACCACGCTGATTTTTTTCTTGCATTGTAAATGTGGCGTTGACGTTTTTCTTTAAGAAACTGGAGGGGCCAAAGCCCCTACGCCTTGACGTTATTTCAATACCAATGATATGCACTTTGTTTTTTTTTTCCTATTTTGCAATTCATAATATGCAGTTATATGATGTTACATGTTGAAAAAACAGGCATTTGCTATGATACTTCACTGATATTTTTATTTTACAAATCTTTTAATGCAACATGTATTGGCACTGTTCTGCAGCACTACTTTTCAACGAACAAACAGTGTTCTCATCTCACAACAAATCAGCATAAGCCAAATTTTAGAGAAACGAACAGGGCCAACGGAACTGCTGACGACGTCTAATCGGATACTGATCCATCGGACGGTACCGTGGCCTGGGCGGATTCGTTTCACCCGTGCGCCTGGACTCCGCGCCCGCGCCTGCGTTTCGCGCACCCACGCGGGGGCCGCTCGCGCCTCCTTCCGCTTCCCACGCGCATCCCGTGTGCAACACCCGATCTACTTTTGAAACATTCAGATGCAACACTTGCAACATACGTTTGAAGACATCTCAAACACTTAAAACATGCGTCTAAAACACTTGCAAAAATGATTAAAAACCATTGCAAAACATATGCAACATCCAAATAAATACACTTGCAACATACGTCTGAAAAATAGATGAAACATTAGGGATAGATGCTTGCAACATACGTGTACAACCATTGTAACATATACAATAACACCATCTACTTTTACAACATCCGTATAAAACACTTGCAACATACCTCTAAAACATCTGAAACATTTGAAATGTACGCTTGCAACATGCATAATATCCCGGTGCGGCCTCCTCCGTCGTCTGCATCGGGGCGCCGCAACTGTAGTAGGGCCAGGCCAGAGGACTTCCGCGCCAGGGCCTGACGCTTCTCCTTGCATTGGTGGCGCCTGTCGCTGTCATTGGGCGGCGGAGCAGGAGCAGGGCGGGCGGCAGGAGCAATAGAAGGGACAGACGCGGGAGGTATATTGGGCTGGTCTCTAGGCGTTCGGACGGAACAAATGCCTTGCACACATCATTTCCACATAATAATCAGCAATAAATGGAGCTAACCCACCAGCGTAGATGAATAAACTTAATTTATGATTTGATATATATAGGTACATGTTTGAATCTTTGGCCAGGGAAAAAAATCTGGTCTGAGTTTATTTTGCGAGGTGAGTACATGTTTGCTCTGCCGTAATAATGCGTATTAAATATAGTTAGCTATTTTGGTTTATTAAGATTGGAAACGTTTCTATCAGGGGTGTGCTGAAGCAAATAAAGAGATCTCACTGACATACATCTCGTTAGAAATGGTTCACCTAGTTGCTAGAATTTTTTTAACTATCATGATACTTTATTTTGATAAAAAAAAGGGTAGTATGGATCTTATAGAGAGGACAGCAACACCAGCTAATTAAATTTGGCACCCTATCTAGAACATCTTTGTGGAGGAAGAGAGAATAATTACATTGCTAAACAGATATTTGTATTTTTCCACTATTTTGCGGGTCTTATTACTCTGTAACCTATCAACCTTTATATTAGCAAATTTTTTTTTCTCAGAGTAATGTTCAGAGTTGATTTATTCAACAAGTGTATACACTCCGGAATATGAAAATGTTTAGTGAAGCAGTGAAGGAAAATTTTTAGGCACCATTCACCTAGAATGTATAGGCTACTTTTGTTTTGGAACGAAGAATGTATAGGCTATTTGTTTAGTTCCGACGGATACGTTCTCACCCCTATAAAATGAAGTAGAACTCAATATAGCTAAAAGGCCGCGTCCTTGTACTCATATTTGTTCAAACTTATGCCTAGCATTCCTTGTTTCCTTTTTCATCGGTATATAAACATCGGTACCAGAGCGATTAGGTCAAAAGAGTCTTCGATCAAAAAGTGTCGCACTTCGAGCAAAACCATCGAAATCTCAGTAGAAGTCTTCTGAGTCCCCGAGAGAATAGATTTAGGCAAAACCATCAGAAATCGTTTTTATTTGACAAATAGTGTTCAAACATGAACTAATTAGGCTCAAAACTTCGCAATTTCCCACCAAACTCCAATTAGTTTTTTTCTTTTCGTCTCTACATTTAATGCTCCAGAGCAAAATTAGATTTAGTTGTCTTAAGTCAAACTTTTTGGAAGTTAGGGTGGAACTAAACAAGGTCTTAGTTGTCTTAAGTCAAACTTTTTAAATTTTGACCGGATTTATAAAAAAAAACATCAAGATTTATGATATCAAACTAGTATCATTAGATATACCATAGAATATATCTTCGTTAGTTTGACTGGCACGGATTCTATGAATTGATTTATTTGGGGAATGGAGGGAGTAAGACCCACTAGGGCATTTTGTAATGGACAACTCTTCTGTACACGTAATCAAGTCTTAACCATCACAGCTATCACACCAATTTCATTCATAGGAAGAGTATCTTGAAAGATTACGGCATCGCAAGATACTACGCAAATCTAAAGTTCTCTCGTAATACTTCACCAATGTGTACTTGTAGCGAATCTAACAATGCAACCGATGCAAGTATCATGCACGCTACTAGTCACACACACACACTGCAGTCGATCTGTGCCCTGGGGACATGCATATATATGCTCACAACTTGCGGTCTAGTAGCTGGCTATAGCGTGCAGCCGAAGGATAAGCTCCAGACAATCACCTCGATGATACTATAGATAAATATTAGAATCGTTTGATTCTGCCTGTTTGTTTTATCAGCAGGCTCCCCAGAAAACCGTTATGGAGTTACCAGGCACGAGAGGAACGTACGGCCACTACTGCCGTGCCGGAAATGTAGGGCCCTAGCTCTCAAGCTTGAAAACATCACATGGACCATATGATCCCCAAGGGCGCAAATACCAAGCCACACAGGCGTCGGGTGACAGTAGGCAGGCAGGGAAGCAGGCTCTCGCTAATCTAGGATTAGTGTCCTGCGAATCTCATGGCAGAGGGGATTAGGCCGGACCAAATCCGCGTTAGTGGACTGCCAATGGATTGTCTGGTCCGGTGGAGAGATGTGTTCCGGGCAAATTTTAGATTTGACTCCACAGTGGCATGGAGAAGCGCGCAAAAGATTACCCTTTTAAGTGGCTCGAGGCAGGCATGCATGGATTAGGTTATTTTGGGGCGGTATTGCCAGTGTGCAAGCTTCGTTTGTTCCGAGTGACCAAGGACAATCTTATAGCCAGTCTCAGTGAATGTTTCATGAGAGTTTCATTTGCATTAGCAGTCTGTCATGTACGCATTTTTAATGACATGACAATGTTTTTACGAAGAGAGAAGTGAATTTCATAAGATGAAACTCTCTGGACACGATTACCGACTCTATATGGGTCACAGAATTAAATGCCTATAAAACCAGAATAATTGTGAGCCGCTAATATAATTGCTACCGCATCACTTTATTGTGTCACAACATCCCCACCTGTGGCCTTCTCCACCGTTGCATCTTCACTACTGACAGCTATGTCCTCAACTACGTTGTTGTGCACTCGGCGTGCATGGTCTTCGTCAATCTATTCGTATTGTTTGTCGTCTAATTCGAACACCGTCGCCACAACATACCTAGATCATTGGCCTTATGCTAGATCATCTAGACCAGCCTCCTCGCTTCGTTCACCACAACCTCATCGCCCCAGCGAGCGCCGCTCCCGCCGCGCTCCAACGGAGGCCGAGGCAAAGGCAAGGCCAAGCGCCAGGATCAGGACGAGGGCCCCTCCACGCAGAAGGGGAAAAAGAACAGAAAAGATCGCCGCCGACCGGCCAACTCCGCGTTGGTCGCCACGGCTCATCACACGGGCAAGCAGCCACAGCAGGACCCTCCGGGCCACTTCCACGAGCTCATGGAGAGCCCGTGCACCAACCACGCCTACCTCGTCAAACACCTCTACAAGGACTGCGAGCTCCTCAAGCGCCTTCTACGATAGGCCGGCGGGTCAAAGGAAGAAAAAGGCGAAGAAGCAGCGGCCAAGAAAGGGGGCATAGCGGACAAGGATCCGGACGACTAAAGGTTGAAATAATCCGACCGGACGCCTACCGACTGAAGGACAACAACAACGACATTCTCACCGACGCTTGGAACAGCTATGCCATTTTTTTCTTCCCCTAAAATTCAGTCTTACCATTGTTTACTTAGCGTTTGCTCCTATAAGAGCACCCCGACCTGAACACTTTTCGGCCCGGGTCGCTCGGGGGCTCCACGAGAGTGCTCTACTACCTCTCTTTTTTATTTACTATCATATGGTGAAACTCCTTCCTACCCGAACAAAAGGGTAGTTCGTTCCTTTAATTTGCCTTACGTAGCTTTGCTTTAGAACATTTCAACCGATCGCACCCCGCCTTTACCTATGTTTACGAGCAGCTGAGCCTCACGGGCCACGCCTCGGACTCCCAAGGTTGCAGCCTACGGGACAAACGGGCAAGTACGAGAAAGAAAGAATAAAAAACAAAATTACGCTAAGGGAAAACTAAGGAACGAAAGGGACAAGCTTCCCCGAACGGAGTGACTCCATTACAAAAACGAAACCGATTGTAGTCATTAAGTACACAAGAACGTTTACACGGAGGCTCCCCCACGAACTTAAACTTTTTACATCTACTAAACTACTTATACTTTACGAGCTATTGGGGTGGCTCGGCGGCATCTGCTGTCGGTACGACCGGTGAAGGCGTGGACTGCTCACTCCTCGGGGGGACCACATTCAGCTCAGCTGAAGGCGGGACGACGTCCACTTCCGACCTAGGCTCCGTGCCATCCGCAGGCCAGGCGACGTCCTCCCGAGGCACGCTTCCGGCCATGTCTTCACGGTGGACATCCATCACCCACTGCGCAGAGACTTGCTCTGCCACCAACCTTGAGTGCGGCAGCAAGCTCTCCTCGAGCGATTGGATATCCTCCATGCTCAAGCCGTCAGCATACCCGTTGCAGATAGTGGTGAAGTCTAGGTTCAGGTGGTACGTCGCCACCGAAGTCAACACCCCCGACGCTCCGTAGAATAGCCCACTTGTGATGAGGGCCCGGACCTCATCCGGGACCTCCGCCAGCTGGACAGCGGGCGTGCTAGTACTTGGCGCCGACCCGAAGACCTCTGAGACGACAAGCTAGGCAACATTGCGGATCTAGTCAAGTTCCCCCTCAAGAGCATGTCTCTCTTCACGGGACTTGGCCAGCTCCTCTTCATTCCGGCCAAAAGTCGCCTTGACCGTCTCCAGGTCCCGCTCCAACGACTTCACCTTTCCGCCCAGCTCTGAAAAAAGGCGACAAGCTTAGAAACAGGCTGAAGGAAGAAACCAACACGACGAAAAACAGAAAAGGTACGTACCAACACAGAAGTTCTCAAGGGTGGAGAATTCCTCCGCTTGTCGGGCGACCTGCTCGCGCAGCTGGGCGCTCGCCTCCTCCGTCCCCATCACCCGGCCCCAAAGCGCGAGTACTTCCTAGTCTGCCTTCGATCGGGCCTTCCGCTCTGACTCCAAGGGCTTTCGCGCCAACTCCAGGGCGTTCCGCTTCGACACCAAGGCACTCCGCTCCGACTCAAGGGTCTCCAAGGATTTTTGGAGCATCGCCTCGGTGTCCGCTAGGGATTTTCACAACCCCGCCTTGGTCTCCGCCTGGCTGGCATTCGCCGCCTCAAGCCCCAGCCCGGCGGTGTTCGCCTGCTCCACTGCACGCTGCTGCTCCGCCCGAACCGCGGACACCTCGACCGCCCGGTCCTGGGACTCGCGGCGGGCGGACTCTAGCTGACACTCAAGCTCAGCCACCCGGACATGCTCCATCTGGAGGAAGCAGGACTTGCGGGATGACATCTCCTTCAGACCCTATGAAAAGCAAGCATGTTGAGGCAACCAACAAGAGATTCAGAGGTCAAGGACAAATACGGGAAACTCACCTCCGCGGCAAGCTGCAGGTCGACCTGGACTAACTGCTGGGCGGACTTAACCCGCTCCTGGGCATCCTCGAGCTTCACGGATAGGTTGGCGAGTTCGGACACCGTGGCAAGTCCTTTCCCCCTAAGGATGTCCCAGAGCTGACACTCCTGGGAATCTCGAAGGACGAACTGCACCTTTGCTGGGTCCTCGAGGCAGGGCCACTCTAGGTCACCCTCCAGCAGCCCACCGGAGGGCCTAGCCTCCGACTGAACCACCGCCAGCTCCCACGACGACACCGATAGCTCCACCATGTCATTCGCCTCATCGTCGGACGGGATCTCCACCACCTCGGTTGCGCGGACCGTCGCCGAGCGTTCTGACTCCATCACGACCGCGTCACCCCCAGCGCCTTCGGCTCTGACCGCGAGGGTGAGCTGTGCAGCCCTCCACCCGGCGAGGCAGGGAGCTCGGTCTCCCTCTCCTCCTCCACCTCAGCTGGTGGAGGAGGGGTCGCGAGAGTTACCTCCGACGCGGCCTCCGCCATCAGCACCGGGATCACCGCCAATGCTGTCGCCGCCGCCGCCATCGTACTAGCAACCGACCCGAGGGGCACCACCCCTAGAAGGGAAGGGTTCGCCGCCACCACCCTGTTCCCCCCACCGCTCACCGCGACGCTCTGCAGGGTGGGCCTCCAATCCTCTCGCGCGGGAGTTAGGGCGATGCTCAACCCCGTCATCGCCCGGCCGCTGACAAAAAAGTGCAGGTAAGTCATACTCCAAAATGACTCAACAACAAAAGATCAAAAAGAAACAAAGAAAAACATACTGGGAGGTAAGCGGCACGACTCTGAAGGCAAGACCCGACGTCGACGGGCTTGCAGGGCAAGGATCGCTCCCAGGCTACGACCCACGCCCCCTCACTTCAGCCGGGGGTAGAGTCGCCCCAACCGGCTCCTGCCCGGCCTGTCGGCCACTGTGACCCTCGGCTCAGGATGCCTCGATCGGAGCAGCAGGCGGGGCATCCTCCGACTGCGAGTCACGCACTAGCACCGGTCCCGGTGACGCACGGGTGCCAGCCCGCTCCTCATACCACCTGGCTTGCTCGGCCACGTCCGCGGTAGGCGGGGACGAGACCAGCGACGCCACCGAGGGGTGCGGTGACCGCGTCCACTTCGCCTCCCGTTCACCGACAGCGTCCGCGCTCGCCGCACGCTTCCTCAGCACGAGAACCATCGCGCGCCTCTCCGCCTCCTGCTCATCACCAGCAAACATCGCAGCAGGGTCTCGACGCTCCATCGAGGTCACAACGACCTCTAGACTTTCCTCCTCCTCGGAGAAAACCATGTCGTCCACCTCTGTAGGAGCCTCCAACTCGAGCTCTGACTCGACGTCGCTCTTTCTTTCCCGGGCTTCACGCGCCGGGCGATCTCCTGCTCCTTCTCTTGCTTCCGCCGAACCTCCTTGGTTCTCTTCCTCTTCCTGGCATCCGCCGCCTCCTTCTGGGTGGCCTGCCGAGCAACGCTCCCCGGTCCCTTGGGAAGGTGCGGCCAGGACTTGTAAACTCCAAGTCCCTACGGAACGGGTGACTCGAAATCAAAAAATAGGAAAGCATAGGAAGAAGCACGGACTAAAGGGAAGGGAGCATACCAGTCTGGACACGATCGCGGAGTTGAAAGGTGCGGGCTTCCCATCGACCTTCTTGGGCTTCATCTGCAGCACGCGGTCAAGGCGACTCCAAACCTCGTCGTTCGGCAGCTCCTCCGACGACGCATGGTTTGGGTCCATCGGGCCATCGTACCTCCACATTGGTCGCGATCTCTCCACCAACGGAGCAACCCAGCGGTGGTAGAGGGTGTGGAACACCTGCACCCCGTCAAGGCTGCATCGCACGAGCTTTCGGTGCTCCTCCTCGATGATCTCCACCTTCTTCTTCTCCCAACGCGAACATCCCTACGACCAACTATCCTGCTTCTCCGGCCTCCCACCGGTGAACGCCGGGAACGACGCCTCCACCGGATTCCTGATATAAAACCACTCCCCGTGCCACCCTCGGTTGGAGTCGCAGGGGGTGTACGCGGGATACGAGCCTCCCGCGCCCGGTTTCCTCTGCAAGGCGAAACCCCCATCGGCGCAACCTCGGGCGGATTCCCCACCGGCAAAGCTCACCCAGAGAACAGCCGTCGGAAGAAATTAGTGTGCGGCTCCATCCCTAGGAAGGCCTCGCAGACGGTGACAAAGCCGGCGATGTGCAGCACCCCCATCGGATTAAGGTGCTACAGTTCTAGTCCCCACTCATTGAGGAGTCCGCGCAGGAACCAGTGCGTGGGGTATCCTAACCCGCTCTCATGGAAGGCGAGAAAGGAAACCACCTCACCGGGCCGAGGCTGCGGAAACTCCTCCCTCACGGGAGCCCTCCAGTGCGCCACCTCCTTCGGCGGCAGAAACCCCTTCGCGGCGAAGGCCTTCAACACCGACTCCCTCATAGTGGACGACCTCTAGTTCGATATTTTGCTTCGGGATCACGGAAGGATTTGTGAGTGTCAACACGGAATTTTTGTCCTGTGTCAAGTGCACACGAGCAAGCCGGAAGGATCCGCTCAATGGAGCTAGAGGTCCGCCTAGCTTCAGCGTAGGGATGGTCGATCCTGCACACTCCTCCTGAGACGTGCCAGTCAATTTGACCCTGTAATTGACAAGGAGAGAAAGTTTATCGGTAATTAAGGGCAGAACATGCCGGTGTTGCCAGACTGTCCCGAATGTGTGGCTCTGAGAGTCGATATGAAAGGAGATCGACTAAACAGTCGATCCTAGCATATTGATAAGAATAAATCGGTTTAAGCTCATGGGGTTGTGTAAGAAGAATCGATTATCATTCAGGATGAATATCATTCTTTAGACAAATATTGGTCAATAGCAACAAGATATTAACAATAATTAGTTTATACTGAGTCAATGACTGCAAGTAACCGAACCCCTTTATAAAAGAAACAGTTCATCATCATTCAACCATTTAATAGAGATAAGTCTAATGAACATATTAGATCTCATCTATCGCTATGACCAGTGGGGCATGAGGCAGAATCATGCAGGCCGTAGAAACAACAATAGACTTGATGACCCTAACTTATTACTAATATCAGTGGGGCATGAGGCAGAATCATGTAGGCCGTAATACAATAATAAGATCATGGGGCTAACACATCTTTCAACCTATCGCTACTTTAACAGTCTCATGACATAAACTGTTCGTGAAAGCACTCGATGTCGGCTAAAACAGCCGATTCAGGAATAGCGCACAGTTAAGATCATCCCCTCTCAAAAACAGATCTACCAAATAACAATCCCCACTCTACGATGCTAACAGTGGGGTGTGAGGTAGAATCACACAGGCCGTGATAACGGGCCATATAACAGTTTTCGCTAGCCAATAGATCTACTTAAGATTAGACATGTCTTAACCGCACGCTATGCACGATTAAGATTGATGTATAACAGCCGATAAAACATAACTCATTGTTTAAAGTGCAGATTAGATCAAATTTAGACAAACAAACGATGGATTAGAAAAGATATAAGGCCGATCTAGATTAATCCCAATCGGGCAAAGTGATATTGCTGTAATTAAATAAATAATAGAAGCAATAAGCAATATCGGTAACTTAGTGAATCTATCCGAAGAAACGCCACCCTTAGATAGAGCCGATAACTTGACCTTAATCTAGTTCGAGCAGTGGAGGTCGACCGGATCGATGCAGCCTTACTTGAACTAGACTAGAGTCGATAACTAACTTATACCAGAGTCGCAGTAGAGGTCAACCGGATCGATTTTATCAGTGAGTTTTTCTCTTCTCCCTCGCTCTCCCTTTTCTCCCTTTTCTTTCCTAGAAACCACCGTGGCTCTCAAGAACGCTCTCGGTAAGAAGGAAAAGGAAAGGAGGTGGCAGATGAGGAATAGGCAAAAGAACAGGGTGAAAACCTTCTCCCTTCTCCTACTTAAGGAAAAGGGTGCGGCAGTTGGGGAAGTCACGCCGATCAAGAAAGACGAAACGGCGAAGCGAAAAACCCTCTCTTTCCCATTTAATGCAGATGGGACGCACCATGACCGATGAGACGCGCCCTGCCCGACGAAACGACACCTGATCAGATGAGACATGGCCTTGGCATGGCCCACCACTACCGCATGCCAACCACTATCGCACGACGGCACAAGAACCAAAGCGCCACCGCACGTAGGCGACCCTCCGCTTCCCCAGGCGGGACTTGGAAAAACCCAAAAACGGGATCTCCGTCAGGAGAGACCATCGGGCTTCCTAAAACTAGATCGAACGGCTCAGGAAAACACACCGAGGGACAGGTAAGGAGCAAAGGGAAGCCCCATGTAGGCCATGCTGACTCTGTCATGAACGACGAGCACGGGTCCCGATCGGACATTTCCGACTGGAGCTCTTCAAACCCCGTCACTCGAGTCATTAAGGTAACACTACCGACCCCCACTATTTCTTTATAAATAATTTCATACATCCATACATGCATTCATATCCATACGCCCGTGCCCCCCGGACGATTCAGGCCCTGAACCGCCCGGGGGCTCGAACTAAGCATCGCACATGCAGCGAAATGCATCACAACGCTTCGTGTTACATCACGTAGCGGCAGTTGCCTCATTCGACATGAGCAACGACCGACCGGGGTTCGAAGGCCGGCCCACGAAGGACTCGAGGCCGTCCCACGTCAAACAGAGCCAGGGGAGAAAAACACAGATGAGCCCCGTGCGGCCCTCGCCCAGTCTGGCAGACAGGGTCATCTCAACCTTCTCGTTCGATCCTAAACCTCTGCCAAGCCCACAGAATCTCCATCGAGGGGAGGCCATTAGGCCACTCGGGTTAGTCTCCGGAATGACCCAGGCATCTGCCGGGTTGCAGGTAAAGGAGCAGTGTAATGTCATAAGAGGGCTATGCCGACCCCGTCAAGAACGACGGACCCGGATTCCACTCGATCATACCCGTTAGCGAACTCACCGAGCGCGTCACTTGAGCCCGAGCGATCGAGACAAGCGACAAAACTTAGCCCCTCCGGTTGTGAGAAACCGAGGACAGGGTAACGCACACAACTCAAACCGACCCCTACTAAAGCCCAACGGGGCTCGGGGGCTCAAGACACCAAATGCCTAGGTCTATGACCCCGAACTCGCCCCATCCAGCTACGCTTCGACTGCACACCAAACGCCTAGGTCTGCGACCCTGAACTCACCCCATCCAGCTACGCTTCGACTGCACACCAAACGCCTGGACCTACGACCCCGAACTCGCCCCATCCGGCTACGCTTTGACTGCACACCAAACGCCTGGGTCTGCGACCCCGAACTCGCCCCTCCAGGATCCACGACTCCAACTCGCCCGATCCCACGGCGCGCATCGACGCCAAGACCCACGAGCTCTGTCTCGTCCGATCTCTAAAAACTAACTGCCTTGCTCGATCCCACGGCGCACATCGATGTCAGGATCCACGAGCTCCGTCTCACCCGATCTCTAAAGACTAACTGCCTCGCCCGATCCCACGGCGCGCATCGATGCTAGGATCCGCGAGCTCCGTCTCACCCGATCTCTGAAGACTAACTGCCTCGCATGATCCCACGGCACGCATCGACGCTAGGATCCGCGAGCTCCGTCTTACCCGATCTCTAAAGACTAACTGCCTCGCCGATCCCACGGCACGCATCGACGCCAGGATCCGCGAGCTCCGTCTCACCCGATCCCTTAAAAACTAAACCGCCTCAGCTGCACAACGATGCCTTGGTTGACGAATCCGTCTCAACTAAAAAACGCGCACACACACCCGCTAAAAACACCCTCAAACGATTCTGCCTGAATCACCCGCGGGCTCAGGGGCTACACGCGCGGGTGCGCTTGTGCGCACCCGCTGACAAAACAAAAACCTCCCCCGCTGGCAACACTAAAAACCCCCAGACGATTCTGTCCGAATCGCCCGGAGGCTCGGGGGCTACACCCGTAGATGCGCTCGCGCGCACCACCCGACAAGACAAAAATCCCTAGACAATTCTAACCGAATCGCCCGGGGGCTCGGTGGCTCCTATCGGGTTCATAAACTCGGGGTCCCTCGCGGACCAGCTTCCCAAACAAAGGCTCGGCCCAGCAAGCGGCGTTGCAAAACGACGCGCAACTCATGGGCCGACCAAAGAACCTAAACGATAGGCCAGAAGGACGATCCAGTCACCGACCGAAAGACCTGGCCGAGGAGGAACAACATCCGTTTCCGACTCCGGCCCACCACTTCAACCGGAGCGTTCACTTCAGGCTCCAGCCCGCCTCCGGACGGCCTCTCCGACCGGAATGCCTGGCCAAAGCATCACCTCCGACTCCGACCCGCGTCTCCGGCCGGGGATAAGCCAAACCCCTGCTCACCGCTCTTCTCCAACTGGCACGATCAGAGCCAACTGGGATCAACCGACCAGGGACGCCCGCTCGTTAAGGACCAGGAAACGGACGGACAAAGTAGGGCAGGACGCATAAGTCAAACCGCAATACTTGGGACCATACCCTGTACACCTGCAGGAACAGTGCTCTGCGACCTCCCTAGCACGACAGAACCCAAGCAGTGTTGTGGGCGCCGATATTTTCCCCTACAGTGTTGTGGGCGCCATTAACTCCCATACGGTAAGGCTCCCCCACATGCCTCTGGGCATCGTCAGTGTTGTGGGCGCCGGCATTTACCGTACCAAGTGAACATGGTGAGACTCCTCACATACCTATGGGCATCGATAGTACAGCAGGTACCGACATATGCCATACCTGAACAAAACGACGCAACCTCCCACGAGCACCTGACCTCCAACGGTGTTGTGGGCGCCTACCATCATCCTGTACCCGCCGGCGTGGGCAACAAGGCTTAGAAGCAAACGTACTCCTTCCCTCTCACTTGTAAGGCCATCCCCTTCATCTATAAAAGGGGATGCGCTCTCTCCCAACAGATAGGTTCAAGTCATTCCAGATTCATTAGACGATTCAAGTTCATACAAGTTGATTCAGATCTCGAGCGCACGCTCGAACACTTAGTTCATAGCGGGGCTCCTGTCGCTTTCGGTCCCTCTGACTAGTGTCCGACCGGACCTCTTGTACCCCCTCATCTTTCTCCTTCTCGTTTGTAACCCCAGTGCAAACTTCGAGCATCTGGGCTCAGGAATAAAGTCACTGATCGACTCAAACTGGACGTAGGGCACGTTGTCTGAACCAGTATAAACCCTGTGTCATTGAGTGCTAGGCCACATCTGATCATAACGTACGGCAAAACCACAAATATTAACTTGTTGGTCACTTTCTGCACCGACAAAAGTTATAGCATAACTGTTTGTGGCCAGTGGCGTTTTATGTTTTAATGAAGGCTATCTCAACACAAGTACACATCATCGCCCATTAACTATCCACACAATCTCCTACTAACAGCCCATATCTAAATTTTAAGACATCAACATCATCTCAACTTAATTTCATTCTAAAATTTTTCTAATTCTTGCATCAACACGCGGAGGGAATCTTGTAGTAATCACAATGTCGAAGACGACACTTGCTTTGAGGGGGCCCAGCTGGGAGTAGTAGATCGGGTTGCAGCAAATCAAGTGCCCGAGAGTGTCCTGGACCTGTGGCTGTGGACCAACTTAACGCTGCACTTGTCTCTCATCTTGCATCGCGAGACCATAAAAAAAAGGTGACGACCCGACAGATCGGCAGCGTGCTCGCTGGAAACTTTGTTCGCATCTACTGTATCGTCGATCGATCGATCTGCCGGGTTGCCACTAGTCCCTTTACAGATTAACTCCGACGAGGATGGGATCGGGAGTTAATGACACCCACATCTTCTGGGGCTCGGTCGGTCGGAAACGATACACGCAACATGCATGCCGGTCAGTTTTTCGTTGCACGTTTCTTTAGCAAAGTAAGCTGGACTGCTGCTGGAGACGCGGTCAGACGCCAGCACGTAGTACCGCTCCAAGTATAGTTTAAGCACGGCAGTGTACTGTGTGCTCCTTTGATTGCTGAACCCTAGGCTACGCGGACTAGCTAGGGCAAATGCATGAACCATATCATCACATTGTAATTGTATATGGCCTGGTAAGTGATACGATATCCGATTTGTCCCGGCGTCTCGGGCAGGGCTGTCACAGGCGTGCCGGTGGATCCTTGGACAGTCTCAGGGGGCGGTGCAAAGTCGTCAGATGGCCGGTGATCGGCGGGGGACACGAATGCGTCGCAAGTGTTAGTTGTTTGTAAGTACGTGTGTTCTTGGTGGATATGCGTGCCACACCTCCCTGGGTTAATTTGGCTTCTCGGCGAATGATACTAGTGCTGGACGACGAGAGGAGAGGAGACGAGATCGAAGTCTGCATGGGAATCGAAGACGAAGCTACTAGCGTGTGTTGAAATACTCGATTCGATCGATCTGGGTGTTTAGTCAAAGTAATCGCAAGCTACCATAGATATAGCCTAGAGATCTAATAAGGTAGATATGCATGGTAGCAATAATCTCTGCCTAAATTGCTGCACCTAACCCTAGCTAGCTAGTAAACTCCACCATCTCCGATCCGCCATATCTAGCTCGAAGAAAGATCAAATGGGCTCGAAACAGCGCTGTAACATAATTGGGGTACGTTTAGAATAGAAGAGAGAAGCGCATGCATGCATGCATAGCATATAGAACGTGGCACGTCGTACTGTCATGCATAATGGAGGACAATGCGATGTGGTGCGTGCTCCCGCGTGGACTTAGAGATGGAGACAGGCACACGGCCGGGCCCGGGGCCGGGGCTGGCGACCAAACGGCCCTTAATCTTGGCGCGCGTGGCCTCCATACCGGCCGGCCGGCCCTCTATCGCGCGCGTACGTCCGGCCGCAGCAAACGTGCGTACGTCCGTCCGTCCCCGGCGGCCGGCCAACCGGCACCGCGGGCTCGATCTGCACGGTCCCGGAACATGCATGCCGCCTCCTGCCAATATGCGTGTCCGCGGTCACGCGGTGGCAGCGTGCAGCGTGCGGCGTGATGCACGCACGGCGGGGCGGGGCCCTATGCCGCCGCCTCGCGCGCGCGCGTGCAGCAATGCAATCGGCCAGCGACACGGGCGGGAGACAGTGGTACGAACGGTGTTTGAGCGTGCGCGCCCGGGGTTGCGCGGTCGCGGAGCATGGGCCGCGCGGCCGGCGCGGGCCGTACGCGCGCGCCATCAAGGCATCAAGCTAGCGGCCGCCGCTGGGGTCGCGGCCGGTACGCGCGGCCGTGCCCGACGCCCCGACCGGAGTGGTCGCGCAGTGGAACGTGCGTTCGTGCGTATGTCGTGCTTGTGCCGTCGTGTGCGTTCAATTCCCTCCCGGATTTAGGCGGAGGAGGCCGGCCGGACCGACGCTCGCTTTTGCTCCATCTCTCGGTGAAGATAGAGGAACGTGTAGCACGCGGCTTTGTCGGGCTGGTAATTAAGGTGATCGAGCTTAATTTCGGGTGACGATGATATGTTGAGCATGGCGCGGAACCGATCGTACGTCGACACCTTTCAACTAGAACCACGTATGGAGAACAGTATTTACTACGTGGAGTGTAGTTTGCTTTACTACTCCAGTATGGAGTACGTAGTCCTTTTCAGTATTCTAACTTTACTACTCCAGTACGGATTACCGGAAACGTCAAATTTGCCGAGTATTTTCATGTTTACCGAGTGCATTTCCTCGGACACTCGGCAAACAAGTTTTTTGTCGAGTGCTGCGCTAAAAACACTCGACAAACAAGAGGTTTGCCGAGTGTAAAAAAAACACTCGGCAAAGAGGAGGTTTGCCGAGTGTTTTATTTTTTGCACTCGGCAAAGAAATAAAATCTTTTTTCTGGGAAAGAATGAGAAGAAAAAAATAAAAATAAAACTTTGTAGAGTGCCCAGATCTAGGACACTCGGCAAAGAAATAAAAAAAATCTAGGAAAGAAGGAGAAGAAAAAAATGAAAAAAAAACTTTGCCGAGTGCCCAGATCTAGGAGACTCGGCAAAGAAATAAATTTTTTTCTGGGAAAGAAGGAGAAGAAAAAATGAAAAAAAAACTTTCCCGAGTGCCCAGATCAGGACACTCGGCAAAGAAATAAATCATATTTAATTCCCCGGCACGCCCCCCCCCCCTCCCCCTTCTTCTTCTCCCACGACCACCCCCTCCCTCCCTCCCCTCCTCCCTTCCTGGCCCCACCCTCCCCTCACTAGATTTGCGCGCCTCCCCTCCCCCCTTCTTCTTCTCCCCGCCACCCCCCCTCCCTCCCCTCCTCCCTTCCTGGCCCCGCCCTCCCCTCACTAGATTTGGCCCCTCCCTCTCCCGGCCCTCCTCCTTCTCCCGGATCCGACGGCGCCGCCCCCCTCCCGGCCCTCCCTCTCCTGGATCCGGCGGCGCCACCCCCCTCCTAGCCCTCCCTCTCTAGATCCGACGGCGACGGGCGTGGTGGTGGCGGCCTAGGCGTGGTGGTGGTGTGGCGTGGTGGCGCGTGGTGGCGGCGCGAGAGAGAGAGAGACAGAGGCTTGGTTTTTTTATTTTTTCTAAAAAATTATTTGCCAAGTGTTTTTTGGGCACTCGGCAAAGTCTTTGTCGAGTGCCCGACAAAAAACATTCGGCAAAGTTAGTTTGCCGATAGAATTTTTGCCGTGTGCTACACTCGGCAAAAGGTTTGCCGAGTGTTTTAGCTCCCGTTCCTCGTAGTATGTGCATGTAAATGAATAAATGATTATCAGCATTGTCGTCCTACGTGAGCTCTCTGGATGATCAGCAATCAGCATATATGCATGCAAATGATGAGCTCTGGATGAGGCGACGAGCCATGTGTAGATCAGGCCGGCAGATCACGCGAGAGGTGCCAGTGGCCCAGTGCAAGGGTGTCTTTGGTAGGTGTCGGGTTCATAAACCCGGGGTCCCTCATGGACCGGCTTCCCAACAAAGGCTCGCCCAGCAGACAATGTTGCGAACGACGCACAACTCCTGGGCCGACCCAAATACCTAAACGACAGGCCAGAAGGGCGATCCAATCTCCGACCAAAAGGCCTCGCTAAACGAGGAACAATGCTCGCTTCGACTCCGGCCGCCTCTCCGACCGGAAGGCCTGGCCAAAGAGGAACGACGCTCGCTTCCGACTCCGGCCCGCCTCTCCGACCAGAAGGCCTGGCCCAACACCGCCTCCAACTCCTACCCGCATCTCGACCGGAGATGCATCAAACCCCTGCCTATAGCTCTTCTCCGACTAGCGCAGTCAGAGCCAACTTGAACCAACCGACCGGGGACTCCCGCTCAGTAAGGACCAGGAAACGGACGGAGCAAGTAAGGCAGGGCACTCAAGTCAATTGTAATACCGAGGACCGTACCCTATACACGTGCAGGACAGTACCCTGCAACCTTCCAGGCATGGCAGAACCCAAGCAGTGTTGTGGGCGCCGACATTTGCCCTATAGTGTTGTGGGCGCCATCAACTCCCATACCAGACAAACATGGTAAGGCCACATGCCTCTACGCATCAATAGTGTTGTGGGCGCCGGCATTTACCATACCAAGTGAACATGGTAAAACCCCCTACATGCCTTTGGGCATCAACAATTTGGCAGACACCGACGTCTGTCATACCAGAAGAAGACGACAAAACCTCCCACGTGCATCTGACATTAACAGTGTTATGGGCGCCTACAATCATCTTATACCCGACGGCGTGGGCAACAAGACTTAGTAGCATGCATTCTCTCTCTCTCTCTCTCACTTGTAAGGTCGTCCCCTTTATCTATAAAAGGGGATGCGCTCGCTCCCAACAGACAGACCGATCAGTTCACTAGCACACAACAGTAGAACCACTAGGTTCAAACCTTGAGCACATGCTCAAACACTTAGCGCATAGCTGAGCTCCCATCACTCTCGGCCCTTCAGACCAGAGTCCGACCGGACCTCTGATACCCCCCATCTTTCTCCCTTCTGTTTGTAACCCCACGGCAAACTTCGAGCACCTGGGCTCAGAAATAAAGTCACCAACCGACTCAAACTGGACGTAGGGCACGTTGCCTGAACCAGTATAAACCATGTGTCATTGAGTGCTAGTCCACCTCCGATCACAACGTACAGCAAAACTACAAATATTTATGTGTTGGTCACTTTCTGCACCGACAGTTGGCGCCGTCCGTAGGGAAGACGTTGTACGTTCACACTTTTGGTCATCGGATGGCCCACTTTTCCGCCACCTTTGCCATGGCGGGCTCGAGCGATACGACTCGCTGGAGTTTCCCGCACTCCCACCTGTTGGGATGTGGGTTCCACCCGTGTTCGAGCCATCCCAGGCCTTCCTCTTTGGAAGTCTGGACTTCATCGCCGACCGGCTCGGTGTACTACACCTCCACGGGGAGGCGCTTGTTTCGGCGCCCGTCGGAGGGGCACCCTCCATCGGCTCTGAGACATATGATGACTTCAACAACGAGGTGCCTGCGCTTCGTTCCGAGTAAACGCTCTGCTCAAACCCCACTGTGAGTAATGTACGTACTGTTATTTACTCGCTCTTTACTGTCTTTCCCCGATTATCTAGAGGGACCCCGTTGTCCCTACCACAACCGCCATGCGACCGGTTCCCCTATGGCCTCGCGTCTCTCGCGGACGCGTACGTCCGGGGGCTCTGAAGGATGAAGGCGCCGCCCCCTCTCATGTCCGAATTCATGGGGATGGCGAGCTATGCTCCCACCTCTTTCCTCAACCTTATGGATGACGATGTTGAGAGCGAAGGCTCCAGCATCGGCTGGCGTGGCACCTAGCCACCGTCCGTCTCGGGAGTGCACTATGGCGGAAGCTCTAGGACAACCACCAGTGGTAGCAGAGTCCTTGCAGACTCACACCCCTCCAGACCCTCGTGCGAGGGCCCTCGCCCTCGCATAAAAGCACGGCGAGAGTTAGAGCACAAACGACAACGGCGGCAAAAACGATCGCCACAATCAATGCGCTTTCGGCAAGCACGACCGACGCACCACGCGCAGCGCTGCGCCCGTCGCGTTGTAATGGGAATGCGCGAAGCGGCGACCGGTCACGCCCGCCAGTGGTCAGTGCCAAGCAACATGATGGATGGGGGGAACTATCCCCCACAGTTCACGCGGGCTTGGCGAACATCGCCGTTGCCACGCTTCGCATGGCCTTTCGAGCGAACTTTAACGGCGCAGAGACCAGCAGGCAATCCATCCGGAACCTCCGAAACCTAGTTGGAAACCTGGAAACCGCCGTTCAACAAAGCGGAGAGCTCCGCATCGCGACAAGCACTCATGGCCTCTCTCCCACTAGGGGAGTAGGGGGCCCAGATGAATCATCTATCCACTCACTTCATCGCCGAAGCGCGCAGATGCATTCGCGCACGCGCCACGCCTTGACGACCGGGCGCCCGCTTCACCGATCGTCAGGCGCGAGCGGTTCGGGCTGAACCAAGATGCTCGTAGTGTCATCAGCAACCGGCATCGGGCCTAGCATGATGATGATGTCCATCGAGCGATAGTGAGGGCAGGCGACACATACCCCGCCTGGACCATCGCGGGGAGTGTTGAAACGCACCCCAGGCACGGTCGCCGGCCGGACGACCGGAGTCCCAGCCCGAATGGCCTAGGACCCTGGGCCTTTGGCCGACGCATCTAGAGAGCGCCGTTCCCACAGCGCTTCCGACCGCCTACCAACATCACCAAGTATACCGGGGAGACGAACCTCGGTATATGGCTTGAAGACTTTTGGCTCGCCTGCCGAGCCGATGGAGTGGACGATGACCACTTCATCATTTAGTACCTCGCTATCTACGTAGGGGAACATGTTCGAGCTTGGCTCGAATTCCTCGCACGCGACAGCATCCGTGACTGGGCGGACCTCAAGAGGGTCTTCGTCGGGAACTTCTAGAGGACGTATGTCCGCCCTAGGAACTCCTAGGACCTCAAGAGCTGCCAGCAGGGGCCCAACGAGCCCCTACGGGATTACGTCCGAGGATCTCAAAGCGGTGCAACTCCCTTCCTGATGTTGTTGACGCGGACGTCATCAGCGCGTTCCTCTCTGGGACAACCTGTGAGTCCCAGATCCACAAGCATGGCTGCCTGAAGCCCCGTACCACTCGTGACCTGCTCGACGTCCCCACGAACCACGCCTTCGGCAAGGAGGCGGTCGAAGCGGTCTTCAATGGAGGCCGGGACAAAGGCAAGGCCAAGCACGAGAATCAAGACGAGGCCCCCTCCACGCAGAGGGGCAAAAAGAACAAGAACGATCGGCACCGACTGGCCAACTTCGTGTTGGTCATCGTGGCTGATCACACGGGCAAGCAACCCCAACAGGGCCTCCCGGACCACTTCAATGAGCTCATGGAGAGCCGTGCACCCACCAAGCCTATCTCATCAAACACCTCTACAAGGACTGCGAGCTCCTCAAGCGCTTTCTGTGACAGGCCGGTGGGCCGAAGGAAGGAAAAGGCAAGGAGGCAACAACCAAGAAAGGGGGCGTAGCGGGCAAGGATCCGGATGACTGAAGGTCCCTATACGGTGACCGAGGCAATCCGATCGGGCTCCTACCGACTAAAGGACGACAACGGCGACTTTCTCACCAACACTTGGAACAACGAACAGCTACGTCGTTTCTTCCCCAAAAATTCAGTCTTACCATTTTTTACTTAATGTTTGCTCCTATAAAGCACCCCGACCCGAACACTTTTGGCCGGGTCGCTGGGGGCTCCACGGGGGTGCAATGCCACCTCTCTATTTACTATCATATGATAAATACATTTTTACCCAAACGAAAGGGTAGTTCGCTCCTTTAATTACCTTATGTAACTTTGCTTTAAGTATTCCGACTGATCGCACCCCGCCTCTACCGACGTTTACAAGCAGCTGAGCCTCGGGCCACGCCCGGGCTCTTAAGGTTGCATCCTACGGTACGAATGGGCTGGTGCAAAAAAGAAAAGAATAAAAAACAAAGTTATGCTAAGATAAAAATAAGGAACGAAGTAGTTCCATCACAAAAACAAAGTTACTGTATTCATGAATACATAAAAACACTTTACACAAGGGGATCCCCCATGACATTATCTTTTACATCTTCTAAAGTATTTCTACTCTAAAACTTCTATTGTGGCTCTCTGACAGCATCGACTACCGGCTCGATCGGCGAGGGTAGGGGTTGCTAGTCCTCCGACTGGGCAACGTTCGGCTCAGTTAGAGGCGGGGCGGCGTCCGCCCCGACCTAGGCTCCATGCCATCCACAGGTTGGGCAATGTCCTCCTGACGCGCACCTATGGCCATGTCCGCACGACGAGCATCCATCACCCACTGCGTGAAGACTTGCTTGGCCACCAACTTTGCGTGTGGCAACAAGCTCTCCCCGAGCGAGTGGATATCCTCCGCGCTTCATCCATCGGCATACCGACTGTAGATGGCGGCGAAGTCCAGGTCCAGGTGGTACGGCCACCAAAGTCAACACCCCGACGTCCTATAGAACAGCCCATCGGTGATGAGGGCCCGAAGCTCATCCGAAACCTCCGCCAGCCGGATGGTGGGCGCGCTGCTACTTGGCGCCGACCCGAAGACCTTCGAGAAGACAAGCTGGGCAACATTGCGTATCTGGTCAAGTTCCCCTTGAGAGCACGTCGCTCTTCAAGGGACTTGGCCAGCGCCTCCTCATTCCGGCCAATCATCGCCTTGGCCATCTCAGTCCTGCTCCAACGACTCCACCTTTCCACCCAGCTCTAGAAGAAGGGCGACAAGCTCAGAAGCAAGTTAAAGGAAGAAACCAACACGTCAAAAAGCAGAAAAGGTACGTACCGAGGTGGGTGTTCTCGAGGATGGAGAGTCCCTCCTCCTGCAGAGTCACCTGCTCGCGCAACTGGGCATTCGCCTCCTCCATCCCTATTACTCGGCCTGAAGTGCGAGCACCTCCTGGTCGGCTTCCGATTGGGCCTTTCGCTCTGACTCTAGGGCCTTCCGCTCCGTCTCCATGGTCTCCAGGGAACTTTGGAGTGCCGCCTCGGTGTCCGCCAGGGACTTTTGTAGCGCCACCTCGATCTCCGCCTCAAGCCCCCGCTCGGCGGTAGTCACCCGCTCCACCACGAGCAACTCCGCCCTGTGCACCCGGTCACCTTCGCCACCCGGTCTTGGGACTCACGGCGGGCGGACTCCAGCTCACGCTCAAGCTCGGTGACCCGGGCGTGCTCCATCCGAAGGAAACGGGACTTGTGGCTCGACATCTCCTCTAGACCCTACAAAAATGAGAAGCAAGCATGCTGAGGCAACCGACAAAAGACCAAGAGGTCAAGGACGCATGTAAGAAAACTCACCACTGCGACGTGGGGTAGGTCGACCTTGACCACCTACTGGTGGACTTAACCCGCTCCTAGGCATCCTTAAGCTTCACCGATAGTTTGGCGAGATCGGACTCTATGGCGAATCCTCTCCCCCTAAGCACGTCCCAGCGATTGACACTCCTATGCATCTAGAAGGATGAAATGAACCTTTGTCGGGTCCTCGGGGCAGGGCCACACCAGGTCAGTGGCCTCTAGCCCACTAGAAGGCCCAGCTGATGATCCGACCACCGCCAGCTCCCGTGACGGCGCCGGTGGCTCCACCTCGTCACCTGCTTCGCCATTAGAAGGGATCTCCACCACCTCAATCTCACGGCCCACCGGCAGACTTTCCACCTCCCGCCTAGCCACATCTCCCCCCAACACCTCCGGCTCAAACTGGGAGGGCGAGCCATGTGGCCCTCCACCGAGCGAGGCAAGGAGCCCGGTCTCCCTCTAGTCTTCCACCGTAGCCGGTGTAGGAGGGGCCGCAAGGGTTACCTCCGATGTGGCCTCCGTCGTCTCCATCGGGATCACCGCCAACACCGTCATCGCCACTATACTAGCGACCGACCCAAGGGGCACCACCCCCGGAAGGGAAGGAACCACCACCACCACCCTGCTCTCCCCACCGCTCGCCACGACGCGCTGCAAGGTGGGCCTACAATCCTCCTGCATGGGAGTTGGGGCGATGCTTAGCCCCGTCAGCATTCGACCACTGTAGAAAAAGTACAGGTCAGTCATACTCAACAGTGAGATCGAAAAGAAACAAAGAAGGCATACCGGGCCAGAAGCGGTTGGACTCTGAAGCCATGACGACGGCAATGGGCCCGTCAAGCGAGGACCGCTCTCTGGGTCGCGACCCACGCCCCCTCTCTTCAACCAAGGGGCATCGACCCAACCGGCTCCTATTCAGCCCGCAAGTCACCACGACCTTCGGCTCGAGGCACGCCGACCGGAGTAGCTGGCGGGGCATCCTCTTGTTGTGGGTCACGCTCTGGCGTCGGCCTTGATGACGCGCGGGTGCGAGCTCCCCTGACCGCTTGACTTGCTCCACCGCACCTGGAGCAGGCGGGGACGAGGCCGGCGACGCCTCAGAAGGGCGCAGTGACCGCATCCGCTTCGCCTCCCATTCACCGATGGTGTCCCCGCTCGCAACACACTTCCTCGATGCGGGAACATCGCCATGCCCCTCTGCCTCCTGCTCACCGCCAGCAGATACGGCCGTAGGATCGCAACACTCCGCCAAGGTCGGAATAACCTCCCGGCTTTCCTCCTCCTCAGAGAAGATCACGTCATCCCCCACCTCTATGGGGTCCTCTGACTTGAGCTCCAACTCGATGTCGCACCTATTTTCCCTGGCTCGCACACGCCGGGCGATCTCCATCTCCTTCTCATGCTTCCACCGAGCCTCCTCATCTTTCTTCTTCTTCCTCCCAACCGTCGCCTCCTTCCTTCCAGGCTGCCGGGCCGCGCCCTCCGGCCCCTTCGGAAGGTGTGGCCGGGACTTGTAAGCTCAAAGTCCCTATGAAACAGACCATCAAAATCAAAAAATAGGAGAACAAAGGGGAAAAGAACACTGAGTAAAGAGAGAGGAGCATACCAGTTTGGACACCGTCGTGGCGTTGAGAGGTCCAGCTTTCCATCGAGGGTCTCTTTAGGCCTCAGCTGCGGCACCCGGTCAAGGTGACTCCAGACCTCGTCGTTCGGCAGCTCCTCCAGCAACACACGGTCAGGGTCCGTCGAGCCGTTGTAGTTCCACATCGACCGCGTCCTCTCTGCCAGCAGAGTGACCCAATGGCGGAAGAGGGTGTGGAACACCCGCACCCCATTAAGGTCGCGCCGCATGAGCTTCTGAAGCTCCACCTCGATAATCTCCACCTTCTTCTTCTGCCGGTCGACGGGGCCCCACGACTAGCTTTCCTGCCTCTTCGGCCTCCTACTGGTGAAAGGTGGGAACAACGCCTCGCTGGATTCCTGATGTAGAACCATTCCCCGTGCCACCCCCGATTGGAATCGCTGGGGCTATACACGGGGTACGAGCTCGATGCGCTCGGTTTCTTCTGCAATGTAAAGCCCTCCACCGGCGTGATCATGAGTGGCTTCCTCTCCGACAAAGCTCGCCCAGAGAACATCCGCCGGAAGAAGTCCACGTGTGGCTCCATCCCGAGGAAGGCCTCGCACACGGTGATGAAGCCGACGATATGCAGCACCCCAGTCGGATTGAGGTGCTGTAGCTCCAGACCCCACTCATTGAGGAGCCCGTATAGGAACCAGTACACGGGGTATCCTAACCCACGCTCATGAAAGGGGAGGAAGGAAACAACCTCGCCGGCCCGAGGTTGTGGAAAATCTTCCCTCCCAGGAACCCTCTCCAAGGCGCCACCTCCTTGGTGGCAGAAACCCCTTCTCGGCGAAGGCAGCCAGCACCGACTTTCTCTTGTGACAGATGACCTCTAGCTCGACATTTTGCTCCGAGGTTTGTGAATGGATCTATGAGTTTTCTCCTCTCCCTCGCTCTCCCCTTTTCTCTCCTAGGAACCACCGCGGCACTCAGACGCTCTCGGCGAGAAGGAAGAAGAAAAGAGGCGGCAGATGAGGAATAGGCGAAGGAACAGAACGGAAGCCCACTCCCTTCCCCTACTTAAAGAAGAGGCACAGCAGTTGGGAAAGGTGCAGTGATTGGGGAAAGGCGAAACGACAGGGGCAAAAACCCCCTCCTTCCCCCATTCAATGCGGATGGGATACGATGGGACATGCCCTGACAGATGGGATGCACCCTGCCCGACGGAACGGTGCCTGGTCAGACAGGACGTGGCCTAGGTATGGTCCACCACTATCGCACGCCGGGCTCAAGAAACAAGGCGCCACTACGCGCATGCAGCCCTCCACCTTCCCAGGCGGGACTTGGAAATGCCCAAATGATGGGATCTTTGCCATGAGAGACCAACGGGGTTCCTAAGTCGATCAGATGGCTCAGGCAAATGCGCGAGAGACAGGTAAGGAGAAGAGGGATGCCCCATGCGGGCCATGTCGACTCCATCACGAACGACGAGCGCGGATCCCGGTCAGACATATCCGATAGGAGCTCCTCAAAACCCCATCACTTGAGTCATCAAGGTAACATTACCAACCACCACTATTTCTTTATATAAACATTCATTCATCCATGCACACATTCATTCATTCCATACATCCAAAAACATTGCATATGTAGTTAAATGCATCACAACACTACATATTGCGTCATGAAGTGGCAGTTGCCTCATTCAACATGAGCAACGACCGACCGGAGTTCGAAGGCCGGCCACGAAGGGCTCGAGGCCGCCTCGCGTCAAATAGAGCCAGGGGAGAAAATGCAGATGAGCCCCAAGCGGCCCTCTCCCAATCTGCCCCGAAGCAGACAGTGTCATCTCAACCTTCTCGTTTGATCCTAACCTCCCGCCAAACCCACATAATCTCCATCGAGGGGAGGTCAGCGGGCCACTCGGGTTGGTCTCCGGAATGACCCAAGCATCTACCGGGTTGTAGGTTAAGGAGCAGTGGAGTGCCATATCAGGGCTATGCCAACCCCGTCACGTACGACGGACCCAGACTTCACTCGAATGTACTCGTTAGCGAGCTCACCGAGTGCGTCACTCGAGCCATTGAGGCAAGCAACGTTAGCTCAGTTCCTCCGGTTGAGAGAAACCGCGGACGGGGTAACGTATAAAACTCAACCGACCCATACCAAGCCCAACGGAGCTTAGGGGCTCAAGACACCCAAAACGCCTCGGTTGTGCCTGGGTCCGCGACTCGACTCGACCCGATCCCATGGCGCGCCCAACACCTGGATCCGTGACTTCGACTCGCCCGATCCCCCGGCACGCCCGGCGCCTAGATCCGCGACTCCGACTCGCCCGATCCCTCGTCATGCCCAACGCTGGATCCACGACTCGACTCGCCCGATCCCTCGTCACACCCGAGGTCTGGATCCATGAGTCCGTCTCGCCCGATCCCTCAGTTTCGCCCGACGCCTGGATCCGTGACTCGACTCGCCCGATCCCTCGACCACGACCAAACGCCTGGGACCACGCTCCCGGAAGCGATGGGTCAAAAACCAAAAAAGAAGAGACTACACCCACTACAGTGCACACACTCACGCCCGCTAAACAAAACCCCCAGGTGATTCCGCCTGAATCATCCGGGGCTCAGGGGCTACACCCACGCGTGCGCTCGCGCGCACCCGCTGACGAAACAAAACTTCTCCCGCTGGCAACACGAAAAACCCTCCAGACGATTCTACTCGAATCTCCCGGGGAATCAGGGGCTACACCCGCGGGTGCGCTCACGCGCACACACTGTTAAGAAAAAAAATCCTTCAAACGATTCTACCCGAATCGTCCGGGGGCTCGGGGGCCCCTATCGGGTTCATAAACCCAGGGTCCCTTATGGACCGGCTTTCCAACAAAGGCTCGGCCCAGCAGACAACTTTGCGAACGACGTGCAACTCCTGGGCCGACCCAAATACCTAAACGACAGGCCAGAAGGGCGATCCAATCTCCTACCGGAAGGCCTCGCTAAAGGAGGAACAACGCTCGCTTCCGACTCCGGCCCGCCTCTCCCATCAGAAGACCTACCCAAAGAGGAATGACGCTCGCTTCTGACTCCGGCCCGCCTCCTCGACTAGAAGGCCTGGCCCAACACCACCTCCAGCTTCGACCCGCGTCTCCGACCGGAGATGCATCAAACCCCTGCCTACAGCTCTTCTCTGACTGGCGCAGACAGAGCCGACTGGAACCAACCGACCGGGGATGCCCGTTCGGTAAGGACCAGGAAACAGATGAAGCAACTAAGGCAGGGCACTCAAGTCAACTGCAATACCGAGGACCGTACCATATACACCTACAGGACAGTACCCTGCAACCTTCCAGGCATGGCGAACCCCAAGTAATGTTGTGGGCATCGACATTTGCCTTATAGTGTTGTGGGCGCCATCAACTCTCATATCATACAAATATGGTATGGCCATATGCCTCATGGCATCAACAGCGTTGTGGGTTCCGGTATTTACCATATCAAGCGAATATGGTAAAACCCCCTACATGCCTCTGGGCATCAACAGTATGGCGGGCACCGACGTCTGCCATACCAGAAGAAGACAACGAAACCTCCCACATGCATCCGACATTAATAGTGTTATGGACGCCTATAATCATCTTGTACCTGACGGCGTGGGCAACAAGACTTAATAGCATGCATACTCTCTCTCTCGCTTGTAAGGCCGTCCCCTTCATCTATAAAAGGGGATGCGATCTCTCCCAACAGACAGACCGATCAGTTCACTAGCACACAATAGCAGAACCACTAGTTCAAACCTCGAGCACACGCTCAAACACTTAGCGCATAGCTGAGCTCCCGTCACTCTTGGCCCTTCAGACCAGAGTCCGACTGGACCTCTGGCACCCCCATCTTTCTCCCTTCTGTTTGTAACCCCACGGCAAACTTCGAGCACCTGAGCTCAGGAATAAAGTCATCGATCGACTCAAACTGGACGTAGGGTACGTTGCCTGAACTAGTATAAACCCTGTGTCATTGAGTGTTAGGCCACCTCTGATCACAACGTACAACAAAACTACAAATATTTACGTGTTGGTCACTTTCTGCACCGACAGTAGGGATTCTGGGTGCTGCGGATCCTCTTACATAAGCACTGTAGATACGGTTGCTGGGATCTATTTTTCTCTCTCCTCTTTCCCTCTCTCACTGACACAGATGAAGCTACTGGAGCTAAAAAAAAATTAGCTATTCTGCTGGTATTAAAGTTGACTGATAAACTGACTAAAACTGTTTTATTATGAGAGAAAAATACTATAGATTTTAGCTAATAAGTTGACTAATAAATTCAAACGAACATGCCATAGCCTGCTCCCACTTGGCCTGCGAGAGGGAGAGGAAAGAGAGAGAATTTTGGCTCTGATCAACAGCAGTATTCTTGCAGGTAGGAGCCGGTGCCACCTAAATCTGTCCCAAACGGGGCCAAATTAACTTCCACGATGCGCATCGCCCGACAATTCGACACGTATCGACGACAAACCCGGGTAAGTGGGCAGCTGTGTGGGCGTCGGCTTCACTTTCACCGCTGTCAAAGGAGGCCCAGTAGGTATAGTACTAGCTTCTACTTCGTATGAATGTAGCCAGAAAAGAACAGCCGATACAACTTCGTATGTATGTTGTGAGGATAGAAAAGGCCTCAACAGTGAAAGACATCCGGCCGTCTCCATGCATGCACGCCAGCTGTGCGCCTGTGCGGCCTTTCATCTCTCTCAGGTCATCAGCCTTTTGACCGATGAGCTCCAAGCGTACTAAGAGTTTGTCACGAAAAAAATGTCAAATGACAGGAGTACGAAGAGATAAGAGTTTCCTGCCTTTCTGTGTTGTCCTTGGTGTACTGCTGATACATGTACTACCATCATGGTTTTTTTTTCCTCGTCGCATAAAAATGTGTTGTTGTTACTCTTACTCTTAGATGTCTAGACTATGGTCTTGTTTAGATACCCTCAAAATTTCAAGTTTTTTCACTCTCTCTTCATTACATCAATTTTTAGTCGTTTGCATGGAGCATTAAATGTAGATAAAAAAATAACTAATTGTACAGTTTAGTTGGAAATCACGAGATGAATCTTTTGAGCTTAGTTGGTCCACGATTGGACAATATTTATCAAATAAGACGAAAGTGCTACTATTTTGAATTTTTTTTCAATCTAAATTAGGCCTAGAATTCACGACGTTTCATAATGTACATATGAGAGGAGTTCACGTGCGAACGTATTTTGCAAACATAAAGGTATACTACATAGTATACATACGGCTTTGTAACATGCTTTTCTGTGCGTATAGTATATATACTACATGGAAACGAAGTACAGAAACCAACAGAAAGTATCCATATCTTCCTTTTTTGCATGAGTTGACAGAACCGTAGTCTTGTCTGCTTCCATATATATATATAGCAGTGTACGTAGACAGTAGACCTGTAGGCAGTCCTTATACTAATTACATAACTTGCGACTAATTTGCGAGACGAATTTTTTAAGTCTAATTAGTCAATGATTTGACAATGTGGTGCTACAATAAACATATGCTAATGATAGATTAATTATGCTTAAAAAATCATCTCGTAAATTAGCCTCTACCTATGTAGTTGGTTTTATAATTAATATATATTTAATGCTTTTTATTAGTATCTAAATATTTAATATGACAGAAATTTTAGAAATGACCTAACAACGAAACACCCCTACGAACCGAAGCGACACAAATGCAAGAGACAGTTCGCGCCAGGGGCACGATGTGCATTAAACGAGGCTTTCAGATTACTCTGAATCTGAACTACTCGCCAGCTCTGAATTGTTTCTTCTGTACAAGACAAGGATGGCATCGGGCGGTTTCGGGTTGAATATCTATAGGTTTTGGGTTTTATGGGTTCAATTTTGGGTCGGATATTCATGAGTTTTGGGTCTTACGGGTTTGGGTTCGGGTTCGGGGATGATTTCTTACCCACGGTTTTTGGGTTCGGGCCCCGAAACCAATCGGGTTTGGTTTCGGGGTTGGTTTTCCACCCGTGGATATCCAATTGATATCCGAAATAAATAATTTGGAATTAAAACTTATGTTTTATAATATACTAATAATAACTTATTTACTTATATTATTAAATTTATTCTAAGTTGACTAATGAAAATATTTATTATTTGTTGCCTCTTGTTTATACATGTGAATATGTGTATATATATCATGCATATGTTTATAAAAAATCCTTATTTCTCTTACTATGTTGCCATACAAAGCGGGTTTCGGGTATCCATTCGGGTTTCGGGTATCCATGGGTTCGGTTTTGGGGACGGATTATCACCCGAATCGTGTTCGGTGCGGTTTCGGGTTTCGGGTTCGGGTGCACAGAGACTCCACCCGATCCGAATCCGCCCCGTTGCCATCCTTACTTCTGTAACTGCCTCTGCCTTTACATTACAGCCTTTGCTGCATGCATTCAATTTGTGAGTTTGAACTGAAACAAACAGGCTTTCATTTGGCTCCAACTCCAAGTGAAACGTGGTGTTCTGATCTGCAGCAAATGGGTCATGGCTAGTTGGTTAGTGTCAGCGTTTCGGACCGGGGGTCCTCAACCAGCCAGTAAATGTGAACTGCATGCCCCTAATTCCGGATGGTAATGCAAAGAGACACAAGGTTTATACTGGTTCAGGCAATCGGTGCCCTACGTCCAGTCTAGGAGATCGATCTTATATTCTCTGCACCGAAGTGCTTGTAGTAGTGGGTTACAAGCTGGGTGAGAGAGGGAGCTAGTCCCAGGTCTCGGCGTGGAATGGTGCGGGCTGCTGAGTTGTTCTCTCGAGGCAGCGTGGGTTTTTGCGTGAATTGAGTGAGTGCGTTATTGCGCGGGGAGGGTGTGTCTGATCGGAGTCGGCCCCTCAAATGGCCTGGCTGCCCCTTTTATAGCTATAAGGAGGGAGCGGGAATATATGAGAGAGCTACACGTGGAGCCTTAGAAGGAAGATCTAGTACTCTATCCCTGTAGCAGCACAGTGTTGGAAATGGCAATTGGTGCTTGATCACTGGTGCGTCACGCAGGTCATGCCCGAGGCTGTTGAAGTCGTAGGAGTCCTTGTTGACGTCTAGTCAGCATGGCCTCCACTGTAGGTGACATGCCATGCTCTGTGGATTTTTTGACTTGGTGGGGTGCCGAGGCCTGGCAGGTTGTAGCTAACCGCGCCGAGGCCTGATTTGCCGAGGCCTTGGAGGTGATCTGTGTATGAGGCAGGGGCCTCGGCGGTCAGCGTCGTACCCGGTTTAGGTGGAAAAGTGCGGGACGTGTGTTCGCAGGGCATGGCAACCCCTGCACCGTCAGTAAGGGATGGTAAAAAGGAGATTTGACCGTTGTCCCATCGCTCCTGTTGCTGTACCCTGCTAGTCGTGGCTGACGTAGCGGATGCATTCAGGCGCATTAAATGGATGGGACAACCTGCCAGAGGGATTGCCTCGGCGAGAGGGCCTCGGCGAGAATCGGCCTCGGCGAGAGGGCCTCGGCAAGAGGGCCTCGACGAGAGGGCCTCGGCAGGGCGAATCAGAGAATCAGCCTCGGCGAGAGGGCCTCGGCGGGGCGAATCGGAGAATCGGCCGAGGCCCCGTGGTTGTCCTTCGGCTTTGATATTTGTAAGGTCTAAGTAATCTTTTCGGTTCATACTTAGGGTACCTCTTTTTATGGTATCCGACAGTTAGACTATCTCCAACGGAGCATGCAAACCGAGATCTAAACACAAAATAGGTCCGGCACAGTGTTTTTGGCTACCGAATCAACCCTCCAACAGAAGACCCAAACAACTCACCCATTTTGCATACGGGGTTCACCGAAACGCAAATCTGCGTCGTCGAGAGAGAACGACGCAAATCTTTGGCGACGCGCAAGGAAGGGGGGAGAGGCGCCAAGTCACCGGAGGTGGGGCGTGGGCGAATCGGTAGTGTGGTCGAGGGGCGAATCAGGCGGATCGCGGCCTTGATTCGGATAAGACGGAGGCAGGGTCGAGCTTGGCGGAAGCCCCGATGGCGGCGGCAAGGGAGCTTCTTGAAGAGGGAGCCATGTGGCGGCCGAGCCGCTGGGGACGCCGAGGAGAGGTGGTAGAGGCGGCGAAAGTCTGGGGAGGAGATGAGGCCGAGAGTGGGCGCGCCATGGAGCGCGACACGGAGGAGCTCCGGGGGCGAGGCGGAGCAGATCTCGTGGAGAGCTCCGACCGGGAGCAGACAACAATGGCCCAGGCTGTGGCGGCCGAGCTCATGGGCGATGGGAGGGGGTGCTCCGCCACGCGAGGGGGTCGGCCATGGAGGCGGGAGCCCCTGCCTGCACCGTCCCCGCTCGGCCCCCGCGGCACCTCCTCCTCGCTCATGACCGCCGATTGAGATTGAGGAGAGAGGGGGTCGGCCATGGGAGGCTGTTGGAGAACGCGAGGTTTGGGTTCGGGACCTTTTCACTGTGCATAACTCAAAATATTGAATGGTCTTCGATTTGGATACGTTCCGTTGGAGATAGGCCATGTTTGGTTCCGAGCTCCTAAAACTTTAGTTCCTAAAAGTTTTAGGTAGCCTTCTAAAACCTTCTAAAAGAGTGTTTGGTTGCACCTCCTAAAACTGACTAAAAGCAATAAATGTTGTTGAACAAAGACACTTTTACCCTTCTTTAGGAGAGAGAGAGAGGGGGGAGGGGCAATAAATAAAGGGTAGTGGAGGTCCAGGAAGAACTTTAGGAGGTTTTAGGAGGGGGTGGAGCTCCTAAAGAAAAACCAGCCTCCTAAAACTTTTAGGAGGTTTTAGGAGGGGGTGTTTGGTTGTTTAGATAAATTCTATCTAGATTTTAGCTCCTAAAGCTTTTAGAAGGGGTAACCAAACAGGGCCGTAGTCTTACAGGCTTTAGCAGCTTTCACAGGCTGCATAGTAGCTTGGAACCTATCTGTGGGCTGGATGTTGCTTGGGCAGTTGAGCACGTGCAGGTGCAGAGCCACCAGTGGGCAGTGGTCCAGGCCAGCAGCCAGAGGATTGAGGATAGGAGAAGGGAGGGACCAGTGGGCAGTGCCGGTTGGGCTGATGCTGATCGGGTGGTGCGCTGCGCTGGGGCAGGCCGTGTCCCTGCCCGTGCCTTCTTGCGGCGCCGTTCTCTACTATTGCATTTTTCATAGCAGGAGTGTAGGACACACCTCGCAGTCCTACTGTCTCGTACTGCTGCCCACGACACACCATGTTTTCTCCTCAATGGTGGTCCTGTGTTTTCCCCAACTGTTCACTAGAGGACAAATAGACAATGTGGTGTTAGGGTTGCGGCAGGAAACACACCCCACCATAGGTATGTTTCACACCGAGACAACCATGCAAGATTCCTGCCCGTATGCACTAGCTACGTACAGCAGATTTCTGAGAGTTTATCTCATTCCTGCCTGTGTAGTGTTGATCGTGTTTGTGACTTGTGATCGGTCTCTATTATTAGCATTTGAAAGTTGAAACAGATAATGAACTGTCATGTCGGCAACCAGACAAATTTTCTTCTCCGACCTTAAACGGAAACTCTGCATCCTATTCGCTCGATCATATCAGTCATGTTTATCAGTCATGATACAATATTTTCTCTCATAACAAAACAACATCAGTCGATTTATAAGCCACAGAAACGATGATCGCGAACAGGGTAGCGAGTAGTAATAGTACTTGGCCACTTGGAAGGAAATTGCATGCATGGTCAGGGCTAATTAAACCGACGACTGATAGAGTTGGGCAGGCATGCATGCCGTACACTGTAGAATCTTAACGTACAACACGAGGAAAGCTGATTTATGAGCATGCATTTGGCCTTTCCATTGCACAAAAGTTGTGTTTACATCAAAATTCGAAAAGAAAGAACACGGAAACTCGAAGCTTTCAAGATTGTGTCGTCAAGAAATCGATTGCATAAGAGTCGATATCAGCTGATTCGGATGCGGCACTGGAATCGGCCCTCTTTAGACGACGTCAGTAGATAACGACAATAAGCTACGGTTGGCGTCGGGAAAGACATGTCGAACTCTACGAAAAAAGAAAAATTAAGGTCCAAGTTATCTTAAATTAGAAATATTTTCTCTTATACCAAAGATTGTAATGAGTCGTACTTGAATAGGATTCATGCTTAGGCTCCGGATATAAATATTGGACCCCGGTTATTGTAAAAAGGACATCCAATAAATCAATATCAATTACTTTTTTGGCTTTACGCCAACCCTTAGGAGTAGGAGTAGTGTAGATCTCAGCGAAGTTCTTCAACAAGCAGGGCTGCATCGATCCGGCCAACTCCCGGCTTGTCTGTAAGTACCGTCATGGTTTATACTTTTGTTTGTAAGGCTGTATCGATTAAGTTCGACCTCCACTGCGAACTCTAATATAAGCTAGTTATCGACTCCTATCTAGTTCAAGTACGGCTGCATCGGTTAAGTTCGACCTTCACTGCTCGAATTAGATTAAGGTCAAGTTATCGGCTCTACCTAAGGGTGGCGTCCTTTTGGTAGATTCATTAAGTTACCGATCTTGCTGATGTTCTTATTGTCATTAGTTTCAGCAATATCAACCTGCCCGATCGAGATCGATCTAGATCGGCATCATATCCTTTTTAGTCCATCGTTTATTTTGCTACATTGCGACGATTCTTACTTTAAACAACGAATTATGTTTCACCGGCTGTTCTACTTCGATCTTGATCGTGCATAGTACGCGGTTAAGTCATGTCTGATCTTAAGAAGGTTTACTAGCTAGTTGACTCTGGTTTATAGCTCGCTATTATGGATGTATCGATCCGGTCGACCCCCACTGTTAGTACTTTAGATCGGAGGATACTAGCTGATAGATTTGCTTTCGACCAAGCATGACCCTGACTGTTTGCTATGCCCGCATCGGCTAAATAGCCGATCGCCTGCGCTTTAACGTCTACAGTGTGTCTCCATGATTCTGCTAAACGTGAATAGATTTGTTTACTTTAAGGAGTTGATTTGTTATCTTTATCATGACTGTCATCGATCCGGTCGACCCCCACTGTTAAAGATAATAGGTTAGGTCTGATGAGTTCATAGATATGTCCATGTTAAATAGTCGATTGTTCACATGCTGTAGTCCCTTTTCTACATGAATCGACTATTTTAGTCAATTTCGCTTGTTCTTTCACGCATATAGCATGTCTTTCAGAAAACCTACCAATGTATAGATGGTTTTAAGAATTCTTCGGTTTTAGTTTGTTATTATCATCATAGCTGTCATCGATCCGGTCGAAGCTCACTGTTGATAGTAATGGATTAGACTTAGAGCGTTTGTAGATCCATTTGTACTAGACAGTTAATTTACTTGCATGCTATATCCTTTCTCGTTAGATTCATTGGCTCAATGTTTTACACTGATAATATCTACTTAGCTAATGATTTTACTTATATCTGCGTGCATTGTACTTATCATCATAAAATTAATTGCAATCCACGAGCTTTAGAGTCCTTAATAGCCGATTTTTTTCGCGTATCGGTTGTTTAGTCGATTTTTTCGTCTGGCTGCTTCCGAAGCGGCACACTTGGAACTGTCTGGGTAAAAACCGACATATTCCACCTTAAATTACTGATAAATTTTCTCTCCTTATCAATCGCAGGTCAAATTGACTGGCACGTCTTATGAAATTCGCAGGATCAACTAGCCCTGCGTTGAAGCCAAATGGATCTCCAGCCTTACTCTATCAAGTAGATCCTTCTAACTTGCTGTGTATCAAATGTATCGACACGTTTTTACGTCGACGAGTTGTCCCAAGTACTGGTCGCTTCGCAGAGAAAAAGGACCAAAGATGAAAGGTTTCGACGCCGCGTACTTGAATTGGCAGATTGCACAATGGACATGGAGTGAAAAGTCCTATCGTCGCAGCTATCTACAGTACCGCCGATGCTCTATTGTGAATTGAACACCGTCGGCCGCGCGCGACAGGACTGCTGGTTTGGCAGCTAGCAGCCTAGCATGCATTCACGTACAAACCCCATGCACATGCAGGACGTAGTACTCCGGCTGTCCAAGTGGCGTGGCGGGGGCACATGCTGGCGCGGTGCCGGCGCTTTACCGTGCCAGGCCGGAGGAGAGGCGCCGCCCGGGGGTTTCCAGCTGTGCACAGCCAAGCAGCCATCAGCTAGGCAATGCAAGTACCGCGAGCAGCAGCAGATGCCAGTCGGTCAGCGTGCCAGCGCAGTCGTCGTCGTCGTCGTTCCCGTCGCCGATCGGTCATGCGCCGCCCAAGACCAACATGTGAGGAGCGCGCAGTGCGTTGCGTGGAGGGAGGAGCGCCGCGCATCCCGTACGCGCGTGTTTTGCTGAATTTTCCGTGTACGTATACTGTATCTAAGGTAGTAGCCCCGGGACCACGGGCTAGCTGGTAGGGCGCGTGGATCGCCGCGCGTGGTGTTGGCTCCCGCCACCGCGAAGGAGGGGCACCGGCTGACCACCGGCCCATGTCGAGATGCCCGCGTTTGGTGGGCGCTGTGCCGACTCGCACCGGGCTCGGCACGTACAAGTACGACGACGCTTTTTTTTTCTCCCCGCTGGCCTCGATGGAGTCGACAGTGTTGGAAGCACGAGTTCAACTGTGTAAGGGCGTGGGATTCGCATTCACTGAAGCTCGTTGTCGTTGGATGTGGGCAGCTTGCATTGCCATGAATCCATGATAGGTGTGTATACACACAGTAAGAAGAAATTGATTGTGATACCGGGAGTAGTTATAGATCGATACTATGGCACTCCCTCCATTCCAAATTATATAGAGAATTATTTGCTTGGCCTTAACAAAAATGCCTCTTAGTTTCTTGGCCCACTTTTGGTCGAACTTATTTATTTAGCCCATAATCGAGTTTTGTTTGGTTTTTTTTGGCCCTTCCGTCCATTCCGTCCATCTCTGCCGTGAGCAAGAACATGAAACGCCCGAGAAAACACAAAAATAGCCTTACCCCTTGGAGGGGCGGTGAGTCTCTCTCTCTCTCTCCCGTACCTGTTCGAGCAAGCCGCGGTCGTAGTTTCTGGCTTTCGCGTATTCGGGCATCGGGCTCCCAAACCCTAGCCACCGGCGATGGAAAAGGCCGACTCCGACGAGGTCTCCCCGGCGGATCCACCTGCGCCGACGCCGGATCCACCACCTTCGCGGCAGAGCATGGCGACCCGGCTGGTATCGGGGTTGGCAGCGGGCCGCACAAGGCAAGCCGCCACGAGGCTGGCCGCCGACCGGTTAGGCCTGGCCGTCGGCCGGCATGTGGGCAAAACAACGCCGCCTAGGGCGCCGGGGCGGCCGAAGCAAGGCACCGCGAGCACCATGATTGAGAGGAATGACCGAGGCGCCGAAAGCAGAGCCTTGCCGCCGGCCGCATTTTGCAGACTTCCGGGGCAACTGCTGGCCAGGATTCGGAGGGGAATGACTCGCTCGGAGGGTGAGTATGCCATCATCATTTTCATTTTCATCACCTACACCTACAAATTTGCATGGCTGTGAATATGGCGTATTCCTTGTGTAGGTTTGATTCTAGTTTCAAGTTGGAAATCAAATTGTTGGACTACAGTAAGACTCGTAGAAAGGATGTTAATTGTTTTAGCTTTGAGATGGTTGTGGATTCAGATAGAACAAATTTCAATGATTTTGTAGAATCAGTGGTACAGAAATATCCTCCAGGCTATATGGAAGTAGCTCATGTTCAGTACTATGATGAATTTCTAAAAACCTTCCCTAAAATAAAATCCGACCAAGATTTGATGTCTATGTTTAGTAAGCAATGCAAGAGCAAGGTTATCATCATGTTCATTGTATATCGAGGCCCTTCTGATCCATATGAGCCAATCACAAAGTGGGATTTTAATGATAGCCAACCCATAAACAACATAGAGCCTGATGAGGATGATTATCTTAGGAACCCTGCACCACAGAATGAACATGTAGGTGTAGATGAAGAGGCAATGTACTTGAAGATTGTACCACAGAATGCACTTTAGGTTGTGAATTATCCAATTGAAGCTCAGAAGAGTGGTGATGAGTCCGAGGATAATAGTGAGGATGAGGAAGAGGAGGAAGATGATGAGGATGATGATGAAGAAGTACAGGAGGAAGATGAGGTGCCACGTAATGATGGAAATAATGCTCCAAATGTAGAGTATGACGCAGATGATCCTCCAATGGTAGTAGGCTCTATTTATTCTAGCATGGCTATTTTTAGATTGGCTATTTCTCAGCATGTAATTAAAAATCAGTTTGAGTTCAATATTGCTAAAAGTAAACCTCAAAGGTTCAGAGCATATTGTTCAAGAAGAGACAAGGACAAGTGTCAATGGTGGTTGTATGCAGCTACCACTAAGGGCAGTACCTCTTGTAACACCTCTGGTGTTTTGACCTAGCACTAAAATTTGACATGTCATCATATGCATTGCAAAGCATTCATATAGTATAAAGTTTTGAATGCATTCACTAAAGAAGGTTTATTTCATAATGTTGTTATTTCATGTGATGTGATTCAAAACCCTAAATAAAGATCATGACCACAAGGGTCAAAATTCATGTGATCACGTGAGGTCATGTGTCATTTGACTCAAATAACCCTAATGGGCCATGTTACTGGTCAAAAATCAAAATTTAAGTAAAAGGAAGACAAATCAAATTTGAATTCAAATTCAAATTATAAAAGTCATTTTTGCCCCTTTTGACTAATTCAAAATCCATGTGGAATTTGGGTTTGAGGCAAAAAGCAAAGTTGGAGATTATTTTATAAGGATCAACTTTGGTATTCAAAGTTTTCAAAGTTTACATATAAAATTTGGAGTAATTTTGAAATGATTCAAATACTCAAATGCACCCCAAATTCAAATTTCAAAATGGAGGCAGAATTTGAAAATGTTCCTTGAAGCAAAGTTGTAGAGTTTGAAAAATTGAACAACTTTCATTTTTGGAGATTTTCAACTTCTTTAGAAAATTTGAGAGTAATTTGAAAAATAAACTCAAAGTGGTAGTTCAGTAAATAACTCAAAAAAATTGAAGATTGACCACGCCATACACTTCAAGTCGGTATCGTAAGTTGCCGCCGCAAAGCGTTTTGCGCCGCTTTCTCGTAGCGTTGACATGCAGCCATGTCGGTGGTATGGCGAGCTCGGCGTCTTGTTGTCGACGCCGGGCAACCCTTCCCGGCTATAAATAGCAATAGTCATTGCCGTCGTCCTGCTTTTCCTTCTTCGCTGCTCGCCATCACAGCGTAGCTTCGCCGTCGCCGTAGCCATCGTCGAGCCACGTCGGTCGTGCCCAGCTCTGGCCACGACAGCTCCCGCCCGCCCGCCGCTCATTTCCGACCTGCTCGTCTCGTTTCTCTAGCGGTCGGACGACACCACGCAACATCGTCTTCTTGAGCCGGCCGAGGCTCATGCACCCACCTCACCGCGTGGCTGGGTGATTCGGATGTCTCGCCTACACCAAGTACACCATCGTGATCACGGTGAGCTCTCGAGCGTGATGCTCGCTCTTCTTTTGACTCTACTGCACCGTAGCCGTAGCTACGTCGACCGCCGTCGAGTCCGAGCCACCATGCCCGGCGTGGAGGTGTCTCCGGTGCACCTTTTTCCTTTCTGATAGCTGAGATCGGTTCGGGGGAAAGAGTAGGTCATGAAGGTGCGGTCTGTTTCGCCAGAGCTTCACCGCCGACGCGTTTTGCCGATCGGAGCAGACAGCGCCGCCGTGCGTCCTCTTTAAATAGAGAGAGGAAGAAGAACAGTGCAATTTTGTAATTTCTGAAATTTTGAATAGTGCTGAATCTTTGGAAATTTGTAGGAAAATAATCATAGCTCCAAAAATTCTGAAATTTTGTGTGTAGCTTCTGTACATGCTCTAGTATGGTTTAAAAATATGAAACTTGAAATTTGAATAAATTTTCAATGTTCAAATATTCAGTCCATTAATTAATAAATGCAATTTCCATGATTTTTGTAGGCCACTGTATAGCTCCAAAAATTATGAAATTTATTTTGATACACTAATTTGTTATGAGGAACCTTACATAAAATTTTGAGGTCATTTGGAACAAGTTTATTTTTGGGCTTATTTCAAATTAATTAAAAATTGAATAAAAGCAACCCTAATTGTTAGGGTTAGGATTTAATTTTTGTTTGGGTCAGGTTGTATGACCAGTAGGGTTTCAAGATCCATTTGGTCAAGTCCCATGTATGGTTCTTAATGGTAGGATTGCAAGTTGGTTTTGTTGGCTTACAACTGTACTATGAAATAAAATCATTTGCGGGGTGTTGTTACATTTCATGTACCGTGAAAGCATCATATTTACATTATCATCATGTTGAAGCATATGTTATTATTTCGTGTAGAACCCGAGAGTGAAACGATTCTAGTTGAGCAAGTTCTGGAAGGATCCCCGGTTGTCACGGGATTTGATAATTGTGGTACTGATCTGGAACCTGAGATCGTCAACGAAGGCAAGCCCCGGTTTATGCATTAAACCATTACCTTGTTTACATTGAAAAGTTTATCACTTATGTTACTTATTGCATTAAGTTGATTGACTTCAAATGTTACCTACTTGATGCATTGCCTACCTTGTTGATTGTTTACCATCCTTAAGATGATTTCATTTACAAAGGTGTAGAATTGCTTAGTATGCTTTATGGTAGGTTTTCAAAGTAAAAGTTTCGATACAATCAAAGATGGCATACTGGCCAAAGAAAGAAAGAAAGAAGATAGAATGAACTAGAGACTAGTTGGGTGGCTTATCTTGAATGTTGGGTAATGTTGCCGACTATGTCGCTTAAAGGCCACTCATTGTGGATCTTCTGAACGAGACACTTTGTGGTACTGGTCACATACTCCGGTAAGCCTACTTCGGCTAATCCGATACTAAGACGAATGCCCACGCACTGGGAGTGGTGAGATGGCGGGAGTAGCGTGTACCCTCGTGGCTTGAATGTGGCTGGATTTGAGGTGTGCTGTGCTCTCGGGTGGCGTGGAGACGGTTTAGTACGGGAGGATCCGGTAGCGAGGTTGATATATGCAAGATTAAGTTCTACATATGTCGTGTGATAAGGAATCCCCAGCTGGGACTTGAATCAATTCGAATTGCCGGTGCTCCGCGGATATGGAGACTCGATTCATTACAGAAGCAATGTAGAACTGGTGAATTACTAAAACTTGAGAAAAGGAATGGAACGAGAAGGATTGAAACATGGGATATAAACACTTAGTTTGAGATATTAAACTAAAGTACTTAGGGGTAAAACTTGAAACTAGGATCAAGAATAGTAAGCTTTTGGCAAAGAACTTTTGAATCTTTCTACATCCTTATCTTGACCCAACACCTGCATCCCTAAGACCTTCACCCTTTTTCGTCGGGTCAGTCTTGTTGAGTACCTTTTGTACTCAGGGTTTGTTAACCCTTGTTGCAGGTGAGTCGCATGCGCAGGCTTGTTTTGGTCCCTGTTGCATGTCAGTGTATGAAGTCGATGACGATGAGGAATGATGAATGGCCTTTGGACAAGGCACTAGTTTGTGTGAAATAAATAATGTTAATGTAATATTATCTCGCTACTATGGTTGTATGACACTTATGGTTATGTAAGTTTGAAACAACTGGTTTGTAATATTAAACTTAAGTCTTCCGCTTTATTACCTCTGGTATGTATATTGAAAAATATTGTAATCTGCAATGACTGTGATTGGGATCCTGTTTGAAACATGGATGATTCGGGTTTCCCGAGGACACTCGACAGACCTGTTAAGTTGTTGGGAACTTGTGTACGCTATCTGAGGTCTGTTGAAACATCGATAGGTGCACGTGGGCCCGATTTCTTAGGAGGTTCTGCCACACCTCTCTCACGGTAATTTCAATTTTTGAACCTTATCTTTTTCCTGTATCCCTTTGTGTTGTTTTTTGGTTACTAATTGCTTTTATATTCTATTTTTGTAGGTTAGAAAAAAAAACCTTTTGCTCACACTTGTTCTAGTTCTAGAAGGAAGAAGAATGTGAAGAATGCAACCAAGCATTGGATTTGTGAAAAGGTGAAGGACTTTCTCATTACAGATGCAACTTTGGGTGCAACGGAATTGCAGCATAAGCTAAAAGAACGTCGAATTGTAGCAGAAGCTAAAAGAACATCATAAGGTACAAATTCCATATCACAGAGTTTATGATGATAATGAGCTAGCATTGAAACACCTTTATGGAGATTGGGATAGTTGTTTCGACAACCTTTATAGGTTCAAAGCACAAATTGAAAGTTGTTGCCCTGGTAGCTTAGTCACTATTGACCATCACACTATTAATGACAATATTAGATTTAGAAGATTCTTCTTTGCATTGAAGCCTTGCATAGATGCAGGACAGGCTGTGATGGCAGGGGTGGCTCAAGTATTTCCAAGGGCTGAACATAGGGAATGTATATTCCATTTGGTGATCAACTTTAAAAAGAGGTTCCATGCAAAGGTTTTTATGACCACCTGTGGGCAGCTGCTTGCTCATGAAATCTATATTTATTTAAAAAAATGGGTTGCCATGGAGAGAGAAAAGCCTACTGCAACTAACTATATAAGGAATTGCCATAAAAATTATGAACAAGAAGCCAATTCTCTACTAGAAGCAAGGTAGACTACGTGACCAACAACCTTGCAGAATGCTTCAACAATTGGATTAAGCAACATAAGTCCATGAACTTGGATGATTTGATGGATAAGATTAGGCAAATGCTCATGAGCAAGTGGAACCAAAGAAGGAAAATATCAAAGATATTTCATGGTTTGATTCTACCCCACTTAATAAAGGATTTGAATGAGAAGAGTAGAGAATTAAACTTGGAAGTGAAAAAATGTTCAAAAGAGGTTGCTGAAGTGACCGCAATGGGAGGTAGTGGATTTCGGTTTGTGGTCAACCTACAAGAGAGGACTTGCACATGTAGGAAATGGCAGGTTTCGGGCATACCTTGCAAGCATGCATTATCATTCATCACCTCGCTTAGTGATGAACCAATTGACAAATATGTTGACTTGTATTACTCAGTTGAGAAATTTAGAGTTGCATATAGTCAGCTTATTCCTGCTATGCCGACAAGTCACAATGGCCAAAATCCGCCTATGGATTTTTCATGCATACACCCTTATTAACAACAGTAGCGGGTAGGCCTAAAACTGAAAGGCATAAAGGCAATGGTGACAAGAAAAAAAGGAAAGGGCAACACAAGTGCCCTATTTGTGAGGGCTATGGACATCATTGGCATAACTACAAGAAGGGCAAACCAGAAGACATTGAAGCTATGAAAGCGATCAGGTAATAATGTGTTTACTTTTACTATCTATTATGTTTTTTCTTCCTAACAAAACATAGTGATGACATGTATTGTTCTTGTAGGGGACCACCAAAGAAGAGGGCCAAATTTGCTCAAAATTCTATTGTTCCTTTGGAGGAGGATGCACTGGCTACATTCATGTCTTTTCCACCAAGGTTTGCAAATTATTACTTCCTCTAGTTGTTATTTCAAACTTGTCATCAATACTAAATATTGACTTTGCCCCACTAGTTAAAACTTGGAAACAACAAGTATTAAAAAAAGAAAAAGCGATGATCGAACTCCTGAAGCATCTAGAAGGTAATTGACACTAGTGCTGAAATTTTGTGTTAGTATTAACGGTAGTTTGGTAATGAAACTAAATAGATGCTCTCTATCATAACAGCCAAAGCTTGGAGATTTCAAGTAAAACTAAGGGAAAACTAAATAAATCTAGCTCTGGACTATCAAAAAGGTATTTTTCTACTTATGATTTTTTTTTTCCATTTGACTATTGTATATTAAACTATCATCATTTGCTGCTGAAAATAAATGTTTGTAGGTCAAGAAGTGGCTCAAATTAGCCGGAAGCACTTTCCATCGAGTATCCCTCACACATAGAACCACCTGTCAAGGCCAAGGGTAACAAGAATGTGAAACCCACAAAGAAGAAGCAAGGGATAGGTAGTAAGAATGTTACAACTACAAATGTGCCACTTGACAGCCCCTCCATGAGTACTAGAAGCAAAAAAATTCAACTACCTAGCCCTGCAATGAGCACAAGAAGTAAAAGAAAGCTTAGTCTTTGATTTTAGATATGCTTGTTCTCATATTTGATGCCATGTGAGCTTGAACATGTTATGTATGAAGGCTTATTTGTGAACTTCGCTTATTTGTGAACTTGAACATCTTCTATATGATGTTGTCATGTGAACTTGCTCTTGTATGATGCTCTCATGTGAACTTGAACGTCTCATGTATTTGTCAACTTATTATTGCGTATGTGTGCACTTGAATTATAATTGTGGATTTTATATGCATCTTAAATAGTCCGTGTGGGTCATGTGCAAATATATATAAAAAATAGTGATTTCATGCTCCAAAAAATTATTGTAGATCATTTTGTGAAATTATAGATACTAAGCAATCTGAAAAAAACGCACAGTGCATTTGTAGGCTGCTGATCTTTTTCATTCGGCGTCAAGGGCAAAATAGTCTTTTCACGTACAACTTAACCCCGTTACCTCATCAAACTGACAGAAGGGCTAAGAAACCAAACCAAACTCGAATCTAGGCCAAATAAGCAAGTTCGGCCAAAAAAGGGCCAAGGAACTAAGAGGCGCTTTTGTTAGGGCCAAGGAAATAATTCTCTACAAATGATAAGTCATTCCAAGAATTTTGGAGAGTCAAAGCGTCTCAAGTTTGACCAAAATTATATAAAGAAAATTAAAAAGATTTATAACATGAAATAGATATACTATGAAAATATAAGTAATGAAGAATCTAAGGATACTTAGTTGTTATCATAATATTATTATTTTATCATATAAATTTGGTCAAACTTGAGATCCTTTGATTCTCCAAGATTCTTGGAATGACTTATAATTTGGGATGGAGGTAGTACACTGGATTACCATGGACGTAGAACAGCTCTATCACCGATTTAACATTGTCATAGGGACCTAGGGTAACTTATTACTATTAGTTCGATCCAACTTCATTTTACTTTCGCAAATTTAGTCACAAAAGGATCGGGTGTACATGTAGCTCTTTGGTTCAAGCCCTGGCGTTTTGATTGGCGAAACAAATCTAGGTTAGACGATAGCTAGGATCAATCGGGAATGTTGACGACATAATCTAGTTTAGGGCGCCGTTCTAAGACAGTCTCTTTAATGTTAAATTTTAACAATAGCTCATAGTATGATTAGACTTACATGACAACCTCAAATGATCTTGAAATATGTGTACAAGACTAGCTCTTGGTCAAGAGATCGTTTTCTCTCTCTTATATTAAAATATAAAATAAAATGCTTAGAGCTATAGCTCATAAGTCACTGTTGGAACTACGTACCCTTAGAGACACAGCTATTAGAAATTAGAAGGGGTGTGCTGGTTGCCTTCGTGGGTGCATTATTTTGTGCTAGGGGTATAGAAATGAGGAAAAAATATAGTTATAAACATTGTTTTTGCATTTTGAACATGTGAGAGTTTTTTCTTTCATTATGACGCATGGATATGTTTGCTAGTATATTGTATGTATAGAAACAAACATATCTTTTGCATCAATATAGGTGCATCAATTTAGATCCCGTTTGGTAGAGCTTCGGCGGCTTCGGCTCTGGCTCCATTTTGCGAGGAGTCGTTTTTCTTTCTCCTCTCAAAATAAACCATGAGCCCATAAAATCACTATTTTTAGGTTTACCTGGTCTATCTCCTTCATACCTAGTAGCAAGAAACTGAAGCTGTGTCAAAAAAAAGACCTCAGCTGCCTCATCACGTCCTCCAGTCCAATACGAGCCACCCTATCCTACGCTACCAAGCCCAACGCTCTTGAAGGATGTAGCAGTTATTACTGGGCTTCGTGTATGGCTCTTGTTACTGGCCCATTGAACTGTACTACTTGTGAGCGATTGTGCACACAACTTTTGGCCCAATAAGAACCTGGGCCTCCTCCTTTCAGCATTTCATAGCGGTCGACACTTCCAAGTTTCAACAGCCTACAAACTGTTCGAACGACCAAATCCGTGGCAGGCTGATGACAGCCTCCAGCTTTAATTGTGGGCCTCCCCGGCCCTGCCGTTTGTTCTCCCGTTTCCACCCCCTCACTCCCTCTCTTTCGTGGTTCTCTTCTCCCGTGCCCCTCGCGTGCGCTCTCTGTCTCTAGCGGCGACGACTGGACGACCGCTGCCGCGTTAAGCCAGGTGCGCAGGTCTGTCTCTCGGGCCCTTCGCCGGCGACGAGCACCCAACAGGTACACCCACCGCGTCTCTTCCGCTCCTGCTGTGAGAAACGGAGCACCCAGACCCTAGCTTATAAGATACTTGTGTTCGGATCGGATCGGATCTGATCCAATTACGAACTTCGATTTTTGTTTTGGCAAAAATTATCCGGTGTACATTTGTACACCCTGGGTCTCTCCGAGATCTGTGAGCGTGAGGTTTAGAAGCGTATCATGTGGTTCCGGCTTTTGTTTGGAAGGATTCGACATTGTTTTATGTGATCGAGCTAGTAGGCGCAACGTCCAGATCCATATACGAATCTAGGGTCCATGTACGGTTACTTGGTCGGTGTGTTCTGTAGAATTTTGATTCGCGCCTGTTTTTTGTATAGTATATGAGTTGTGAAGCCACGTTATATGTGGTGGGTTTGATGTTTGAATCGTGGGTAGTTTCCTTTTGTCATTTCCGTGGGTCGATAGGAACGGTCATTCAGATTTGTAGTTAGAGTTTAGTTTAATGGTTGGTTTGGGACAAGATTATAACATTTTTTTTTCCTTATCATGCAAATTGCCTGGCCTTCTAGATGTGTTGGCAACAATAGGTACCGCAAATTCACTTCTTCGTTTTGTGCAGTTAGTACTTAAGTACAGCTCTCTAAATCACTTTTCTTGACTGAATTTCATCTATCAAGTCACTACAAGGAAATGAGCGGGTTAAATGGCAAATTAATTCAAGAATGTATTTTTCTCAGCACATTTTTCCTATTATGCCCTTGATGGTTATATTAGCTCTAGTTTTCATTTTCTTGGGCTGCTCTTCCTTTGTCTGCATGTACATGTATTTTGGTTGGCTTGCTTATGTTTTACCTCTAATGAACGGATGCATCTTTTTCATCAGAATTGTGGCCACACAATAGAGTAGGATGGGTTTCATTATGTTACTTGATTTGGTGCATACTGTACATAATGCTGATCAATATCTCTTCTTTAATATAGAGAGATGGCTGGCGGTTTTCGAGTACTCCATCTTGTGAGGCCATTTCTGGCTTTCTTGCCAGAAGTACAGAGTGCTGATAGGAAAATACCATTCAGAGAGAAAGTGATATACACGGTCATTTCTCTCTTCATTTTCCTGGTCTGCAGCCAGCTCCCGCTCTATGGCATTCATTCAACTACTGGCGCTGACCCTTTCTACTGGATGCGTGTTATTCTTGCATCAAACCGTGGTACTGTTATGGAACTGGGTATCACTCCAATTGTAACATCTGGAATGGTGATGCAACTTCTAGTGGGATCAAAGATTATTGAAGTTGACAACAGTGTGAGGGAGGATCGTGCTCTGCTGTAAGTATTGTTGAATAATATAGACATCAAATTTACTTCTATATGTACTGGTGGATACTTTCCTTATATGGACATGCTACATTCTATGTGTTGCATATCCATCCTTCTATCAATTGAATGCCATTGAGAACTGCAAAGCTTTATGGTTCTTGTTCTTGTGTCTAGTGATTTTCTCGTGATGCATAGTGTACTTTTTATTCAGAAATGGTGCGCAGAAGTTGCTTGGTATCCTGATTGCTATTGGAGAAGCTGTGGCATATGTTCTCTCTGGAATGTATGGCAGTGTGAGCCAACTTGGAACTGGGAATGCTATTCTTATTATACTTCAGCTTTTCTTTGCTGGTATCATTGTCATCTGTCTAGATGAACTCCTACAGAAAGGCTATGGTTTGGGATCTGGTATCTCTCTGTTCATTGCTACTAATATCTGGTAAGCATATTAAATTCCGCCCCTCATTGATTTGCTATTCTGTACATGGTAGCTTATGGTAAACTCCACTTCCCATGTAGTGAGAATATCATCTGGAAGGCATTTAGCCCAACAACCATCAACAGTGGGCGTGGTGCTGAATTTGAAGGGGCAGTCATTGCATTGTTCCATCTGTTGATTACTCGAACTGATAAAGTCCGTGCTCTACGCGAGGCTTTCTACCGTCAGAATCTTCCAAATGTCACCAATTTACTTGCTACTGTCTTGGTCTTCCTCATAGTTATCTACTTCCAAGGCTTCCGCGTTGTGCTTCCAGTGAGGTCAAAGAATGCTCGTGGTCAACAAGGCTCATACCCAATCAAGCTGTTCTACACTTCCAACATGCCTATCATTCTGCACTCTGCACTGATTACCAACCTCTATTTCATATCCCAGGTATGTACTTAAATTCCGGTGCTGCATTACATTTGATCTTTGCATGAATGTGCAAGGATTGAAATGTTTCTATGGCCGCTTCCAGTGCTTCATTACAATTGATCTTTACATGAATGTGCAAGGACTAAAATGTTTGTGGCAGCTTCTCTACAGGAAATACAGTGGAAATTTCCTTGTTAACCTTCTTGGGAAATGGAAGGAATCTGAGTACTCTGGCCATTCTGTTCCTGTTGGTGGTCTTGCTTACTATGTGACTGCACCATCAAGGTGAATAATTAATTTCTTTTATTTTACTGCCTTCTCTTTGATGAGTCTTTGCTTATGATTTTGTTAACATTGAATGAACTATTAATGATGTGAGCTTCAAATGTTTGAATCTGCAGCTTGGCTGATGTTCTGGCAAATCCATTCCATGCATTGTTCTATGTGGTATTTATGCTGTCAGCCTGTGCTCTCTTCTCAAAGACATGGATTGAAGTTTCTGGTTCATCAGCGAAGGATGTTGCTAAGCAGCTGAAGGTAAAAATAATGGATAGCAATCCCCCCCTGCCCTGTGGGCCCCTAAGCACTGTTCCTGCTCTGTATGATAGTTTATATGACATGACCTTGCATGGACACAACATTATTATCATCAAAGCACATGCTGTTGTGCTTGTCTGTGCCTTTTTTTTTTGCTTCTATTATGAATTTAAAATTGTCACGCAACTAGGGCGATATTTTTCAAATGCAAGATTTTCATGCTAGAGTGACCTGTAAACCCTTACCCTGGCATTTCAACAGGAACAACAAATGGTGATGCCAGGTCATCGTGAGTCAAACCTGCAAAAGGAACTGAACAGATATATCCCAACTGCTGCGGCATTTGGTGGAGTGTGCATTGGTGCGTTGACTGTTCTAGCTGATTTCATGGGCGCAATCGGTTCAGGAACTGGTATTCTGCTCGCTGTCACAATCATATACCAGTACTTTGAGACATTCGAGAAGGAAAGGGCAACTGAGCTTGGTTTCTTTGGTTTCTAATCTTGGTATCTGGGGAGCAATTATGGGTATACACTGAATCTTCCCTGCAAGTGACAGTAATGCTTGGCCGGCTGTTTATGTTTGTAATTGGAGAGCTTATAGTCAGTTTAGGTTGAGAACCGAGCGGGGGCTCGGTTGGTCAGCTGAGCAGGGGCTCAGGCTGCCCGCCACCTTTCTTCTTAAGAGTATCCGGGAGACTCCCCCGTGTGTTAAAAAAAAATAGTCAGTTTAGGTTGCGGACTAATTTACACTGGGAAACTTGTAGCAGGTTCAGCATGCGTTTTGAGGCCAGTTTGGTGGCATAAGTTGTGCCCAAGTACATCCACTGTCACCATCTTTTGGCATGTTCCGTTCTCATGTATTGACTATATAGAATTTTGGATCAATTTAGAATTGAACACATGTTCTTTTTTTTTTCCCCCCACCCCCCCCCCCCCCCTTTTTTTTTTGTTGTTGCAACAGCGATCTTACTGATGTTTCTGGTTCCTCTGAATTACAATCTGTACCAGTGATATACTTTTGTTCCTAAAAGCTTTGGAAACTGCTAGTGTAGGTTTTTTGTTATCCTTTGCTGGTTAACACATACTAAGCTTAGACGGTTACCGACCAAACGAGATCGAGATGATGAAGGTGAAAGCTGCTCAGATTTTTTGGGTGAGAACTGCTTGCTGCCCTGGCCCCTGGGGCGGTGGGGCGGTAAAGTATGGTATATGGCACGCCATCAAACATTGAACGGATTTTTTTTGGGTGAGAACTGCCTGCTGCCCTGGCCCCTGGGGCGGTAACTCAGTAGGGTATATCGCACGCCATCTTGGAAACAGGGCGATCAAAACAAATCTTCTGTAACTAAAAAGAACAAAGTGTGGATATTTTTTTTTGCGACATTTGTTTTGGTTCGTTCGTCTGTCCACGTCTGCGATTCCACAACATCTTAATTACTGATTGATCGTGTCATTCTCCTTGATTGAATATTGTTTGTCATGTGATAGAGAAATCATGGTAAAATAGAAAGTAGAAAATTATTGTGCTATCCATATATACATTGCACGTTTGTATGCACCAGCATACATGGCAATAAGCAAAAGGAAAGAGAATTAACACAGAAAAAATAGAATTAAGACAAAAGGAACATCTTTGCATTTCTGAGAACCTTGCCAAATCTGCCTACATTTAATTACTTTTCCTCTTTGCATTTGTAAAAGGGACAGCTTTTTTCTTCTTTCATTTGGTTTCACGCTCACATGTTCCATCGCCCTACCTTGTTGTTTCTTGCGTGAATCATAGTTGATGTCATTTGTCTTTCATGGCTTAGCCTTCCAGTCCCAAGAGAATGTTCATACCTCTCCCTGACTAGAGATTCGGTATGTCAGAGGATCTCCTCGAGTCCATCGGGTAGCGTCTCGCGTCAGGCCACGACGCGGCGTCCTTCCGATCCGCTTGCTCCCCATGGCGCGCCGCCGTCCTGCTTCGCGACCTTCGGGCCGCCTGCCGCCGCTCCTGTTCGACCTCGACTCGGACCGCTGTCGGCTTTCTCTGCGTCTCGGAGAACTTGTCCAAGACGCCGCCCGACGCGCGCGCGGCAAGGTGGCGCGGCGGACTCCTCGTGTGGGTGGTGGCGCTCATGGACGAGGCGCGCGTCGCGGACGCGTTGAATCCATCGCGGTGTTCGTGCCCCGCGTTGAGCTCCCGCCGTGCAGCGTAACACGTCGCGTGGCGTCCTCATCGAACGCGTGTCTAGGGTCCACAGGCGGTGGGTCCTCCATCCCACCAACGGCTACGGGACGCGAATGCCGCAGGTAGAGCCATCAAGCTAGAAGACATGAGGGATGTTCTTCCGTGAGATCGTGTTTCTCGGCGGCGCCGACGTCGCCGGCCATGAGCGCGTGGCCATGCCTATGCTTGGGTGCTCCACGGAGGTCGCGTTCGCGGGTTGAGTCGACGGCGCATGCATGGACGCCGCCGACACCAAACTAGAGTTCTCCGTGGGGTCCATCGTCTCATCGCCAAGACAAGTTCTTGGCGATCGATCGCGACCGGAGAAATCTCCATCTCAGCAGAAACAACGCCCGCCGGGCGCCTACTCCAACCGCGACGCCGCCGCCATCATTGCCGCCACCACCTACGGGCTCGCCACCGCAGCCTACCGAATCAAACGGTGAGATGCACATTTGTGGGTGCCATGGTGAGCACGTTCCACGAGACACAGAGATTCACCTACAGCAGCGTAATCTACAAGTGCAACCTCCACGACCGTACGCCGGAGTGGTCCAGGGTGAGGGACATCGGTGATCAGACACTGTTCGTGTATAAACATTTCAATAAAAGCTTCAGTGGAATAAGTGTATCCAAGTACAAGGAGAATAAAATCTATATGTCTGAGCCATTGTATGGGGATCCATACGATTTTGTCCATCGATTGAAGATCGTTGATATTGCTACCGGCGCATCCGAAGTGAAGCTCGTCCAGGAAAAGATGCAGGGTTCCGAGGCTCTAGGTTAGATTCGACCCAATCTCTGTAAGCTCTAGAGTTTGTGAGCCTGCGACGCCGCGCACTCCATGACTGTGTTAAATTCATAAACTTTGTTTTTTGGATTAAATGTCACTTTAACGTTGGTATTTAATTTAACAGTATTGTTATCTTATTGTGCAATCCGTGTGTTTTAAGTATAAATTGTTAGTTATTCCGTAGCAATGCATGTGCACGCTACCCAGTGACTTAGATAAAGAACCGGATGGGTAGAAAGCTCCCACTGAGATAAGATAGTTTTTGCTTAGTCAGAAACTATCCACTGTAATCGTTCTAGTGACACTTGGGAGCATGATTTAGCTTTGGGACCTGGGTCAGTTCGTGCTTACCTCTTCCGGACATTGTGAAGAGCCTTGTAGTTCGTAATTTTGCTAAACCCAATACTCCTATATGAATATTGAATGAGCGGGTGCTGTAGTTCCCTGTTGACTTGGTTCGTAAACATTGAACGACGGGTGCTGTTAATTCCCCGCTGACTCGGTGAGATTATACTTTTGGGCTTTGGCTCACGGCAGGTCAACAACTTCGAATTCCCCGCTGACTCGGTATCTTTGGCTTACGGCAGATCAACAACTTCGAATTGGTCACTGGCAATGAGTTCACCTTTGAACGAGTCTCGAAATGTCGGATGCGAACAGCTACGAGTAGGAAGCTCCACTGCGCATCTCAAAGGAGACGCGAGCGATGGAAACAGAATTCGCCCCAGCCTCATGGGAAGACGTAGAGAAACTAGTGCTTGCAAAGCCAGTAACGACGGTGGGCTACCTCAAAATTCTCCATCCAAGCAAACATCGTCACTGACACAATCTGAACACTTTTTACAATTTAACTGAGGCGACTACCCTGGTAGAGGGTAGAAAAAGAATCCGTTAACATTGAAATGTGACTGAGGTAAATAATGACCATAAATCAGTCATGCGGTGTTCAAGCCCACTGGTGAAATAAATTATTCGCACTAGAACGGCAAGAGAAAAGGAATTAACTCAAACACAAAAATTTGACACTTACATTACATGCTGGCCAAGACACATGCTGAACAAACCATGCACCTGCCTTAAAATCAAGTATCTCTATATCTTTCGCCCTAGTTGAAAAATATGCCATTTGCCTTGCATGACAGTATTGGGCCACTCGGGGGGCAAAAAAAAAAAAAAAAAAGAATGTGCACCTTTGTGCATCTTATAGCTAATTAGCTATTATGAATTTGTCTTGCTTTCGGAAGTTCTTACTGGATTGAAATACGGGTGAGCCTGCAAACATCAAATAGATGTTTTTAGCATAAGCTTTTGAAGTTATGCATGCCATACTCATCAAGTAACTTTCTTCAAGAATGTAGGCGAGAGGTACCATGGTTTCCTTGGCTGTAGGCCTTTCTTGGTGATCATACCGGAGGAGTTTATCTACCAAATCAATAGCCTGTAAAAGGTAGAAACTTGTAAAAAAAACAAGAAATGGGGAGTATACTACAGTAATCAAAAGCCGACAAGAGTCACCTCAGGTGTCGCAAGGTGTCTGTTCCTAGCATTGACAAACTTGGGCCATGGTTTCCTATTATGTCTGTAGCCACAAAAACTTAATTAGATCATCCAAAATAAAGATCATGATAGTCTGCAAGATTATCCAAACTCCAAAACAATGACCTTCCAACAAGTCTTTCAAGCTGTGGGTCAAGCTGGAGGCCATATTTTTCCAGGTAGTTATACAAATCTCCTGTGCCAAGAACCTGCAGAACAGAAACATGTATTGCATGTATTATACAAACAAATAAGACGTTATATGCTTTCAAACAACCATTTCTTCAGGAAATGCAGGAGCAGGGGATCAGAGGAAATTGTACTGCTAAAATGGCTAGGGTTTAGGATCTTTAGGGTGTATTCAAAATCTCAACTGCAACTGTGGTGCACCACATATACAAGATGCGGTAGCCAATCACAATGAACTCAAAAGCAACACAAGCAGATGATGCAATAATGGCAATGAACAAAAAGGTAGTACATAGAAGATACTGCAGCATCTAGACATTTTATTAATACTCTAGCCATCACTAATGAAAATTTGACTAGTAGAATACACTTAAGTTTATTGTTTATAAATATATAAACTTTGCAGTAAATATACAGGGCGACACGTGCCACTGATATGTCAGTATCCATAAATCAACAATACACAACAAGCTAATTTTAGCAACTTTACATTCAGTCAGCTTTCTGTACAACCAAGGCTATGACAGTATGCTATTAAGGTCCAAATAAAAGATGCTGAAATAACATATGAACTTGCCATTAATAACTTCAGGGTGACTCTAAAGCTCACATAGCAGATGCAAACAATAATGTCACATGAACTGATTAACTTGTGCTGTTTAAATAGATTAATTAAATTAATGCAACATCTGAATACTCCCTCTGTCCCCAAATAAATCAATTCCTAGAATCCGTGCCGGTCAAACTTTTATAAATTTAACTAACTTTATAGAAAATAGTAACAACATCTATAATATAAAATGAGCATATTATGAAAATATATTCTATGGTACATCTAATGATACTAGTTTGATATCATAAATCTTGATGTTTTTTTCTCAAATTCGGTCAAAGTTTGAAAAGTTTGACTTAAGACAACTCCAGAAATCTATTTATTCAGGGGCAAAGGGAGTACATAATCAAGTGACAACTCGTAAGGCTTGCAATCGTTGCATTATTCCATTTAAAGCACTAGATTAAGTGACATAGAAAAGCACGATGACAGGACATTTCAACACAGAGCAGCTTCAAACTTACCTCAGATATTTTCACTAATTGATCATAATTATCCTGGCCACTAAAGAAAGGGTCCACTCGGAATATCTGTTAGTACCACATAGCACATCAACACAGGTCTGTTAGCCAAGATAACAAATTGATCATATTCTTGCCACTTACCATTGCTGCGAACATGCAACCAAGGCTCCACAAATCCAATGAGTAATCATAATCTAACAAATCCACAAGTAGTTCAGGACCCTTGTAGCATCTGTAAATAGCAAAAGGACATGGTAAACCAAGGGGACAAAGGCAACGAGAGGCAGCTAGAGAGTAATATATTTTCAATTCATCAATGTTTTAAAAAGCGCTAGGCACTAGGCAGGTGGTTAGGCTCCGCCTAGCATCTAGGCATCTGTAGTCATTGCTAGGCGTTTGTTCTTTTGTGGCCAGTCAGAGTACTACCATGCTAAATACAGGAAATTTAGCATATCAGAACAGGAGAAAAAAATGATATTACCATGCATCTATAAGGGTGTATGATTGTAGTTTATCTTTCTCCATCCCTAATTTGTCCCGTTTCTTTACATACATCAAGTCAAGCCCACACCTAGGTGCTTGGCGATGGTGAGGCGGTGCACTGCCTAGCGGCTAGCGCCTAGGCATCGCCTTTTTAAACGGAGATGTTTTTTACGAAACAGTGCGACACAATAATTTACTATTTATATACTGGGTATAACATAAATTTAACGTAAATTTAGTACTAAACAAAGAGATGAACCAGAACTAATATAACGATACATCAAAATCCTATTGTGATTTACAGGTCTATTGGAAGAATATAGAATAGGTGAGGTCATTGGATCAACAAAATATTCATGGCTTATTAATAGTAACAGACTAACAGTTATCATGAATGTTTGGACAAATAAAATATTCTTTAATACAATGCCGAACAAGTCCAAGAACAGCCAGTTTTCAAAGCCAGGGCAGGGCAGCTGACCTTGAAGCAACTCTAGCATTATACTCCATCTTGGGATGATAGAACTCTGCAAGACCCCAATCAATAAGACGAAGCTGGCGCTTTTCATGGTCAATCATGACATTGTGGGGTTTGACATCTCGGTGCATTATACCGCGTGAATGACAATAATCTAGTGCCTACACAAATACCTGGAAAAGTTAAGACCATCAAGTTGAATGCAGCCTGACAGAAATAGAATGGTTTGAACGTTTAAGTTGAAAAACTGTAAAATAGTTAGCTATCCTCAAGAAAACTGAATCTATTAGCCCAGATTAGGACACAGGACAAACTGTACATGAAAAAATACATCATAGCACCACATGCTGCATCTATTTTGGTCTTTATGACGCTTGTCCAGATACATAAAGGAATCAGTTTGTTTTTTGTCCAAACTCTAAACATCTATATGATGGTTCAAATTCTGTCCATCATGTGAATTTGATTTGAGCATGCATATCTAAATTTGGTTTACAGGAATAATATTATATATGATTAATGGGTACTAAGAATCTAATAAGAATTTATGAACTGTGATATTTCAGAAAATAAGGTATCGTAGGTCATCTGTATTATTTTCTGCAGTTCAATTACTGTTCCATGAGTGAATGAGTGACTCAATACTCAATAGAATGCAGACCTTGAGCATCTAAAGCTCCAAACAGATGCAGAGCTACCATATTCTAAATTTCTAATATTCACTAATCAACATAGAATGATTAGTCAGCACCAGTTTATCGACCAAAGTACTTTTGAAAACAAAGGCAGGGAATTATCTCATAGAATTAGTTATCTTTTTTTCTGTGTGCGCAATAAGATCAAAGGAGCTAACAAGCTACACCAAGTAAGTTGTGTAGCATTAAGAGGTTTACCTCTGTTATGGCATGCCTTATATTTATAAACAATATTTGCTAAAAAGGATATAAATCAGAGCATACTTATCAGCCTAATGGAACTCTTAAAACTTCTAAGGTCAGTAACGTGCAAGAAAAATAATGGGAATTTAAGTTTACATTGATTGCAAAGGTCCTCAGAATCAAACAAACAGGTATATCATCAAAAAGAAGCAAAAAAATGAAATAGCTGAAGCATGAACAAGATGACAGAAGCAAGAGATATGAGCACTTTTGAGGTTCAGATTCTTGCCTTTAATAATTCAAAAATATAATATCTGATATCATAATCAGATAACGAAGGGTAGAGTACTTTGAAGTCAGTGTTGTTGACATATTCAAAGATCAGACTAGGCGTCTTTGATTCATCATCTCTGACAACATCAAGTAGTTTTACAATGTTAGGCCCTCCATATAAGTTCTGAAGTATCTTTATTTCCCTCTTTATCTGGATCATCATAAAAGACATCCACATGAATCCTTATGATGTCACACAAATCTAAGCAAATAGAAGGAAAAAAAGATCAATATCATATTGTCTCTATAACTGAAAAGGATATTAAGTAAGCCTAAAAAGGATCAAATGAACAAGAGTAAATGCGAAAGAAAAAAAAAACACAAGTTTGCATGGACAACCTCCTATCTGAATTTCTTATATATATACAAAAACTTTACAGGTGTCCACTTTTTGTAAATTTGTTAAGTGCATACAAGATGACATGGTTATATGAGAGTCCTGTGCAGCTACAATGTCTCCAAACCACACTGCCTCATGCTCTATGGCATCCTAAGTGGATAAGTAGTAGAAGCAACTAGCCAACTAGATAACCCTCAAGTCTAACACAAAAACAGGTGAGACTGGTAAACATTGGTATACTCCAATCTAGTACTACAAGGCAGTCTCTGTGTTTCAGTTTTATGATTCCATCAATAGCACATCACCATCACTGGTGGCCAGAAATGTGACAACCACTGCAACAGAGCATTGTAAATGCAAAGCCTCACCTTCTTCTTCTTCACAGGCTTGAGGATCTTAATGACGCATCTCTCGTCGCTCCTGGCCCGGAAGCCTTCGAACACCTCGCTGTACTTCCCCTTCCCCACTTTCCTCAGAACCTCGTACCCATCCTGCTCCCTGCACGGACAGGCACATCAGAACGAAAACCCTACACCCTTCAAATCTGGAGATCACAGTGTAAAGCCTAGCTCTAGCCCCAGCTCCGTGTGCCTACCCCCACTGGATGTCGAGCGACTCGTAGTCCCAGTACTCCTTGGGCCGCTGGGCGTTGGCGTCGGCGTAGACGCGCGCCACGGAGGCGGCCGCCCCGGGGTGCCGCGTGGCCCGCCCGAAGCGCGGCGTCATGGGGAGCGGCGCCTCAGCCGCAGCTGCCGCGGCGGCGGCGTAGGCCGTGGGGGCGAAGCGGCGGCGGCGTCGGTGGTGGTGCGCGTGGCGCGGGGCCGCGGTGGAGAGGAGGAAGCGTAGGAGGAGGCCGTGGGGTGCGGCGGTGGCGGCGGAGGCCGGGAGCGGGAGGACGCGGCTGCGCAGGGCGCACCAGGCCATGAAACCGCGGCGCGGGCGTGCTGGGGAATTGGGGGGCGTCGCAGGGCTCGCTGCCGCCGCACGGAGGAGGCCTTTGAGCGAGCGGGCCCTCTCGGCCGTGGCTCGTGGATGGATGGGTTCGCGATTCGCGCCCGTAAAAATCTCGGGAAAATCTTCTGTTTCGCACCGTGCCGGAATGACAAATTGGCAATGGTGGCTGTTGGGTACGGGCGTGTGGTAAACACTCTGCAACATGTCACATATGTACTCTCAATACACTGGGTGTCTGCAGTTTAATCTGCATAGGTTAGGTCATCTCTAGTGGCGAGAAAAAAGCAACTCATAGTCATGGATTGCGATAAATTGATCCGTCCGGCAGCAATGGATGAAGTTTGTTGCATTCAAGGAGAGAGAAAGAACTGGCTCATGTTCTTGTTGCATCGATTTATCGTGGTTTAAAAAACCGGCATGGATGAAGTTTGTATGAAAAATAGATACTAGGAGGAGAACGTGTGAGAGGCTTGCACTTTTTTATTTGTATATATGTGCGGCGACATAAGTATAAGTTGAACCAAACAATGTAAGGGGAGGTGCTTCGACGGGCAGCAGTACTTTGGAGGAGCCGCCGGAGCGTCAAATCCCTAGCTCCTCCGGCTTCTCTTGTTTTCACGTTGCTTTTTGTTGGGGCTCCTCCCGTCTGGCTCCTTGCTACAGGTAAGAACAGGGTTGCACAGTGCTGCTGCATAGGGAGCCAGAGCCGCAGGAGCCGGTGCCAAACACTGCCTAAGTGTGTCACCTTTTTAACCTGATAAACCGACACATACAGGTGATGCTCTTAAAGTAAATCAGAGTAGGACTAATTTCACCCTAATCCACTCCACACTCACACATATACCCATATATAAGCCATGTATCATCGTCATTGTATTAAAAAGTATATAAACTTTAAAAGAATGATTATTTTATATCTTTGTATTACACATTTAGTCTTCTACACATACAATAGGTAGTAGTAGTTTCTTGAAATTAGATTGACACTTTAGGACCTATAGAGATATTGTCGGTGCAAAATATGACCAACAAGTAAATATTTATAGTTTTGTCGTGCGTTGTGATCGGATGTGGCCTAGCACACGATGACACAGGATTTATACTGGTTCAGGCAACGGGCCCTACGTCCAATTGAGGTCGGTTGGTGACTTTATTCCTGAGCCCAGGTGCTCGAAGTTTGTTGTGGGGTTACAAAAGAGTAAGGAATGAGAATGGTGTATTAGAGGCCCGGTCGGACTCTAAACCGAGTGGCCGAGAGTGACGGATGCTCAGACGTGCGCTAAGTATTAGAGCGTATACTCTGTGTATCCGAGCTTATCAGCTGTTGAGAGCATGTAGACTGTAGTTGTCAAGCTCTAGAGCTGTTTTGCTGTCGTCTCCTCCAATCGTCTTGTCGAGAGAGAGCGCATCCCCTTTTATAGTTGAACGAGATGGCCTTACAAGTAAGAGAGAAAGAGAGAGAGTGTATACGGGTGCTGCCTAGTCTTGTTGCCCACGCCATCGGATACGGGATGGCCGCCGTCGTCCGTCATACTGTTTACGCCGCCATCGACCACCTTACTGTTCATGCTCTGTTCTATCTGGCAGGCTGCACAGTGTTCGCCTGGTACGGTAAACGTCGGTGCTCATAATACTGTTCATACTCTGACGCGTCTGGCAAGCTATACAGTGTTCGCCTGGTACGGTAAATGTCGGCGCCACAATACTGTTCATGCTCTGACGCGTCTGGCAGGCTGTACAGTGTTCATCTGACATGGCCCGACGGCACCGTCCTGCAGGTGCACAGGGCATGGCAGGGTACGGTCCTCGGTATTGCGGTTGACTTGAGCGTCTTACCTTATCTTCTTCGCCTGCTCCCTGGGCCCACACCGAGCAGGCGTCCCCGATCGGTCGTTCCCAATCGGCCCCGACCGTGTCGGTCAGGAAAGAGCAGCGAGCAGAGGCCTGGCGTATCCTCGGTCGGTGAAAGGGGGTCGGAGTCGGACTGCGGTCCCACCACGGCCAGGCCTTCCGGTCGGGGCTCCAACCAGATCTCCTGGCCGGAGGTGCCGATCGGGGACCGGATCGTGGTCTTGGCCTGTCACTGTGTATCTAGGCTGGCCCAGTCGCGTGCTGTCGCTGCACCGCCTGCTGAGCCAAGTTTTATAGGGAAGCAGGTCCATTAGGGACCCCGGATTTATGAACCCGACAGGAGCCCCTAAGCCCCTTTGGGGCTTCTGTGAAGCCATGAAGGGGCTGTTCACACACGCTTTGCGTGCTATTGTAAAAGTCAGTGGCTTGTGTGTTTTAGCTTAATGAAAGCTTGCATTTGCTTTGTAATTCCTGTGCCCATTGCGGTGTGGAGGCGGGCTGTTATTGGAACTTTGATGTTTTCCCCCTTGGGTTGTTGTACTGCGTAGGGTAACCGAGTAGGATTTAGGCGCCCAGCCTCCATGTGGAGGACTGGTAAAGGCCACGAAGGCGCACTGGAGAGATATTGGCACCCAGCCCCTGAGGCCGACTGGGGAGTCGGTCAGAGACTGAGCACCTTGGTACTCTTTTTTGGGGCTGCGGACTCTTGTGTTTCTTTCGGTCGGGGTGTTCGCCCATGTCCGTTCCGACTGCAACCTATGCGGTCGGTCGGGTTCCTGAGTCAGGATCTGGCAGCTCGAGCCCCTGAGCCACTAGGGGCCGGTCGAGGTCGGTCACATGATTTCCTATGTCACCCCGTCCGTGGTTTCCGCAACCGGAGAGGTTGAGTTGACGCCACTTGCCTCGATGGCTTGAGTGGCGGGCTTCGGTGAGCTCGCTAACGGGCATGTCCGAGTAGAATCCAGGTCCGTCGTTCATGATGGGATCGGCATAGCCCTCATGTGGCACTCCACTTCTCCTTAACCCGCCTCCCAGCAAATGCCCGAGTCGTTCCAAAGAGCGACTCATGTGGCCCAATAGCCTCCCCTCAATGTAGATTCTGTGGGAATGGCTCGAGGTCAGGATCGAACGAGAAGGTTGAGATGACCCTGTCCGCTCTTGAGCGGGTCAGGCAAGGGCCATTGGGGCTCATCTATGTTTTCTCCCCTGGCTCTGTTTGACGCGAGGCGGCCTCGAGCCCTTCGCGGGCCGGCCTTCGAACCCTGGTCGGTTGTCGCTCATATCGAATGAGACGACTACAGCTTCGTGACACTACGCGAAGCGTTTCGATGCAATGATTACATATGCAATGATTTGGATGTATGAATGCATGCATGAGAATGAATGTTTATGTACTAGATAAGTAAAACAGGGGTTGGTAAAGTTACCTCGATGGCTCGAGTGACGGGTTCGGGGAGCTCCTATCGGATATGTCCGAGTGGAATCTGGGTCCATCATTCGTGACGGAGATGACATAACCCGCATGGGACATCCCACTGCTCCTTACCTATCTCTCGGCAGCCGCTCGAGCCATCCGATCGACTCGGGTGACCCGCTGGCCTCTCCTCGATGGAGATTCCATCGATGGGCCCCTCCAAACCCTGCTTGGGAAGGCTGAGGGTCGTTTGCGTGTGGCTGCGCCTTATTTCCCATGCCTAGGTTGTGATAGTGATGGGCCTCGCCCAGGCCACATCCCGTTAGCCAGGCGATGTCCCATCAGGTAGGCCGCGTCCCGTCAGCCAGGGCCACATCCCGTCGCACGCCTTTCCGCATTAAATAGGGAGAAGGGAGAGGGTTTTTTCCTCCTGTTCTTTTGCCTTTCTTCAACCACTGTCATTTCTCCTTCCTTCCTTTTGCCAATCCTATTCGTGTGCCATGGCGGTTCTAGGAGAGAGGAGGGCAGAGCGAGGGAGAGGAAAAACTTATAGATCCGCTCATAGATCCGTGGCGCGATGTCGAACTGGAGGCCTTCTATAACACCCTCGGTGTTACACCCTAAATCATTTACTAAAATACGTCATCAGCATCATACTTATGGGGTAATGCTTGTGATGAAACGAATAGGTGAAGTATTTCAACTAAAACGATCAATAAGAATGCAAAACGAAAAGTTACTCCACGATTCGTACAATTATCAAGTATGGTTGGAAAGCAATTTTTATTGAGTAAAATTATTATAGAACTTATATATGGGGCTTAAATAAAGTTTGGAGTGTGAACTTTGTAGAAGATGATGAAATACTTGCTGTTGAAAAATAACCTTGCTAGCTAATATTTCCAATAGCTTAGAAATGCAATTTGAAATAGAGTTCAACTGAAAACTTAGAAAAATTTCCAAGTCTGTTGACAGTTAGACATTGCTATGTTTAGCAAGCTATTTTGAGGAATTGGGTTAAAGAGCGATGTAGTGTTATAGCTTGATTAAGTAGCCTCATATACCATCTTGAGTGTAGTGAAGACCATTTATGTTTAGGAGTAACGGTTTGGTCGCGGTAGAAGTTTTAAAATCCGTGCACGTTTCTGGTTTGCTTCCCCCACGTGGACGCGGTCAACGTGCGTCAGTGGTCGACGTCACCGCATCAGTGTGCCTCGCGCGCGCCCGTGTGTTGCCGTGCTGGGTTGGACGCGTGCCATGGGAATAGTCAAAGGCGCTGCCGTGTGAGGCCACCGCTGCTGTCGCGCGACCATGCCGCGCAGCTGCATGCCCTGTGCACTGCCGTGCTGCCAAGTCCGTCGTGCATCGCGACACGCCTACAGCCGCTGCCATCGCACCCCCGCGCTCGTGTCTACGCCTTGGCCCGGTTTGATTCCATGCACGTGGTTGCACCCACCATCGTCACGCCATTGATGGCGCTGCGGCATGCGGGCCTGGCCGGCGTGAACATGCGCGTGCTCGTTCGCTAGTGGCTAGACTGGGTCACTGCGGTTATGTCAACCGCGTCCCACCAAAGCGTGTCATAGCAGAGCCCTGGCCGCACTCCACCGTCCTCGCTCTGCCTCCCACCTCTCTGCCGCTGTCGTCGCCTTGCGCCCACGAGTGCGTAGTAGATAGGTCACCTCTATTCAATTTGGCTCGTCCGTACCTCCGCCCCCACGTCTCCTCATCGCCCGACCCCACACCGCCTTGATGATGGCCTAGCCAGGCACCAATTTGGCATCTTCCAGCAGGTGCGCCATTATGGCCGCGCCACGGCCACGACCTAGGGCAGACCTCCCATCCCTCTACCCGAACCCAATTGCCCACGCCAGTAGGTGTGCCTTGCCTTCCTCTTCATTATGCGTGCCTCAGCTTAGTTGCTACCAGCTCCACCCTACCGCTAACACGACCGTGCCGCCGCGGTATGCCGCCGCGGTATGCCACCGCACGGCTCGGCTACACGTGGCCAGCTCCTCTCCGCCACTCTCTTCGCCAACGGTCACCGCAGCTAGTCTCACGGTAGCCTGTTAATGCTCACTCGCTAGCTAGATGGGTTCTTTGATGCTTGAGTTCGTCGGGGCAGTCGCGCCACCATCGTGGATGGCCGTGTATCGCCGTGGCTGGCTCCAGCGCGTCTCGCCGCCCCGCGCTACCGCTAGGTGTAACTGGTTGAACCGGGGATGGAGGCCAGTCCGACCGTCACGCCAATGGCGGGCCCAGGTGGTCGGCGCAGCCATGCTAGGCCACCGCTCACCGCGCCACCGCGCACTGAGCCGCCGGGGTGCGCGTGGGTAAATTAGAGAAAGGCCGAGGGGTTAACTGACAGGGTCTGTGAGTAAGTAAAATAGTGTTGGTCCTTGGTTCCGAATTGGGGGAAATGCAAGGTCTCTTTTGCAAAAATGCTTCACGCATGGGCCTGCTTCACGTGGGCCGCGCCTGTGGGCCGTGCAGATGGGCTGCGCGAGAATTGGTGTTCCTTTTGCCAGCGAATTAGCAAATGTTTTTCTAATTTAGTTTTGGGCTGATCTTTGGAAAATTATAGCAAATTCTATAGATGTTCAAAAATTGTGAAACTAATTTTGTTAGGTTCCAAAAATTGTGCTCTATCTGTTAGTGTATTTAGTTCATATATATATATATTTGTTGATACCAATGGCTATTGAATCATTTGAGAGCTTAATATGATTAGGTTAAATAATTGTAGGAATTTTTGTGGTAGATTGGTGATAGCAAAGACCCTAAATTTTTTACAATAGGTTCATTGTATTATTATGTGCTCACTTTAATTTTTGTAGCTTTAGAATAGACTTAACATAAGGGTAGTTAAATGCTCTTTGTTTCAAATATATATTAAATCATTAGTAGAAATAAAGATATATTTTTCATTTGTAAAGCTAGGTGTTTGTTAGTTGAACCCAACACTTTACTTGATGAAGATGATAGTTAGCTTAGTATCCTAGTCACTAGAGCTAGCTTAGTAGTTTACCATGTGTATTCTTATTTTAAGAGTTGTTGTTGCCGAAATGCTAAGTGTTGCATCATCATCGCATGCATGTAGAGAACAAGTTGATGGAGATCGTGACCATCAGAGATCATGAGTTTGAGGAGGTGATTGAAGAGTACGAGGAGGAGATTCTCATGCAGGGAGAGGTCCTGGAGCCATCACTAACTGACTGAGCTGACACCACGCCTGCCCAAGGCAAGCCCCGGTGCATAACCCTTATTTTGAATAATCACTGGAAATATATATATGATGTGCATTTACATTATAGGATTTATATTAAAACTACATGCATAGATATACCTACCTATGAGTCCTACTAGCTTAGGTCGAGTAGCTGCTATGCTTAGGTTTTTTGGTAGCATGAGTAACATGCCGTTACTCACAATAGGTGATTATTATTACCAGTCTCATGATAAAATGGTGAAAAGAAATGGAGACCGGGTAGGGATATGGTATGGGTATTGGTGGATGTAAGAGGTCGTGTCCCATGGCCAACAAGGCATAGCTTGGTTACACTATTTTCCCTGTCCGTGTTGGTTAAGGACCGGCCGTTGCATTGGGTTCTAGTCAAGTCATGGACTTATTATCCCGAGCACATACTTGTTTATGGGAATAGGGAAGGCTCGTTGCTCTCTTGCCATGGGTTCCGGCTCTTTCTAGACTGACTAATTGGAGGTGGGTATGGTGGAGGTCTAAGCACCACACTGAGTCCTAGACTCAGGTGTGGGAGCTTGGAGTCTAAGTTTGGACGGGGACCTGGACTCTTTGATAGGAGAGTGATAGGTTGGTCCTACTTGTGCCTAGGGTACAAGCGGGGTATGTATTTCGGGGTACCCAGCTAGGCACATTGATTAGCGAATTGTCTGGTAATCCGGTATGACTTGTCTACAATCTAGCATCGTAGTAAGAACTGGAAGATGAAAGATGGTGAAATGGATCTGTTTGCTCAACTCCTGCTTGAAAGTAGAACAGGTGCTTACCTAGATTGGATAGATAATGAACTAATCATGACTGCTAATAAGAAATGTACATAAGGATTCACTACTAGTATTGCTTCCGCAAAAAGGAAACCCAGCAAACCAAAAAGCTTATCATATCCTCTGGAGTCGGAAAATTATTCCCACTAGTCAGGTAAGTCTTGCGAGTACATTGTGTACTCAGGGTTTATTTACCCCTGTTGCAGGTGCAGCTTGAAGAGTTGCTATTGTGTGCAGGATTCTTCTGGCGGGCACAGACGGATCCTTGTTTTCTACCGTTAGATGTTTATTGTAATTCCATTGTTTAAATTCCGCACTCTGAACTTAGTATTGTAATAATGTATTTCTAAGAACTCTGGTTGTATGAAATAGACTAAGTATTGTAAACTCATTCTTATTATTGGATCCTGGAGGAAAAACGTGGATTATTCGAGTTCTCCCATGGGGTGTGCTCGACGAAACCTGTCCGATGTAACTTGCTTTCAGGGTGCTTAGTGTCTGGTGGAAGACGAGTGCCTCCGAAGACGTGTTATTTCGGGCGGTTCTGCCACACCTTCCAATGTGGATCAGGAGGTGCTGGTCGCCTTCACCGAGAAGGGGCTACTCCCATTGAAAGAAGTGGCGTATTGGAGGGCTCGCACACTAGGGGAGGTTGTTCCGCAACCTCGGGCCGACGAGGTCGTCTCCTTCCTTGCCTTTCATGAGCGTGGGCTCGGGTACCCCACGCACTAGTTCCTGCGTGGGCTCCTCAACGAGTGGGGCCTAGAGTTGCAGCACCTCAACCCGACTAGGGTTCTGCACATCGCCGGCTTCATCTCCATCTGCGAGGCCTTCCTCGGGATGGAGCCGCACGTGGACCTCTTCTAGTGGATCTTCAGCGAGCGGGCCCTATCCGAGGTGAAACCGCCCAGAATCACTCTGGTCGACGGGTTCGCCCTATAGAAGCGGCCTAAGCCATTGGTCCTCTACCCAACGTACTCCCCCAGTGACTCCAACCGAGGATGGCACGATGAGTGGTTCTATATCAGGAACCTAGCGGAGGCGCCATTCCCGACGTTCACCGGGGAGAGGCCAGAGAGGAAGGAAAGCTGGTCGTGGGGTCCTGCCCATCGGCAGAACAAGCTGTAGATTTAAGCTGCCCGTTGGGTTGTAGGTCTTCCATACCTTCTTCCATCGTTGGGTCACCCCGTTGGCGGAGAGAATACGGCTGATGTGGGAATACTCTGGCCCGATGGATCTCGACCGCACGTCGCTGGAGGAGTTGTCAAGGGATGAAGTTTGGAGTAGTCTCGATTGGTCACTGCAGTTGGGGGATGATGAGTCCCTCGAAGGGACGCCCGGACATCTCCATACCGTGAAGCTATCTAATCTGGTATACTCCTTTCCCGTGACCTTTTTCCTTTCTGTTTTGATCTTTAGATCGATTTAAGCTGCCCGTTTCACAGGGGCTCGCGGGGTATAAATCCCAGCCGCATGGAAGGCATGGCTTGGCAAGCCACCTAGAGGGAGGCCACGCTTGCCAAGAAGAAAAAGAATACCGAGAAGGTCTAGAGGAGGTTTGAGAAGGAGAAGGAGATCAATCGGTGGCTCCACGACTGCGAGCGCCGGGAGGAAGTGGAGGAGGAGCTCAAGTCAGAGGACCCCACGGAGTCAGGCAACGATGCGGGTTCCTCAGAGGACGAGGGAGACGAGGGTGTTGTAGTGACCTTGGTGGAGCGCCGCGCACCTGCGGCTGTGCCTGTTGGCGGTGAGCATGGTACGGAGATGCGCGGTGACACTCCTGAGTCAACGAAATGTGCCACGGGTGAGGATGCCGCCTACGAATGGGAGGCAAAGCGAGCGTGGTCGCCGCGCCCTTTTGGGGCGTCGTCGGCTTTGTGGCCCCTACTCAGAGTGTGGCGGAGCACGCCGGTCGATCGAGGGAAGTGATCGTTCCACTGCGTCTTTGGGGTCGACGCGTGTGCGCGGCCCCCAACGGGGAGATGCCCCGCTAGTTGCTCTGGTGGTTTTGCCATGAGCTAGCGGCCATGGCCGTTTGTGGGCCGAACGGGGACCGGCTGGGTCACCCCACCCTCGGTTGATCCAAGGGGCGTGGGTCACGACCCCCGAGTGATCCTTGTCCGGTTGGCTCATCATCAGCTGGTTGGGGCTTCAAGGTTCTGCCGCTTTCATCTAGGTATGTATTCATGCTTCCCTTTATTCTCATAGTTGAGTTTTTGAGTGTGACTAACATGCACTTGTGCCCTTTTTCTGCAGCAGCCAGGAGCTGGCAGGGCTGGGGATCTCCCCACCTCCCGTGTGAGAAGAGTGGAGACCCAGCCCGTGGTGGGTTGCGATGAGCGAAGGGGGAAGCAGGCTGGTGGTGGTGCAACCTTCCTTAATGGGGGTTGCGTCTTCCTGACCGGTCGTGAGCACGGAGGCGGCCATGATGGCGGCGATCCCCATGGTGTTGGTAGAGGCCAGGTTGGGGGTGACTCTTACGGTCCCTCCCTCACCGGTTGTGGAGGAGGAGAGGAGGAAAGCTAGGCTCCTAGTCTTGCCCAGCGGAGGAGCACATGGTTCGCCCACCTAGTCAGAGCTGGACGGAGGCAGAGGGGCCATGGCTAGGTTAGAGGTAGAGCAGCCATCGATGAGCCATGGAGTCATGGTGGTGGACATCCCCTTCGATGGCGAGGAAGACATTGGGGTGGAGCCGCCAGCCATCCCGCCGTCCTAGGAGTTGGTGATGATCCGGTCGTCGCTTGATACTATGATGGCTGGATCTTCCGGTGGGTCAGGGGTGACCCACTAGCTGCGTGGCCTTGCACCATCAAGCTAGGAAAGGCCCAGTTCATCCTTCACAACGAGGAGGAGGTGAAGCTTTGGCACCTGCTAAGGGAGAGAGGACTGTCGATGGAGTTCGATCTCGCCCTTACCAAGGCAAAGCTCATGGAGGCCTTGGAGAGGGATGAGCTTGTCCATCAGGCCATGACTGTCGACCTACCATGTGTTGCAGGGGTAAGTTTTCTTCATTTCTGGTGTTGTCTTTGATTCCTTTCCATTTAAACGGTTGTCTCGGCACATCTGCTTCTTGTCTCACAGGACCTAGAGATGATGTCGATCCGCAAGTCCTGGTTTCTCCGAGAGCAGCACGGTCGGATGGAGCAAGAAGTGGTGGCGCTACGGCGGGTCGATGAGCTCAGGCACAAGCTGAAGTCTGCCCGCCGTGAGTCCCAAGACTAGGCGATCGAGGTGACGGGAGCATGGGCGGTGAAGCTACGTGCGGTTGAGCGGGTGACTGCTGCCGAGCAGAAACTCGACGCAGCGAAGGCCCACTTGATGGAGACCGAAGCAGTGCTCAGGAAGTCCCTAGAGGCTCTAGAAGCGGAGCGGAAGGCCCGGTTGGACGCCGAGCAGGAGGTCATCACGCTCCGAGGGAAGATGCTCGGTGCAGAGGAGTCAAACACTCAGCTGCTCGAGAGGGTGACCGGTCAAGAGGAAGGGCTTTCCATTCTCAAAATCGGCTGCCTCCATACATACCTGTTCTGCCCTCGATTGATGCCTTGAATTTTTCATTTCCTTGCTCCTCAATTTGTCATCCGTTTCTAGGACTGGGTGGAAAGATCGTCTCTCTGGAGCAAGAACTAGAGACGGTCAAAGCGGCGGTCAGTCGGAGCATGGAGGTGCTAGCCTAGTCCCTTAAGGAGTGACGTGCTCTTGAGGGAGAGCTTGACCTACTTCGCAACATTACGCAAGTGGTGGTCTCTAAGGTGTTTGGGTTGAGACCGAGCACCAGTACACCCGCCGTCCAGCTGGCGGAGGTCCTGAATGAAGTTCGGATGCTCATCTTCGATGGCATGTTCTATGGGACATCGGGGGTGCTGAGCTTGGTGGCGACCCACTTCCCTAATCTAGACTTCGTGGTCATCTGTAGAGGATATGGCGATGGGTGGAGCATAGATGACATCCATGCGCTAGGGGAAAGTTTGGTGCCACACGCACAGGTGGTCGCTAAGCAGGTCACCGCGCAGTGGGTGATGGAGGCTCACCGTTCGACCATGGCCATAGATGTGCGCCGGGAAGACATCGTCCAGCCTATGGAGGGAGCGGAGGCCGGGTCAGAGGCGAGCGTCATCCCACCCCCAACCGAGCCGAACATCATCCCGACCGCAGTCGAGCCGAGCGCCATCGTCCTGACCTCAACCGAGCTGCCTTCGTCCTCGCCAACCGCACCATCAACCGATGTTGTTGGGGGCCCACAATAGAGTTAGAGTAGAAATAGTCAGTTTATGTAAAAGATGAATTCATGGGGGAGCCCCCGTGTGAATAGTTTGTTTACACCAAAATTTGGAAGAAGAATTGCAGGGACTCGAAAGCTTCCAAGATCATGTCATCAAGAAATCAATTGCATGCAGGTCGGTAGCAGCTGATTCAAATGCAACACTAGAAATCGACTTTCTTCAGATAGCGCCGACAGATAACGACAAAGGCTACGATCAGCGCCGGAACAAGGCATGTTGGACTCTGCAAAAAGGGAAAGATTAGAGTCCAAGTTATCTTAATTTTGGAATGTTTTCTCTAGGGCCAAAAATTGTGATGAGTCATGCTTACGTAGGAATCATGTGTAGGTTCCGGGTATAAATATTGGACCCCAGCTATTGTAAAGGACACACAATAAATCAAATACAAGTTACTTACTTTTTCGACTCTGGCCTCCCCTTAGGAGTAGGAGTAGAGTAGATCTCGGCGAGTTCTTCAGCAAGTACAGCTGCATCGATCCGGTTGACCTCCACTGCTTGTTTGTAAGTACCGTCATGGCTTACACTTCTGTTCGTACGGCTACATCGATCCGGTCGACCTCCACTGTGACTCTGGTATAAGCTAGTTATCGACTCTTGTCTAGTTCAAGTACGACTGCATCGATTCGGTTGACCTCCACTGCTCGAATTAGATTAAGGTCAAGTTATTGGCTCTATCTAAGGGTGGCGTTCCTTCAGATAGATTCATTAAGTTACCGATGTTGCTTATTGCTTCCATTATTTATTTTATTATAGCAATATCTCTTCGCCCGATTGGGATTGATCTAGATCGGCCTTATATCCTTCTTAACCCATTGTTTATTAATCTGAATTTGATCTAATCTGCGTCTTAAATGATGAGTTATGCTTTATCGGTCGTTTTATGTCAATCTTGATCGCGCATAGTGTGCGGTTAAGGCATGTTTTATCTTGAGTAGATCTGTTGGCTAGTGAAAACCATTCCATGGCCCGTTATCACGGCCTGTGTGATTCTGCCTCACACCCCATTGTTAGCACTGTGGAGTGAGGATCATCATTTGGTAGATCTATTTCTGATAGGGCATGACCATAACTGTGCGCTATGTCTGAATTGGTTGTTTTAGCCGATATCGAGTGCTTTCACGAATAGTTCACGTCACGAGACCGTTGAAGTAAAGATATGTTGAAAGATGTGTTAGCACCATGATCTTATTATTGTATTACGGCCTGCATGATTCTACCTCATGCCCCACTGATATTAGTAATAAGTTAGGATCGTCGAATCTGTTGTTGTTTCTACGGCTGCATGATTCGGCCTCATGCCCCACTAGTCATAGCGATATATGAGATCTAATATATTCATTAGATTTATCTTTATTAAATGGTTAAATAATGATGAGCTGTTTCATTTATACAAAAGGGATTCGGTTACTTACAGTCATTGGCTTAGCATAAACTAATCATTGTTGACATCCTCTTGCCATTGACTAATGTTTGTCTAAATAATGAGATCTATCCCGAGCGATAACCAATTCACCTTCCATAATTCCATGAGCTTTAATTGATTTATCTTTATGAGTATGCTGGAATCGACTATTTAGTCGAGTTCCATATCGGCTCTCAGAGCCGCACATTCGGGACTGTCTGATAACACCGGCATGTTCCACCTTAAATTACTGATTAGCTTTCTCTCCTTGTCAATTGCAGGGTCAAATTGACTGCCACTTCTTGGGAGGAGTGCGTAGGATTGACCATCCCTGCGATGAAGCTAGGCGAATCTCTAGCTCCATCGAGCGGACCCTTTCTGCTTGCTCGTGTGCCCTCGGCACGGGACGAAATTTCATGCCGACACAGTTTTACATTTGTGAATATTTTAAGTTCATTTTGTGATGAAATCACTCATGAGGGGAAGCTTGTCCCATCCGCCCTTGTTTTTATCATTGTGTAGCTTTGTTTTTTGTCCTTTCTTTTTTGCACCTGCCCGTTGACCCATTGGCTGCAATGATAAGAACCCAGGCGTGACTCGTGAGGCTCATCTGCTCTTAATCGTTGGTCGTGGCGGGGTGTGATCGGTCGAGAGGCTAAAACGCTAGTTATGTAGGATAATCAAAGAAACGTGATGCCCTTTCGTTACGGCGATGCCCTTTTGTTTAGGCGAAAAGTGTTACTACATGATAGTTAAAAATGATAGTAAAAAAGGGGGGTATCGCACCCCCATGGAGCCCCCGAGCAACCTAGGCCAAGAGTTCTCGGGCTGGGGCGCTGTAGGAGCAATAATTGAATGGAAATAAATGGTAAGACCGAGCTTTAGGGAAAGAAACGATGTAACTGCTCGATGTTCCATGTGTTGGTGAGAACCTTGCCGTTGTCATCCTTCAGCCGGTAGGCGCCCGGTCGGATCACTCGATCACTGTGTAGGGTCCTTCCCATAGTGGAGAGAGCTTATGTCTCTCCTTGGTTGACTGGGTCCTCCAAAGTACGAGATCACTGACCTCGAGGATCCTCCCCCTGATTTTTCTTTCATGGTACCTGTAGAGAGTTTGCTGGTAACGAGCAGAGCGGATGACGGTCGTCTCACGAGCCTTCTTGAGCAGGTCGACCACGTCCTGCTGAGCCTCCGTGGCTTAGTTTCGGTCGAAGGCCTTTACTCTTAGGGCACCGTGATAGAGGCCGGATGGCAACACTGCTTTGGCTTCGTATGCTAGGAAGAAAGGGGTGAACCCCGTGGACCGGTTTAGGGTCGTTCTTAGGCTCGAGAGGATCACTGGGACCTCTACAACAAATAGCTCGGCATACCTTTTGAGTTGGTCAAAGATGCAGGGCTTGAGTCCTTAGAGGACCATGCCATTGCCCCGCTCGACCTGACCGTTACTACATGGGTGTCTGACCGAGGCCCAATCGATCCTAATGCCGTATCCGTCATAGAAGTCTAGGAACTTCTTCCTGGTTATGGAGCCTACTCCTATCCAGGGAGATCAGAACCACTCGAGCTCCTGAGCTGGGCGCCATGACCGACCCATCGAAGTACATCATCCAGTACTTGTGGGTGACGTCTGGGGTCATACCTGATGTCGTGGCCCATGAGCTCAAGAGCCCACTTGGAGATTCGTCTGTCGGCATCGCGATTACGAACGACCTCCTCGAGTGGGTACAAGGTGACGACCATGACCTCGTGGTCGATGAAGTAGTGCAGGAGCTTCTAAGTCGCCATTAGCATGGCGTACAGAAGCTTCTGAACCTGGGGGTAGCAAATTTTGGCATCGGTGAGTACCTCACCGACGAAGTCACCGGTCGTTGGACCTTCAGGGGGTGTCCCGGCTCCTCCCTCTCGATGATGAGGGTGGCGCTCACAACGTGGTTGCTTGCCACGATGTAGAGGAGAAGGGATTCTCCCCGTTCGGGAGCGATGAGGATTGGGGCCAACATTAGTGATGCTTTGAGGCTTTCCAAATCTTGTTGTGCCTCCTTTGTCTAGACGAATGCATCTGTCTTCTTAAGAAGTTTATAGAGAGGCATCCCCCATTCGCCTAGTCAGGAGATGAACCGGCTTATGGCGGCCAAATAGCTGGTGAGCCTCTATACGCCCTTGACGTTGCGTATAGGGCCCATGTTGGAGATGACCATGATTTTTTTGGGGTTGGCTTCGATGCCGCTCTCGGACATGATGTATCCGAGCAGCTTGCCCTTTGGAACCCCGAAAACACATTTTTTGGGATTCAATTTAACGCTGAACCTTTAGAGTTTCGTGAATGTGGCGGCCAAGTTTGCGATTAGGTTGCTAGCATGAGCCGTTTTCACCACTATGTCATCTACATAGATGGCGATTGTTGGTTTTGGCCGCTCGACTTGGTTAGGTTGGTCGAGCAGGTCGATTTGGTCGGTGAAGCATCACTGCATGCACCGTTGATAGGTGGTGCTAGCGTTCTTTAGACCAAAAGGCATGGTTACATAATAGTACGAACCATACGGGGTGATGAATGAAGTTGTGACCTGGTCGGACTCTTTCAGCGTGATCTGGTGGTAGCCTGAGTAGGCATCCAGGAAGTAGAGGATTTCACACCCTGAGGTGCAGTCAACTATCTGATCTATGCGTGGTAAAGGGAAGTGGTCTTTTGGGCATGCCTTGTTGAGGCCAGTATAGTCAACACATATTCTCCATTTCCCATTCTTCTTTTTCATAAGAATAGGATTAGTTAGCCAGTCGGAGTGGTATACCTCTTTGACAAATCCGGCTGCCAAAAGTTTGGCGATCTCCTCGCTTATGGCCCTACGCCTCTCATCGTCAAAGAGACGCAGGCGTTGCTTGGTGGGCTTTGAGCTCGGGACGATGCGTAGTGTATGTTCGGTGACCTCCCTTGGTATGCCCAGCATGTTAGAAGGTTTTCACGCGAAGACATCATGATTTGCACGTAGGAAGTCGGCAAGCTCTCTTTCCTATTTGGCCAGGAGCTTGGTCCCAATCTGCACCGTCTTGGTTGGGTTGCTAGGGTCAATCTCCACCGCCTTGGTTTCCTCGTTCGGATGGAAGGTGCTTGAGGAGGTCTGCCCGTTGCAGTCGGAGACTGCTGGAGTCGCTAAATTCCCGAGTTTCGGGAGCTCGGTGGAGTTGATGACGGCAGTGGCGAGCTCGTAATGCTCATGGTCGCATGTGTAGGCGTGCGAGAAGGTGCTACCTATGGTGATGACGCCATTCGGCCTTGGCATCTTCAGCTTGAGGTAGGTGTAGTTGGGGATCGCCATGAACTTGGCGTAGCATGGCCGCCCCAAGATGGCGTGGTAGGACCCCAGAAAGTCCACTACCTCGAAGGTTAGGACCTTTGAGCGAAAGTTGGCGTGGTCACCAAACATGACGGGCAGGTCAATCTGCCCGAGTGGGTATACCTGCGTCCCTGGGATCACACCGTGGAAGAGAGAGCTCACTGGGCGGAGCTCCGACCAGGGGATGCACATGGCATCGAGGGTGTCGACGTAGAGAATGTTGAGGCCACTGCCTCCGTCCATCAGCACCTTGGTGAGGTGCTTCTTTCGGATGATGGGGTCGACGATGAGTGGGTAGCAACCCAGTCGGGCGATGTGGGAAGGATGGTCTCTCTGATTAAAAATGATCGGGGAGTCCGACCAGCTAAGGAAAGAGGGGATGATCGACTCAGCGTGCATGCCTCTTTGTAGCGTACCTTGTGCTGGCGCTTAGAGTGGATGGAGTCGAATCCCCCAAAGATCATGAGGCATTCCTCGGGGTCGGGGAAGCTATCTTCATCCTTGCCCTCTATGCCTCCTTTCTTGGCCTCCTCCTCCTAGCCTTTCCCTTTCTTTGGCTTGGCAGCTTGCCACAGGAAGAGCTTGAGGAGCTCGTAGTCCTTGTAGAGATGTTTGACGGGATAGACACGGTTGGTGCATGAACTCTCCATGATCTTGTTGAAGTGGTTAGGCTGGCCCTGCTAGGGCTGCTTGCCCGCATGGTCGGCCACGACGACCAAAGCTGGGTTGGCCGATCGGCGCCGATCCTTCTTGTTCTTCTTGCCCTTTTGTGTGGGAGGCACTCGCCTTGGTCCTCGTGCTTGGACTTGCCCCTGTCTCGACCGCCACTGTAGACTGCCCTGACCGCCTCCTCGCCAGAGGCATGGTTCGTGGCGATGTCGAGGTCACGGGTGGTACGGGGCTTCACACAGTCGAGCTTGTGGATCAGGGACTTGCAGGTTGTCCCAAAGAGGAACGCGCTGGCGACGTCCACGTCGATGACATCAGGAAGGGAGTTGCACTGCTTTGAGAACCTACGGATGTAATCCTGCAAGGACTCATTGGGCTCCTGCTAGCAGCTCTTGAGGTCTCGAGAATTCCCAGGATGAACATACGTCCCCTAGAAATTTCTGACGAAGACCCTCTTGAGATCCACCCAGTCGTAGATGCTGTCGGGTGGAAGGAATTCGAGCCATGCTTGAACATGCTCCTCCACATAGATGGGGAGGTACTGGATGATGAAGTAGTCATCATCCACTCCTCTGGTTTGGCAGGCGAGCCGGAAGTCTTCGAGCCATATACTAAGGTTCGTCTCCCCGGTGTACCTGGTGATGTTGGTGGGCGGTCAGAAGCGTTGTGGGAACGACGCTTTCTAGATGCGGTGACCAAAGGCCTATGGCCCCAGGACATCCCGGCTGGGGCTCCAATCATTTGGTCGGCTGCCATGCTTGGGGTGCGTGTCCTCGCACTCCTCGATGGTCAGGCCGGGGCCCGCGCCGCCTGCTCTCGCCGCCATTCAATGGACGTCAATATTGTGTCAGGCGTGGCATCGATTGTTGATGGCGCTACGAGCATCACGGTTAAGCCCGAGCCGTTCATGCACAGGTGGTCGGTGTAGAGCGGGCGCCGGGTTGGGCTACGGCGCTGCCGTGGCCTCCTGCTCCACGCCCGGCAACTGCTGTGGTGAGTAAATGGAGTGATTCGACTGGTGCGGTCCTAGTCCCCTAGCTGGACAAGAGGTCGCGTGCCAGTGTCGCGATGTGGAGCTTTCTGTCTGCTGAATGGTGGCGGTCTCCACCAGCGACCAGAGGTTCCGGTGGATCGCCTGCTCCTAGGGGTCGGTAGGCTTGGGGAGGCCGTGCAGAAGCATCACCACAGCAGCGATGTTCTGGCTAGCCTGAGCAAACTAAGGGGGCCATCCCCTCCGTCCAGGATGTTATGCTGGACCTGACGGGCACGACCCCGAGCACCGCTCGTTGGGTTACATGCATGTGGTGCAGCATAATGCGCCAGGCGTGCTAGCGCAGGCGGCGGCTAGCTCTGCTGCCTTTGTCATAACTCCTCGCCATGCTCCTGCGCACGCGCCAGGGCCTGCACATGGGGGTCCGGAGGGGTGTGAGTCTGCAGAGACTCCACTACCTCCGGTGGCTATCCCGGGGCGTCTGCCATAGCACACTCCCGAGACAGAGGGTGGTCAGGTGCCACGACGTCACCGATACTGGAGCCGTCGCTTTTCACCTCGTCATCGATGAGGTCGTGGAAGGAGGCAGGAGCATAGCCCGCCATCCCCACTAACTCAAATGTGAGAGGGGCAGCGTCAGCGTCCTTTGGAGCCCCCATGCGCATGTGTCCACGGGGGACGTGAAGCCGTAGGGGGACCGGTTGCACGACTGTCAAGGTGGGGACAACGGGGTCCCTCCAAAGAGTTGTCGAAAGGTGTTAAACAGTGAGTAAAGAACAATATGTACATCACTCACCGTGGGGTTTTAGCCCAACATGGGCTCGAAGCGAAGCGTGGGTGTCTCAACGTTGAGGTCGTCGAGTGGCCTAGGGCCGGTGGAGGGCGCTCCTCCTCTAGTGGACACCAGGACGAGCACCTCCTCATGGAGGCGAAGTACGCCAAGCTAATTGGCGACAAAGTCTAGACTGGAGTGGCATGAAGACAGGAGGAGCCCACATCCCAGCAAGTGGGAGCATGGGGAACTCCAGCGAGCCAAAGTGAATCGTATCGCTCGAGCCCGCCATGCCAAAGATGGTGGAAAGGTGGGCCATCCGATGACCAAAAGCGTGAACGCACGGCGTCTCTCCCCACGTACGGCGCCAACTGTCGGTGTAAAATGTGGCCAACAAGTAAATATACTGGTTCAGGCAACGGGCCCTACGTCCAGTTGAGGTCGGTTGGTGACTTTATTCCTGAGCCCATATGCTCAAAGTTTGTTGTTGGGTTATAAACGAGTAAGGAATGAGAAGGGGGTGTTAGAGGCTCGGTTGGACTCTAAACCAAGTGGCCGAGAGTGATGGATGCTCAGACGTACGCTAAGTATTGGAGCGTATGCTCTATGTGTCCGAGCTTATCAGCTGTTGAGAGCGTGTAGACTGTGTAGCTATCGAGCTCTAGAGCTATTTTGTTGTCGTCTCCTCTAGTCATCTTGTCATCGAGAGAGAGCACATCCCCTTTTATAGTTGAAGAGGATGGCCTTACAAGTTAGAGAGAGAGTGTATACGGGCGCTACCTAGTCTTGTTGCCCACGCCATTGAGTACGGGATGGCCGCCGTCGCGCGCTATACTGTTTACGCCGCCATCGCACCCTACTGTTCATGCTCTGTTGTATCTGGTAGGCTGCACAGTGTTCGCCTGGTACAGCAAACGTCAGCACCCACAACACTGTTCATGCTCTGACACATCTGGCAGGTTGTATAGTGTTTGCCTAGTATGACAAACGTCGGCGCCCACAATACTGTTCATGCTCTGACGCGTCTAGTAGGTTGTACATTGTTCGTCTGACATGGCCCGATGGCACCGTCCTGCAGGTGCACAGGGCATGGCAGGGTACGGTCCTCTGTATTACGGTTGACTTGAGCGTCTTACCTTATCTGTTCCACCTGCTCCTTGGGCCCACACTAAGCAGGCGTCCTCGGTCGGTCGTTTCCAGCCGGCCCCGACCATGTCGGTCGGGAAAGAGCAGCTAGCAGAGGCCCAGTGTGTCCTCGGTCGAAGAATGGGGGTTGAAGTCGAACTGCGGTCCCACCACGGCCAGGCCTTTCGGTCGGGGCTCCGACCATATCTCCTGGCCGAAGGTGGCGGTCAGGGACCGGATCATGGTCTTGGCATGTCACTGTGTATCTAGGCCAGCCCAGTCGCGTGCTGTCGCTGCGCCGCCTGCTGGGCCGAGTTTTGTAGGGAAGCGGGTCCATTGGGAACCCCGTATTTATGAACCCGATAGATATCAAGCATTGTGTTAGTAATTGCACATGAGTTGACTGAGTAAGTTTGCTTTAGGACATCATTCAATATTTGTATTTGCTATCTTCTCTCTCTCTCTCTAACCTTGGAAACTATTATTTTAAGACAATAGCTAAAGTGTCTAAGGGATGCTCCAACCATTGGCTTTTAAGTTAGCTCTAAGTATTTTTCTCATATTTTAATAGAAGAGAGAGAGAAGCTAGCTCTTAGTCAATTGCTAAGCTATTGCACATATTTCAAGGTGATGTGAGAATGTCATGTGGGCTATTCATATTAAAAGCTATGTGCTAAAAGTTAGCATTATTGGATAAGTTGGCTTAGAGTCAATAACTAGCTCTGACCATTGCGGGTGCCCTAAGGGCACCCCTAACAATTGAGTTAGCTAACTAGCTCATAAGTTGCCATGTCATTTTAGAGCCAACACATGAGACACCTTCTCCAGTAACCTATCTCATATAGCACGCAACTTGGGCCCCACAACTTTCTTCCCCTCCACTCCGTCTTCATCCTTGTGACGAGCTGCACATCGCAATCCACCAACGTTGCAGCACCTATGGCTTCCGTGACCATCCGCACCGATCTGTCTCCACGCCGATGGCCGCTGTCTTCGTACACATCGGCCTCCGCATTGGGCCGCTGTTGCCATCTATGACCCTCCGCGCCGCCGTGTGCCATGTGCGTTGGTTAGCCGCTACCATCCGTGTCCCCTCCGCTCCAGTCCACCGCTGCTGCTTGCGCCCCTCCTCCACCCTAGTCCACCGTCGACAGTCATGTCCTCTCCACCGCACCGAAAGTGTAGCGCTCATCCCGCCCTTGCCGTGAAGGTGAGGGCACCCATTTGTAGAGCTCCCAATGGATCCAGCTTTCTAACGATTCATTGTTGATGCACTATTCACAAGTGCTCTTTTTTCTTTTTTCTCTCCTCTCACAGAGCCGTGGGACACCCACTGGCCCTGTGAGAGGAGGAGAGATGAGAGAGAAAAGAGCTAATGTGAAACGGTGCATGAACAATGAATACGTCAGAGAAGCTGGAGCCGGTGAGAGCTCTACCAAACGGGGCCACATGACCAAAAGAAGCTAAGATGCAAGAAGCAATATGGAGAGGGAGAGGAATGGGCGTGGGCGTGGGCGTGGAGGGGCCCAAGATTGGCCTCGAAATTTCGTCTAAGCTAGGCGTGGGAATAAGAGACGACTCTTGGGTTTCTCTCTTTTTCTCTTTCTTCCACATAGACAAAATGTTGAGTTGGATCTCTAAGAGTCATATGAGATATCATTGTTGCGGGTGCCCTAAGAGCTAATTGCATAAATAAAAAGTGTCCTCAATATTAACTTGTGCCCATTAGCAAGTTTATCCTATTTGATAGGTAGGTCAGTCCTTTTTGTTCTAGGCCACGATAGGCATCCATAGGTGCGAGGCTCACTCATCTCAATCCCTTGTCCCCGATGAATCCTGCAGGTATGATTTGGCATCCACATATATTGCTAGCGGGCGTGATGCACACAAGCATTCACACCCACGGGTCCAACCGCCATCCCTAGCCGTCACGTGTCAATGAAATAGCGACAAAAACCTAGTCTATAACTTTTATACTTTTAAGAAAAAAATAATTCTTTTTATTCTAGCCTTTATAAGAATTTTGAACTCAAGCATCTATTATGACAAAGTTCAATCTCTAGCTGATGAAGTAAAGTTCTCAAAAAGCACAAAATGGAAGTATCGAATGAACTTTGGGAAACTAAACGCTAAACCTATTAGATCATGTGACCTTAACTTAATTTTTTCGGTTCTCTATTGATATTTGTCCGTTTCAAAATGTCCACATATCCTGGTCTAGTTTCTGATCCCTGTTTTTTCGAACCCGAAATATAGAAACAAGAATGAGAGGTTTTCACGTGCGTTTTCTCTCATTTTTATTCCTATATATCCCTTGTGTCAATATGTATCTCAGATGATTCTGGTCGTCTAGTTGGGTTCAAGAGGATGGCGCTGACACCCCTCACCATACCGGCTAGGGGCTAGGTGGGATTGTGTCAACGGGTCAACGCCTAGGCGGGATTGTGTCAACGGGTCAACGCTAGAAGGGATGCGTTGCGCACTATGTGTCGCTTGACGCTGCATGACATGTGCCATTCGAGGCCAGCTATGGGGTGCGCGGACGACCTAGGCTTCACACGGTTTGAAGAGTGGCTCCTAAATCCTCAGTTGTAGTTGGATTCTAAGAACTCCGAGTTCCGAGTGACACTTTTCAAGTGAGGGTTTCAGCCTTTAGAGACCTCTAGGTCGCCAGGGGTGTCACGATTAATTGGCTTGATAAATCTTTATTGGTTTTAGTATTTAGTGTTTTTGTGAGGATATCCAGGTACATGTTCTCGTTAAAAGTTTAGTTTTTTAAAAAAAAACAGGTTACACTGATTCTTCGCACCATTTTAGCGCCCCAATACACGATAAAACTGGTTTTCTATTTTTCAGATTTCTCCAATTTGCCGGGTGATCGGATCGTCGCGTCAAGTTGTTCCAGCCCGCGATCACGAGGCCGGAGTGGGCTTTTGGCCCGGTCGAAGTCGAACGGTCCCCCAGTCCCTACTCGGAGCTCGCGAGCAACTAGACGCCGGTTTTGCCTGCCACCCGCAACACGCCGCCGTCTTCCACCCTGTTCTAAAACGGACGAGGAAAATCTTCCGACTCGCGCGTGCGGGCGGGCGCGCGCGCTTGTTGCCATGGACGCAGCGGCTGAGGAGCTCCGCGACGCAGCTCAGCCCCAAGGGCAGGTCAGTTTTGCTAAACCCTAGCACCTCGCTTAGGGGGGCTTGCTAGTGGCATTACAACGTTGTAGGCTGCTCAAACCACAAATGCGCATGTTCATGTGAACTACAGCTTCTTCTATGATTGGTTTCATGGTGTTACGAAAAGCAGGAGGCTGTTGCCTCTCGCGCTTATTTTTTAGTACTTTAGGCTAGTCATTGCAGTTGCTTATGCTGGACCCTGCCGCTTAAGCATGCGGTACGTTCAGTTGACCATGCTCTCGTAATTACTAACATGTACTCGTATGCTTGTCAGCATCAATATTTCTCATAGAGAAATTAAAGCATTGCAGTTGCATATATGAACTAACAAGTTATCCTGTTTTGGTCATTATAACCACTTTGCTTGAGCATACATAAATAATCACAGCTTACTATTCTCTACTCACTGTATCTGGAGAATAGGAACGGAAACTAGATCCTGGTCCTGTTGATAAATCTGTCCTTGTGGAACAGGAGTTTCACAAATCAGAAGCTATATTTGTTGGGAAGGTAACATTTTAGAACTTGTCCTTAATTTTTCATTTACACGTTTATTTCCAATTAATTAATGTGTTCAGCTTATCTATTGGGCCTTTCAAAGAAAATCCAGTTATTGAGCTTCTCTTGATTGTCATCCATTTGTTATGCAGATCTACAAACCTGTTAGATTTATCGAACATAGCACCAGGCTTAATCAGTGGGAAGTGAGACATGAGGGAATGCTTGTGTTATTGAAGCGTTCTGGGTTTTACCACCTATCTTTCTTGAAGAGGGTCCAGTTAGACCACACTTTGTTAAATGCACTGGTTGAAAGGTGGCGGCGTGAAATACAGACATTTCATTTGAGGTTTGGAGAAATTACAGTGCTCTTGAAGGATGTGGCAATTCTTACTGGACTCCGTGTACATGGTGCTCCTGTCACTGGCCTGACAAACTGTAATTGGGAGCAATTGTGCAGACAGCTTCTGGGTCAAGAACCTCCACAGATCAAAGGTGGTTCTATCAACATGGCATGGCTGCATGACACTTTCAAAACATTACCAGAAAGCGCTAATCAGGCAGATGTAGAGTATGCTGCAAGAGCCTATATACTGTACCAAATCGGATGCAGTTTATTTCCTGATCCAAGTGGAACTAGAGTGCACTTACGATATTTGGCCCTACTCCGTGATTTCGATGCCTCAGGAGAGATGGCCTGGGGGGCTGCTGTTCTTGCCCACCTCTACAGAGAGCTTGGAAAAGCCAGCATGAAGGGCAAAGCAAATTGCTGTGCATTTCTCACTCTTTTTCAGGTAGTATGTCTTAGTTGTGTAGTGCAGAAATTGCTCTCTTGATTGATGCTAGAATTGATGTTCTGCAAGAAACATTGCAGATATGGGCGTGGGAGCATATCCAGATAGGCTGTCCTGAACGACTAGAGAATAAGGCTCTACCCGATGACCGACCCCTTGGATGCAGGTTTTTTTCTTGGTTCTTTTTTTCACCACAGATTGCTTTTTATTGCCACTTTCTTTCACTTCAATAGGTTTTTTCTTGGTTCTTTTTTTACCACAATATATACTCCATGATATGAAAAGCATCTGATAACTAGGTGGAATGTTGCCTTCAAGAGCCGTGAAAATGCCCAATCCATGGACCATGAGTTTTATAGGCATGGGCTAGATACTATATCAGATTGCCAGGTATGATGTGTTCCATTACTTCAGGAAGTGCGTTTGTGCTTTTAGATGCTCATTACAAGAGGAAAATGATATTACTGTAATATTTCTTATGCTTTCCAGATCACATGGGCCCATACACACCAGACCTGGTAGCTGGGCTTCCTGCAATATGCACATTTGGATCTGCAGTTTGGCTATCAAGGACTCCATTAGTATGCTTCCAGATAGTGGAAATGCATGTGCCTGATCACGTCTTGCTACAATTTGGAATGTTGCAGCACATACCAGACCCAGTTGAGGTTGTTGAACGTGTTACAATGCAGGGTAAAGCTGATCAACATTGGCCTACTTACCATGATAAGTACATTAAGGAATGGGAGAACAGGCTCATCTCTGTTGTTAAGCACCAGGAAACAGGGACTTCAGATCCTACTCATGCAAGGAATTGTTACCTAGAATGGTATTGGCGAATTACACGTCGTTGGATCTCCACTCCAGTTGAATGTCCAATCATATCCTATCAGTTATCTGGGCATACTGATAAAGTTCTGGTAATACTGTTAAAATGGTTTTTTCGATCTGTCTGTGTTGAGTCGAATGAATACATGTCATGTCTCGTTGATGAATGTTTTGGACCATAAGCAGGTTGATTTGGTAAATACAGTGCAGGGACGAATTAGAACCTTATTACAAAGTGAAATTGATGCAAAAAGGATGAAGCAATCACTTATTGACATTGATTTGTACATCACTGTTAAAATGGCGGAGGCTAAGCAGGTTGTTCTCACATCATGACCTTATAAATCTAGTTACTTAAACCGCAAGAGAGAGGACATGCTTATGTCTTGAATTGTTGTGCAGATTATGCAAAGTGGTGTTCCAACTGGAACAGGAATTGGAAGTGCTAAAACAGCCACAATCTCTCTAAATATTGTGGCTCCTACTCAAGCTACTGTTACTAAGATGGAACAGGTTGGTGATGATCACGTCGAGGGAAACACTATACTGAAGTTGGACGAAATGATGAGAATTCAACCCACGGGAGGTACTCCTGATTTAGCACTTCTCACAACAGGTGACACCACAAATAACAAAACTGAAGATTTGCATCCTCGAGAAGACCCTCTTGATTTAACCATGACAGAAGTAAATCTTCAGGACATTATTAGCACCCCTTTAGAGGATGCTATGATTGATATTATGAACACATCCTCGGAGGATGCTACACCAGAGGATATTTTAGATTCAGATGTGAAGGATGGTTATGCGTTCATAGAGGCTGTGGAAGTGCAGGAGACTGTTGTATCTATGGACAGCATTAAAATACCCAAGAAGGTTACAGCTGAATTGCAGGAGTGTGCTGGTGCACCTTTGATTAATGGTAAAGTGGATGAGGTCATTATTACTTATTAGTGTATTAGTAATGTATTAATGTACAGTTACATGGTGTAGATCACTCATATACATCTTGGTAAAATTGCAGGTCAGGGAACAGTGTGCAAAACTTCAGTGCTTCCAGAATTCTACAAGATCTCGAGTGTATCATCACACAATGAGCAATTGCAGAAAATCACTGGTGCATCTGAGAATGATGTAGACACAAGAATAGAGAATGGTACAGGTGAGGGAACGATCAGTCAACCCTTCAATGCCATCGGACCTGGAAAAACCTTGAATACGTCTATGAACAAAGAATTAAGTTCAGTGCCAGGTGATGTCGAACCTCCCTCTGGCTCTGAACAGGAAGAATCTGCTGCTGTAGTTTCAGGGCGCAATGAACTGCAAGATGCTATTCAGACAAAACCTGAGGACAGTGTCATTCAGGGTGGAGTCAATGCTGTGCAAAATCATATGTTTCAAGAGAATGGCAAGGACCCAATTGAAAATGGCCCTTCGAACCCTGCAGTTGTGCAGAAACCCATTGCTATACCTGCTGAAGATTTGCTTATCACTAGTGTTGGAGAGAGAACTCAGAGAAGTGTTAATTCATTCACTGGAGAAAAGAATGATACGATTGTGCAGAAAAGAATGATACGATTTGCTGGCGTTGAGGACCATGACAATCTAGGTCCAAATGAAATAACTAAAAAGAGAAAATTGATGGTTACTTCACATGAAAATCCTGAGATCCGTTCAACCATAGAGCCTAATAAAATGGGAACCGCAAAAACAGAGGAGAAAAGACATCAGACTGTAAGAATTGGCAGTGGCCAGTTAATAGCATTTACAAGAAGGAAAAGAAAGCACTTATGCAGTCATCGCCCTGACTCCTAATTCTGTTTTGTTATTGTATAATGTATGTGAATTCGTCGTTTTCACATTTTTTGTTGTTTTAATATATGGAGTATCCACAATTGTTTATCCTCTATCCTTATCAAGCTATGATGCCATGGTAATTTACCTTTGTAATTCATTCAATGCGTGCACACTCTTGTATGCTGTACATTCCACTGCCACATGTGTTGTTGAAACATTTTGACTGGTCTTGCGTCATGAGTTTGTCAGATTTTACAAACTCTTTGGCATTCAAACAAACATTGATGTATTTGCGGCTGAATTGGTTTACTTTGCCCTGAGAAAGATTGTTCTCATTTGATTCTCGTATTTGTTTGTCCTAGATATGCAGTTACATATCACCAAATCAGCATGTTTTGTATCTGAGCAAAAACTTGTGCTGGATTTTTTTTTTCTTTCAAGACTGCTTCAGTATATCTGGATGTTCAGCTTCATATTGAAAGGTGTTAATTCTCGTATTTGTTTGTCCTAGATATGCAGTTACATGTCACCACATCAGCATGTTTTGTATCTGAGCAAAAACTTGTGCTGGATTTTTTTTTTCTTTCCAGACTGCTTCAGTATATCTGGATGTTCAGCTTCATATTGAAAGGTGTTAAATACATTTTTGGTCTTCTGGATTGACAATGCCAGTTCAATTCATCACATCTCATGCCTGATTTCAGACTGCAGACTATGCGTCAAGGCTGTGAGCCTGTGGCACTGTTCTTTTGATTTTCAGCAGACTGGGTGGATGTTGGGTACTTGCTGAGACGCAGCTGACAGGTAATTTGATTTATCTGCAAGGGCGTCAAGCGCAGGAATATCTGAACTGAGATGTGACTAGACGTCTGGACTTACTATTCTTCCTGTAATATTCACTGACTCTCTTCACCTTGCAGGAACCAAGAATCGAATATGCAGTCTTCAATATAGAAAAACGTGGCGCTTTTCTACCGCTGCAGCCTGCTGTGCTGAGCTATCCCTACATATTATACCAGGTTTCGTCCAAAACCAAAATGCATGTATTAATAAGGAGAGTTAGAGTTACATGCACAAGAGGTGCTCACATCACCTTATAGCTGGCATGTATTAGAGCATCTCCAAGAGTTTATCAAATTTTACTTAGCAAATCTCGTGATTTGCCAACTCCCAAAATTATATGTCAAGTATAAAAACAATCTATCTCCAAAAGTTTGGTATTTTTTACTTGGTAAAATAAAAAAACCCGTTAACAAAACGAAGAGGCCCGCTAAGCGAACGAAGAGCCTCGCTAAGCGAACGAAGAGCCCCGCTAAGAAACGAAGAGCCCCGGATGCCAAGCCGTATCTGTATGTATATTCATGCCTGTGCGGAGTAAAAAATTTGCCAAGTTTGCTATTGATGCCAGAGTTGTTTTTGCTTAAATTCTTTGGATGCTATTTTTTCTTGTTTTGTCAAAATTATATGGATGCCAAGTTAAAATAGCAAACTCTTGGAAGATGCTCTTACCGTTCACTTCAATAAGTTCTTGTGCGTTCTCGGTTCTCCTCCCCTATAGGAAGCATGCACTAGATGGCCAAGGCATTTGGATTTTTGCCACTCCTGTCGTTGCTGAATGCTGCAGCCTCAGGGTCAGTAAGACAAGACCAATCCCCCCAACAGCTCCAGATTTATCACGTGGAGGAGACACGGGACAGGATCACAGAAAGGTGCTGTAGCAAGATCAAGAGGCGCCACCAGCTAATCAGCCACAATGATTCATCTTGTGTCGGCCGCGGCTTCTTCTCCTGCAATGACGCCGTTTTCGGCCGGGCACAAGGTCACAGGCGTCCGACGGTCCGAGTCGCGTCATACGGACTCGTCGTGTTCGCTGCGGGTTTAGGGTAAATCGATGTCGCCCCACGGCATGGGCATGGGATGATGGCTACCGGCACCAGGTGGCCTCTCGGCGCAGGCAGAGGCAGCTGTGCATCCGTCGCTCCCGCTCGGACGCTGCTGCAACTGCAATGATGGCTACCCCGCCTCGTGCCCGTGAGTGCAGTGAAGCGACCCGATCCATTGCCACGCCCTCGCTTTCAGCATTTTCTGCCTGCTCTGCTCCCTTCGTGTGCATCAGGTGCCAGCTTGTCGTGATCCTTTATGCTTTCACTGAAACCCAGCCTGGTGATTCCTCAGTCACCACTGACCACCGCGCCATGTGAATTTGCACAGATTGTGAAGCAAATTGAGGGCATGGTTTGTGGCCTCGCGCTATTTCTGTACCAGCTGTATTGGTTTTAGAGCCGCGTAATTCATTTTTTTGGACGCTTCGAAGCACCGACCAGACCAGGAGGGACAGATCTTGAAATCATTTGGGTGTGTAGCCATATCATATGCTACAACAATCATGGGATACCATTTGCAGTTGGAACGTTGCACGAGGGCAGCCTACATCCACGCGCAGTGAGCCTCAGTCGGGTACTTGTATCGGCAACAAGTAACCATGTTATTAAAAAAAAAACAAGCAACCATGTTACTCCAAAGATCGAAGTAGCGATGTGTTTTTTAGGCAAGCAAACTAATGTACCGCTAGAAGTTATATTGCATTTCCATGGTAGTCGCTAGTCATCTGATGATTAACAAAATTAACCCAATCTAGCTAGTTAGCATCTGACCTAATCCTCTGCTAAAACCAACAAATGAGATACATCTATACACATTGCATGACATCTGTTCTGCATTGGTTAGCATACATCAAATCAGCAATCAGAACTAGAGGGCCATATCCGCCAAGACCACTGGAACTAGTCTAGATAGCATCTTCAGATGAGTCAGATTGCTCTGTGGGCACCAACCAAGCCACCAGAATTTGCAGTTACACCTACATCCTTCGGTTAGTGGGGGATTATAGTAATAGTCTGACTAGGGATGCAGGGAGCTCCTGTGAGTTGTCTGTACTCTCTGCCCTTGTAGGCTACAGTATTTGACCTGTTTCAGCAAGATTATTGGGTTGTGCCCATTAGAAATGCTATAAATACACATAGGGCCAGAACTGGAAGCGGCTGGATTGGATCTCAGTACTTACATGCACTGTTGCAAGTGTGGACAGCAATTCTCTGGACTGCTCCATTAGAGTGCGCTCTTGGGTAGCAACTTTGGAAAGATCAGAAACCAAAATACTTGTTCCAGCCAGCTGCGGACCGACAGATGATTTCAGTCAAACAAAATAACAAATGCAGCAACTTGGAACAAATATTTCACCAAATGTAATCCTCTCAAAAATTGCTCTGTGCCATATTATTTTTGTGCAAGCCTCACAAGAGCTCATAGTTGTTTTTTTCCTTTTTGGTATGGTGATGGCAAAATTGATTACTAAGATAATTGGAGCTCTTTGAAATGCATTCAGTTGTAATATCTTTAATTTAACCCCCCCAACTAGCAAATGCATGAGGATGTTTACTCTACAGACCCTCGAGAAGAGAGAAATCTCCTATGCTTCAGAAACTGGAGAATGTTTCTAAAGCAGTCTGATCAGGAAATCGGCTGGTTGGGATCAAGTCTCAACCAATCCAACCATCCATTATTAAGCCTTATTATGCAGGTTGCTAGTTCTTTTATACGGCCCACGTCCATAAATTAAGATGTAGTGGTTGACAAGCAACTAGTGACAAAGAAAATGAAACAGGAAAGCAATTCAATGTACACAGCACCTTAGCCAATAATGAACATATTGAACTTCCTATTGTTTGCATGATGTCAACGGCAGAACCAACGGCATTTTTCACATCTTGGATATCAGCCTGCAAATACAAAGTAGCAAAGAAGAAACTGATCTTTAATACACAGAGAACAGAAGAGAAACATATATAAACAAGTCTGTACAATGGTGTGCTATTAACAACCTTTGCTCCATCAGTAACAGGAAGGCACAAAATGCTGGCAGTTAGAGCCTCCACAGTTCCAGATAGAGAATCCACATAGTCCCTCTCTAATGAAGACCATTCTTCTAGATACCCCATCTGTATCAAGCAATTTTCGTTAGATTTTTAGAAACAAGGCAAAGGTAAAAGGTGAATTACTACCAGGTTAAGATATAACTAGCTAAAGTAATTAGGTACTATAATAGCTTACAGTTATATCTAAGGCCCCACTACAGAGCCCACATGCTGGTGAGCTGGTCTTCCTTTTTAACTTTACAGTTGTTCATAGTAACTTCCTTTTTAACTTTACAGTTGTTCATAGTAAAGGACCATGTCTAATCTATTGAGCAGAGGATAAGCATCAAAACGGCCAGCCTGCAATTGTGCAGATATTTGAATATGTGTCCAGATGGGCGATGGCCCTGTGCTTATAACTAACTGGTTCTCAGCTTTTTCAGGGACTTCTTTTCCTTTGGCAAAATATTATCTTGCTAACATTGCCTGGCAGGCTAGCAATTGTCGACCAGACATGGAGGATAATTCCAGATAATCCGATGAACTATCAGAAAGCAAGGTTTCTAAAGTTTAACAGAAAATGATCTTGCAAAGATATGAAAAGGCAGCAAACTACTAGCAGTCATGCACTGAAAACTAAAATTGATTATTACCTGTCCCTTTAGAACTGTCATGAGCTTCCAATTGTTTCGGTATAACTGTAGCTGGAACCTCTTAAGAGCAACAGATTTACGCATCCCTAGGGTAGTAATCCATGCATCAGATAAGTACTTCTGGTGAAAAGGCCAAAGAAGAAGGGTTATTGAGAAGTAATGAGGTAGAAAAGGCAATCTTAGCTACACAAATAATATGGTTGAAATTAAGGCTTTTGCCTAGCATTTTTAATTGAAATAGTAGTACTTTCAGTTAACCAATAAGATAATAAAAATGAGTAGCCACAGACTTCCATTTGGCAATGAAAAGGTGCAGTATACCTACTTCCATTCTAAAAAGTAATGAACATGACATATATTTTAGCATGCCAACTGATACTTCTCGAGCAGATCCCTACTGGTATTAGTTTTGTTTACAGCTCCAACATAAAAGGCATGTCATTGTCAAATCTTTCCTGGTTCTTTTGCCTTTCCAACTGTGTCATATAGTTTTTGCGTAAAAGCGACAAAGACCAGACAAGATGCTTTCTATCTAGTATTCTGATATACATAGATTGCCCGGTTTGCCTTTATTGAAGAACCTACTCCCAAGGAACTAAAAAACTTCGATAAATATGAAGTTCAGATAACATAAACTATGGCACAAAAGACAAAGGTAGTTGCAACCTATATGATGTGTAAACTTCACAGATTTACTTTCTGAAAATAAGTGAATCGGAAGATAAGTGCGAGCACATAGCTCCTGCTTATAGGTAGCTCAGATCGCAAATGTTGGCCTTGAATTTAATCGATTACATCTTACACAAACCAATCAGAATTTGAATAAATCAAGCAAGTTATAAAATCCAAATATACAGCCATGTATACATACTACTGAATTCTGAGATGACATCAATATGTTAATTATACAGGAGGAACACATTTCACATATTAGACAGAAGTCCATAATTGTTGTCAATGAATATACTCACCTCTGCTGTCAATTTTTGTGCAGCAAGTGCAGCATCAGCCTGCGCATTCACACACCGCCACTGCAAATGTCGATTGGATAAAATTCTCAATAGATGCTCACAGTCAACCTTACTACGCCCATGCCACCTCCTCCTCGCTTCCCCATTCAAAGCATAACCAGATGAGCTTCTTCCCTGATGATCCCAAGATGAAGTGCCCGACCCCACACAGTTTCTCGCCCGTGATGGGCTTGACATCCTCCTCGATGGATTGCCTGTAAGCTTACTTGGTGAAGATTGCCTGACTGACCGATTCAGTGGAGATGAAACAAAGCCATTTTGCAGCGATTTCTTGACCGGCGCCGTCCTTGGAGATGTGGCCAACCCAGAGGTATACGGCAAGTATGGCGTGCCAGGATCTCTGCGAATCTTTGTGACCTGCTGACTGCAGCATCCTGCAAGAACCGTGCTGGCACACTCATACCCTTTGGGGATGGGCGTGCTCTGTGCGAAATGCCAATGCCCGCATCCTGAGACCCTGAATTGCTCCCAGACGACACACTCTCTGTGTCAGACGACATCAAGTAGTCCCCACTATCGAACGAGGAACGCCGCGCCCCCTCCTCAAACACCATGGACTGCCGCAGCGACCGGACAGCAGCAAGGACGGCGCGTCCCTCTTGTGCAAAGAGCAATCCAAGCTTTTGGTAAGCGGATTCCCCTCAAACCCCTGCGACAGCCTCGCCGACATTGGCCACCTGTGGTGAGCATGGCCTCCCTCAAACCCCTTCCCTCTCTCGGCACTGTCCCCATAGCTGGCCTCCTCCTCTCCGGCGTGATGGACCCCGCCGACGAAGCCACTGGTCGCCGCGACGGAGACGGGGACGTGGCAGGCTTCGCCTTGCTTGTCTCGAAGGAGAAGGACCGGCCCTGGAACGCCACGGAGAGGCTCCTCGTGGTGGTGGTGGTGCCCGCATTGGGTCCCCGGTCTCCCCTGAAGGCAGCATTGCCAGCCGGGCCTGGGCGCGGGCGGTCGACGGAGACCGAGCGCCTCGGCAGCGGCGACGCGAAGCGGCGGAGGGCGTGGACGCCGAGGTCGAGGTGGAGTTGGAGCTCGAAGTCGTGGTGGTGGAGGTCGAGGTGGATGTGGACTTGGAGGAGGGCGCGAGGTAGCGGGAGGAGACGACCTTAGCCTTGGGCTTGGGCCGCGCGTCGCCGGCGCCGGTGTTGGCGTTGGAGTTGGACTTTGCCGGGGAGAGCGCAGAGGAAGCTCGGCGGCGGTGCGGGGACGGCGACGGGTTCAGCCGGGGCGCGGCCTCTGCTGCCCCGGCGGCCACCATGGCGTTCAGATCTCGCGGAATCTCCCGGTGGTTTTGGGCCTCTGGGGTTTGGGGGTTTCGTTTCGTTTCAAGATGGGGGGAGCGGAGCCGACGCACGGCAGCGGAAGTGGAGTCTGGACTCTGGAGTGGGAGCCAAGTGAAAACATGGGCGAAGAGGGATGGGTCCATCCGTCTCCGTCGCAAGGGCAAAAGGGGAAAAAGCGGGCGGAATAAAGGGCCGGTGTCGTCTGTTGGTGGCCCTGGTGGGGCCAGCCGAACGGAGGAGGCAGCAGCCAGCAGATCAGGTTTGACGTCCGGTGACCCCGGACCCGGCGATGGCTGCCGCTGCGGGCCTGGGCGCAAGCGCAACCGGACCATGCCGCCGGCGGTCCACTCGCACCCGCCGCCGCCCCGTGCGCCGTGCCCAGCGATTTCTCGCGTTCCGCTTACGTTTCCCTCGAGCATGTGCTCGTCTCGACGAAACGCTCGCAGAACAGAAGCGCTCATGTGCCTGGCTCGAGCTGTCCCGAAGCAATTGGTTACGCGACGACGGCGTGGAGACGGCGTAGGGAGGCGGGCTGACACCATCATTTGCCCCGACGCGCCGGCGCGAGGAAAAAAGGGGACTTCGGCAGATATCCTCAAAATTCTAAGTTTTTTCACTCTCTCTCCATTACATCAATTTTTAGCTATTTGTATGGAGCATTAAATATAAGTAAAAAAATAACTAATTGCACAGTTTAGTTGGAAATTACTCCCTCCGTCCCGTTAAGATTGTCGCTCGGGAAGCGGGATTGTGAGAGGGGCACGGTTTTCCAACGACAAACTCAATGGAACGGAGGGAGTACGAGATAAATCTTTTGAGCTTAGTTGATCCACGATTAAACAATATTTACCAAATAAGACGAAAATGCTACTATTCATCGAGTTAAAAAAAATTTCAATCTAAACAAGGCCTTCGAGACCGTAAACAAGTGCAGGCAGGGGGGAATGTGCTCGCGCCATAATAGTTTATCCACTGCGTGATTGCCCGTTTGGACCTACCACGTGCGTACCTTGCCTCCACGCACTAGCCTAGAAAAACTGAGGTTTTTAAGATTTGCATAGATACTATCTTGCCTCAGTAACCTAGGAAAATTGAAGTTTTAAGATTCGGATAGATACTATCTTGCCCCCACTAAACTAGCTTTGATCTTTTTTTAGATAGTGGACTACTACAAATCTTATACTACCTCTATCATCAAAAGAATACAACTATGGTATAAGTGTCAGTTAAAGTGCTTCACATTTAACTAAATTTTTAATAGATAATATTCATATTTATGGCTTTAAATCAATTTATTATAAAAATACATTTTGTAATTAATCTAATGATGTTTATTTGATATTATAAATATTTATACTTTTTTTCTATAATTGATCAAACTTGATATACTAAAACATGGCCTTTGTTTCATAATGCGCTTGGGCAAAGCGTGGTCACCAACCAAAACACGCATGGGCAAAGTGTTACATAGTTGTCATGCCTTTCGATTTTTTTTTTAATGTGTGTGATCTCAACGAGAGGACATGCCGCAATGTCGTCATGAGGCTACTATCGCCTTAGCATTTATCTCCGGTTTTTCTATAAGAGACCAATCTTGGATCTCTAAGATTTTTGATATATGTTGGCATTGATTTTTTTTTTACCACTGCTCTGTCCCTTCAATTACTGACAACAATGGTATCCTAGTCGCTTGACAAATGTCGATTTTTGGTTGGTCACAAACTCTATCATTCAGGATACTCTTGGAGTTGGAAAGTTGCCTCAGCCACCTTCACTTATGCCCAGTGGCTGCCCAAGTGTAAGCCCCTAAGATAGCAAGGAAAAAGTGAGGTTCTTGTAGGAGCTTAGGGAGAGTTTTTTTTTACCTCAGTACTTATAAAAAGCATCATGAGGCTTTTCTACTATTGCCAATGCCTATCTAAGCAAACACCATAAGAAGTGGTGATTGGGGGACAGTTGTGTGTTGCCATACTATTTTGATGATGTGCGCTACTTGTGGTATGATTCTTCTAGTCCTTGAGAGGGTTTAGGCCTGGTCTTACGGGATTGGACACTTCTAAACTTCCTTGGTAGTGCACTAACCTATGCTGGTTAGCTTCCAGAGGGGGAGGTCTTGATCCTACGTGCAAACAATGGGTACATACAAAACTTCTATAACTGTATTTAAAGATATTATAAATAAGAGTGGTATCTCAGGAGGTGGTTTTTGGGGTCCAAATTGGTCAACAACAATATTGATTATAAAGACATTATAAATAAGAGTGGTATTCCATGAGATGGTTCTTGACGTCCAAATTGGTCAACAACTGTATTAATTAGGGTAGAATGAACCAAGGGAGGCGTTAAATGATCATGAAAATTGTCCAAACCCAAGAGCTAGGGTTGGCTCTAGATGTTAGTGTGCCCCTGGTGGATTTGATAGATATAGTTGCTGCTCAGGTGATGTTTTACTTTGAGAAAAGAGTTCTAGAAGATAGATTTAGAACCGTGGCCTGAAGCCTTCCAAAAGGATGCGTGAGGGTAGCATTTGGACTTCATGATGGCGATAAGAAGGGGTTCTTTGGTTGTGGGTTATCATCCAAGCGAAGTGAACAACTGTGCTCTATAACAATATTATTACTACTAGTAATGTGTCGATTAGGAATAAAAGCAACCTAGGATAAATGAATATATATATGTTTAGGAAGGTGCGTCTTAAGTATACCAAACCAAAAATTCAACAATAATTACATGAGATGATGTTACAAAAGAATTTTACAAGTCTAAAATCTCGGTGAATGTGAGTATTTTTAAGGAACAAGTACTACTCCATCCATCTCATAATAGTTGTTATTTTAGCCTTTTACAATTGTCCTAAAATTAGTTGTCATTTTACTTCTCAACACATATTTCTCTTTTTCTAATACATCTCTATTTCTCTCTTCCTGTTTCATGTGCATCAAACTTTTTTTATTTCTTCTCAATTTTTGTGTTTAGAGCTCGAATGATAACTGGGGGTTGCCATGGGGCTGGGGGGGCACGAGCCCCCACCGCAGCCCCCAACCTTGAGAGCCCCTAAGCCCTCCTTAAAATTTTAGTCATGGGAGAAGGTTAGGAGGAGCTTGAGGTTGAAGGCGATGGCCATGTTAGTATTCAAATTCCATGTTATTAGAAAGGCAAAACAATCCTTTGCATTTGCATACAATTCTTGTTTTGTTTTTACATACATGAAATAGTTACGAGAACCACTAGAGCTAATATAGTAGATGAGCATGCACCTCCTCGTCTATTGGTTATGGGAGAAAAGGAAAAACACATTGAAAATCAACACATGGGTATGTGTTCAGGGATGATGACTATAGGGCAGTTGCACTGAGGCAATGGCTTAATCACTATTGACAATATCTACCAGTTCTTGGATGGCAGGGCCGCAACAATAGCATGCTTCTTCTGGCGCCAACATGAAAGGTCCTTGTGTGGTTTTGGTAATTGAGTGACAACCTAGGTGGACTAATTGTATTTATGTGAGATACACAAGTGATTAGTCCACAGGTACATGTGTGTGAGCAACATATGCCATGAAGGTGAAAATAGTTTGGAGATGTTGCAAAGCTCACACATGTGTTGATGAAGGAGCTCATTGCAAATGAGACATGACATTGAGTCACGTGATCAAGGTGGAGAAGATCATGACATGACTTGGCTTGATGGACTGGTTGCAAGTGTGAAGGGCAAGTTGGAGGCTTTGGAGCAATGGACCGTGTGGCGGTGAAGCTTGAGCAAGACTTGACGCTGATGGACGAAGGCAGTGGTGACAAGCAAGTGAAGTCAAGATCGATGAACCAATATGATCACATGATGATATGAAGCGGATCATATCATTGTTGATCATATTGGTGCATGTGTTGCATCAACATTGGAGGAGATGGAATGGAATGCGCAAGGCAAAGGTATAACCTAGGGCATTTCATTTCACTTGGTCATAGGTGTGTAGAGAAGTTTATGACTAGGTTTAGGATAGATGGACGATTATCAAGAGAGGGGCAAACTTGTTTGCATATCGATCATCTAGTGCCACTCGAGGTGATCTAACTTTGCATCGTCCGCTAGGATTGAGTGGCATGGCAAGTTGAGTGGCTAATCCTTTGAAAATGATTGTGAAAATGCTAACACACATACACATAGTGGTGTACACTTGGTGGTGTTGGCACTTTTATAAAGAAATGAAGTTGGAGTTGATGTGAATCAACTCGGCCATGAAACGGAGGCGAGAAGGGTTAGAAACTCCACCGGCTGAGTGTCCACCCATAGAGTGCGGACAGTCCGACGGTGCCACCGGCGCCCTATCTGTAAAAGATAGGGTTTCATAGAGTGCACCGAACGCTAGTCATGCAAGTGACCGGACGCTGGGGTCTTGCGTCCAGTTAGTGGTGGCAGAGAGCGTCAAAGGCGTCGTCTTCTTGACCGACGACCTTTGTACCGAAAGTGACCCGATCACGGTGGAAGCGTCCGATCAGCCGACGACTGGTGATGTAGGCGACGTAGAGAAGGTGGAGAAGGACCGGACGCTGTTGCTACGTCCGATCATGACCAACCGGACACATCCGGTCACAGCTGGTACCTTACTGGAAACGACCAGACGCTGGGGTTGTGAAAGGTCCTTGTATGATTTTGGTAATTGAGTGACAACCTAGGTGGACTAATTGTGTTTATGTGAGATACGCAGGTGATTAGTCCATTGTGTATATGTGTGAGCAACATATGCCTTGAAGGTAAAAATGGCTTGGAGATGTTGCAAAGCTCACACATGTGATGATGAAGGAGCTCATTGCAAATGAGACATGACATTGAGTCATGTGATCAAGGTGGAGAAGATCATGACATGACTTGGCTTGATGGACCGGTTGCAAGCGTGAAGGGCAAGTTGGAGGCTTTGGAGCAATGGACCGTGTGGTGGTGAAGCTTAAGCAAGACTTGACGCCGATGGACGAAGGCAACGGTGAAAAGCAAGTGAAGTCAAGATCGATGAACCAATATGCTCACGTGATGATATGAAGTGGATCATATCATTGTTGATCATGTTGGTGCATGTGTTGCATCAACATTGGAGGGGATGGAATGGAATGCGCAAAACAAAGGTATAACCTAGGGTATTTCATTTCACCGATCATAGGTGTGTAGAGAAGTTTATGGATCGGGTTTAGGATAGATGGCAGTATTTATCAAGAGGGGCAAACTTGTTTGCATATCGGTCATCTAGTGCCACTCGAGTGATCTAACTTTGCATCGCCGCTAGGATTGAGTGGTGTGGCAAGTTG